>CM046448.1:70017777-70712777 GCA_025506515.1 Flaveria trinervia
CATCGACTACCGTGAGTTGAACAAATTAACTGTGAAGATCGTATCCTCTCCCAGGATCGACGACCTGTTTGATCAGTTTACAAGGAGCTTCGTATTTTTCCAGATCGACCTTCGGTCTGGATATCCCACTAAAGTTTTTGGAGGAGGAAACCGAAGACAACATTAGAACTCGTTATGACACTATGAGTTCTTGGTCATGCCGTTTGGATTGACTAACGCCCAGCTGTGTTCATGGACTTGATGAATCGAGTGTGCAAACCTTACTTGGATAAGTTTGTGATCGTATTCATCGACGACATACTCATCTACTCTCTCTCGAAGAGGACCATGAGAACACCTTCGGGCAATACTGGGAACTGTTAAGAAAGAGAAACTTTTCGCCAAGTTCTCGAAGGTTTGATTCTGGCTGCGAGAGGTGAAGTTTTCTGGGTCATGTGGTTAACAATACGGGATTCTGTAGATCCCGGCAAGGATCGAAGCGTAAAGAAATGGGATACACCCCAGACACCTTCAGAGATACGGCATGTTCTTAGGATTGGCCGGATACTATCGTCGTTTCATTGGCACTTTTCAAAGTCGCTCAACCGTTGACATTGCTGACTCAGAAAGACAAGAAGTTTGATTGGGAGATGCGCAAGAACGGCGTTCCAACACTGAAAGATAATTTGTGCAATGCACCGATATTGTCCCTTCCAGACGGAACTGATGATTTTGTGGTGTACTGTGATGCTTCGCATCAAGGTTGGGATGTGTACTAATGCAGAAAGATAAGGTGATCGCCTACGCTTCGCGACAACTTAAAGTGCACGAGAAAACTACACACTCATGAGCTTGAGTTGGGCGCTGTATATTCGCACTTAAGATATGAGGCATTACCTGATGGAACCAAATGCATCGATACACAGATCATAAAAGCCTTCAACATATTCTGGATCAAAGGAACTCAATATGCGACAGCGACGTTTGGTAGAGCTACTTAGTGACTACGATTGTGAAATTCAGTATCATCCGGGGAAAGCTAACGTGCTGGCGATGTTCTAAGCCGCAAGAACGCTGAAACCACTACGTGCTCGAGCTTTGGGATTGACCATTCAAACCAATTTGAAAGCTCAAATCCAATTGCACAAAGGGAAGCGTTGAAGGAAGAAAACCTTGCGGGAGAAGATTCCGAGGGTTGGATAAACAACTGATGGCACACGATGGCGTACAGTACTTCGTGGACCGTATATGGTACCCAAGTGGGAGATGTACGTACCTTGGTCATGGATGAAGCACATAAGACACGATATTCTATTCATCCTGGCGCAGACAAGATTACCACGATCTCAAAGATCTGTACTGGTGGCCAGGCCTGAAGAAAGACCTTGCCACGTACGTCAGCAGATGCTTGACATGCTCGAAAGTTAAAGCTGACATCAGAACCATCGGGATTCTTACGCACCTGAAATTCCCGAGTGGAATGGGAGAATATAGCCATGATTTCATTACCAAACTCCCTAAAACAAGCACGACATGACTCGATATGGGTTGTAGTGATCGAATGACGAAATCAGCACACTTCTTGCCAATCCAAGAAGACTACAAAATTGACAAGTTGCGAGATTGTACTTAAAGAGGTCATGACAAGACACGAGTGCCGTGTCGATCATATCCGACCGTGACGGCCGATTCACTTCACGATTTTGGCAACACTACAGAAAGCAATGGGCACTCGATTAGACATGTGTACCGCCTATCACCCTCAAACAGATGGCCAAAGTGAACAAACCATACAACGCTAGAAGACATGCTGAGAGCGTGTGTAATCGACTTTGGTGTAGTTGGATACTCATTTTCCATTGATTGAATTCTCATACAATAACACTACCACACCAGCATTGGGTGTGCTCCGTTCGAAGCGTTTGTACGGAAGAATGTAGATCACCCGTTTGTTGGGCCGAGATTGGTGAGAGTCAGCTAACAGGCCCAGAGATCATCCAGGAAACAACCGACAAGATCTTCCAAATCAAAGATAGACTGAAGCCGCTAGAGATCGCCAAAAGCTACGCCGACAATCGTCGAAAGCCTCTAGAATTCAACGTTGGGGACCGAGTGTTACTCAAAGTCTCTCCTTGGAGAGGATTGTTCGTTTGGAAAGAAAGGGAAGTTAGCCCCAGATACGTTGGACCATTCGAGATTACAGAAAGAATTGGTCCAGTGGCGTACCGATTAAGGTTACCCCAAGAACTCAACGGTGTGCATGATACTTTCCATGTGTCGAACCTCAAGAAGTGTTTGGCTGACGAATCACTTCACATACCCATTGACGATATCAAAATCAACGAAAAGCTTCATTTTATTGAGGAACCCATTGAGGTCTGGATCGTAAGTCAAACAGTTGAAGCGCAGTAGAATACCAATTGTTCGCGTAAGTGGAATTCAAAACGAGGGCCAGAGTTTACATGGGAACGGAAAATCAAATGAAACTCAATACCCACACTTATTCGTGGATGACACTCTTGGACCTAACTCCAGCTAATTCCGGACGAATCTCTCAACTGGGGGATACTGTGACATCCTCACCTCAAGTCCGTCGAACGACATAAATACATGGAAATATTTTAATTAATCTTCCTTTCTTCATGAACTCCTGCTTTACGAGTCATGTCTGCTTATTTTCCCTTGGCCTGTACTTCCTTCGAGAACGTGTGTTAAGCATAAACTTTTATAAATTTCAACACCATTACCACCAAATATATCATTTTAATTTTCGACCATTGTCACTAATAAAACCATTTTAGGCTATCAAATGCCAAAAAACGCGTTTAACCGTAATATAACGAACATTTTTAAGATCGTAATCACCGAAACACATTTTTTGGGAAACTCGAGGGTTAAGTGCAGGGACTAAAATTGTAATTTTGTAAACTTGGCTGGGTATATAAGCCCCATTTCCAGCCATTTATCCTCACTTCATCTCTCATCTTCAACATTTTCTTTTCTCCATTTTTTCTCATCTCGGACTGCACCAAAAATCGTCACGTTGTCGCGTTTTCACTACCAAATCTGGGTATCATCGTTGTACGCGTTCCTAGCAGGTAGACACCTTGTTCACCTGTTTTTGTTCGGTTTTTACTGCTGCGATTTCTAGGGTTTCGGGGTGTCTCGGGTTCATCCGAGCACATGAGGTCGAGTGGGTGCGTGTGAGGTCTTTCTGCTTGTGTTTCATGTTTATGTTGTTTGTTGAGTGTTTCTGGAGGTCCTCGTGGTATAAAACCCGCGCAGAGCACTCGGGGGCTGCTCAGCCCGACCACAGTCGCGATTCTGTAGTTCGGGCGACTGGGTCTGTCATGCGATTGAGCCGTGCGACTGAGTGGGTCTTGCGACTGAATCATACGTCTAAGTCGATCGTGCGACTAAGTTGTGCGACTAGGCATTCGTGCGACTGAGTCGTGCGACTGGTGTCTGTATGCGATTGAGTCATGCGTTGGATGATTGTGTGCGATTGAGTCAGGTGACCGACTGAGTGTATGTGATTGTGCGTGTTGCACGACTGGAGTCCAATCGCACGAATGAAGGTTCAATCGCACGAAAGTAGCTAATTCGCACGATTGAGGGTTGATTCGTGCGCATGGAGGTTGGGTCGTGCGAATGGGTGTGTTGTGTGGTGCGACTGAGTCCAATCGCACGAATGAAGTTCAATCGCACGAAAGTAGCTAATTCGCACGATTGAAGGTTGATTCGTACGAATGGAACGTGGTTCGAGCGTCTGGTCCCGTCGTGTCCTGTTGATGCGTGTGTCCGCTTGTGTGTGTGCTACCCACGACCGAACCGATACAACCCGAAACCGACCAAACATTACTATACCGCTTTACACATGTCATTAATGCTTGACCATAACGGTCAATAGGTGTTTTGACCGATCATTGCATTCAACTTTAAATCTCGACCTTCATACTTACCACTTACATGTGAGTTTCGTGGCCCCTTTTTATGCTTATACTATTTTACAAACATTTACAAACTGGGGAAAAGTATGCTCGCCCGCTTTCTATGCTGTACTACATACATACAATTTCATACAAGGAATCAACGTGATACTGTGTTACAAGTACTTATCTGATACATGCTTGGGTCTGCTGTTGGTTCTATCTTTGCAACTATTTAATTCAGTTTGGGACCGACGGTTTAGGTATTGGTAGTACTACTGGGTTGACACCCCCACCCTCGTGTTGGTATACTAGTTAGTACCAACAATAGCCAGGTACGGTCTTGGTGAATATACGCCGACAATTTCTTTGTGTACGTCGCTAGGGTTGTTTGCAAATTCTCCCTGTGGGATTTTACTTGTGTATATATTGTATTCACGGTATTCCATATCATTTACTTTTACAGCATCACTTACATTTTACTACCTTAAACCTCGGCTCACCAACAATTTTGTTGACCATTTTGAGCATATCTTTTCAGGTGATCAAGCTAGCTGAGGTTCTAGTGTGCTGCCTTAGTGGAGACCCTAGGATGCATTTTGGGACTAAACATTTTTGACAAACTGTTTGCTTGAACAATGTTGAACTGTGTAAACAATTACAATCTTTGAAACTTGTTCCCGGGTGTGGGAATTTACATTACAATTTCATCTTTATGTGATTATGTGAATCGTTTATCCTGTTATGCATATGCTGTGTTGTCGTGAACATTGACTATACACACACAAGTCCCCTTGTTGTCGGGTGTCTTCATGACACGCTTGTCATCATTTATTAGTGCATCTCTATCGCTTACCATGTGTTATGACGATTCCTTCTCTCGCAACCCCGTGTTTCCGCTCTTACGGGTGTGACATATCAAACCCCAATATGTATCCAGGTCGTAGGATACCAAAGATATTCGCCTTTACTCTCAATTACGTATGATCAATCAATAAGATTCCATGTAGTAAAATTTTGAGATGCGGTGTCACATATTTGTATCCCACAAATATCTATGAACCTTGGTAGCAACTCCTTACTCTCTATTCATCCTTATGAAACTAACCAATCCAAGTTCAGAATATCTTCCCCTCACAGCTTTTTCCCCCACTCAGATTAAACATGCTACTTGGAACATTAATTGAAAAATATAACCAAATAATTTATTCAAATAATAAAGTTTCACATATCCAAATACAAAATTTACAGATCAAATCCAGTCACTAGAATATCGAAGTCCCATGGCACAAGTATACCTTCATGCTTTGCCTTTTCACAGGAGCTTCGTGAGAGGATCCTAATGTTTTGATCCTGTGAACTTTGGCGAATACATATCTTTCCCTTTTCAACTTCATCTCGTATGTAGTTGATCTCCTCCTCAATTTGCCTAGTCCTTTTGATGAGCACGAGGTTCCTTGTTTTGAGCAATCGCACCCTCTTGTCCAAAAGATCTCTAGGGGTTCCTGAATGGAAGGGACAACCCCAGACGGCAATGAATTTTCTTCAACCATGCAGCTTCTTGAGCTGCCATGAGGCGGCGACGTATTCTGATTCTGTATTGATAGAGCCCCACATCCTGCTTGGAGCTCTTCCAAGAGACAGCTCCTCCATTCAGATGAAAATGTATCCCGTTGTGCCGTGAATCATCACATCGGTTTGGAAACTCGCATCCGTGTAACCTTTACAACGAGTTCCTCGTCACCCAAATCCATAAATTAGAACATATCTCTTGTCCTCCTTAGGTATTTAAGTATGTTCTTAACAGCACACCATCCAATGACTGTTTCCAGGATTTTGCTGGTAACGGCTTGTCATGTTCAAGCGCATGACACGTCCGGTCGAGTGCATATCATCCATACAGATGGATCCAATAGCAGATGCGTATGGATTGCCTTCATTTATCTTGCTCATCCTTGAGCTAGGACATTGAGTCCTACTCAATATCGTTCCTCTTGAATAGGTACGTACCCTTCTTAGAGTTCTCCATCTTAAACCTTTTCAAGATTTTATCAATGTATGCACTTTGATTTAAACCAATCAACCGCTTTGATCTATCCCTATAGATCTTTATTCCTAGAATATAGGCGGCTTCCCCAAGATCCTTAATGGAAAAACAACTCCAAGCCAGGTTTTTTACACCTTCCAAGGTTGGAATGTCTTTCCAAATAGTAGTATGTCATCAACATACAATACTAGGAAAGTTATTATGCTCCCACTAGCCTTCTTATACCACAAGCCTCATCACGTTTTTGATGAAGCCAAATTTCTTTATCTCCTCTCAAAACGATGATTCCAGCTTCTCGATGCTTGTTTCAATCCATAGATTGATTTCTTTACTTGCATACTTTATTAGGATGTTTTGGATCGACAAACCTTCAGGCTGACCATATAAACATCTTCCTCAAGATATCCATTTAGGATGTGGTTTTGACATCCATTTGCCAAATCTCATAATCATAATGGCAGCTATGGCAAACAATATCCTTATAGACTTTAGCATCGCAACAGTGAGAGGTTTCATCATAATCAACCCCTTGAGTTTGAGTGAAACCCTTTGCTACAAGTCATCTTTATAAGTATCAAGTTTCCATGCATATCGTTTTCTTCTTGAAAACCCACTTACTTCCAACTACCTTGGAATTAAGAGGTGGTACAACAAGTTCCCAAACTTGATTGTCATACATGGATTGCATCTCAACGTTCATGGCCTCAAGCCATTTATCACAATTCAATTGGACACTGCATCATGGTATGTGTTGGCTCATCTGAATCTACCACATAGCATCCATCCATGAAAAATCCTTTCTTTCAGGTGATTACTATTCTACCACTTCTACGAACGTTTTGTGTGTATTGATCAACCACTTGATCAATTTCAACATCCTCATGTGTGAGTGCTATTTTCAACCAACCGTGCATCGGGTTTGGTTCTTGACCCTCCTCAAGATCCACTGTTCTACTGCCAGTCCCTTCCATAAGAACTTTGCTTCTAAGAATCACCCTTTCTGGCAACAAACACCTTTTTGTGGAGTGGATCATAGAAAAATATCCCATAGAATCTCTAGGATATCCAATAAAGATACACTTGGTGGATCCACTTCCAATTTGTTTGGGGTGGGAGTCTTAACATAAGCTCACGCCCCAGACCCTTAAGATGATAGGATGGAACTCTTCCATGCCATATCTCAAAAGGTGTCCTTTCCACCTTTTTGGTTGGGGCCATATTTAAAATACGGCCGCGAGAGAGCAAGCAAAACTCCCAAATGATAGAGGTAATGATCTTCTAGCCATCATAGATCGACCATATCCAATAAGGTTGATTCCTCCTCTCAAACACACCTTATGTTGTGGTGTTCCAGGTGAGTGAGTTGTGAGATAATCCCACAACTTCTAAGATAATCTTGAAATGCATCACTTAGGTATTCACCTCCTCTATCGGTACGGAGAACTTTAATTGACTTGTGAGTTGATTTTCTACTTCATTCTTGAAGATTTTGAACATTTCAAAAGCCTCATCTTTGTGCCTTAATAAGTACACATACCCATAGCGACTATAATCGTCGGTAAAGGTAATGACGTATTTTTCACCATTCCTAGTCATTGGCTTAAAAGGACCACATACATCCGAATGTATGATTCCTAATAAATCTTTTGCCCTTTCGTTAGTTCCACTAAAGGGTGCCTTAGTCATCTTTCCTTGTAAACAAGATTCACAAACATCAAATGAATCACATTCATTTGTTTTTAAAAGACCATTCTTTTGAAGTGTTTGTAAACGTTCTTGTTTATATGGCCAAGACGACAATGCCAAAGATAGGTATCACTCAAGTCCAACTTGAGTTTCTTGGTGTTAGTTTGGTACAATGAGCTATTTAAAGTATTTTCATGAACCAATTCATAAATACCATTAATAGGAATAGCTTTAAAATAGAACATACCATTAAAAGAAACATGAATATCTTTTTCAACAAATGATAATACATATCCAAATTGTTTTAACAGGGCTACAGAGATAATATTCCTAGTCAAACTAGGAGCATACAAAACATTGTTCAAATCACTTCCAACCATTTGGAAGTTTCAAGATGTAGTCACCACGGGCTTCAACTTGAACTTTAGCCCCATTGCCCATGTAGAGGCTTACATCCCCTTTCTTGAAGTCACAACTTCTTTTGAACCCCTGCAAGAAATTGCAAATGTGAGTTCCATATCCGGTATCTAATACCCATGTGTTAGAGGATATCATGTTTAAATCAATATGGATCATGTATATTGTACCTGAGGTCTGCCCAGCATCCCTCTTTGCTTTCAACTCATGGAGATGGACAAGACAATTCCTTGCCCAATGTCTAATCTCCCCACACTTGAAGCATGGGTCGTTAGTAGCAACCTTTTTCTTTTTCTCTTATGGTTTGGGTGGCACCCTTGCCACCCCTTTCCCTTTTCCCCAAGCGGGTCCCTTACCCTTGGCAACCTTTGCCTTGGGTGTGAGACGAGGCCTTTTATTGTTCCCACCTTCATTGATGGTGAGAACGGGTAAAACCCTTTTACCCATGGCCGCCTCGGCCGTTTTGAGCATTGAGTGAAGCTCACCAATGCTTTTGTCCCAAGCATTCATGTTGTAGTTTAACACGAATGTCTCAAACTTCTTGGTAAGGCCATTTAGGATCAAATCCGTGGCCAATTCCTTCGAGACGGGACAATTTAGCCTCTCGAGGCGGTCAATGTGACTTTTCATCTTAAGTACATAAGATGAAACAGATTGGTTGTCGTCCATACGACATGCATGGAGTGCTCGAACCGTTTCGAAGCGCTCAACCCTTGCTTGCTGTTGGAACGTTTCCTTCAGTTGGGTTGTCATGTCGTAAGCTCCGTGGTGTTCATACTCCTTTTGGAGATCTGGAGTCATGCTCGCTAGCATGAGACAAGACACTTGGACGGAGTCCTCAGTGTACTTCAGCCAATCGTTGTAGGCCTCCTCATCATCCTCGCTAGGTTGATCGGGGATAGGGTCGTCTAAAACATATGATCTTCTCTCTTGCTTGAGAACGATTCTCAAGTTTCGATACCAATCGATAAAGTTGTTATGATTTAGACGTTCCTTTTGGAGGATCGCTCGTAGAGATTGGTTGGACGCGGATGAGTTATCGGAATTATCATTATTTGAGGCCATCTACAAAATTTTAACAAAGTTTTATTTTAGTATTTTTGATATTGTAATTTTAATAATAAATGCCTTTTAAGGTCTTTTCATATTAAAATCTAGAACCCAACATTACATTTAAATTGTGGTTAGGTGACCTTTATCCCACGTTTTAAATTAATAAGGTGGTCAACGTTTGACGATTTCAACCATTTGCAACTTCTAGAAATATGGGATCGACTTGAAACATCATATGTAAAGTCGGCATGTTAATCCCATCAACACCATTTGGAAACCACATCGTAGGTGATCCATTGACATGATTTGCAAATCAAGACACCCTACTTACACCCACGTGTGAGTTTGCCAAAACAAGTGGTTAGGTGACCTTTATCCCACAAATAAGGCATTCTCACCTTGAATCACGAGTTCCCTCAAAGTGGTTAGGTGACCTTTATCCCACTAAGAGTTCTCAAGTGACTCAAGTGTTGTGTAAAAGGACGGTGTTGATCTTGTTAAAGAATACTTAGAGGTTTCATAATATTAGTTTAGAAAACTCTATGTACTTGTATTTGCATGCAATCAAATACAAGGTACCCTATGGTCCTTTGATTAAAACCAATTTTAATCTTTAAAATCATTAAACCATTTAAATAACTTTATATAAACTTTTCGAACCATCAATTTTCAGCTTGTTAAGTTGTTAGTGAGTTTGTTATGCATGTCAAAACATCAACCATTCAAACAAACAACAAACATTTAAACAAGCATGAATATTAACAATCATATGTGCATAACCATAGCCCTTATGTTGACAACACTTGTTTGCCATCACAAGTGTTGTCATTTGGTCTTTTCTAAGGTTACAACAAGAGAACACATAGAAAGCTTCCAAAAGCCTCCCACTTGAAACCGCATCCAAAATGCTCCATGTGTCTTTTGTGTCTTCCTTTGTGCTTCCAAGGCATATGTCTTCATATTACAAGATATAAGGTCCTAATACATGATATCTAGTAAAATGAAATTACACCTAATCTATTTATTACAACCCAATAATAAATAAAATTACACTTGAAACAATAGATAATACAACCCAATTGAATGAATGAATACAATCATTACAAACACCCAAACAACACAAGGTCAATGGCTAGGTTATGCACTAAAATAAGCATCCATTATATCATCCAAAATATAACTATGAATCCCCATAAAACCAATGAATTTTCAGCCAACATAAACTGAAAAATTCGGGTTTAGATGTTGTCCAAACAACACAACATATCAACATACATATATCTTTCAAGATTTAATCTTAAGCATGTATGATATAATCTTGAAAGTTGGGGATTCAACAAAACAGAAACATAGCAGCCCCAAATCAGCTTATATTTAGATTATTATCATCCTTTAAAACCTATTTTAAAGGACAAAACAAGCAAGTCATCCACATAACCGGCTCTTGATGCCATTTGACAGGTTTGCAAGAACACAAAATCTAGTTTAGCCCTTTAAACTTTCTGAAAAACGCAGCGGAAGTTTAGCATTATAACCAAGTTTATAAGCTGAAAAAAACGTGTTCCTTTTGACATACATATGTTTTAAAACAAACCCAAAATCAAAGGATCATAATATGTGAATAAACAAGCTATGAACATAATGAAAGTGTACATAAAATCACAGCTACATAAAGCTGTTATTAACTACCTTTCTCCAGCTTAAAAGTAGACCAAGAATGAAGATAGGAGGCTGAAATATGGCCAAAACTTCAAGCTTAGAAGTCCTCAAGAGCGCACTCCCACAAGGCTCTAAGTAGGCATCTTAGTTGCTTGGTTTTGGACACCAAAACAACCAAAAGGTAAGCTTCACCAACAGCTGAAAAATCGACAGAAATGAAGAGAGGAATGATGCTGAAAATCTACCAAAGCTCCAAGAATAGGAGCTCTCAAGCTTGTATACCCCAAGCTCTTTGCAAGACACCTTCTTGTTAGGAAGAACACCACCAAAATGAAACTAAAACTCCCTTCTTCCCAGCTGCTATTTTCGTGAGTTTTGAGAGGAAAAGAGAGAGAGTTTTCAAGTTTTGCATGTGATAATAATCAGCTGAATTGGTTGTGTGTTTTCCTAGTTAATGGTAGAGAGTTTCAAGAAGAAAATTGGTCCAATCATCTTAGAGAGGGGAGCTGGCCAATTTTCGAAATATTGAGGGTTTCCCCCTCAAAATTTTATCATCTCTAATATTAACTAGTAAAAACAAATAAGTTATACGATTAACATTTAATTGTATAACTCATACACCCAATTTACTATTTGATATTATTTAACTAAGTTAAACAACATTTCAAATAATAATATTTGAACAAAATATCCTAATAAGTTGTTCTATCTCATATGCATCTAATTTAGAAAACCCATTTTCTAAATTGGTGTTAATATTTAATTGCATGATCATATCATCAATTAAATATTTATTGGTGTTTGCTAAGCTTGTTATTGGGTATAACCCGACTTCGATCATAACGTACTAACCACATCAATATTCTAAGTGTCTTGGGCACACAGAATCCTACAAGCACCCATTTGGTTCCAATAGTAATCTTCCCATGAGGAAGAGGACAAAGGTTCCAAACTTTCTGCCTTTTGAATTGAAGCAACTCTTCTTGCATAGCTTCAACCCAACTTCCATCCTTCAGAGCCTTATCAATTTTCTTTGGCTCTATCTAGGATAAGAAACAAGAGTGAAGACAAAAATTTGCTTCATGGGTTTGTCCTCTTATTCTTACCCCTGTGTCAACATCTCCAATGATATTTATGGTGGGGTGAGACTTGTGGATCCTTAACTGAGGAATCACAACAAGTTGTTGAGAGAGATCTAAATTAGAGAAATTTAGATCTGACATGGATGTTTCTTCCACCACATCAGCACACTTATCATGAGAAACTTGATCCAATGAGTGTGTGACATCATTAATGTTGTCATCTATGGAGTGGTTATCAACATTAAGAAATTCCTGATCACTATCACCACCTCCATCATTTTCTTCTACATTTGAAGTATCTTTATCTAGTTGTGGAGCCATTGAGCTAGAATTTAAAGGCATCCTAGATGAATCAGCTGAAATTGTCATTGTGGTGTTGATAGAAACTTCATTTGCAAATGTAGTTACAACTGGAGCTGAAGATGTGTTACTTGAAGTTCTTCTTAGCTCAAATGTTGGGTCGGGATAACCTGTAGGTAAAATTTTTGTAAACCCTGAAACAGTTTCACAAGATTTGTTAAAACAGTTGGTAATTAAATCAAGATCAAACAGCCAATCAGGACCAGAACTAGCCACACAAGGTGTGTGTTCATTGAAAGTCACATTAGTTGACTCCTCAATAATTCTAGTTCTGAGATTGTATACTTTATAAGCCTTAGCTTGGGAAGAGTATCCAAGAAAATGTCCATCATTTGTTTCTCAGTAAACTTGGCTATTTGATCTTTAGGATTCAAGATAGTGCAAGGACATCCAAATTACCTGAGAAAAACAATGAAAGGTTTCCTCTTGTGCCAAAGTTCATAAGGAGTCTTCCCATGAGTCTTAATCACTAAAACTCTATTCTGCACATAGCAGGTAGTGTTGACTGCCTCTACCCAGAAGGTGATGGGCAGCTTAGAGTCAGACAACATGGTTATTGCAGCTTCAATCAGTGTCCTATTTCTCCTTTTAGCAACACCATTTTGCTGAGGAGTTCTGGTATCACTTTAATACCTTTTTCATCATAAAATGTAACAAGGATTTGGTTCTTGAATTTAGTTCCTTGATCACATCTTATGGTTTTGACCTTGTGATCAGATTGATTCTCAATCTTTAGGATGAAATTCTTTAGAATCTTAGGAGTCTCATCCTTAGTTCTATGGAAGAAAACCCAAGTGAATCTTGTAAAGTCATCTGTTATCACAAAAGAATAAGAGGTACTTCCTAAACTCATTACACGGGTGGGGCCAAAGAGATCCATATGTAACAAGTGTAGGGGTGTAGTGATGGAGTTCCTTTCCTTAGGATTATAAGATACCTTGTGTTGCTTCCCTTTCAGGCATGCAATACAATAATCATCACTTGTAAACTCTTTCTTTGGCATTACAGTTACCAAATCATCTTAATAACTTTATTCATATTCTTAAAGTTTACATGGCACATTCTTTTATGCATAGGAAAGACTCATCACTATTGGCTTTTGACAGAAAGCATGAAACTTCTCCAGAGGGAGATGTTTCTTGCAAGTCATCTTGTACATTTTTCCTTTCCTGGGGGCTCTAAGCAGAATATGCTCATGAGGAATGACCACCCTAGGCTTGAGAACAATGCATTCATGCTCAGTAAAGAGCATGTTATGACTCTGATTACAAAATTGAGATACACTCAAAAGATTGTACCCAAGTTACTTGACAAAGTTTACCTTTTCAATGCTAAGCTTACCATATGTGACCTTGCCCCTTCTAGAAATGTAACCACCTTTATCTCCTCCAAAAGCAACTGGTCCTCCATCAATCCTTTCAAAGTTCTGGTGTAGTGACCTATCGCATGTCATGTGCCTGGAACAGCCACTGTCAATGATCCAGACATTCTTGTTTGTCTTGAGTTGTCCCTGCACAAAAGAAAATGATTAGTTACATTTGGAAACCCAAGCCTTACTTGTCGTGGGCTCACTAAAAGAAACAGGAGATGATGCAACAGTAATAGATGCTATAGTTGTGCTATGAGAATCGAGTCGTAGTTGATGTAGAACATTCAGTCACTTGGTCTTCTTTGACTTCCACACCACCTTAGGAAGTTTGGACTTGACCTTCAATACTTCGAAAGCTTTTAAGACTTTGGAAGTTTTGATGACTGGACCTGCGGAAGATTCTGCAAACACTTCAGTAGACTTCGGTGCTTCGGAAGTATTCCTTCCTTCCGAGACCAAATTTTCTTCCGAAGGAAATTTTCCACTTGCCTTCTTCTTAGTTTTGGAGCTTCCGAAGGAAACAGATGTTCCTTCCGAAGCTTGAATCTTCTTGGAACTCTTCGAAGTCCTTGTCTTTGTCATGTGAAGAGTGCCTTTGGGTTTGTATGGACAATCCTTAGCAAGATGAGTAGTACTTTCACACATGACACATTCCATTTTCTTCTTCCCAAGAGCCTTCTAATGAGAACAAAACTGACTTTGATCACATCCCTTCTCCACCTTCATCTTTGCAGATGCTGAGACAGTCCTTTTGGACCGAGGACTGTTCTTGGAGTTGGATGGTTCAGGCTGATTAGTAGTGGTACACAACAGATCAGCCTTTTGCTTGGTACTGAGATGATTTGAACATGAAGCAGAACTCTTGACAATAGAGTTTATGTTGATGTCTTCAGTCTTTACTACTTCAAACCCTGCAGAGATAAAAACTTGTTTTTGCTCAGAATCAAAAGTAGCCTTGATCTCTTGAGCCTTCCTAGCTTTTCTATTGCTCTTTCTGAACAAGTTCTTTCTCATTGACTTGGTCATTATAATCTTCTTCTTCTCCTTAGAAGGATAGCGGCCTTTCTTAGAATCCTCCTCTTCATTCTTCTTAGAGGAATTATTCACTATCACTTCTTCATCCTCTTCACTCAATGGGTCTATGAGAGAAATCTCATCTTCACAAGTTTCACACCTGAGTGATCTTACAAACACGATTGTGTGTGGAGGAGCTATCTCCTTAGAACCCAGTCCCTGCTTCTTTTGATAGCACACCTTGTTGTGCAGGGAAGAGGATATCATGTTCTTGTAGGTCTCTTCTTCAAGAACACACTTTTCTGCCCTGGCTTCACTGATCACAAGCTTAGCTTGGCATTCAGTCAGCTTAGTTATGAGATCCTTGATCTGAGTCCTATAATTTGTATGCTCAAGTTTTAGAACTGAAATGGTTTTCTCTAAGCCTCTATCTTTAGTTTATAATCACTTTCAGACTTTCTAAAATCAGCTTTTAAGATGTTTAAGGACTCAAGATCAGATCTCATTTCTAAGTTGTAGGACCTGTATCTGTTGACTTTAGCAATGCATTCAGGGGTACAGAGATGTTCCAATACATTGGCTTCATCATGATCTGCCATCAGTGCTTGGTTTGGAGAAGCATCTTCCACCTGAAAGGTCCAGTCAAAGCCTCCTTCTTCAATGACAACTACAGCTTGCTGCTTTGGCTTCTCATTCTGGGTAGCCTTGTCAGTGTATTTTGGTCTAGATTGTGCTTGGCCACCATTTGTTCTTGGTGCCTTAAACTCCCTGGAAAAGTGGCCCATCAAGTTACAGTTGTAACGCTTGACTTTGCTTTTGTCCAGTCCAAACTTTCCACTGGTTGCATCGTTGGGGAACTTCCTTCTTGTCCGCTTGTAGAACTTCTTGGCTCTGTGAGTGAGAAGAGCCATCTGCTGGACTATTTCCATGTACTCCAGATCATCAGGATGGATACAGTCCAGGTCTTAAAGGGTGAAAAGAAAGCTGCCATAACTTTCATTAGAAGACACAAAGGCTTGAGAAGAACTTGTCTATTGGAATGGGCTTCCTTGAGTGTAGTTCTCCCTTGGTGTCTTAGGGAAGGTGATGAAAGGACCCTTTTATGATTTTTCAGGGTAGCATATGAGATGATGTTGTGGTTCTATGCTATCCCTTTCAACCACATGAAGGGCTGAACCCATTTGATTGTTGGAGTTTCTAGATGAACGTTGCATGTTCATCTTCATCTGGTAGCCACTGAGAATCCCATATAACTTTGTCAGAGTGAGAGTTTCCAGGTTCTCAATTTTCTTGATAACCACACAGTAGTGTATCCATTGTCTAGGAAGTGAGGACATAAACTTCCTTACAATGTCTCTGTTTTCAAGACCAACTCCTCCATCCACTAGGGTATCCACAATCTCAACATATCTGAAGTATTGTTCAGTCATGGTTTCACCTACTTTGAAGGTGAAATTTTCAAACTGCTACTTCAGGAGATCCTTCTTATTCTCCTTAGCTTAAGAGGAACCCTCATACATTAGTTTCAATGCATCCCACAGCTGCTTAGCTGTTTTGCGTTTCTTAAAACCTCTGTACATAGAGTTTGGAAGAGCAGTCTGATGGGTTGTCATGGCTTTCGGATCAATCTCTACTCTCTTTCTATCTTCATCTAAGTAGTTAGCCACAACCTTGTGGATCATACCACCACCAGTAGTAGAGGGGGTGCTTTATAGGTAAGGTCCATTTTCAACAGACTCCCACATTCTTGAGTCTAGAGACCTGATGAAACCTTCCATTCTTTGGCACCAGGTGTCAAAGTCATTAAGAGTGATCAGTGGAGACTTGTTCATGGTTCTAGTTTCCTTATCAGGTTTGGAAATGGCTGCCATTTAATAAGTTAAGTATTTTATGTGTGTGAGGGATCTAAAGATGGTGAAATCCTATATCAAGAGCCTGGAATGCTCTGATACAAAATGCAGGACCGGTGAAGGGTATGCACTTATAACACAATAGCATAATGAGGAGAGTTGCAAGGAATACTTAACAGAACAAACAGTGAAACTAAACGCTCACATCCTAATATATTATAAAAAGGAAGATTGACTTTTGACTTGTGACTATGACATGCCATAGCTCATATCCTAATATATTACAGAAAGGATAAAGTACATGAAGTAGAAAGTTACAGACTCAAGACTTCAATGTATAGTTACTAAAAGCATGGACCTTTTCACCAACTCATGTAAATTGGTGACTTTACAGAGTTGTAGCGGAAAGGGGTCCAACTTAATGTAAAGTACATCAGATAAAGCATATATACTAAAATTCTTCGGAAGAAATCTGTCTTCAAGTGTTGGCTTCAGAAGACTCTGTCTCTAAAGCTTCAGAAGACTTCATCTTTGGCTTCAGAAGATATTGGTCTTGGCTTCGGAAGATTTCACACTTAATATTTTTGTTGCTTATATGAAACTTTCGAAGTATTCTTCTTCAATGCACTTGTGCATGCATGTAGGAGACTTTTATTATTTGAGTTGCATCAATCTTAACATATAATCCTTACAAAATTCTTTTTCAATGCACTTGTGCATGCATGCAGGAGACTTTGAGTGTTTGAGTTGCATCAGCCTTAACATATAATCCTTACATCTATGTCATCAAGGGCTTCTATTTGTTGTTGAACTTCTTCTTCTTCTACAATTAATGTATCTTTAGCAATCTTTTGAGCTTTTTCCTTTGATATTGATTCTGTTTCAATTTCACCCATCTTTCTTTTCCCTTTCTCAGCTTCTGTAAATTTCTTAACTTCTATGGCAGGAGATTCTTGTAAAGTTTCTTTCTCAACAGTTATTACTTTAGTTTCCTTTTTTGGTTCCTTCAGACTTTCTTTTAGTTTTTCTATTTCTTCAAACATTCTTTTCACTTTTTCTTCAAGATCATTCATTATGATGTTCTTCTTTTTATCATTTGCTTTCAACATAACATTTTCTTCTTTTAATCACTCAATTTCTTCATTTTGTTCTGCAATCTTTGACTTTAACTTATCAATTTCATCTGAGTCATCATCAATTTCTGTTTGAACACAAATATCAATTGTTTGTTTCATTTCTTTTTCTTTCTCTTTTATAATCATAACTTCGACACTTGGAGATTGCAGAGCAGAAATAACATTCTCTGTGATAGGCTCAGACCATATAGCATCAAAATCAAAGGCTTGGTTGAATTCAACATTCTCAATATTCTCATTTTCAACATAATCATCATCTCTTTGATCATTTACTTCAGTATCAACATCAGCATCCAAATTTCTCTCATCATCATCTCTATGATAATAGGTTCTTCATTATTCCCTTCTACTTCACCACCTTGATCACTACGTTGATTATCATTATCATCATTGCTATCATCATCATTATCATTGGTAGAACTATCATCATTATGATCCTCTTCATCATTATCATCATCTTCTTCAGATTCTTCAACAATCACTTCTTCTATTACATCTTCTATAAGCTCATTAGGATTTACAGGTTCATCCCTGGTCAAATGAAAATGTTGTTGATGAATATCAACCTCATCATTTGCAACATTCCTTAAGTAATCAAATAGAGGCACATTTTGAGCTCCTGTAATGAAGCCAATCTCTTATAAACACTCTAAGACATATGTTCTAGTTCATGTCTTTCACTTGCTATACCATCTACATACATATCTGGATGTTCTTCATTGATGATTAATTGAACACCTCTCTACATTCATTGAATGTGTATTCAACTGGATCTTGAGGTTTATTTTCTCCCAGTCTAAGAGCAATTCTAATTGACTGCTCAGAGACTTCTATCATTCTATCATTAGATACAAAGCCTCTCAATACTTTGTGTCCTTCATCATCTCTTTCCACCTTAGCTGTTCTTTAAAACTTTTTTATCAGTCTAGCATTAATAGTTGGCCATGCACACATGGAAATTACATATTTAGTCCTCAGAAGGAATCTAATCATCTCTTCGTATCCAGTTGCTTCTCTAACATCTTCATCTAGAAAAGTAGCAACATTGTGCTTTCGCTCAAACTTTAATCCAGCCATCTGTCAATCACAAAGAAACAATTATTAGTAAGAAGGCATTGAAATAATGAAACACACAAGATAATTTGTCAATTTTATACAAAAAAATTTTGAAAATATTTAAGGTGTTTTAAACACTTAATTTCTCAAAAGTTTTGAATAAAAATCAACCAATCTTATGAGATTTTTAGCAAACCTATAACAAATTAAAAATCCTTCATTAGTTTTATATTTTACTTAACAGTTTTATATTTTAAAATTTGATCAATTTTGTTTTAAAAAAATTTAAGTGTTTAACACTTACTGTTTTATTAATCAATCAAATTTCAAAACATTTAATCCATTAAGTAATTTGTTTCTGATGATTTTTAAGCATTAGCTGAGTTTTAATGATTAACAAGCACACTTTATTTGAAAATTTGATTTGTCAATTCAGTTCAGTACAATTTTTTATTATTATCTTATACTGATGAACACAAGAATCATTCAAAAATTTTTGTGATGAAATTCTGATTTGATGATATTAAAAAGGTCGTAGTCTAGTATCATTGACAATTTCAAATTACATTTTTAACATACAATCATATCTGAACATCAATTTTAGATTTATTCAAGTGTTAGGGTTCGAGCGCCCAAATAGGATTCGAACGCCCAAATAGGGTTCAAACTCCCCAAATGATTTTGATGATTAAGAACACTGATTCGATGAAATAAGATCAATAAGTTGTTTATGGTCACTGATTTTACCTTCGAATAACAACAATCTCATAAAATCAGAGTAAACAATGAGTATTGAGTGTGTTGAGTTCGTGAGAGTAAGAACAAAGAGAATAAGAGAGTGAAAATTTTGAATGAAATGAAATCTGATCAAGTGTACAATTTATATAAGTGTGAAAAACCCTTGGACGCATTGCAACTGTGTAGGCGCATGACGACTTTTGAGACACATGAGGTTTAGGCGTATGAGCACTGTACAGGCGTATTACCTCTATTCAGGTGTATATTACCTAGACGCATGAGTTACACTTGGTAAAAAAATTTCAAGGACTTTAGGCGTATTTGCACTGTATAGGTGCATGAGCACTGTTCAGGCGCATGACCTAGTTTGAAACGCCTAACACTACATTTTATTTTCAATATGAAACGTCTGGTACTGTTTAGGCACATGAGCTTGTACAAAATGCCCAACACTTAATCAAGATTTTCAGACTCATGACCACTGTTTAGGCGCATGATTTTGACTCAAAACGTCCAACACTTGTCATAAAACTGAAAATTCATCATGTGTCTAAACTTACACTTATGGTCACTGTTTAGGTGCCTGAGACATCCATATATCTAACATTTGACAAATTTTTCACACAAAATTTATTCAAACCCTAATTTTGATTAAAAATATTCAAACTTTGGTCAAATTTTGAATAATGACTAAGACTTTGACTATTTGACCAAAACTTTGACTCTTTGATAAATTTTGACTTTTTGACTAAATTTTGACTTTTTGACCTTTTTATTATTAATTAACTTCCTGTCATTTTAGTCTTAGAAATTTCAGAAAAATACAAAAACTCTCAATTCTTTGCAAGAAGCTTTTTCACATTTTAAACAATTTGAAAATTATTGTTTTTAGGTTCATTTTTAAACATATCAAACACATAATTGCTTGAATATTTTGGCTTTATCATTTTTCAATCAAACATTTATTTTAAGTTTCTCTTTTTCATCTTTACCCCCTTAAACTTTAAGTTTACAAACTTAGAAATTTATAAAAGTTGAAAGCTTAAGAAAAAAAACCAGTCATTATTAACATGCCTGCGCACATAAAATCATGGAAAAATCAAAATAAACTAGAATAAAATTCTACACGTTGAATCACATGCCTGTAGTGAGATCATATTTGTTAATAATAAACACATTGAAATAAAGATATTACGGATAGTTATAGACAATGATTAAATCCTATCAAGTGTGTTCTAGGTCAGTGTTACCACAGCAAAGGAGACACGAGATCTAAAGACAAACAATGAGTGCTTTGGCAAAAGAATCAATACACTTACTTTTTCAATTCTTGGATTTATTAAGGTTGGATTAGATATGACATTATGTAATCCACACTTAGACTTAGAGAGTCCGACCCTCGTGAAGGTATGCAAGCAAGCACTTTTACTCAACTTAATAACCTATCACATAAGTATAACCAAATCTCATATTTAGGTTAATGAGAGAATCATCATGGTTAAACCAGTTGATAATCTCCAAGAAAACCACCATGGACTAGCCATTAGGTAATCCCCGAAGCAGTTTCATAAAGAAATAGATAGAGATGATTCATAAGAATCATATGGCATCCGTTTTGGATTTTTGAAAGGATTGTACACATTGGCATCTTATGCGTTGGGTGAGAAATTCCAGGTCTGTAATGAATTACAACAAAGGATAGCTTGTCACTTCAGGTGATGACTCATAATAGAGAAGTGAACAGATACGGTAAACAGATCTCATGGTTATTCATATTATCACCAGACGTAAGAGTGTGACTTACAAGCAATCAATCAGATAAGTCAATACTACTCATTAGAACTAAGATGGACACACACAAATGCATAGATGATTTAGTTTAATCACAAGAATTTACTTTTTCAGTATAATTACATGATCTTGCCTGCAAAACATAGCTGATCATGTCAGACTTTATGAGGGAGTGAAGTATGCAACTGATTAAAACTGATGTACTATCATTCTCATATTTATAATGGCAGATTCAATCCTAAAAAAATAACAACTAAACTATATTTTTCTATTTTCATTTTATAATTTTCTCTTTTGTTTTGCAATTTTCTAATGTTGTATTTTCTTTTCCATTTAACAAACACACACAATATACATAATCAGGTTGTAAACTTTGACGGTTTAACTTTTGATTTGTTTATGAAAATGAGGGAGTGTTACTATCATTTTGACAAAGAAAAATCAGTTTTAAAACACGATTAATAAGACCAATTGATGCAACTAGATACTCAAACCTATCTGACTGCTTCAGAGTTGTCTCTAAGAAAATGATATCAAATCTTGATATGTTTTGTTTTAGAATGTTGGATATGATTAGATGTAATAAACATAGCAACAGTGTTATCAATGTAAATAGGAGTTTTAAGAAAATTGAACCTGTAATCCAAAAATTGATTTGGAAACCAAATGATTTGAGAATATCCAGCTGATGCAACAATGTACTCATCTTCTGCAGTTGAGACTAAGACATTTGTATGTTTCTTACACTGCCATGAGACTAATCGAGGACCAAAAAACTGACAACCACCCATTGTAGATTTTTTATCTTGACAACATCCCCCATAATCACTATCAGTATATCCATGTAACTAAAGTTTCCTTCATAAGGATACCATAACCCTAGAGTTGGTTTTCCTTTCGGATATCTGAATATGCGTTTGACAACGATAAGGTGAGATTCCTTTGGGTCTGATTGATACATGGCACAAACACAAACAACAACATTATGTTAGGTCTAGATGTAGTTAAATACATCAAAGATCCAATCATAGATCTATATAATGTTTGGTTTATAGATTTTCCTTTCGGATCAGGTTCAATCTTGGTGTTTATGTCAGTTGGAGTTCTGATGGATTGATAATCTTGTAGCTTGAATTTCTTTATTAGCTTATCAAAAAACTTCTCTTGATTGATGAAGATGCCATATGCAGACTATGTTACTTGCAATCCAAGAAAGAAACTGATTTTTCCTATAATTTCATAATTTCTTCAAATTTTGATCATAGTTTTTGACTGGTTAATCCAAAAGTAATATCATCCACATACACTTGCACACAAACTAGATCAGATGCATCCTTCTTTATGAATAAAGTAGGATCAATCTTCCCTCGTGTATATCCATGTTGGAATAAATGTTGTGACAATGTCTCATACCAGATTCTGGGGGCTTGATGTAGACCAAATAGAGCTTTGCTGAGCTTGTACACACGATGAGGAAATTCAGCATCTTCAAAACCTTAAGGTTGCTTAAAATACACATCATCGGTGATTGGTCCATACAAAATACACCTTTAAAGTCCATTTGATACACTTTGAATTTCATATAAGAAGCATATGCTAGAAAGACACGAATTGCTTCTAGTCTTGGAACTGGAGCAAACACTTCATCATAATTTATTCCTTCCTCCTACGTGTAAACTTGAGCTACTAATCGAGCTTTGTTTTGAATAATTATTCCTCTGTCATCTGATTTGTTTATGAATAACCATTTTGTGCCAATTGCATTCTCTCCTTTAGGCAAATCCACTAGTTTCCACACTTCTAGTTTTCTGAATTGTAGTAATTCCTCTTGCATTGATTCAGTCCAACTATTGTCTTCAATGCTTCAGTAATGTTTTTAGGGACAATTTGAGAAAGAAAACATGAGTACAAGCAAAGATTTGCTCGTTCGGAGTGATTTCTCATTGTTCTTTCATTCAAAGGACCAATAATCTGAGAGATAGGATGTTTCTTGTGATACGAGTTATTGGAATCTCGTCTTGTTGAACATTCACATCTAGATTGGTTTGGTTCAGGTCAGAGAGCTAGTGCAATAGAGTTGAAGAATGTGGAATGAAATATAGAACTTGAGTGGTGAATTGACAAAGTAATCAAGCTTGTCATTAACATCTATATCTCTGGATACAGATGAAGTTCCAGACTCAAGATGGTGAATTTCTGATCCATCATTAGGAATAGGGTGAGAAACATCAGAATTTTCAGGAACTTGTTAATGCTCAAGATTTTGTTGATCAATATTCTCTAAAGTGAATAGAGGATTTCTTTCATAAGAGAAGAATGGATAGTCTGGGTTTGTATCATCCATATCATCATAATCAGAATTTTCACCGAAGGTTCCAAGATCTCCTACTTGTTTCCTGTTGACACATGAAGATTCAAGCAGATTAGATTTAAATAAGTTTGTTAATGAGTCTAAATCAAATAACTACTTGGACCATTTGCAACCGATGGAAAAGAGTTTTCAAGGAATTTAACATTGAACGTTTCAATGATAACATTTGTCTTAGAGTTATAAACTCTATACGCTTTCGAAGCAGACAAATATCCAAGAAAGAATCCATCATCAGACTTTAAATCAAATTCTCGTAAATGGTCATTTGAATTTAAAATCAAAATAGGACATCCAAAAGATTTAAGAAAATCTATGTTGGATTTCCTGCCAACATTAACTCATAAGGAGTTTTATGTTTGTCTTTAACCAACAAAGTATGATTTTGAATGAAATATGTAGTTGATATGGCTTCATCCTAGAAAGTGATTGGAATCATTACATCAGCTAACATTGCATGAGTTGCTTCAATCAATATTCTATTCTTCCTTTCTTCAACTTTGTTTTGTTGTGGAGTTCGAGGAGCACAGAACTGATGAGCTATTCCTTTTTTTACACAAAAACTGTCAATATTAGCATTTTTAAATTCAGTTCCATTATCACTTCTAATTATTTTTACTTTTTGATCGAGTTGATTTTCTACTTTAGTGATAAACTCTTTTAAAATTCAGTTGTTTTTGGATTTTGCATGCAAAAAGAAAACCCAAGAAAGTCATGTATAATCATCAATGATGACTAAACAATACAATTTTTTCCCGATACTCTGTATGTTTACAGGACAAAATAGATACATGTGTAAAACTGTAATTTGAGTTTATTTGTTTGGTCTTATAAGACGCTCTATGTTGTTTTCCCTTCACACATGCTTTATAGTGGTATGATGTTGTGAACTTCTTTGAAGGAATTCTAATAACATGATTTCCTGCTGCAAGCTTGTTCATGTTCATGAAGTTTGAATGACCGAGACGTCTATGCCAAAGCTGGCTTTCATTATTTGATACATGAGCAATGAGGCACGTTGTTTCTATTGAACGATCAACATGAGACATGTCTAGTTTGTAGACATCTCTATCTCGAATAGCTTTAATAACCACCTACTCCTTGCTTATCTAAAATCCTAGCTTTAAGATATAACAAAAAGAGTCATTAAATAAAGTAGAATATGATTTGTCGCATATTTATGAAACACTTAAGAGATTAAAGTTCAACTGTTCACAGAAGTTGACTTTATCAAAATTTATTATTTCATTAGATACTGTTCCTTCACCAGTTATCTTTCCACCTGAATCTCCACCAAACGCTACGTGAGTACCATCTTTTAGCTTAAAATCTTGAAGCAAGGCTAGATTGCCTGTCATATGCCGGCTACACCCACTGTCAACATACCATGTGTTTAATGGTCTCCGCTGGCGTACCTGCATTCAATGACATTTAAGATGAGTTAGTAACCCAAGTCAAAATGGTCTTGGGCTTTCCAAGTTTATCGATAATGGTAAACTATTTGAAATGGAGTTTGTTTACGTAAGGTTTCCTTTGAAATTTATGATTTTCAAATCCACTTTGGAAAACAGTTTGATTGTCTTTTCTGTGTTTTGTTTTCAAAACATTAAATCTATTTTCAAGATCATCCTCAAGAAATTTTGAACCATTTATTGAAACATTTGTCATGTTTTTCTGATTATATGTTTCATTTGTCATTCTCACTGAGCGTGAAACAAAATGTCCTTGAGTATACTGTTATGATCTGACATGATACTAATTATCATGATCTGAATTGATTCTTCTGAATGATCTCAAACCCAGAGAAGGTGTTTTTGATAAATTTTGAAATCCATTATAATGATTGCTTTGGAACCTTGGATTAGCATATCCTTGATGATCAAAATCCTTTCTAGGTGAGTTCTTTCTAAAGATATAATCCTCTGTATTATGATTCCGTTCATCACACAATGCACAATATTTGTTACAATAACAATTAGTTATGTTGTGGTTTGTCATATCACATATGTGACAGTATTTATTAAAATAACACTCAGATGTGTTATGATTGTACATGTCACATATATCATAGTATTTTTGTGATTTTTTAAACAACATTTGTTTAACCACAGATGTTGAGGCCATATTAGATCCTTGTCTAGATTTAGAATAAGATTGGTTAAGCTTTTGTTTTTGTTGTGTGAGTTTGGTTTTTTTGAATTTTTGGATTTTGCTTTTTAACACTCACACAATTCTATAACTCCTTAGATATAAATCTATTTAGAACAGCGGAATACTTTGGACCTATGCTTGTTTTCAGACCAAAGTTAGACTGGATCTTAGTTTTTGAATTAGTTTCATATATTGTGTTCATGTTGAAGGTTCCTGTGGACACAAACTTCACAGGTTTAATTTGACTTGATTTATTGATTGGTTTAGTCTGCTTAGTTTTAGAAAATGTTTTTCTTCTTTGATTTCTTGATAACTTCTTAATGCTTAAATCGGCTTTTGGATCGGTAAAACATTCGAGCATGTTCTTGACGGAAGGATAAACAATAGCACAAACCAAAAGTCAAACAATAATAAGAACTATAATTGAATGGTTTCATTGATAAAACCTAACGATTATAAGCTCGTTACAACATAACAATCAAGACTCTTGGCAAGGGAAAGATCGAGCATGATCTCCCCTCTGATCCGGCAGCCCTAGGCTCCGGGCAGACTTCCTCTCAAAACCCTTACCCTCTCTACACATTGAAACTGGTATATATAGGCCTCGGCCCATATTAGACGCAATTGGGCCCATTCGTGCGATTGGACGATGCGTATGGTTCAATCGTATGACTGGACCATGCGTATGGTTCAATCGTACGATTGGACCATACTTATGGTTCAGCCTTACGAATGTCCTAATCGCATCTCTCAGTCGCATGGTTGGTCCATTAGCATGGCTCAGTCGTAGGACTGAGTCTCATTCGCATATGCTCCTGCGAATGACCCAATTTCATGTGTTTACAACATATCAGGTGTATAACATTAAGCCTAGACTATTCGACAAGCGACGGACACACTATATATGACTATATATGCTCCAACAAATTCCCCCTTGGACGTTGCTTGCGAATAGTAGATAACACCTCTTACAATCTTCAGTCAATCTTTGCTCTGGTTGCCAATAGAATCAAACGAAACCTTATTAGCCAACGTTGCCGATCCGTCATGTTGCACACATCCCCGAAAATGAATTTAGGCACAACAGCTTTCGTTTACTTTGTTGAACACCATCATAGCAGCAAGATTCCCCATATGACTGATTTTTCAACATAATGACATGAACAGTTTTCCATTGCTTCAATCTTGACGCAGGCTAACCTGATTAACATCACCACCTGCAGAAATTCCCCCTCACATTCAGCATATCCCAATATATAGACATTGTGCTCTCCGGGCGTCTACACACGGTGTATTGGGCAAAAGGTTGAAGGTTCCAATCCACAGCTGACAATATCAAACAAATCAGCATGCACGTAGATTCATCATGAGAAACCTGCTCACATCATCACTTTCTGATTGCGTTTTCACTTTCTTGATAGATGGATTCCCCCTAAGTATGGGAATCCTCATTGTGCGGATAGATATAACTTGATTGGCCCATAAGTAGTCAGATGCTCCTGACTACCCCATAGACTGGATCTTAGTTTTTGAATTAGTTTCATATATTGTGTTCATGTTGAAGGTTCCTGTGGACACAAACTTCACAGGTTTAATTTGACTTGATTTATTGATTGGTTTAGTCTGTTTAGTTTTAGAAAATGTTTTTCTTCTTCTTTGATTTTTTGGTAACTTCTTAATGCTTTGAGTTTTAGTTGAATCTTGAGAAGATTCTTTTTTAGAATCTTTGTTCTGAGTTAATTCATTTGAACTTGGATCATCAGAACATGAAGTGTCTAATTTCTCTTCTTGACATTTTCCTTTCATTTTGATATTGATCTCTTTAGCTTTGTCATTCTCTTGATCAATTTGACACTTCTCTATGACACATTCACCTTTTGGAACAAATAGATTTTTGTTCTTTAGACGAGGTTCATAAGATTTTACTTTAATTGGATTGCCATTCTTAATCTTTTCTGAATCTTTCTCCTTGAATATTTGAATGTTTAGTTTTTTAAATTCACTTTCAATAGGTTCTTGACCACTCTTTTTCTTCTCTTGAAATTCTTTTAGCTTAGCTTTATTTTTTGGATAATGGTCATGAGTATTGAAGTTTTCTTGTAAAGTATTAGAGATAGATTCAGGCATAGGTTCATATGTAAAACCTAATCCTGTTTTATCTTTATCCTTTCTTCCATTTACCAGTCGCTCAACTATAGTCTTTGAGCTTTTTACTTTGGCCAAATCGATTTTAGTTGCAACATGTGCCAATTTTTCTTGTTTGATTGTTTTTTCATTTCTTCAAGTTGTTTCTTAACAAATTCAAGTTCTTTTAGAGTTTTGTTCCGACTTGCTTGAAGTGACATGATTTTATCATTCGCAATTATATGATCATCTTTTAGTTTTTGGTGCATTGATTCTTCTTAATTCAATTTATCACATATTTTGAATGAGTATGTTCTATAATGTTCAACTTGTTCAAAACATACTTTAGTGCATAGTTTTTCTCTTAGTTCAATTGAAATTTTAGGATATGAACTTGAAGACACAATGTCAAATGTAGAGTTTACAACCTTTGGGTTTTCAGACTTTTCCATGAGTGCAATTTCTTCTGTGTCCTCCTTTGGATCAGATTTGTCACTCCAGTCATAGTCTGTCTCATTTTCTGATTTATCTGTTTTTAGATCATTGTTTTCAGACCAATCTTCATTCATTTCTGAAATCAATGCTAAACCTGAAGTAAGATCAACTATAAACTGCTCAGCATAAGCACTCCAGTCATAACCATCCTTTATGCTTACAACAAGTGCTTTCTTTGATTCTTCAATTGTCTTTTGATCATCTTTTAATTATGGCATAGGCAGACTTTGATATGGCTTTTGAAAAGTCTTTTGAGTCTGATGTTGATGTCTTTGACTATTGGAATTGCTTTGGCCATTTCCACCTTCAGTTCTTGGTGCTTTACATTCTCTAGAAAAATGTAAGGCCCCGTTCCCGGGCACCTCACAGTTGGTCAATCACAACAGTTAAAACACTACACATTATAATTATACAAACTTAAGCAGCGAAAATGATTTATCAAAACCCATTCATTTCATTTAAAACACTATTGTTAAGCAATACATCATCATTAGCGGTTCACAAAAGAATTGTTTTAACACATTACAAAACAACAGCAACATAAAATACGAATGGATGTCAGTCTTTCCCCGCCGAGTAGCTTCACCCTCGTGCCATCCTCAGCAATAATTACCTACCAACTGAAAATGTATAAAAGTCAGTGTTGCTAAGTGAGTTCTAGTTTTAAAAGTAATAAAATACTTTCTATATATTGTATAAGAAAATACTCTCTTCTATAAAATACAACTGTGTACTGTATATGCGAGCACGCATTAACTATATGAACAAATACTGTTCATTCTCTTTATTGTATGCCTTTTCTGTTCTATAAACTTTTATCTTTATCTTTCACTTTCTTTATGGACCAATGAGCAATACCCCAACTCTATGCGATATGGAAAACGGGTGATGGGCCATCTATATCCCTCAAAAGAGTCAACTGTATCCCTCGATAGGGTCAACTGTATCCCTCGAAAGGGTCAACTGTATCCCCCGAAAAGGTCAACTATATCCCTCCAAAGGGTCAATTGTATCCCCCGAAAGGGTCAACAATATCCCTCGAAAGGGTCAACTGTATCCCTCGAAAGGGTTAACTATATCCCTCGAAAGGGTTATGTGTACTATGTACAAGGCCAACCCAATCACCTAGGGCACGCCACAAAGGTCCTGCCAATCTCAATTGATTGGCCCTGTGTACATAATAGGGTAGCTAACCCGCAGCACAGATGAGCTAACGACAACATGGTCGTGTACCTTGCTAGGATTTATAACATCTGTACTTTGCTAGGATTAGCAGAATTAGAAGATGGAGTCTCATTATGTGTTTTAGGCATTGTAGATTTTGGAGGAGACTGGGATTGTGGATGAGTTGAATAGACTGGGGTACTAGTGAAGAATCTAACTCCCATGAACAAATCACCCTCATCTTCAGGAGTAGTATCATCTTTGGCAAGAAAGGCATTCTCTAGAGTATTTGCTAGAGAAGCAACGTACTTGTATTGAGATGTTGATGCTGATCTTTCATTATTTATTGAGCTCTCATCAATTTCCACAAATTCAATCTTTGCAATTAGAAGATCAAGATCCATAGGAAACCTTTTAGTGTGCTTTAACAGGGTTACAGTTTGTTTCCATGATGATGGAAGTGCATTTAGGAGTCTGTCATTTAGGTCTTTAAGATGATTTTTTATTCCTTAGGTTGACATTTCAGAGGTGAGTTGCACATATCTATTCGTCATCTGGTTTATAGTTTCTCTTGATATATGCTCAAAAAGTTCAAGTTGCCTTTTTAACTTTTATCTTTGAGATCTTGAATCTCTTTTCCTCCTTCATTGATAACTTTCAGAGCATTTTACATGGTATAACCACTTTGATAGTTCTCCAGTCTTGAAAGTACCTCCAAAGGTAACCCTTTGCACATGAGAGAATATGCTTTAACATCATTCTTCACCTTTTTTAAATCATCACCATGTAAGCCATCTTCAGGATATGGCTCTTAAGTATCTTTTGTATATACAAATCCTCTATCAGGACCAGCAGAAGTGACTGGGATGTAAGGTTCATTCTCAATTGATTCCATAGATCAGTATCAATTGAGTTCAAATGATGTTTCAGCCTAAGTGACCAATTCTTGAAGTCAGCTCTATTCTTCAGCTTTGGTACTTTGTTCTCTGATTCTTCAGACTTAACCAAATTAATTTTTGAATTTAAGAAAATATACTATTTTTGATGTTTTTAGATTTAAAATGAAATAAAGAAATGAAAATATTTTTTTCGATTTTCGATTATTGAAAAAATTCTAAGTGTTGAGTGAAAAGTCTGAATTAAATGCGCTTGAGTAGTAGTAAAATGTCTAAACAGTAGTGAGACGCCCAACTTGACTTAGAAACACCTAAGGGATTGCCTTAGTGAACTTCTAAAGTTTCCAAGTGTAGAAATGCCTGAACAGTATCAAAACACTCAAACAGTTCCCAAACGCCCAAATAGTGTTGAAGCGTTTGAAACAATTACAAAGCTCTTGAATAGTTCGAAAACGCCTGGGACTTAGTTTTCTGAAAAACGCCCGAATAGTGCTAAAACATCCAAACAGTGTCAAAACGACCACTCTAAAATGCCTAAACAGTGTTAAAGCGTCTAAACAGTGATCATGCGCCTAAACACTTAGGTGATTTTTCAGATGATTTCAACACCTGTAACACCCGGATTTTTGTAAACAAAGAATAAAGTGAAGAAAAAGAAACAAATGCAATTTAACCCAAGTCAAGGGGTTAAATGTGTCAAAAGGACAAAAACTTTCAAAGCTGGTGAATAAAGCAACATGGCTGCCCATGTTGCCAACTTACACCTTGTCATTTGGGTTTTTGAGAGAGAAATGGGTTGAAGCTAAGAACTCTCCGATTTTGAAGAACTACAAGAAGAGATCGTATTCAAGTTAAGAATTCATGGTTTTTTAGTGTTCTTAACTGGCCATAGCCTTGGTTGTATGCTTATGTATGTTTGTGTGTCTTCGGGTGTGTGTTTTTGGTTGGTTTTAGGTGTTGAACTTGTAGCAAACGGGTTTTGAAGGAAGTCATACCGAAAGAGCTGCTAAGGTGAGTTTTAGAACCCCTTTTTAACTTGTTTTAAACTGATTTGGGGCTGGAAATACATGTATGAACATTTTTATGAAAATGGGTTTTTCAGCCGTTTGTTTATGTGTATGAGTTTGCGAGTGGGGTTTGATTTTGGGTGTGTTTATGGTTTATGATGATGTTATAAATGTGTTGCTAAGGCTTAGAATGTATGAATTAAGCTTAAAACATGTTAGATGATAATTGGGAACTGAATTTAGTTGTTTAAGTGTGACATAGACTGCCCATGCGCCTAAATAGTGGCCCATACGCCCAACAGCAAAAACTACCTAAGTGTTCCCATGCGCCCAAAACCCCATGCATCCAAATAGTAGCCATGCACCTGGAAAAAGGCGAATTTGGCTAAGTGTTCAGATGCCTAGAAAGCCCACGCGCCTGAAAGGCCATGTGCCCCAACAGTGCCCATGCGCCTAGAAGTTCCCCATGCGCCTAAGGGTTTCTCATGCGCCTGAAAGGGCATGCGCCCCAATAGTGCCCATGTGCCTAAGACTTAGAAAATTTTCTGAGATTTTGGGGGAAAATGTAAAATGTATGATTTGACTTGGGATGTTCTCCGGGGTGAATTAAGTTGACTTTTCATGATGTATGGGTTATGTTATGGTATGTATGATGATTGTTCTGTATGTATGATGGTGCCTTGTATGTGATGTTTGGTATGGTTATGTTTATGTTCCTTGTATGTATGTTTATTTTTCATGGCTTTACGTTGAATGTTTATGAATGAAATGGAAAGTATTATGTAACGTAAAGTGGAAGATAATCAAAAAAGAAACGAAAAGAAAGAATGCATGCATTAATGAATTAATGAAAGTAAGAAAGTCTTGCAAACAAAGTATGGAGGTCACACCCAATGAAGGGTGTTAACTCAATTGTGTGTGAGTTAGCTACCCCGAAAGGATGGGCACTGGGGTCTAATACTTGTGATTGACCATACGTATGAGATCCTTGCTGCTTGCCCTAGGTACTCGAGTCAACTTCGTGCATAGTGTTCGAGATCTATGAAATACCTTAGGCCCAGTAACTAGCTTCGTGCATAATGTTCGGGGTACTGTACATGTCATCGGAAGTAATGAACGTACGAAAGATAAGTAAGAAAGTTATGAATGAAAGTGAACGAAAGTGAATGATAATGATGTATGATGAATGAACGAAAGTTAACGAACGAATGTTGAAGATAATAATGATATTATCTATGTGTACGTATGATGTGTGACCATGTACGAAAGTAAAGAATGGGTTTAAAAGGAAATAAAGTATATTTTATTTTAAACTAGAACTCACTCAACAACGCTGACTTTTATGTGTTTCTAGTTGACAGGTAATGGTTGTTGACGATGGCACGGGGCGGCTACTTGGCTCATATTGGATGGCATTCTTTTGTATAATGTTTTTGCATTGTAATGCGAACAAGCGATGTTTTGAAATGAATGTTTTATTATTTTGCAAAAGCAAAAGTTAATGTAAATATATGTTTTATGTGTGATGAGTGATCAGCTGTGAGTGTCCCAGGAATGGGGCCTTACAAGTTGGTATCAGAGCCAAAGTTTAAGTGAAATTGGTAAAAATTTCAAAAAAAATCTAAACTTAAACTGAGAATGGGACAGAAAGGGAAGGGATGCCAGACCGACTGGCTGCGTGCCATCAGGTATTTTTTTAATGTTAACTTGTATTATGTGCGCATGTTATTTGATCTGTGTGCTTTTAGTGGATTTAATATTGATGTAGTCAAGATAGGAAATGCTTGGGGTATCAAGAGTAAAGTAAGTGGCGAATCACAACTAGCCACTATAATTAGGGACCTACTATACTTGACATATACTGAACTATTCCCTTGAATGACCGTGTTAGTGTTTGAATCTTATAGTGTCTTTAGAGGATGGCCGGTGGTAGATCGTCAAAGGCTTCACGTGGTGGAGGTTGTGGTGGACGTGGTGTTGAGCCGTAGGCCACAAGAGGAAGGCCTAGAGCCGAAGATGTGGTTCATGAAGAACCCGAGACCCCTCGTCCGGAGGCTGGGGACGTGAGTGCTAACTTAAGAGCCTTAGTGAAGGAGGCTATTGTAGAAGAGGTGCATCAGGTCATGCAAACAATCCTACCATCCGTAGTGACAGAAGTAATAAAGGTTGTGCGGGAAGGAGAAAAGAGGGAGGGGAACAGGTCCTCGGGGGGACAGGAGCGACTGGAGACTCAGACGGTTTTCTCTGAGGATGAAGAAGAAGAGGAAGAAAAGCCTGCACCGGAGGCGGCACGAGGCTGTAACAATGGGGCGTTTCAAAGATACAAGCCCCCTACTTTTGACGGTAGTGGCACTGCTGTTACTGCTCACCGATTGACGAGAGAGATGGAGGTTGTACTCGACATTTGCAAGTGTTGGGGAGATCAGAAAGTGAAGTTTGCCACCCACTCGTTTGTGGACGCGGCTTTGTGCTGGTGGGAAAATATTGTCCAAGTCGAAGGTAGTCGGGAAATTGGGAGAATGAGGTGGTCCAAGTTGAAGAAGCTGGTGTTTGAGGAGTTCTGTCCTCATAGAGAGATGGATAAGGTGGAAAGGGAATTCCTGCAGCTGGAGGTAGGAACAATGACACATGAGCAATACACCACCAAATTCAACGAAATGGAATGACTGGTGCCGGATCAAGTGACGCCCTAGTCATGAAAGATCAAGAGATACATTCAAGGGCTGCCGGTGGATATCCGTAGGCACAAGATCCCTGCCCGGCCAAGCATGTTTAGGTCGGCGGTGTTGATACATATGTCCCTAGTTTATGTGCTTAATGTAAAAGTATTTCATGTCTTACACATATGTAATGAATGGGTTAAATGAAATATAATATGTGGTTGATGTTTATAATGTTTAATATTTCATAGTATTATTGTGTGTTAAAGTATAATGAACTTACTATATAGGTTTGAGGTTGTTGTGTATAGTTCTTAGTCAATAATGATTGTGAAATGTGTTCAAACTTAGTCGTATGAATCTTCATGCGAATGGACCATGCTTATGGACCATACGCATGAATACATCAGGCTAATGGACCAGTCGCACGACTGAACCTGGAGACTAGATCAGTCGCACAATTGAGACATAAGTTGACTTAGTCGCACGATTGAACCTTCAGTCATGCGTATGGATCGATCGCATGATTCAGTGTCACAACTTAACCCTGCTAATGGTTCAGTCGTACGATTGGAAACCATAACCTATAAATACCACTTAATTCGTGAAAAGAAAAACACGGGAGAAACACTTGATACTCTTACGAACCCTAGCAGTCTAAAACGTAAAAGGAAGCATGTCCAACTTCATAGATCAATCCTAATTGATCTCTACTCGTTCATAACGTTTAGTTTCAATCTTATATCGATCGGGCAATTGTTCTCACTGATTGGATCGCCAACAAATAGGATTTTGCATGATTTGATTAAGTATAAACGCAGAATATGTTAGTATTACATACGTACACGGTCCAGACAAGTGGTATCAGAGCTTTTGCTCTTGATTTTGCGTTGGATTCAATTAGAATTGTGTCAACCCTCACGTTTTAACTCAAAAGAGTCAAATTTTAGGGTCCACGGGTGTTTTTCGACATTTATAGGCATCCAAGTTGAAGTTTTTCGTCATACGGCAGATTAGGGTTTCTGGGTAAATTGTATTTCGTGTGAAAGTGTCAAAATTCGTAAATTTTCAAACACAGTAGCCTTCAGTCGCACGAATAGTTCATTCATACAATTGAGTCATCCGCATTGTCCATTCGTATGACTGAACCATCCGCATTGGTCATCCGCATTGTCAATTTGTACGACTGAGCCATCCGCATTGGTCATCCGCATTGTCCATTCGCACGACTGAGCCATCTGCATTGGTTATCCGCATTTTTCCATTCGCATGACAGAGTCATCCGCATTGACTCATCTACATTTGTCCAATTGCACGATTGACTCATCCGCATTTGTCCAATCGCATGATTGACTCATCCACATTTGTCCAATCGCACAATTGACTCATCTACATTTGTCCATTCGCACAAGTGAACCAGTCTTATTCTAAAGTTCAAAGTTTATAGAAATGGAAGATCAATTCAGTGCCTTTACTGCCGGAAGGGACTCTCGCATCCAGAACCTTCTGCTTCTGGAAAATGAAATTGGAAATCATAATAAACCACCAAAGCTTATAACGATAGATGTTATCCACAATGAAAACAGAGGTTTGAGATCTATCTAAATGGAGTTGATCCCAATCTTTGAGCATCCATTGAGACAGGTTACACGATGCCAGTCGATGTTAATGGAGTTAAGCTGACTCTGGGCAGAATGAATGACAGCCAGAAGGTTAAGTACAATGCAAAAAAGATAGTGTATGCCCTGTTGACTCAGTCGATACCTAAAGATATCTTTCATCAGTTCTCAGAGAACAAGCAGGCGAAAAAGTTATGGGAAGCATTGGAAAAGAGATATGATGGGAATGCAACGTTAAAGGCTCTGAAGGCTAAGGCTCTAAAAAAGGAGTTTGATAACTTCTCTTCAATTTGGAAGGAGAGCTTGGATGACATCATTGACAGGTTCTACATATGATGAGTGAGTTGCACACTCATGGTGTAACAACGTCAATGGAAGATAAGTATCAAGTTTTGCAGATGGTTTGCCAAGGAAATGGGATTCGTTTGTGTCTAATCTTAGACAGATAGATATTCTTGCAAATTTAGACATAAATGACTTCATCCTGAAATTAAGAGAAGAGGAACTGAGAATGAAGTACAATTCAAAGAAAGGCTTCTACGATCAGAATCCTTCACTTTACAACTCATTCCCCACTCAACCAGTTCAGGAGCACCACTGCAAACAGCATTTGTGTCTAGTTCTGCGGCTCCCTCACAATCCACTGCTTCAGGACCAGAAATGTCTAGGTCATCATCGACTCAATACAGAGTGCCTGAACCAAATACTATGAAGTGAAGACCGAGAATCTCGGTAATATAACAATGGAGGTTGCAAAGGAGCATATGGATATTCTAGCAGCAGTGGTTCAATCATATGATGGTCTAGTTGTTGGGAAAATCGGAAATTGTCATCTTGCAGATGAAGACTACGAGCAGGTTGACGAGAACGAGCTGGAATGGATATCATGTGGGCACTTGCAAGTGCAGTTAGAGGAGCCAAAAATTTTGTTAAGAAGACTGGGCAGAATTTAGTAGCCACTAAAGACACAACATTTGGTTTCGACAAAACAAAAGTCACATGCTTTAATTGTGGTGAAAAGGGGCATTTTAAATGTGAATATGTAAACCCAAGAAAACAGGAAATGGAAAATCCATTTTCCACCTTCAACCGTCAAGAGAAACCTATGAGTGGAGCTACCTCTTCAAGAAAAGAGACAAAGTTCTTGACAGCTCAAGGTGATGAAGGGTAAGACTGGACCTTCCGCTTTATGTCTCTGGGTGAATCAAACATTGCCTGTGTTGAGGGACTGGATGATGGTTCTGCAAGTGAAGGTGAGATCACAGTTGAGCAAGCAATGTCAGATACTGAAGAAGCTGTGAACGTGGTACATCACTAGGTTGAGGAAGAGCTTAGATCAACAAGTTCAAAATCTCCAGCATCTAAAGAGTATATCTGCATTGATGGCTAATTCAATCGATTCCTCACACGTAAGTACTAAAGACCAACTATTTGAAAAACATGCTTGTGATGAATATGACAAATTTAGAGAAAGCATTGATTTGAAATTTGCTAGGTTATTAGACCACAATGATAACTTAGTAAACGATTTACAACTATGCACTGAAGCTAATCGTATTTTAAAACAAAATGAGTGAAGTTACAAAGAAAAAAATAGAACTTTTGGTTAAACACTAAGGGAAACGAGGTTGTTTCTTTCAATCAAGAAAATGATATAAATTTTTATTTAATTCTTTGAAAGAAACAAAGAAAGAAAAAGCAGTTTTAGAAGTCGAAGTTATTTTTTTAAAACAAAAGCTACATAGTTGGACCAGTTCTTCTCACATAGTTCAACACTTAGTGAAAGAACGAAATAATAGGGAAGAGTTGGGTTACAAGGTTGTTAATGTAAGGTTAGGTTCACACATGTCTTCTTTTGAACCCAAAATGACTAAACCAGCTAACCAAACCCATGATACACGCCAAAGTCCAAATAAACTAAAGGCTAAAGATGTTAAAATTGTTCAGACAATTAATTTTGTTAAAGAAGCGGAAACATCTAAACGAGAAGTGACTAAACTCAACCAGACTCGTGCCGCACCTATATCACATTCAACCCCACATAAACAGTTTCCTTAATATGTAGAGGGAGATCATGCTACAATTATGAAAAGAGAGGACATATTTCTTCTAATTGTCCTTATTATCAGACTCCCAAAAAGAAAATTGAACTTTAGGACACTAAACAAAGTTCTTCTAAAAGGAGTTCTATTACTCCTCCAAAGAGAACTAATGAACCTAAAGTTCAAACTCTAAGCCACTCGTCTGTTTATCACAAATAGGCCTTACACAAAACTGGCTTATGGAAAGAAAAGTCAAGTATGTATGATAATGAGAACAATAAGAAGAACGATATGCCCTCGTCCTCAAGTGGACAGTGGGTTGAGTTTATGATGTGTGATTCCTCTGGGTCACCCAAGCCAGTGAAGGCTTGGGTCCCAAACCTAAACTGATCATTTCCTTTGAATGTGCAAGGTGTCCGCTACATTGCTATCACAAATACCTACATTGTTGATAGTGGGGCATCTAGGCACATGACCGGGAACTTGTCTCTCCTTTTCAATGTCAAACAAATTAAAGGAGGACATGTATCATTTGCTGGGAATAAAGGAGGATATATCACTGCTCAAGACGAAGTGGGAAACCAGAAAGTAAAGTTTGATAAGGTCAACTACGTTCAACAACTACAGAACAACTTGCTTTCAGTCTCCTAGATCTGTGACAAGGGCTTCAAAGTTGTGTTTGACAACAAGAAGTGCTACGTGCTGAAAAAGGATTGCGTTATCCCGGAGGACAAATTCTTAATGTCAACTTCAAGATAAAATGATTTATATGTCTTGGATCTATCAAAAGCCTCCACAACTTATTAGAAAGTTCAATGCTTCTTGTCAAAGGCAATAGAGAGGGACTCAATCTCCTGGCATAGGTGAATGGGACACATAAATCCAAGGAAGATGAATCACTTGATATAGAATGATCTAGTGAATGGAGTGAATGTCAAGAACTTCCAGCTTCCAGATTTTTGTGTAGCATGTAAGAAAGGCAAACAGACCAAGAAGTCTCACAAGGCAAAGAAAGTTAATTCCATTGACCTGCCTCTCGAGCTTCTACACATGGATCTGTTTGGTCCCGTTAGCACTAAAAGTATTGCTAGTGATCTGTACTGCTATGTAGTTACAGATGATTACTCAAGATTTTCTTGGGTGATATTTCTGAAATCCAAATCAGAGACATTTCAATCATTCAAACAGCTTGTAACTACTTTGGAATCACTCTACAAGCTCAAAATTAGACAGATTCGATCAGACAACGGCACAGAGTTCAAGAACCAGTGGATGGAGGCATTTTGTAAAGAAAAGGGATTGTACATCAATTTACATCTGCCCACACCCCACAGATGAATGGAGTTGCTGAGCAAAAGAATCAAAGCTTGATAGAGACAACAAGAACGATGCTAGCCGAATCAAAACTGCCTATCCAGTTTTGGAACAAGGCAGTGGCCAATGCATGTTACACCCTCAATCGGGTCTTGGTGGTCAAACGTCATGGTAAAACGTGTTAAGAGTTGCTCCAGCGACGTAAACCTAACCTGGAGTATCTCGAACCATTTGGTGCATTATGTACGCTGCTGAAGAAAACTCAGTCTGGGAAGTTCAGTGAGAAGGCTAAAGACGGGATCTTTCTCAGATACAATATACCAAAAAAGGGAGTATATAACAACTCAACGGGTCAGGTAGAAGTGTGGTGCAACGTTGATGTTCAGAGATACACCACCCCCTGCTGGAAAGGTACTTTCATTCTTCTTTGACAATGATGAATTCTTTAAGTCCTTCAACATACCTATCTCCATTCCTGATGATGAGTTAATGACTAGATTGATGTCCGATGTCCTAGACACACCACCACTAGACTCGACAGCATCAACTCCACAAGATGAATCTTCTAATCCTATAGGGGGAGCACTTGATGTAAGCGATTCCTCCTTTGATGATGAAGAAATGGAGATTGAACAGGTGAATCAGGAAGCATATGTTCCTACAAATGAAAGTAAACAAGCATCAAATCCTGATGCCTTTAACATTTTGGAACCTCACACTCCAACAACTATAGATCATGAACCTGAGTTTAACAATCTGGATAATGATGTTGTTGTTCCAACAACTCCCGGATCTCGGCTAAATGTTTATCATCCCTTGGACAATGTCATTGGGGATGTTAGATCGGGTGTACAGACCAGAAATCAGCTATTCACAGCTGATTATGCCTCGGTAATGGAAAATGGATACCTTAACAGATGGTTTTGTAGAGTGAATTCGAAGCAAAGCTTCACGATCAACCGATTTGGAGCAACCCCATTTATGGTTCTGTGAAAAGGCCATGCATTTTCTTTCTTAAGATTTAGCTTTAGTAAACCCTAATTTCGGCTGTGGATTATGTTTTATTTATGCGTAGGTCATTGATTCAGATTTCAACTGTCCATACATAAACCCTAATTTCGCCTTGGCTTTGTGGGTTTTGCTTGTAATTGGGTGTTGTGCAAGGGGTTGTAACCATCAAATGAAACATTGTGGTTTTGAATGATTTGAGATTTAGGGGAATTGTTGATCATTGGTATTAATTTTATTATTATTATTATTGGTGTTTGGTTTTGAATTTGCTAGCAGAAACAATGGATCGCCGGAGTTGGCTGTAGTGGAGGAAGTCGTTGGAGAAAAGCCTCGATGAAACCAAAAGCTCAGGAGGATCCATGTCTTCTCATTCTGAGAGATTCTCTGATGATCAGTTATATTCCTTTAAATCATCAACGATATATTCCAACCAAAGTTCTCAATCACCCAAAGCCGCATCAAAAGCTGAAGAAGAAAAAGAAGTCGACAGTAGCGTCAACTCTCTGTCCGAGAAGTTATCAGAGGCTCTTTTGAATATTAGCATAAAAGAAGAATTGGTGAAGAAGCACTCCAAAGTTTCCGAGGAAGCCGTTGAAGGATGGGAGAAAGCGAAGAAGGAAGTCTTAGCTTTGAGGTAGCAAATTGAGGTTTTAACACTTTGAAACTCTACCCTTGAAGATATAGTATCCCATCTTGATGGCGCTCTCAAAGAGTGTCTAAGACAGCTACGGCAAACAAGTGAAGAAAAAGAGAGAAAATAGAGGAAACTATGGAAAAGAAAACATCTTAATGGCAGACAACAAAGGCGGAACTTGAAAGGCAACTCTCTGACCTCCGTTCACAGCTTAAATCTGCAAAAAAAATCCGAACTTCTTTCAACCTCCATTGAAACAGTAGAGAAAGAAAACTCAGCTTTAAAGCTTGAGCTTGCTTCAATGGCTGAAGAGCTTGAAATAAGGTTTATTGAAAGGGAGTTGAGCGACCAAGCTGCCAAATAGGCTACTAAGCTATATGTAGAAAGTGTAAAGAGAGCAGCTAAACTTGAAGCCGAGTGTTGTAGGTTAAATGCAAAACTTAGAAAAGCATTAGCTGCTAATGATCAAAAGTCGTCTACAGATAGCCAATTGAATGTCGAGACTGATGCTTTTAAGGAAACAAATGAGTTCGACAATAACCAAACTTCACCATCAATGCATATCAATCTCATGGATGACTTTCTTGAAATGGAAAAACTCTTGGCATCACCCGTGAGTGCTCCAAGTGATTCTGTACAAAATCAAATTTCAGAATCGAAGAGGTTTTGAAAAGGGTAGAGATGGAAAAAAGGAAATTGGAGATCACCCTGAATGAGAGTGAAGATGAGCTCAAAGCATCATGAAATAAGCTCAAAGACACTAAATTGAACTTAGCCAAGATGGAAACTTTGTTGATAGATGAAAATGATGCAAAAGAAACAACCGAGAAAGAACTAGAATCAGTGAAAGCAACAATCAAACTATTACAAGAAAGGGTAGAAAGATCAAATCTAGAATTGAAAAGTCAACTAGATATTGAGTGTAATAAATGAAAAAAAGCAAAATCTCGCCTTTAGGATGCATACAAAAAAACAAGGCACAATCATGGTTGAATACATTAGAAGCCGAGTTAGAATCCTTGATTCCAAAAATTGATTCCTTACAAACAGGGGTCGAAAAGGAGCGTGCTTTATTAGGGAAGTTAGGAGCCAAATGTAGGTATTAGAATCTGAGTTGGAATCCTTGAGTCCAAAAGTTGATTCCTTAGAAACAGAGATCATAAAGGAACATGATTTATTAGGGAAGTTGGAAGGCCGATGTCAGGAATGAGAAGCTGAGTTGGAATCCTTGTTATTGAAAGTTGATTCTCTAGAACTAGAGGTCGAGAAGGAGTGTGCTTTATCAAAGAAATTAGAAGTGTGGACCCTTGTGGACAAACCAAAAGGTGCTAAGGTGATTGGCACTAAATGGGTACTGAAATGCAAGAAAGATGACCAAGGGGTAATAATCAGGAAAAAGGCCTGACTTGTAGTTCAAGGATTTCGACTAGTTGAAGGCATAGATTACAATGAAGTGTTTGCACTAGTGACAAGGATGGAAGCAATACGTATATTTCTAGCTTATTCATCCTACATGAAGATCAAAGTCTATCAACTAGATGTCAAGAGTGTGTTCTTTCATGGTGAAATCCATGAGACAGTGTATGTAAGTCAACCCAAAGGATTTGAGGACCCTTATCATCGGGACAGAGTTTACAAGCTGGATAAGGCTCTCTACGGGCTCCACCAATCCCCTAGAGCATGGTATGAGAAACTCTTAACTCATCTAGTGAAACAAGGATTTTGCAGAGGAGTTATTAACCGTACACTGTTCATCAAAGAAAAAGATGGCGACTTACTACTGGTACAGATTTATGTTGATGACATAATCTTTGGTTCCAAAAATGAAGAGTTATGTAAAGAATTTGAATTTGTAATGAAAACAGAATTTGAGATGAGTGCCATGGGAGAGATGAAGTTCTTTCTCAGGTTACAGGTGGATCAGACACCAAAGGGAATATTTCTACATCAGACCAAATATGTAGGCGATATCCTTAGTCGGTTCGATATGGAAAATGCTTCTGCAAAAGGAACTCCACTTGCTACAAATCATGACATAGAACCCGATGAAAATGGTGATCTGGTTGATGCCACTATGTACAGAGGAATGATCGGAACTCTCATGTATTGCAGGACCGTTGAAGGGTGGTCACTTACAACACAACAACACAAAGAGGAGAGTAACTTAACCAGATCAAATAGTGACCTAGATTAACCACAATTAAAGACACTAAGAACACAAGTAATTAAGAGACAGAACACAAGAGCAAGATACACAAGGAGATAGTTTTCAAGGTTGTAGTATATTGCCTTCTCGATGTTCTATTACAAGTGTTACAAAGTATGTTGTTAAAAGTCTTCGGAAGAAATCTATCGTCAAGAGTTGAGCTTCAGAAGATATTGGTCTTGGCTTTGGAAGATTTCACACTTAAAATATTTCAGTTGCTTGTGTGAAACTTCTGAAGCATTCTTCTTCAGTACTTGTGCAACATGCATGCAGAAAGACTTTGAGTGTTTGGTTGCTTCAGCCTCTTCATATAATCTCTACAAACTCCCCCTAGTTTGATGCTACCAAAACACCTTTAAGACTTCAGATATCAGCAGTACTCATTAGGATAATTACCGGCCCATTCTTCATAAGATCATCAGGATCCTTCAAACTATCAAAGTGTCTTCTCATGTCAAATAAATCATGCATAGGCAACTGAAAAATGTCTTTCCAAGTGTAGACATTTTCAATGCCATTATCAATGACATGCCACCTTTCTAGATTTGTAGTGTATGTCCAGGATAGGATGGGTCATTCTGATGCTAGAGGAGCTATTGGAATGGGAGATGATGGAGCATCATCTGGCTGCACATCCTCAGGATGTTCTGACTCATCCTGGGTTTAAGAAAAGGATGCAGTCTTCTTCTTCTTTGGCTTTGGCTTTGAAGCCATCCTTTTCTTTCTCTTTATCACTTTTAACTAAGAAGACTGGCCTGCAACACCAGTTGATCTTCATTGTCTTTCTCAGTTGGGTCTTCCTCTCTTACAGGTTCAGAAGGAGAGGGAGGTTGACCCTGTTGTGGATCAGAAGATGAAGCTTGCTATGATTCAGTAGGAGGTCCAGGTTATGTTGTCTTTGGTTGTTCAACCTTAACCTCCACTTCAGGGGGAGCTTGACTTGGAGGGGAGTGTAAGTCAATCAGCTCTCCACTCCTTATCTTCTGCTTGATCACCCTGATATGCTCATCCATAGTGGATAGAGACATGGGGCCCAGTCTCCTTTCGGAGAATCCATACAGCTTCAAGAAGCTCATCACCTCTGCCTGTCTACAGACTTCTTCATTCTCTTCTGGATGATGGCTCTTGACTTAGCAGCTTCTTCCCTTAGCTTTATTTTGGTAGTCTTTCTTTCCTTGACTATCTCAACTTCAAGTTGTTTGAGATACTCAAACTCAATATAGTCAAAGGAAAAGGGAAGAACTGCTTCTGCCTGATAAAGGCCTGTGGCATTCAGGTAGTTGATCATCTTGATTCTTTCTTCTTCTTTATCTACCTGAGGTTCTTATTGAACCACATCCTCATATATAGGACTTTCTTGAACTAGGGAGAGAGTAGGCACATGCTTGTACAATCTTTTCTTTCTTCTATCTTCTTTGATTTGTACTAGTAGCTCTGCATCTTTTGCCTCTTTCTTCTCATTTGACCTTTCCAAGTCAACCAGTTAATTCAGTTCCTCCAAGGGGAGAGAAATGACATTTTCTATGTCATAGTTCCTTGTTTGTAGGTAGTTTATCCTGACTGTCCTTAACTCATCATTCTGAGTATCTGCTCTGGGGGCAGCCCTAATAGCAGACTCTATGAGTCTTGCAGACTCAGAAGAGAAACTTTTTCCCCTCAGCTTCCTTTTCCTCTCTCTCTCCTCCTCCTTAATCTCCTCAGATGTCATCTTTCTTTTCCCTTTCTTACTCACAGACCTTTGTGACTCAGGGTGGAGATAGCTTTGGCCTTCATTGCTTGATGTAGCTTCTGAGCTCTAGCCAGAGAGAGGTTGAGAAGCACCTTCACCAGCAGGTGTCTCAAAAAGGGAATTGATCTCTGCAGCAGTTGTTGATGATAAGACAGGGCTCTCAGGTTCTTTCACTGGGCCTTCAGTCAAGGTTTCCCCTATGAAGCTAATCTTAGGGTCTACCTCAACATCCAGTTGACCAATGACATTGCCTGATTGCCATAGTCTTCTTCTAAGGCTGAACTCTGTAGTGATCCGGTCTTGGATTCTTGAGCTAACTTGTCAGCTTGTCTTGATTGGCTTGGATTGACAAGGGGCATGTTGACTAAATCCAGACCTTCATAGAAGTTCAAGGTTTGAAAGTTGAAGAGCTCTTGCTGCCCTTGAACTCTAATGATAATTAGGGCTCTTTTGTTGCTATCATACCTCCACCCAATGATGTGATTTGAAGATGGTGGATATGACATAACCCTTGGCATCCCTTCCTCAAATAAACTCTGTATTAAGGAGTCTATAGAGTCCATATCAATATGAACTTGAGGAAGTTGCTTAGTATGCACAGTTGCAAGTGAGGATGGCGAGTCCTTAGTGTCCATACTCTCTCAAGAACTCCTAGGTTCTGTGATTGTTATGACTTTCTCTCCTTTTTTGGTAGCATCACCCACTTGCATAGAAGAGCCAGGAGTTAGGTCAATCACATTGTAGATACATGTGTCCCTAGTTTTTGATCTTAATGTAATATCTTTGTACTGTCTTACACTTATGTAATTGTAATTGTACGGGTACTTAATGAAATAAATATATGGTTGTGCTTAATGTTGAATATTTCATTAGTTGGTATGTAATAACGCTTATTGACTTGACTATATAGGTTTTGGTTGTTTGAATAATATCTAAATCAATTAATGACTATGAAACATATTCAAACTTTATCATGTGAAGTTCACATGCGATTGGCCCATGCTAATGGATCATACGCATGAACAACTTCATGCTAATGAACCAGTCGTACGAATGAACCAGGACACTACATCAGTCGCATGATTGAAACATGAGATTGGCTCAGTCGGACGACTGAACACTCAGTCGTGCGAATGGATCAACCGCATGACTCAATCGCATGACTGAACCGCAAATGGTCCAGTCGCACGATTGAGAAACCTAAACCTATAAATATCACTTAATTCATGGAAAAACGAGACACTTCAAATATCTTGACACCCAGACGTACCCTAGCCATCCAGAGACCTCTAGTAACCTGTTCCAACTTCAAAGTTCGCAGTAGATCGATTGCTAATCGTTCTTAACGTTTAGATTCCATCGTTAATTGATTCTACATGCGTTCTCACTGATTGGATCGCCGATCAAATAGGATTCCGCACTATTTGATTTGGTATACGCGTAAATCTCTTAGTATTCATCAAGTACACGACCCCTAACTAGTGGTATCAGAGCTATGGCTCTAGATTTACATGTGATTCAATCGTTTTGATATAAAAATTGTGTTTTTACGCTCAAAAACACAATCTTTTGTGTCAAATCTGGTTTCGAAAATTTCTTGGTTTAAGAGGTCTCCTGATCGTAAAGTTAAGTTTTTTCCGGCATACACCTTAAACCTAGAAATTTTCGAAATCCAGTAGGTTCAATCGCACGATTGACTCAATCGCATGACTGAGGCCATACGCATTCCCCATACGCACGATTGGACTTAGCCGCACTTCCATTCGTCCGACTGAGAAGCCTATTCGCATTATTCATCCGCATTAGTTCATTCGGCCGACTGAGTCATCCGCATTTGTTCAGTCGCACGATTGAACCATCTGCATAGTTCAATCGCCCGAATAGCCCAATCGCATAACTTCATTCGCACTAATACAAAAGGTTGATTTAAAGTTAAGGTTAAGAGCAATAGAAGACCAATATTCAGCCTTACAGCAGGGAGAGACTCACGTATACAAAATTTACTGCTACTGGAGAATGAGGTGGGGAATCACAACAAACCCCCAAGCTGATCACGTTAGACGAATATCCACAATGGAAACAACGTTTCAAGATCTACTTAAACGGAGTATATCCAAATCTATGGGAGTCTATAGAGTCGGGGTACAGCATACCAGTAGGAGCTGATGGTGTCAAACTCACACTTGGGGGCATGACTGACGGACAAAAGGTGAAATACAATGCAGAGAAGAAAGTTTATGCTTTGCTTACACAGTCAGTTCCGAAGGATATTTTCCATCAATACTCGGAATATACACAAGCAAAGAAGCTCTGGGATGCATTGGAGAAATGGTATGAGTGAAACGCATCATTAAAGGCCATAAACGCTAAGGTTTTAAAGAAGGAGTTTGACAACTTCTCCTCGATGGGTAAAGAAAGCCTAGATGATGTGATCGATAGATTCTACCACTTGATGAGTGAGATGCACACTCATGGAGTATCAACGTCAATGGAGGACAAAGTGTCCAACTTTGCAGACGGGCTGCCAGGGAAATGGGTGTCATTTGTCTCCAATCTCAGACAGAATGGTATGCTAACGAAGTTAGATATCAATGACTTCATTCTGAAACTGAGAGAAGAAGAACTGAGGATGAAGTACAGAGCTCAAAAGTCTTCATATGATTAGAACCAACGATGTACAACGCGACTCCTCAAGCCAAGACATCTGGAGCACCTCTTCAGACTGCTTTTGTATCAAGCTCGTCTGGTCCCTCACCAGCATCTATTTCAGGGTCAGAAACGTTAGGGTCGTCGGGTACCCAATACATTGCACCTGAAGCCAACATAGCTAAGCTGAAGACCGAGAACTTTGACAATGTGACAGTTGAGGTACCTAAAGAGCACATGGATCTCTAGCTGCGGTAGTCCACTCCTATCATTGACTAATTGCTGGAAAGATTGGGAACTGCTACCTGGCAGATGAGGACTATAAGCAGGTGGATGAGACAGAGCTGGAAAGGATGGACATAATGTGGGCCTTAGCAAATGCAGTCCGGACAGCTAAGAAGTTTATCAAAAAGACCGGACAAAATTTGATTGCGACTAAGGACACTGCCTTTGGATTTGACAAATCCAAGGTAACCTGCTTCAACTGCGGTGAGAAAGGGCACTTCAAAAGGGAGTGCGTGAAGCCAAAGAAGACTGGCAATGGGAATCCCTTCTCCTCCTTCAACCGTCAAGAGAAACCCACTAGTAGTCCTACTCATCAAGCAAGGATCCCAAAGCCTTGACTGCTCATGATGATGAAGGACAGGACTGGAGCTTTCAGTTTGTCTCACCGGGAGAATCCAGTATCGCTAGTGTGGGGGATATCGATGATGACTATGCTAGTGAAGGAGATATAGCAGTCGAACTTGCAATGTTAACATTAGAAGAAACTGCACCAGTGGTCACCTACCTGCCTGAAGACGGGAAAACTACTACCACGTCAGAATCACTAGCTCCAGAAACATCATATTCTACATGGATAGTTGATTCCTCAGAAACCACTCAGGTAAGTACTACTGACCAACTCTTTACTAATCATGCTTGTTCTGACTGTAATAAATTTAGGGAAAGCATAGATTTAAAATTTTCTAGGTTATTAGATCATAATGATAACTTAGTAAAGGACCTAGAACTATGCATTGAGGCTAACAGAGTTTTAAAACAAAATGAGCATAGTTATAAAGAAAAGATAAACCTTTTGAACAAACAACTTAGGGAAACCGAAATTGTAGCCTTTAACCAAGCTAATGACATTAGGTACTATCTTAACTTCCTAGAGGACACTAAGAAACAAAAGGCAGTTTTAGAAGTAGAAGTTAATTCCCTAAAACAAAAACTGCATAGTTGGACTAGTTCTTCACACATAGTCCAAAACTTAGTGAGAGAGAAAAACAATGGGGAGGGATTGGGTTATAAAGTGGTTCCACCACCACATGAGATCTTGATGAACACAAAATGTAAACCAGTTAATGATAATCCAATCAAGAATCATGTGGTGTCTACTCCTCTTGTAAGTGATCCAGATTCCACAGGTTTATCAAATGAATTTGGCACTAAACTAAAGGAGGCCACTTCAAAGGCAAAAGGTAAAATGCCTTGTATTAATCTAGAAAAAGAGTTTGAAAAGGTTAGTATTAAGTCTGCTTCAAAAATTGTTAAATCTGAACCTGAAAGGACCAATAATGTTAACCAATCATGTGCTCATGTCAAAGTCTTGAGAATAGGAAAGAAAAAGATGTTAAAAATGTTAACTTGTTGAATCAGACAAACCATCTAAACAGTCAGAGTCAAAACCCAAACAAAGTAAGTGACGGGTTTGCTAGAACACAAAATCCATGTTTAACCATTTAAACTTTCAGAAAAACGCAGCGGACATATATATAGCTTTAAAACCCATTTTAAAGCTGAATATTTCATGTTCTTAGTGTCCATTTAATGTAGAAAAGCAAACCCAAACAAAAGGATCATGTATGTGAATGAAACAAGCTATGACAATACATAAACGTACATAAAATCACAGCTTGAACAAGCTGTGACAACTACCTTGTTCCAGCAGCAAATGTCGACCAAAATGAGGTGTTTGATGCTCGTTCTTTTGGCCAAGACTTCAAGGAGGAGTCCTCAAGTGCTTATACCCCAAGCCTTGTGAAGCATACACAACTCTTGCTAGGGAGAGATCACCAAATCAAGACAAAAAAACTCCTTCAAAGGCTGCTGTTGAGCCGAGACCTTGAGAGAGGTTTTTTTCTTTCAAAATTGCATGTAATGTGTGTGGTTCATCTGATTTTTGAGTCCAAGACTCAATTAAATGTGTGTTGGTGGTCAAAACATGTTTGGTCCAATAGAATGAGAGGGGAGGGGCGGCCAAGAAGGGGTTTAAAACCCTTTTCCCTCTCAAAACTATCACACATTGAAATGTCATTATACTAGACATACAATTAATTGTATGTACAAGATATATAAATGTAATTACATACTTATACAATTAACCTTTAATTTAAAGCTGTAATTTCTCACTTAATATTTGGTGTCATCTAACTAATTTAAACAACACATCAAATAATATTGTTGAACAAAATATCCTAATAAGTTGTTCCCACTTACATGCAACTTATTTAGAAAACCCATTTTTTCTAAATTGGTGTGAATATTTAATTGCATGATCACATCATCAATTAAATATTTAATTGGTGTTTGCCAAGCTTGTTGTTGGGTATAACCCGACTTGGATCATAACGTACTAACCACATCAATATTCTAAGTGTCTTGGGCACACAGAATCCAACAATCTCCCACTTGCCCAAGATTCATAGAAGATTGATGCAAGCAGTAAATACCACCTAACAATGGTTCACTACCCTTAATACGCATGACTTGTAGCCATTCAATAACATCATCCCTTTCAAGTACCCTACTTGAAATGATTTAGGTGAATCAATCATCTATCCTTTTGTTTCAGATGTCATGTCAAATCCAAGAACATGGAATGATCATTTCTTGTTGATGTAACTTATCAGGCCTTAGACATCTAACTCTCAACGAATAAGAGGAACAAATTCCATCTGACTACATATGTTTCTCACAGACACCTTATGTCATACCTGAATATACCCTTATGTACTGTCCACTATTTCAGAACAGTGAAGAAGAAGCTCAAGGTATAATACTTGGTGAATATCAAAACCAATATGTATCTCAGGTCGGAGGATACCAAATGATATTCGCCTTTACTCAAAATTACTTATGATCAATCAATAAGATTCCATGTAGTAAAATTTGAGATGCGGGTTAGTCCAATATTTGTATCCCACAAATATCTATGAACCTTGGTAGCAACCCATTGCTCTATATTCATCCTTATGAATATCAACCAATCCAAGTTCATAATAGTCTTACCTTCAAACTTGTTCCCACAAGTGTGAACGACTACGGACATTTAGAGTAAACATTTTACTCATGGATTAAACATGCTAAATTGGAATATTATTTGAAACATTATAACCAAATAATTTTATTCAAATAATAGAAAGTTCCACATATCCAAATACAAAATTTATAGATCAAATCCAATCACTAGAATATCGAAGTCCCATGGCACAAGTATGACATTCATGCTTTGCCTTTTCAAGGAGCTTCGTGAGAGGATCCGCAACGTTTTGATCCGTGTGAACTTTGCGAATACATATCTTTCCCTTTTCAACTTCATCTCGTATGTAGTTGAATCTCCGCTCAATGTGCCTGGTCTTTTGATGAGCACGGGGTTCCTTGATTTGTGCAATCGCACCCTCGTTGTCACAAAAGATCTCTAGGGGTTCCTGAATGGAGGGACAACCCCCAGATCGGCAATGAATTTCTTCAACCATGCAGCTTCTTGAGCTGCCAATGAGGCGGCGACATATTCTGATTCTGTAGTTGATAGAGCCACCACATCCTGTTTGGAGCTCTTCCAAGAGACAGCTCCTCCATTCAGAATGAAAATGTATCCCGATTGAGACCGTGAATCATCACGATCGGTTTGGAAACTCGCATCCGTGTAACCTTTTACTACGAGTTCCTCGTCACCAGATCCATAGATCAGGAACATATCTCTTGTCCTCCTTAGGTACTTAAGTATGTTCTTAACAGCCATCCAATGACTGTTTCCAGGATCTGCTGGTAACGGCTTGTCATGCTTAAGGCGCATGACACGTCCGGTCGAGTGCATATCATTGTATACATGATGGATCCTATAGCAGATGCGTATGGGATTGCCTTCATTTTATCTTGCTCTTCCTTTGAGCTTGGACATTGAGTCGTACTCAATCGTCGTTCCTCTTTGAATAGGTACGGTACCTTTCTTAGAATTCTCCATCTTGAACCTCTTCAAGATTTTATCAATATATGCACTTTGATTCAAACCAATCAACCGCCTTGATCTATCCCTATAGATCTTTATTCCCAGAATATAGGCGGCTTCACCAAGATCCTTAATGGAAAAACAACTTCCAAGCCAGGTTTTTACACCTTCCAAGGTTGGAATGTCATTTCCAAATAGCAGTATGTCATCAACATACAATACTAGGAAAGTTATTGTGCTCCCACTAGCCTTCTTATACACACAAGCCTCATCAGCGTTTTTGATGAAACCAAATTTCTTTACTTCCTCATCAAAACGGTGATTCCAGCTTCTCGATGCTTGTTTCAATCCATAGATTGATTTCTTTAACTTGCATACTTTATTAGGATGTATTGGATCGACAAAACCTTCAGGCTGAACCATATAGACATCTTCCTCAGGTATCCATTTAGGAAAGCGGTTTTGACATCCATTTGCCAAATCTCATAATCATAATGAGCAGCTATGGCAAACAATATCCTTATAGACTTTAGCATCGCAACAGGTGAGAAGTTTCATCATAATCAACCCCTTGAGTTTGAGTGAAACCTTTTGCTAGTCTAGCTTTATAAGTATCCAAGTTTCCATGCATATCCGTTTTCTTCTTAAAAACCCACTTACATCCAACTATTTTGGAGTTAAGAGGTGGTACAACCAAGTCCCATACTTGATTGTCATACATGGATTGCATCTCAACGTTCATGGCTTCTAGCCATTTGTCACAATCCGTATTGGACACTGCATCATGGTATGTGGTTGGTTCATCATCAATCTATCACATACATCCATCCATGAAAATCATATTTTCTGGTGGATTACTAGTTCTACCACTTCTGCGAACGTGTTGTGTGTATTGATCAACCACTTGACCATCCTCAACATCCTCATGTTGAGTGCTAGTTTCAACCAAACGTGCATCGGGCTGTGGTTCTTGATCTTCCTCAAGATCCACTGTTCTACTGCTAGTTCCTTCCATAAGGAACTTTGCTTCTAAGAACTCACCCTTTCTGGCAACAAACACTTTTTGTTCCATTGGATCATAGAAATAATATCCCATGGAATCTCTAGGATATCCAATAAAGATACACTTGGTGGATCGGACATCCAATTTGTTTGGGGTGGGAGTCTTAACATAAGCCTCACATCCCCAAACCCTTAAGTACGATAGGGATGGAACTCTTCCATGCCATATCTCAAAAGGTGTCCTTTCCACCTTTTGGTTGGGGCCATGTTTAGAATACGGGCCGCGGAGAGCAAAGCGAAACCCCAAATGATAGAGGTAATGAGCTTCTAGCCATCATAGATCGGACCATATCCAATAAGGTTCGATTCCTCCTCTCAGACACACCATTATGTTGTGGTGTTCCAGGTGGAGTAGCTGTGAGACAATCCCACAACTCCTAAGATGATCTTGAAAAGCTTCACTTAGGTATTCACCTCCTCTATCGGTACGGAGAACTTTAATTGACTTGTTGAGTTGATTTTCTACTTCATTCTTGAAGATTTTGAACATTTCAAAAGCTTCATCTTTGTGCCTTAATAAGTACACATACCCATAGCGACTATAATCGTCAGTAAAGGTAATGAAGTATCTTTCACCATTCCTAGTCATTGGCTTAAAAGGACCACATACATCCGAATGTATGATTCCTAATAAATCCTTTGCCCTTTCGGTAGTCCCACTAAAAGGTGCCTTAGTCATCTTACCTTGTAAACAAGATTCACAAACATCAAATGATCATATTCATTTGTTTTTAAAAGACCATTCTTTTGAAGTGTTTGTAACGTTTCTTGTTTATATGGCCAAGACGACAATGCCAAAGATAGGTATCACTTAAGTCCAACTTGAGTTTCTTAGTGTTAGTTTGGTACAATGAACTATTTAAAGTATTTTCATGAACCAATTCATAAATACCATTAATGGGAATAGCTTTAAAATAGAACATTTCATTAAAAGAAACATGGATATTTTCCTCAACGAATGATAATACATATCCAAATTGTTTTAACAGGGCTACAGAGATAATATTCCTAGTCAAACTAGGAGCATACAAAACATTGCTCAAAATTACTTCCAAACCATTTGGAAGTTTCAAGATGTAGTCACCACGGGCTTCTACTTGAACTTTAGCCCCATTGCCCATGTAGAGGCTCACATCCCCTTTCTTGAAGTCACTACTTCTTTTGAACCCCTGCAACAAATTGCAAATGTGAGTTCCACATCCGGTATCTAATACCCATGTGTTAGAGGATATCATGTTTAAATCAATATGGATCATGTATATTGTACCTGAGGTCTGCCCGGCATCCCTCTTTGCTTTCAACTCTTGGAGATGGACGGGACAATTCCTTGCCCAATGTCCAATCTCCCCACACTTGAAGCATGGGTCATTAGTGGCAACCTTTTGCCTTTTCTCTTGTGGTTTGGGTGGCACCCTTCCCACCCCTTTCCCTTTTCCCCAAGCGGGTCCCTTACCCTTGGCAACCTTTGCCTTGGGTGCGGGACGAGGCCTTTTATTGTTCCCACCTTCATTGATGGTGAGAACGGGTAAAACCCTTTTACCCATGGCCGCCTCGGCCGTTTTGAGCATTGAGTGAAGCTCACCAATGCTTTTGTCCCAAGCATTCATGTTGTAGTTCAACACGAATGTCTCGAACCTTTTGGTAAGGCCATTGAGGATCAAATCCGTGGCCAATTCCTTCGAGACGGGACAATTAAGCCTCTCGAGGCGGTCAATGTGACTTTTCATCTTAAGTACATAAGATGAAACAGATTGGTTGTCGTCCATACGACATGCATGGAGCGCTCGAACCGTTTCGAAGCGCTCACCCTTGCTTGCTGTTGGAACGTTTCCTTCAGCTGGGTTATCATGTCATAAGCCCCGTGGTGTTCATACTCCTTTTGGAGATCCGGAGTCATGCTCGCTAGCATGAGACAAGACACTTGGACGGAGTCCTCAGTGTATTTCAGCCAATCATTAAAGGCCTCCTCATCATCCTCGCTAGGTTGATCGGGGACAGGGTCGTCTAAAACATACGATCGTCTCTCTTGCTTGAGAACAATTCTCAAGTTTCGATACCAATCGATGAAGTTGTTATGGTTAGACGTTCCTTTTGGAGGATCGCTCGTAGGGATTGGTTGGACGCGGATGAGTTCGGAATTATCATTATTAGAGGCCATCTACAAAATTTAACAAAGTTTTATTAAGTATTTTTGATATTGTAATTTTAATAACAAATGTCTTACAAGACTTTTATATTAAAATCTAGAACCCCATATTACATTTAAATTGTGGTTAGGTGACCTTTATCCCACGTTTTAAATTAATAAGGTGGTCAACGTTTGACGATTGCAACCATTTGCAACTTCTAGAGGTATGGGATCGACTCTTGAACATCATATGTAAAGTCGGCATGAAAATCCCATCAACACCATTTGGAAACCACATTGTAGGTGATCCATTTAACATGGTTGCAAATCAAGACATCCTACTTACACCCACGTGTGAGTTTGCCAAAACAAATGGTTAGGTGACCTTTATCCCATAAGTAAGGCATTCTCACCTCAAATCACAAGTTCCCTCAAAATGGTTGGGTGACCTTTATCCCACTAAGAGTTCCCAAGTGACTCAAGTGTTGTGTAAAAGGACGGTGTTGATCTTGTTTTTAAAATTTTAGAGATTTCTTAATTCTAGTTTAGAAAACTCTATGTACTTGTATTTGTATGCTTTCAAATACAAGGTACCCTATGGTTCTTTGATTAAAACCAATTTTAATCTTTAAAGTCATTAAACCACTTTAATTACTTTTATTAACTTTTAAGAACCAATAATTTTCAGCTTGTTAAGTTTGTTAATGAGTTTGTTATGAATATTCAAATACAAACCAAACAATCAAACAACAAACGATCAAACAAGCATATATATACAAACATGAGTGCATAACCATAGCTACTAAGTTGACAACACTTGTTTGCCATCACAAGTGTTGTCATAAGGTCTTTTCTAAGGTTGAAAACAATCACAAAATGCAGGTCATCTTGGACCCCACTTGAACTTGCATCCATATGCTTCAAGTTCCATGTCTTTGATGTCCATCTTCGGGTCTTGAACTCGTGCATCTTCCTTTTACAAAATTGTATCCTAATACATTTTTCTAATAAAAGAAATGCACCTAATCTATTACAAACCCAAATGAATGAATAATTACAACCCAAATAATGAAACAAAATTACAACCAAATTGAATGAATGAATACAACCAACACAAGCATCCAAACATCACAAGGTCAATGGCTAGGTTATGCACTTTATCATCCAATGATCATAACATCAAAACATCTAATGAAACCCCTTTTAAAACCACCAAATTTCAGCCAACATAAACTGAAATTTTTGGTTTTAAACATTGTCTAAACAATCAACACATCAAAATATGTTTCTTTCAAGATCTAATCACTAGCATGTGTGATACGATCTTGAAAGTTGGGGAATCATTCAACCAAACAATAACAGCCCAAAATCAGTCTATAACTACTTTATAATCATGCTTTAAAACCAATTTTAAAGACAAAACAAGCAAGTCATCCACATAACCGGCTCTTGATGCCATTGACGGGTTTGCTAGAACACAAAATCCATGTTTAACCATTTAAACTTTCAGAAAAACGCAGCGGACATATATATAGCTTTAAAACCCATTTTAAAGCTGAATATTTCATGTTCTTAGTGTCCATTTAATGTAGAAAAGCAACCCAAACAAAAGGATCATGTATGTGAATGAAACAAGCTATGACAATACATAAACGTACATAAAATCACAGCTTGAACAAGCTGTGACAACTACCTTGTTCCAGCAGCAAATGTCGACCAAAATGAGGTGTTTGATGCTCGTTCTTTTGGCCAAGACTTCAAGGAGGAGTCCTCAAGTGCTTATACCCCAAGCCTTGTGAAGCATACACAACTCTTGCTAGGGAGAGATCACCAAATCAAGACAAAAAAACTCCTTCAAAGGCTGCTGTTGAGCCGAGACCTTGAGAGAGGTTTTTTTCTTTCAAAATTGCATGTAATGTGTGTGGTTCATCTGATTTTTGAGTCCAAGACTCAATTAAATGTGTGTTGGTGGTCAAAACATGTTTGGTCCAATAGAATGAGAGGGGAGGGGCGGCCAAGAAGGGGTTTAAAACCCTTTTCCCTCTCAAAACTATCACACATTGAAATGTCATTTATACTAGACATACAATTAATTGTATGTACAAGATATATAAATGTAATTACATACTTATACAATTAACCATTTAATTTATAAGCTGTAATTTCTCACTTAATATTTGGTGTCATCTAACTATTTAAACAACACATCAAATAATATTGTTGAACAAAATATCCTAATAAGTTGTTCCCACTTACATGCAACTTATTTAGAAAACCCATTTTTTCTAAATTGGTGTGAATATTTAATTGCATGATCACATCATCAATTAAATATTTAATTGGTGTTTGCCAAGCTTGTTGTTGGGTATAACCCGACTTGGATCATAACGTACTAACCACATCAATATTCTAAGTGTCTTGGGCACACAGAATCCAACAGTAAGGTCACCCGGGTGTCACATATATCTCCACAAAAACAGCTAAATTGTAAAGTCGACAGCAGAGCTTGCTATAGTTGTGGAGAGTATGAACACATTGCGTCTCATTGTCCTTACTATCAGACACCGAGGAGGAAAGTTGAACTTCCTGAAAAAAAACCTAGCTCTTTTAAGAGGAACTCAATGAGGCCACCTAAAAGAGATAGTGAACCGAAAGTTCAACACATTAGCCAGTCGTCTGTTTATCATAAACAGGCCTTACACAAAGCTGGCTTATGGAAGGAGAAATCAACCTTATTGTCTGATAATGAGAACAATAAGACATCTGAGCTTCCCCCATCCTTGAATGGTCAATGGGTTACCTTTATGATGTGTGATGCCTCTGGGAAACCTAAGCCAGTGAAGGCTTGGGTCCCTAACCTGAACTAATGTTTTTAAATTAAATGTGCAGGGTGTTCGATATAGTGTTGAGACCAACATGTGGATCATAGACAGCGAAGCATCCAGGCACATGATAGGGAACAGGGATCTCTTATCAAATGTTAAACAGATAAAAGGAGGTCACGTTTCGTTTGCTGGAAACAAAGGTGGGTACATCACAGCTCAAGGGGAAGTGGTAATCAGAAAGTGAAGTTTGACAAGGTAAAGTACGTTCAACAACTTCAGAATACTTGCTTTCTGTTTCTCAATTTGTGATAAAGACTTTAAGGTAGTGTTTGACAATAAGAAGTGCTATGTCCTGAAGAAGGACTACGTAATCCCGGAGGATCAAGTATTAATGTCTGCCTCAAGATATAAGGACCTTTATGTCTTGGATCTATCGAAGGCCTCCACAACAGATCATGAAGTTCAGTGCTTCTTGTCAGAAGCTACTGAGAAGGAATCCATCTCCTGGCATAGGAGATGGGACACATTAATCCACGGAAGATGAATCACTTGATCCAGAATGATCTAGTGAGAGGAGTTAACGTCAAAAACTTTCAACTTCCAGATTTCTGTGTTGCGCGCAGAAGGGTAAATAGACAAAGAAGCTCATAAGGAAAAGAAAGTTCACTCTATCGCACTTCTGCTTGAACTTCTTCACATGGATCTGTTTGGTCCAGTCAGTACAAGAAGCATTGTTGGCGACTTGTACTGCTATGTAGTTACTGATGACTACTCAAGATTCCTTTGCGTGATGTTTCTGAAATCCAAATCAGAAACATTTAAGTCATTCAAGGAGTTAGTAACTACTCTGGAGTCCCTATACAAGTTGAAGGTACGTCAAGTGCGCTCAGACAACGGAACAGAGTTCAAGAATCAATGGATGGAGGCTTACTACAAGAAAAAGGGAATTGTGCATCAGTTCACTTCTACCTACACTCCTCAGATGAACGGTGTTGCTGAAAGGAAAAATCGCAGCTTGATTGAGACGACACGAACAATGCTAGCAGACTCGAAACTGCCTATCCAATTCTGGAACGAGGCAGTTGCAAACGCATGTTACACGTTGAATCGAGTTCTGATAGTTAAACGCCATGGAAAAACATGCTACGAGTTACTACAACGACGTAAACCAAATCTGGAGTATCTCGAGTCATTTGGCGCTCCGTGCACCCTACTGAAGAAGACTCAGGAAGTGAAATTCAGCGAGAAGGCTGATGAAGGTATCTTTCTAGGATACAACATACCGAACAAGAGGGTCTACAACAACTCGACGGGTCAGGTAGAAGTCTGGTGTAATGTTGATGTTCAGAGATACACCATACCACCTGCTGGAAAAGGAACCCCCTTATTTTTCGACTATGATGGATTCTTCAAGTCCTTCAACATACCACTCTCCACTTCTGATGATGAGTTGGCTACAAAGATGATGTATGATGTTCTAAACACACCAGCTCGGGAATCTACATCATCCAACGTACAAGGTGATTCATCTACCAACTCAGGGGGAGCACTTGCAGACAGTGACTCTTCCTCTGATGAAGAAGCTATGGAGACTGATCAGAACAACCAGGAGCAATAGGTTCCTCCTACAGAAAGTCCACAAGCATCTGACATTGATGCCTCTACTTCTTTAAAACCTCAAACTCCTACTGCCTCAGATACTGAACTGAATGTTTCTAATCTTGATTCTGAGATAGTTGTTCCAACCACTCCTGGTTCACGACTAAATGTGTATCATCTTTGGATAATGGCATTGGAGATGTGAGATCAGGAGTTCAGACCAGAAATCAGTTGTATTCAGCTGATTATGCCTCAGTGATGGAAAAGGGTTACATTCATGATGGTGCATATCGTTGCTTTGTGTGTCAGTTTGAGCCAAAGTATGTTAGTGAAGCCTTGAATGATGAGGCATGGGTGAGTGCCATGCAAGAAGAACTTCTTCAATTCAAGAAGTTAGGTGTATGGACTCTGGTGGATAGAGCTAAAGGTGCTAAGGTCATTAGCACAAAATGGGTCTTGAAATGCAAGAAAGATGACCAAGGCGTGATCATCAGAAACAAGGCTCGACTTGTTGTCCAAGGATTTCGACAAGTTGAGGGCATTGACTACAATTAAGTGTTTGCACCCATGGCAAGAATGGAAGCAATCCGCATCTTCCTTGCCTATGAATCTTATATGAAGATTAAAGTTTATCAACTTGATGTGAAGAGTGCATTCCTTCATGGTGAAATAAGAGAAACAGTGTATGTCAGTCAACCCGAGGGATTTGAGGATCCATATCATCGAGATAGGGTTTACAAACTCGACAAGGCTCTATATGGGTTTCATCAAGCTCCCAGAGCCTGGTATGACAAACTCTCGACTCACCTTGTGAAACACGGTTTTCGTAGAGGTGTCATTGACTGTACACTGTTCATAAAAGAAAAGGATGGAGATCTACTGCTTGTTCAAATTTATGTCGATGACATAATCTTTGGTTCAAAAAACAAAGATCTATGTAAAGAGTTTGAAGCAGTAATGAAGGCTGAGTTTGAGATGAGTGCCACGGGAGACATGAAATTCTTTCTCGGGTTACAGGTAGATCAGACACCAAAATGGATTTTCCTACATCAGACCAAGTATGTGGGAGATACCCTCAGTCAGTTTGACATGGAGAATGCTTCCGTAGCTAGGACTCCACTTGCTACAAACCATGATGTAGCACCCGACGAGAATGGTAATCTGGTCGATGTCACTATGTACCGAGGTATGATTGGATCTCTCATGTACCTCACTGCCTCAAGACCTGATATCATGTACGCGACATGTTTATGTTTAAGATATCAGGATACGCCAAAATTTAACCATCTGATCGGGGTCAAAAGGATTTTTCGTTATCTGAAGGGTACTCCAACACTTGGTTGTGGTATCCTCATGATGATGACTTCGAGCTGACAGCGTATAGTGACTCGGATTATGGTGGCTGCAAGATAAACTACAAGTCTATATCAGCGGGATGTCAATTCTTTGGGAGGAGATTAGTGACATGGCAGTGTAAGAAGCAGACCTTGTTTGCTTTGTCAACCTGTGAAGCCGAATACGTTGCTGCTGCAAGTTGATGTTCACAAATCATATAAATTCAACAGCAAATGCGGGACTACGTTTTGAAATTCTCTTCTACTCCCATTTTTGTTCTCTGCTACGATTGCAGTAACTTAAAACCCGGTCCAACATCCTAAGACCAAACACATCGGTATAAAATATCACTTTATACGTGATTGCTTTGAAAAGAACTTAATCGATATGATTAACATAAATACTTATTTTCAACGCGCTGACCTCTATACAAAGGCATTTGACAAACCACGTTTTCTATATTTGTTAGAGGTCAACGGCGTCAAAAATAAAAGTGATGTAATTCCCGATGATGACCATGTGTAGTCTGATATGTACTGTCTATCTGTCTTTTAATTTTATTTTTAATTTTATTTTGTTTAAGTAGATTAATTACATTAATGTTATTCGGTCGCCTATTAAAATCCTAAAAAGTGTAAATCGGTTACGGTTTTAGAATTTTAGGGGGGAAATAGGTCAGTTAGTAACATTAACAAAAAAACGAGGGAGAAGGAGAGGCTGGCTGATAGAAAGTAGTCGTATCTGTGATACCGATTCAATAACTTTGGAAAATGATAGTACACAGGTACAAATCACTTGGGACTTTAAAAGATTAAATAAAATAAGATGTGAAGTTCAAAATATAAGTCTGTGTAGTCTGAGCAATATAAAAGAAAAAAATGATAGTAAAACTAGCTACTACTAAGGTAACACAAAGAATATAGACCTAGAGGTTGTTAGACCACAGATGATATGTCGATAGTTTCAACACAATAGACGATTAGACCTTATTGGTGATCTCAAGAACAAACTAAGTTGTTCAAGAAGTTGTGGGTTAACATCTTATCCCTGGTTAACACAATCAACAAATTCCAATAAGGGGTGACGAGCAGAATAAACGCCACAAATGTGTGCGTAAGACCAAAATATGAGCAAAGGCAAATTAAACTAATAACTTATGTTGTTGGTGAGAACTGTGCAAAAAGATTATAATTGCTCAAATAAGAAGATAGGTTATGTGCCTCTCTGCTGTGCGGTGGCACTGACCTGAGGATAAGCATAACCTATATATTCTAGACTTCATTGTTGTTTGCCGCCTCTCTACTGTGCGGTGGCACTGACCTGAGGCTTGGCTTCTCTCTGAAAGTTCTAAGAATAGTCTCTTCTTGAAAATTACCCTGAGACCGCTCAAAAATCTCCTAAGGAATGTTGATTACAATATAAGTATGGGATCCACAAATGCCGGTTGAAATAATCAAACCTAAACTATCACCAATCTGTGTCAAAAGTCTATGTATGGATTTAAGAGGACCAGTATAGTGACAATCATCATGGCTGCAATTCTTGAAAGTCCAAATCAAGGTGGGATCTAATAGTACTAGTATGATTTCCTAAACTTGCTAATGACTCTAGATGAAAAACAAGAATTGAGCATCAAAAGGTGTTGATAACATGTCCCAAATGATTTGACTTGCATGTATAATTCCAATTTGAATTGATCCAGTTATGGTCAAAAGTAATTGAAGCTGCCTATTCCGGAACCGAATCCATTAGATTTCTATCTTATGATTTATACCTCACACAAAAGGTCAAAAGCAAGTTTAGTTTTGTATTTCAGTTTAAGCCTTTTGTTTTGTTTCAATTTAGTCCATTCAGTTTGTTTAATATCGGACTACGTCATGGAATTCAGTAAGGGGGTTAATCATCTAAAAGGGTTACATCTGAGGTGACCACACATGCTTTTCAACAGTAAAATCAGTCGCATCTGAGGTGACAAATTGTTTAAAAGGATCACATCTGAGGTGGCCAAAAGTTTTTCGACTTAAAATGATCATGTCTGAGATGATCAAATGTACATAAAGATTAATCAAAAGTTAAAAAGGATTGAGTGAGAAATGGTCATAAAGCCAAAACCATGAGTGTGATCCAATCGCATGACTGGACCATGAGTATGGACCTACTGTGCGAATGGACCATACTCATGCACTAAACAGGCAAATGGCACATGAGTATGGACCATTCACCCGAATGGCTTATCAGAATGAGCCATTCGACCAAATGGAAGTGTGCGAACGAGTCAGTCGCCCGACTGAAGTCCAGTCGGCCAACTAAATGTAATCGACAGAGCCAATCGCAAGATTGAGGTCCATTCGCCCGAATGAACCAAACGAATGGGTCCAGTCAGCCGATTGAAATTAGATTCAATATAAATAGGGCCACAGTTGGTCGCATTCAACTCATCAACCCCTAATCGCCCTCATATCGCACAAACTACCGTTACCCTGCCCAAATTTCATTAGACCAAAATTTCTGACTCATATTGATATTCTGACGATTGTGGATTGTTATACAGGTACAATGTGATGATATCTCACTGAAATCTGATGAAATGGTGCCCTAACTTTAAGAATCTCGACCCACACAAGAACCGAACCATTTAATGGACTAATAACCTACCTAAACCAAGTAAAATGTTAAAATTAAAGCTATTAGGTTATTATTTAAGTGATTGCGAGTCTAAAGAACCATTACACGACGTCTAATTTCAAGAATTGGTTAAGATTCGAATCTCAGTCGACCGAATAGTGGGTCATGCGACTGGACGCCAGGATGAACTCCAATCGCACGATTGAGCTGATCGAATGGCTCAATCGGGGAATGGATCATACGTATGAGCTCAGTCGGCCGATTGCACCAATCGCAGGCTCAGTTACTCGATCGAACTCAGTCGCCTGCTCAGTCACCCGACTGAATCCAGTCGCAAGCCAGGACAACCGATTGAACACAGTCGCATGGTTCAATCGCATGAATGAACCAGAATGAATTCAACCAAGTTAATTAGAACTTGTTTATGTCGTGTGGTTAGCTAATGGTTATGTATTTTGTGTTACAGATTAATGGCAGAGAAGTGGTCCATCAACCCCAAGCACAACATCTGTGCTCACTTAGACTCCACAACTCGAAATGGTGCCGAGTTTGCAGGAATCATCGGTTTCCTCAAGCGATCGAGGATCCACAAGGCGATATCTACACCATGCACCCCTTACAGGTCTATACAACAGGCCTTCTGGGAGAATGCATCGGTAGATCGATCACGTGAGCCGTACTGCATAAGGAGTTCTATCTTTGGTTTGGACATAGAGATCACGGCTGAAGACATTCAGTGTGTACTTGGGTTGGGAGATGATACAGACCACCCCACCAGACTTCACCCACTGACGGTGAGAGGGTGCTTCATGAGGATGAAGTATGCTAGGGATATAAATGCAGGGGTGCTCAACAAGAGCAACCTGTGTCCCCAGTACAAGTACTTGGCACACGTCATCCTCAGTGCCTGGCGTCGCGAAGGGGTGGGTTCGATGAGCTATCAGACCAGATTCAAAATGCCTACGTGGCACAGGTGCTAAACCACCCTTTCAGTTTTTCTAGCATGATCTTCTCCTACTTGATAGAGAACTTGGAGGCTAAGGGCAAAGTGGGTTTCTGCATGTATCCTAGGTTCTTACAGATGATATTTGATGAGAAGCTGCCCACACTGCCAAAGGAGAGCCATGACGCTATGGCATTAGAGATTATGGATGATACGACGCTGGGTCATATGAAGGTATACCAGGGAAAGCAAGTCAAGCCCCCAGTAAAGAGACTTATAGGCCATCTGGCCAAGGTGGACTACGTCGCGCCAGGGAGGCGTAAATGGCGTCACGTAGATAGTGATTCGGATGTCGAGTAGCTAGAGCTACCTGAATATGACTCTGACGACAACGACAGCGGTGATGGTGGAGATGCAGGGCCCACTCAACCGAGGGCCCCCACTGCCGATATAGCATCTCCAGCATCCACCCAAGGTGGAGCAGAGGCTGCAGGGTTCCATCAGGACTTTCGTCTTGATGAGGAGTAGGATACGGACGAGGAGCCCCTAACCCGCACTGTGGGGAGCCGGTGGTTGCCACCGACCGAGGTATTCAGGAGGTTGGTGGACGCCCTGACGAATCTAGGGAGGCTGACACTGATCCTACTTATGCTCCAGATCAGTCCAGCAGTGTTCCAGGGGGAGCATCCACCTCGAGGGGATCGAGGAAGAAAAGGATGGCTCAGCCCCACGGGTTGAAGACGAAGAAGAGAAGGATGATCTTCATCACCACCACCACCACTACCACCTCTTCCACCACTCCACCCACTACTACCATTCCATCCACTACAGTATCCACTTCATCTATACCACCCCCAATCCTCACCACTCCACCACCACCTTCTACTATACCACCCCCAATCTTCACCATCCCACCACCACCTTCATCTATACCACCCCCAATCTTCACCACTGCCACCACCACCACCACTAGCCACCATGCAGGATCGTCATCTTACCCATCTTTCCCATCTGGATCCTCTCTACCTCCTAGTGGGGTAGAGGAATAGCTCTCGGCACTTAACCGAGTGGTGCTGAAGCTGTTGGCAGCCAACGACAAAAAGACTGCCCAGATTCGTCAGCTAGTAGATCTTACTGCTGCACAATCTCAGCAGATATCTCAGCAGGCTCAGCTGATTGAGCAGCAGGCCCAACAGATTGCTGCACAGAGCATAGAGGTGTCTTAACTCCAGGAGCAACATGTCCAATCAACCAAAAGGATAGAGGAGTTAGAGACTACCAACAAGACCATCATGCTGAGGCTCAAAGGGTCTAAAGAGGAGCCATTAAAGATCAAACAGGGAGATGGAGATGATGGTGATGATGATGACAGTGATGATGATGATGATGATGATGGTGATGGTGATGAACAAGGAGATGATACTGATGTTGGTGATGATGCTGATGATGATGTTGATGATGATGCTAAGGATGCATCTGTTGCGGGTGCCACATCTGCAAGTGAAAGGAGGAGCAAAAGGACTCAAGACCAAGGTGCCTCCACTTCAGCCCCGTCAGCAGAGGAGCATATGATACAAGACAAGAGTAATACTTAGTTGTTTATGTTATTTAAATCATGGTGTATTTGAATCTTGTATCAAATTAATGTTATGAATGTTTATATTTAATGTTGGTGTTTATTGTTTTGATTATTAACTAATGATTGATGTCTTACATGTTTTAAATCAAACAGATCCAAACTACCATAGAGATGAGTATGATGTTGCTCCCCTCCAACAGATCAAGACTCAGCTCACAATGATTCTTGATCTGCAGGGTATTGTCAGGAGATCAGTGAATTACACTCCAGAAGAAAGAGAGATAATTCATGATCTCACAGACGAGCAACTTGCAGAAATCTTCCGACTCAATCCAGATGAGATCGTGAAAGATGCTCCAACAGTCCAAGTTGAAAGTGACGATGAGCTCAACGACGTTGATGAGATCGAGATAGAAGATGTCATACACTATCCAGAGTACACTGACATTGAAGGTAATGTCATTCCCAATCTGGGAGACAACCTTGTCAGTGAAACTTTTGAGACTCTGGATAGAATGGAAGCAGAGTCAGACAAGAAAGAAGACGCAGCCCAAGCCTCGAAAGCTGAAGTTAATATCAAAAAGGCTGAGTGGACTGCTTGCTTGAAGAAATATGAGCCCAATGCAGTGCTTCAACATCAACTGCCTACACCAAGGTGTATAAGTGAAGAAACATCAAAAGGTGTCGGGCAAAATAATAGCATGGGCGTATTTTGAAGATCTCAACGTTTACGCACTTAAACGTGAGAAAGGGATTGAGTATTTCAAGTTCCCTCATGACTTGAAGACTCTTCCTGGATTTGAGCTAAACCAGTTAGCAAAGTTAAAATTGCTATACGCTGACCCAAGGAAAATGTCAGGCTGGTTTGAGACCGCTCTTAAAAGAGAGTACCACACCAAATGGGTCAACTTCAAACCTCAACAGCCAACGAGGTATCTCAGACAGTCTGAGGTTGATCCCATTACTAGAAAACCGAAAATAGTGCTGAAGTGGAGTCCTCCGCGGACAATGTCAAAGATCCCTCTACGGGAGATGCCACAGGACTTCACTCTACACTTCAAATGGTGGTACTATGATTGGAGGACAGGAGAGGCAGTCATAGTTTTGAATAAGAATGGTGTTATGGAAACCATAAGGGTGTTCAACCCAATGTGGCTTACAAACTTGTCAACAGATGATGTTTATACATTGTACAAGTGGCCATTATTCTATGACTCTCAAGATATTGTACAAGCTCTACAATTCCAGAACGTTATAAGATTCTGTTTTGCTTTTGAGATACACGCCAGTACAAGAAGTTTAAGGAACTTATGAAGGATGTAAACATTAGATGAAACTAGGTCCAAGGGGGAGTTTGTAATGTGTCCCTAGTTTCTAATCTTAATGTAATATATTTGTATTGTCTTACACTTATGTAATTGTAATTGTACTGGTACTTAATGAAATACAATATGTGGTTGTGCTTAATGTTGAATATTTCATTAGTTGGTAAGTAATAACGCTTATTGACTTGACTATATAGGTTGTGGTTGTTTGAATAATATCTAAATCAATTAATGACTATGAAACATATTCAAACTTAATCATGTGAAGTTCTCATGTGATTGGCCCATGCTAATGGACCATACGCATGAACAACTTCATGCTAATGAACCAGTCGTACGAATGAACCAGGAGACTGGATCAGTCGCATGATTGAAACATGAGATTGCTCAGTCACACGACTGAACACTCAGTCGTGCGAATGGATCAACCGCATGACTCAATCGCACGACTAAACCATGCAAATGGTCTAGTCGCACGATTGAGAAACCTAAACCTATAAATACCACTTAATTCGTGGAAAAACGAGACCCTTCGAATATCTTGATACCCAAACCTACCCTAGCCGTCCAGAGACCTCTAGTAACCTGTTCTAACTTCAAAGTTCGCGGTAGATCGATTGCTAATCGTTCTTAACGTTTAGATTCAATCTTTAATTGATTCTACGTGCGTTCTCACTGATTGGATCGCCAATCAATAGGATTCCGCACTATTTGATTCGGTATACGTGTAAATCTGTTAGTATTCGTCGAGTACACGATCCCTAACACACATCCATAGGTTCTTGTGTTCTTGGTTGAGCTCTTCTTAAAGGTCTCCCAGCTAGTTTGTGCTTAAGATATGAAATCTCAAGTTGGTGATCATTGACCCTGTTTTGCAAGGTAATCACTTGAGATTCAAGGTAACTAACCTTGGAGACTAAATAGGTGTATGTTTTAGACAGTTTTTGCACCTTTAGTCTTAGATTCCCCTCATCTTTATTAGAAGAATCATCAATGGATGAGATGATTGGACGAAAGTCCTCTCTCTCACCACAAGTATCAGGTTCTTGGCTGCTGGTTTTCCTCTGCTCACTAGCAACCTCAGTTGAGATGGTAGTGCGCTGAGTTTCCATGGTTGAGGTCTTAATGATGTAAGCACTTTCAAAAATGATAGCCTCTTCCATATGGACATCCTAAACAGGTTCAAGGGTGTCCACCTCAGTAGTAGGTGACTAATATGGGCTAGAGATAGGAGCCTCAGAAGCACTCATCTCTCTTTGAGTAGGGGAGAAGAATAGAGAATCATGATACTCACTGAAACCTAGATCTTCATCAGTGTAGAAATCAAGGTTAGGGATTGGTTGGTTTAGATCTAAAGGCTAGGGATGGTAACTATCCCCTGAAGGTTGATCACTTGAGTGTTGAGACTCAGAGTGATGGCTTAAGGCAATTTGGCTTATGAGCTCATCAGGCTGAGCATGAGGAACCTCAGCACTAATCATTGAAGTAATGGTAGTGGTCTACTCCTCAGGAGAAGTGGGAGCTCCAGTGTCCACTTCTTCCTGTGTGGGTGAGTGTATAGGGGTCTGCACAGACTGAATAGCCTGAGTAGGGGTTCGTTTGGATTTTCTCTAGTAGGTGAGGGTGATTTGTGGTTGTTTAGGTGGTTGGGATGTAGAAGGTGTGGGTTCAACACTAGCTGGTGCTGCTAGGTAGTCACCTTGAGTAATGAGCTCTAAGATTTTTGGGACCAGGGCTGTTTCTACCTCAAAGAAGCCAACAGTGAGCTTTCTCAAAATTTTTAAGATGTTGGGCTTCATCTGTCTCAGTTTATGAATATTACCTATTCCCCTAACTGTGAGCCTAGTTCACAGTTAAGAATGTACTGAACATATTTAGGGAACATGTAATACTCTAAGGAGTCCAAGTTTGCAAGAAGATTAGTATAAACAAACTGAGAATGCCTGAACTTGACCCCTGAACCATCCCATTGATAATGAAGGAGAGATCCTCAGGAATCTGGTCCCATCCACCATGCTTGTTTGATAAGCTATGGATAACCACATGGAGCAGGAATTTTCATTTGGATGAGACCTTCCTTTTCCTGAAGGTCTTGACAGAGTAGTCTCCCTCGTAACCCATCTACTCAAAGGAATGATTTACAGCTTCCTTTGCGAAGAACACCTCACCTTCTTCATCATCTAGCAGAAGATGCATGTTGATGATCGCCGGAGTGATGAAGACTGTTCTCCCCTGCATTGTGGCAGACAGTGCCTTCTCCCCATCCATTACGACCTCTTAGCAGGTCTTCCAGAATTCTAACAAATGATCCTCATAGAGTGGAGGATCAATGGTTAGGGAGGTGAAGTAGTTCGACAGAGCTAAGAAACGGTAAAGCTCTGAGGAATGAGGATCTTTCTCAAAGCTTAACAGAGCAACCTGGTTATGTTGCATGTGTAACTGCATGGTAAAGTTCGAGTCATTTCTGTGATGAGGGTTGGCCATTTTGAGATAGCTTACGGATGAAGTAAGATGAAAAAAGTAATTTCAAAGAGATATTGGGGTTTTAGGTTTGGAGGAAAGAAGCAGATGATAGACAGAGGGGAAAACCATTGGGTTATATAAGAAAAAGATTTCAGATAAAGTTTAATGAAAGAGGATGAACTTTGAAATCCAAATATCGGTCCCACCTCTGAAAAAGTAGTTTACTTTTATTCAAAAAGTAGTTTTCCTGGAAGTCAAAAAGCTTTCTAAGGTAAATTATCCTCAGAAGTTTTAATGAAAAAGCTTCCGAAGCTAAAATGACTTCGAAAGATTTTCCTAAAAGTTGTGAAAATTTTGCTTCGGAAGAAAAATTAAGACTTGAATGCTTTGTCTAGAAGAATAAAGCTTTCGAGAGTTAATTTGCTTTGGAAGAAAATGGTTCTTGAAAACAGATAAGTGATTGAGACAAGTACTTAAGCTTCGAAAGATATTTCAGAAATTTCTTCCGAATGTAAATTTCTTAGACAGTTATTTGTTTTGAAGGCATGATTTTCTTCCGAAGATAAAAGTATATCTTTCGAAGGATCAAAATTTTTAGAAATCTAAGGAAAGTCTTCAAAAAGATTTTCATCAAAAAAAAACAAGAGCTTATGAAAGTGATGAACTAGACAACTTAAGACATACATATTTTAAGAAATAATAAGAATTAGTTTTAAGAAAAACCTACTTAAAGTTTATCATCCAATAGCTGATACAGGATATTTAAATCTGTGTTCATCAAAAGCTTTTGTAAACAGATCAACATATTGTTCATTTGTGTGGACTTTCACTAGTTTAATTAATCCATTTTCATAATTATCTCTTATTAAATGATACCTGATGTTGATGTATTTGGTCCTTGAGTGTTGCATAGGATTTTTTATGATTGAGATAGCATTGTTGTTGTCTATGTGAATGGGAGTCTCCTTGAAGTTTAACCCATAGTCCAACATCTGATTCTGAATCCAAAGCACTTGAGCACAGCAGCTTCTAGCAGCAATGTATTCAGCTTTAGCAGTGATGAAGAGACACAGGATTGTTTCTTGCATTGCTATGAGACAATCCTTCCACCAAGAAATTGACATCCCCCAAATGTAGGCTTTGCAGTCATGTTGCAACCACCATAATCACTATTTGTATAAGCATACAGATTGAAGTCAGAATTCTTAGTGTTGATACATATGTACCTAGTTTAGGAACTTAATGTAAATGTCTATCATGTCTTACATATATGTAATGATTGGGTATGAATGAAATACAATATGTGATTGATGCTTATAATGTTTAATGTTTCATTGGTTATTGTGTAATAAAGCATATTGAACTAACTATATAGGTTTTTGGTTGTTGTACATAACTCGTAGTCAATAATGATTGAGAAATGTGTTCAACCTTAATCGTATGAAGTCCTCATGCGAATGGACCATACGCATGAATACTTCATGCTAATGGACCAGTTGCACGACTGAACTAGGAGACTGGATCAATCGTACGATTGAGACATAAGATTGACGCAGTCGCAAGACTGAATCTTCAATCGTGAGGATGGATCAATCGCTTGATTCAGTCGCACGACTGAACCATGCTAATGGTTCAGTCATATGATTGGAAGGCCCTAACCTATAATACCACCTAATTCGTGGAAAAACGTAACAATTCGAATACCTACGCATATAATCGTACCCTAGCTGTCCAGAGACTCAAGAAACCCTGTTCCAAGTTCATGGATCGCGGTTGATATCATTCTAATCGTTCTTAACGTTTCTTTAATCATTAGATTGATCTGAACTGCGTTCTCACTGATTGGATCGCCAATCAAATAAGATTCCATACTATTTGATCTGGTATACGTGCAGAATCAGTTAGTACTCCGTACTTACACGGTCCTAACAAGTGGTATCAAAGCTTTGGCTCTTGATTTTGCGTGCGATTCGATCGATTTCGGTGCAAAAATCACATTTTTCATTCAAAAACATCATCTTTTTTAGTAAAACAGTGTTTTCGACATCTCCAGATCTAAAAGTTCATATTTTTTGGCTTACGGCAGATTAGGGTTCGTGAAAAATCGTATTTTTGTGTCAGAGTGCCAAAAACCTTCGAATGTTAAAAACCAGTAGCCTCCAGTCACACGATTGGCTCAATCGCATGACTCAACTCAATCACACATCCATTTGCATGATTGAACTCAATCGCCCATCCATTCGTACGACTAAACAATCCCATTCGCACTGACCATCCGCATTTGTCCAATCGCACGACTGTTCATCCGTATTTGTCCAGTCGCATGATTGGCTCATCCGCATTTGTTCAATCGCACAATTGACTCATTCGCACCTCTCCATTCGCAAGAGTGAATAAGTCTTGTCTAAAGTTCAAAGTTTAACATAATGGAAGATCAGTACTCAACGTTTACTGCTGGAAGGGACTCTCGTATCCAGAATCTTTTGCTTCTGGAAAATGAAATTGGGAATCACAATAAGCCCCCTAAACTCATAATGTTAGATGATTACCCATAATGGAAGCAGTGATTCGAGATATACGCAAGAGTTACTAGAGAGGAAAAGTAGAAGAAATTTGAGGAGCTAATGAATATTGTTAGACACTAATGTAAACTAGGTCCAAAGGGGAGTTTGTTGATACATATGTACCTAGTTTAGGAACTTATGTAAATGTCTATCATGTCTTATATATATGTAATGAATGACTATGAATGAAATACAATATGTGATTGATGCTTATAATGTTTAATGTTTCATTGGTTATTGTGTAATAAAACATATTTAACTAACTATATAGGTTTGTGGTTGTTGTACATAATTCGTAGTCAATAATGATGAGAAACGTGTTCAACCTTAATCATATGAAATCCTCATGCGAATGGACCATGCTAATGGACCATACGTATGAATACTTCATGCTAATGGACCAGTCGCCCAAATGAACCAGGAGACTGGATCAGTCGTACGATTGAGACATAAGATTGACTCAGTCGCACGACTGAATCTTCAGTCGTACGGATGGATCAATCGCATGATTTAGTCACATGACTGAACCATGCTAATGGTTCAGTCGTACGATTGGAAGACCCTAATCTATAAATACCACCTGCTTCATGGAAAAACGTAACAATTTGAATACCTACGCACATAATCGTACCCTAGCCGTCCAAAGACTCAAGAAACCCTATTCCAAACTCATAGATCACAGTTGATATCATTCTAATCTTTCTTAACGTTTCTTTAATCGTTAGATTGATCTGAACTGTGTTCATACTGATTGGATCGCCAATCAAATAATTCTGCACTATTTGATCTGGTATACGCACAGAATCAGTTAGTAATTCGTATGTACATGGTTCTAACACTTAGGAACCACAAACCAAGTGTTGAAGCACTTTTGAGGTATCTTAGAATTCTTTTAACAGTGATAAGGTGAGACATCTTAGGGTTGGCTTGATATCTTGCACAAATGCAAGTGGCAAACATAATATCAGGTCTGCTAGCTGTAAGATACATAAGAGACCCAATCATAGCCCTGTATAAGTGTTCATCTACACACTCCCCCTCAAGATCAGGTCCAAGGGAGTGGTTCCTAGCTATGGGTGTCTTAGCAATCTTACAATCAGTCATGTTGAACCTCTTGAGTATGTCTTGAACATACTTTGACTGGTTTATGAAGATTCCATCTTCAACTTGCTTCACTTGAATTCTCAGAAAGAAATTGAGTTCCCCCATGGCACTCATTTCAAATATGTCCTTCATCAGCTTCTCAAAGTCTTTGTAGAGCCTTGGATTAGTTGAACCAAATATGATATCTTCCACATACACTTGAACTAGCAATATGCCATTTCTTTGTCCTTTGATGAAGAGAGTTCCATCTATAGTACCTCTACTTTATCCATGTTTGCAACGATACTGAGATAGAGTCTCATACCACTTCCTGGGTGTTTGATACAGCCCAGAAAGCGCTTTGTCAAGTTTGCACACATAATCAGGATGATCAGGATCTACAAAACCAGGTGGTTGTTTGACATACACATCTTCATCAATCACTCTATAAAGAAAAGCACACTTTACATCAAGTTGATAGACCTTGAAGTTCTTAGATGCAGCAAATGCCAGGAATATTCTAACAGCCTCCAGTCTTGCTACTGTAGCAAAGACATCAGTGTAGTTAATTCCTTCTTGTTGTGTGTATCCTTGAACAACTAGGCTAAATTTGTTTTTGATGATACTGCCTTTATCATCCTTCTTGTTCCTAAACACCCATTTGGTTCCAATCGTAGTCTTCCCATGAGGAAGAGGACCAAGGTTCCAAGTTTTCTATCTTTTGAATTGAAGCAGCTCCTCTTGCATAGCTTCAACCCAACTTCCATCCTTTAGAGCCTCATCAACTTTCTTTGGCTCTATCTGGGACAAGAAACAAGGATGAAGACAAACATTTGCTTCATGGGTTTGTCCTCTTGTTCTTACCCCAAAGACAACATCTCGAATGATGTTTGTAGTGGAATAAGACTTGTGGCCTTAGCTGAGGGATCACAGCAAGTTACTGAGAAAGATCTAAATTTGAGAAATTCATTTCTGGCATAGATGTTCCTCCCACCACATCAGCATACTTATCAAGAGAAACTTGATCCAAGGAGTGTGTGACATCATTGATGTTGTCATCTATGAAATGGTTATCAGCATCAAGAAAGTCTTGATCACTATCACCACTACCATCATTGTCTTCTGCATTTGAAGTATCTGTATCTGGTTGTGGAGCCTCTGAACTGGAATTTGAAGGCATACCAGATGTATCAGCTGAGTTTGTCATTATGATGCTGATAGAGACCTCATTTGCAAAAGTAGTCCAACCTGGAGCTAAAGATGTGTTACTTGAAGGTCTTCTCAGCTCAAATCTTGGATCAGGATCACTTGTATTTAAGTTTTCTGCAGATCCTGAAACAGTCTCACAAGATTTGTTAAAACAGTTGGTAACTAAATCAAGATCAAAAAGCCAATCAAGACCAGAACCAGCCACACAGAGTGTGTGTTCATTGAAAGTCACATTGGCTGACTCCTCAACAATTCTAGTTCTAAGATTGTATACTCTGTAAGCCTTAGCTTGGGAAGAGTATCCAATGAAGTGTCCATCATTTGATTTCTCAGCAAATTTGTCAATTTGATTCTTGGTATTCAAGATGGTGCAAGGATATCCAAATGACCTGAGAAAACCAATGAAAGGTTTCCTCTTGTGCCAAAGTTCATAAGGAATCTTGCCATAAGTCTTAACCACTAAAACTTTGTTTTGCGCATAGCAGGCAGTGTTGACTGCCTCTGCCTAGAAGGTGATGGGCAGCTTAGAGTCAGACAATATGGTTCTTGCAGCTTTAATCAGTATCTTGTTCTCCTCTTAGCAACGCCATTCTGCTGAGGAGTCCCGGGAGCACTGTATTGTCTTGTAATACCCTTTTCATCACAAAATGCATCAAGGATTTAGTTCTTGAATTTAGTTCCCTGATCACATGTTATGATTCTAACCTTTAAGATGGAATTCTTCAGAATCTCAGGAGTCTCATCCTTAATTCTAAGGAAGAAGACCCAAGTAAATCTTGTAAAGTCATTTGTGATCACTAATAGTAAGAGGTCCTTCCTAGACTCATTACACTGGTGGGGCCAAAGAGATCCATATGTAACAAGTGTAGGGGTGTAGTAATGGAATTCCTTTTCTTAGGCTTGTGAGATACCTTATGTTGCTTCTCTTTCAAGCATGCAACACAAAGGTCATCACTTGTAAACTCTTTCTTTGGCATTCCAGTTACCAAATCATTCTTATTTGTTCATGTTTTTAAAGTTTACATGGCACATTCTTTTATGCCATAGGAAAGACTCATCACTATTTGCTTTAGACAGAAAGCATGAAACTTCTCCAGAGGGAGATGTTTCTTGCAAATCCCATCTTGTACATGTTCCCTTTCCTAGGGGCTCTAAGCAGAATATGCTCATGAGGAATGATCACCCCAGGCTTGAGAACAATGCACTCATGCTCAGTAAAAAGCATGTTATGACTCTGATCATAAAATTGGGATACACTCAGAAGATTGTACCCAAGCTCCTTGACAAAGTTACCTTTTCAATGCTGAGCTTACCATTTGTGACCTTGCCCCCGTCCAGTAATGTAACCATCTTCTTCTCCTCCAAAAGCAACTAGCCCTCCATCAATCCTTTCAAAGTTCTAGAGTAGTGACCTATTGCCTGTCATGTGCTTGGAATAGCCACTGTCAATGATCCAGACATTCTTGTTTGTCTTGAGTTGTCCCTGCACAAAGAAAATGATTAGTTACATTTGAAAACCCAAGCCTTGCTTGCCCTAGGCTCACTAAGAGAAATAGAAGGTAATGCAATAGTAATAGATCCTATTATTGTGCTTGGAGGATCTTGAGTTGTTGTTGATGGAGAATTCTCAGTCACTTGGTCTTTCTTAGACTTCCACACCACCTTTGGAAGCTTGGACTTGACCTTCAACACTTCGAAAGCTTTTGATACTTCGGAAGTTTTGATGACTGGACCTTCGGAAGATTCTGCACACACTGTAGCAGACTTCAGTGCTTCGAAAGTATTCCTTCCTTCCGAGACCAACTTTTCTTCTGAAGACAATTTTCCTTCATCCAGACCTTGCCTTTGTCCAACCCAAACTTTCCATTGGTTGCACTTCTTGGAAACTTTCTTCTAGTCCGCTTGTAAAACTTCTTGGCTCTATGAATGAGAAGAGCCATCTGCTAGACTATGTCCATGTACTCCAGATCATCTGGATGGATACAGTCTAGGTCTTTACGGGTGAAAAGAAAGTTGCCACAACTTCATCAGAAGACACAAAGGCTTGAGAAGAACTTGTCTCTTGGAATGGGCTTCCTTGAGTGTAGTTCTCCCTTGGTGTCTCTGGGAAGGTGATGAAAGGACCCTTTGATGAGTTGTCAAGGTAGCATATGAGATGATTTTGGGGTTCTATGCTATCCTTTCAACCACATGAGGGGCTGAACCCATTTGATTGTTGGAGTTGCCAAATGAACCTTGCATGTTCATCTCTATCTTATAGCCACTAAGAAACCCATATAACTCTATCAGAGTGAGAGTTTTGAGGTTCTCAGTCCTCTTGATCACCACACAGTAGTGTGTCCACTGCCTAGGAAGTGAGGACATGAACTTCCTTACAATGTCTCCATTCTCAAGAGCAATTCCTCCATCCACAAGGGTATCCACAATCGTAACATACCTGAAGTATTGCTGAGTCATGATTTCACCTGCTTTGAAGGTGAAGTTTTCAAACTGCTACTTCAGGAGATCCTTTTTGTTCTCCTTTGCTTCAGAAGAACCCTCATACATCAGTTTCAATGCATCCCACATCTGCTTAGCTATTTTGCATTTCTTGAAACCTCTATATATAGAGTTTGGAAGAGCAGTCTAAAGGGCTGTCATGGCTTTTCTATCGATATCTACTCTCTTCCTATCTTCATCAGAGTAGTTTGCCATAGCCTTGGGGATCATACCACCATCAGTAGCAGAAGGGGTGCTTGGTATGTAAGGTCCATTCTTAATAGATTCCCACATTCTTGAGTCTAGAGACCTAATAAAGCCTTCCATTCTTAGGCACCAGGTATCAAAGTCTTCAAGAGTGATCAGTGGGGATTTGTTCATGGTTCCAATTTCCATATCAGATTTGGAAATGACTGTCATTTGAAAAGTTGAGTATTTGTGTGTGTGAGGGATCTTAAGATGGTGAGATCTTATATCAAGAGCCTAGAAAGCTCTGATACCAAATGTAGAACCGTTGAAGGGTGGTCACTTAGAACACAACACAAAAAGGAGAGTAACTTAACTTGATCAAACAGTGAACTGGATTAACCACAAGTAAAGACACTAAGAACACAAGTAATTAAGAGACAGAACACAAGAGCAAGATATACAAAGAGATGGTTTTCAAGGTTGCAGTATATTGCCTTCTCAATATTCTATTACAAGTGTTACAAAGCATGTTATTAAAAGTCTTCAGAAGAAATAAGTATTCAAGAGTTGAGCTTCGGAAGACTTTGTCTCTAAAGATTCGGAAGACTTCATCTTTGGCTTCGGAAGATATTGATCTTGGCTTCGGAAGATTTCACACTTAGAATATTTCAGTTGCTTGTGTGAAACTTTCAAAGCATTCTTCTTCAGTACTTGTGCAGCATGCATGCAGAAAGACTTTGAGTGTTTGGTTGCTTCAGCCTCTTCATATAATTTCTACATGTACCTCACAGCCTCATGACCTGATGTCATGTACGCGACATGTCTTTGTTCCAGATATCAGGCGAAATCAAAAGACAACCATCTCATAGGCGCTAAAAGGATTTTTCATTATCTGAAGGGTACTTCAACACTCGGGTTGTGGTATCCTCATGACAATGACTTTGAGCTTACAGCGTATAGTGACTCGGATTATGGTGGTTGCAAAATGAATTACAAGTCAACATCAGCAGGACGTCAATTCTTTGATAGACGGTTAGTCACCTGTCAGTGTAAGAAGCAGACCTCCGTTGCTCTGTCAACATGTAAGCTAAATACCTTGTTGCTGCAAGTTGCTGTTTACAAATCATCTGGATTCAACAGCAAATGCGCGACTACGGTTTGCAATTTTCTAACATTCCTATTTTTGTTGATAATTCTGCTGCTATAGCCGTAACAAAAAATCCGGTCCAACACCGTAAAACTAAACACATCGGAATTAAGTATCACTTTATATGTGACTGTTTTGAAAAAATTTAATCGATGTAGTTAAAATTAATACGGATTTTAACGCGCTGACTTCTACACAAAAGCATTTGATAAACTTAGGTTTTTATATCTGTTAGAGATCAATGGGGTGAAAAAGAAAAGTGAAATGATTCCAGAATACGAGAGTTCGTAGTCCGACTTGTGTAGTTAGTATTTTTCTTATTATTTTATTTTACTTATTTTTCTGTCTATTAAAAATCCAAAAACACAAAAATATTTTTGATTTTAGAATTTTAGAGAGAGAATAAATTAGTTTAGTATTAAGTTAGTTGTATTATTTAATTACTTAAAAAAATAAAAAAAAACAAAAAAAATCATGACAAAAAATAATCATAAACAATCATGAATAAAATAATCATCCTATAACTCTTTTTAATAAAAAGTCAAAAGGAGTAAATTTGATATGTTTTTCCACAAAGTAAGTATATACATTTTAGTTTTAAGTTGGATAAATATAAAAGAAAGTACATTAATAAAGTGTATATATACAATTTTGATTGAGTTTTGTAAGCAATTAACAAATTTTTAGGGGATATATGGAATTACGTCTAAAAGTTAAAAAAAAAAACAATCATAAAAAACAAATTAAAATGATAAATAACTGGTAGGTTTTTAACATGATGCTGAATGCTTAATAGAAGATACAAGATTTGATTTTTATGGTAGGTTCTCAATCATAGTTTTTATTTCCTTTAGGAAGCATCAATAATCAATAATCAATAATGAGTAATAAATTGGTAGAACAAAATACAAATCGTATAGAAAAAAATGTTAAATTAAGTAATAACTGAAGGGATGCAATTAAAATATAATGAAACTGCTGACATCATAATTGAAATTGATACGCCAGTTGATTACACTCATCGCAAATAAGTAACCTTAGCATTAATGAACCGTATAATACCATTAAAATCACAATTTCTTCAAACATTTGTCAAAGAAAAAATAAAAAGAAATAAAGTAACAAAAAAATGTAAAACTTTTCAAGTATGCCAGGCTCGCCCAAAAGATCCATTCACACTACACCATTAATAAAACACTCCCAAACAAGATCATGGGATGTAACAAAACAAAACCCAAACTATACACCTATCATAGTTTAGCCACACTTTGACTTACCAAGCAGCAAAACGCTACACGGGGATAACATCGGGATTTGATGAGTCGTCTTCACATCTCAAAACGATACCATCTAGGCTGGCCGGAAGCATACATGTAGTCCATTGGCATCCGGTCGGGACCGGTTCAGGTGGAGGTACAATCATCAGCACATTATCATGTCTTTGGACAACTCCCATCACACTCACACTACTGCCCTCTTTAATGTGCCTATGTTTTGAGTTACAACCAAAAGCAGTAAACTCAAAGTAAGAAAATGATTTTTAGTAGATCAATACGGGTCGTTACTATTTCAAGAAGAAACAACAAAAGCATAAATTCAAAAGGTTACAAAGAATGCGGTTTAACTTGCATACCCTTCTTTGAGTCGCATCATACGGTCCTCGCTAGATAGGTTTCTTTCAGCCAGCCATCTTAGGAATTGTGAGGGCATATCTTTGTTGGATTGATTGATATCGATAACAGTTGATTCCTCAACATATGGAGTCACACGGGCCCCATAACCAGCCTTAACTAAGGCCCTCAATCCAGATTGGAAATCAGATATATAGAAATCCACGACATGCCTCTGCAAGTATTTACAAAAGATTATGCAAAACATACAATCAACAATCTTTACAAACACCAGTTATAATTAACTATAATAACCTTCATATCCGATTATTTAATTTACCTCCATGGAACGGAGACCCCATGTGAAACGCCGATGTGTGGGGTTGGCAGCTTTTGAATCCCAGCCTCGATATTCATATAAAGTTGTGGATGTATAAACACATCTTGGAACCCTTTCGAATGATGTCTCCAAAGGTACATTTCCACAAGTAACAACCTTTAAAGAAATCAAGATATTCTTAATCAGCAGAAGCAGCTTCATGATGATATAGAGGTGTCTTTCAAGAATATAAATATAAAAATTATTTATTCTACATAGAATAAGATAACCTCATTAAATTACAGGACCTGATTTCCATTCTAGTTCTTTAAAAAACTAATGCACCCATAGCTAGAACCTATCTTTATCTATATCTATATCTTAGAATGCAATGCAGCTATATATTTTCAATGGAGTTGAGGCAGCAGGAGTGGTTCTTAATAGATATAAGGAAAGTAAGAATGAAACTAAAAAGTATATAACATTAAACATCCATAAATTTCTTATTGGTGAATTTATCTTAATTTAGACAGATTTTTCCATCTATTGCATAAAAAAACTAAAATCAAATGCAATTATTTCTACTGTATTCTCCAACCACCCAAAAAGATAATAAGAGTGACATATACAGAAAAAGTGAGAGGAATAATAGATTTTGCTATAAGTATATAACTACTGACTGTTTTATTTTCTTATTAATTTAAACACTATTTTACTCTCATTAACTTATGTTTGGTTAAAAAAAATTCTTAGAATTACAACTTTTCTTCCATTTGAGGCAAACAAAACTATGGTATAATTCGATTGAACCTATTCAAACAATTTCTTAATATGAAATGTATGCTAACTTGTAATCTAATGCAAATGAAATTGGTAATTGAATAAGATCTAATCAACTCGTATCATAATTGTTTTAATTCATATATATGGTAGCAAACATATACCTCTTTTTTGGACATAGAATCAGAACTATTTCACCTTATTTACTGTAGTTATTAAGGCAAATATAAGTTGAATGAACCTAATTTAGTGTAAGTAGGTAATTTGTTAATTAGATAACCAAGATTATTGAAATTCAAAAATTCTCCGTCTATAAAAGATTAGAATGGAAAAATAATAGGTACATGAACATACTAGAATCACATTCAAGTATTAAGCATACCACGTACACATATAACATGGTGAATGAGATTACTCCTACCAAGCATGTATGATAAAAACATTCTTGGAAGTGTCCCATGCTCTATAAATCATATTGGAAAAGATATCTGTACAAACTTATCCAATAAGCTAAACATGTTGAGACCTTAACAAAGCCCAGGAGAGCAACATAGAAGTATCATATCCTAATAACATTTCAAATCTTGGTCAGATTACTGATACATTTCTCTTTAAGTCGGTCTGAATAGACATGAAAAAACTAATTTTCATAGCATTTGTGCATGTAAACAAGATGGCTACTATGTAAGTAGTGTTGTCAAGTACTATAGCTCATGTCAAGTGGCATTTACATAATCAAACTAGGGCAATGATACTATTTCCATTATCAATATAGGCATCAACAATATTCCACTATCAAAGTAGAAAATGATAGCATTTCAATAGACCATAATTAGATAACTTCATAATTAAGGATTATGAGATATGGTTTGGAGAGAGAGCCTACCTCTCAACACTAGATCATTCCAGAGAGACAACTGCCTCTTGAAACCAGGCAAATTTTGTATTTCATTAGTATCCCTTTATTTTTAATGAGATATCATTCAGGTCTTATAGACTTCTAATAATAAAATGTGCAGATTATGGAGACCAACAACAAATGTTAAATGAAGTGTATATATAGATGTATGCATAAATGTGTGTGCTTGTGTGACATACCCCAGAAACCTTGACAAACTGGCCATCTTTTGCCATCCTAAGCTCAGCATCTGGATACTCAGATATGAATTTAATGACAGCTCTTTTACCCCGATACACATTCCAGATGAAAGGCAGGCTCACAATGGCAAAAAGAACAGCAACAACAATAAGAAGAACAGGATTACCAACAGCTGCAAGTATGAAAACTGCCGAAATAAACCCCATCACAAACAGCAAAATTATGCACCACAAAACCAGCTTTGGGAAGCTCCTGAAAAATGAACTTGAACCCTCTTGGGTCAGATGAGTAACAGCTTGGTGTTTAACCATGGAAGTGGTTCGTGATTTGATTGATCCAGAAGAGTCCAATGGACCCGATGACTTTCTGGGTCCACCTGATGAGTTAAGTGGTCCAGACAAAATAGGACCAGATGTTAATAGACCCGTGGCAGGGAGAACAGGAGGGAGAGGTCCGGAATTTTGGCGAGAAGAAGAATTCAACCCTTGAGCTTGAGACGCAAACGACTTCCTTATAGGTTCTCCATGTTTGTTCAATGGACCAGAACTGGACTTTTTCATCGAAGAAGAAGCTGTAACACCCCCTGATAAAGAGCTCATTCGGTTCATGGAATTTGATGATAATTGGCCGGAGTGACTTGTATTGGCACCACCCATGGAACCTGTTCTCAAAGGACCACTGGTTAGCTGTCCTGATTTTCTCGGGCCATCAAACATCTTTCCTAGCTCACCAGACTTTTTTATGTCCCCGCCTGTGTAAGGCACCGCAGTGGAGGACATGGTTGGAGCCTTTTCTTTTGGCGGCTCCGGCCGCCCTGACACATACAGACCATTGTTCAACTGATGAGATGTGATCCTAAAACTCATTGCTACTGAAGATCTTAAAGCGGGTTCACACTTGACAAAGGACCGGTTACTGGTTTCTATGTATTATGATACAACCTACACCAATGATATTAAATCATTCAACTGGTATCATAGTCAGTTCACAAAACACCTCAAGCTAATAATAACAACTAAAGATTGCATATTGATTTGCAGGTTACATCACTAGCTTTATGCACAGCAAATACATATGAGTTTAATACTAGACATTTGTGATAAAACTGAAATCAATAACCATCTAATTCTTGGGCAAAATGATCCCTCCTATCTAATTAGGCATATGAAATGCAAATTTTAGTAAATAGACTACGAAATCAGTGAAAAAAACAAGCAAACCAGTACAGGAAGATAAAAGTCAGAGAATATTAGTAAGATTTCATGGATCCAGAAAGAAGAATCGAAAGTTGAGAAAAATGTAGATGAGGAAGTGACATAGAGAATCGAAAAGGGGAAGAATGAGAACGAAAGAAGGGGAAGTGAGCGAGAAAATAGCATCTTTACATACCTGGAGTGACTCTACTAACATGGTGGAGAGAGAGAGAGAGAGAGAGAGAGTGTGTGTGTGTGTGTGTGTGTGTGTGTGTGTGTGTGTGTAAAATGAAGGGTTGGTTTGTTCGTTTGCAGTCGCAATTGCAATTGCAATTGCAATTTGCAAAAGGAGACCAATAGATGTACCCCCGCTATCTGTTCTCTCTCTTCATTCATTACTTTCAATTTCCTTTTATGAAAATTATGTAATACCTTTGATATTCAGAGTGAGCTTTATTAATTAAGTTTTATTAAAATGTAATTTTAAACGTCCATATTCATTTTTAATTATTTAATTATGACTCACTTGAAAACATGAAGAAAAATTTTTTTAAATCATATTTGAGTCTAAGAACTCAAAACTTTTAAGCTTAATTAAAATAATTTCTTGAGTGTAATTTCAGAGTAATGTGACTTTCATCTGTATAATAAGAGGTTGAGTGTTATAAATTTAAATTTATTTCGTTTCTACTCAGTTCAATAATAGTTGTTAATTTTATTTTTATTTTTCTTTCATCCATAAATATATAGAAAATGAATAATTAGTCCTTGGATATAAGGAATGAGAAGCGAGTTACTAATTTGATCATTGCTTTGAAGAACGAGATGAAAAGATATTTTAGATAACTTTTTTAAATTTTTTCATAGATTTGCATAGAGTTTCCATTGTTTGTGCTTTTAGTACTAATATATTTAGATAGAAACAAATAATGTTATAAAAATCAGTTTACGTGGTTGAGTACCCGGTAACGTGTCGAGGTTACTTTCCTTAACTCAGTTAACATTACTTAATTTAATAAAACTCGATGCTTGTCGGTTCAACCTAAAGCTTGTCGGTCTAACTTGGAGCTATTCGGCCCAAGTCAGTTTTTTAGTATTTCTAATCTATTTCATTGTTATTCTTGATTCATGTTGGATTTTCACTTTTTTTCATGGAGATACCTTAGAATATAAGAATGAAATAATTACTATGTATATAATATTAAATAATAAATATCAATTATTGAAATACTTTAGTATTTGAACATGTATCATTTTAATTTATATCAATATTATATATTTTGTTATACACTAGTTTTTATACCACACATATTAAATGAAATTATTAAAATAACTGTAAATAATAAATATTAACACATATAAAATAAGTGTTTGAGATTAGATATGATAAAAATTAAATGTAATTAACTATCTCAAGTAATAACACAACAACATATTTTTGAACTTTCATCTTTACAAACTTGTATTTTTTAAAATTGTTATTTTAAACATTCCATTTTTAACAAGTTCTTCTTATAGTAAAAAATTATTTGTATTAAAAAACTTCATATTTCATAGAATTTCACTTCTAAAAAAATAGGTATTTTTAATAGAAAAACATGTTTGTAATTTAAAAGAAATGTTTCATAGTTTGAAAATAATTTATATAACATCATTAAATAGTTGGCTATCCAAAGATGACTTGTATAAAAATTGTTTTGTTTACTAGATAAGATGTTAGTATACTTATGATATACACATGTGTGTATCTACATACGAGGGTTAGGGTAAAAATGAAAAATGAACCTAAAAGAATTTTAAAACCCTCATAACCAGATCAAACCCTATATATATAATTTCCGAAAATTAATTTTTTATAGTTTATCTATATGAATACTTTGTGAGTACTTTTCACCTACACCAAATACTTTTCAATTTATCAATCAAGCGATCTAACATCACCTAGCGACATATTTAATTTTGGATGGTTCTTTAACCGTAGATGTTAACTAATTACTTCCCTTTAAATGCTTAAAATAAGAAAAATATGTATATTTTTAATTACTTATTGTTAAACCAAAAAATTATGAAGCTACCAAAAACTCCATGAACACTTACTCGTAACCGTTGAAATCTACCAACTACTTCATTCATTTAGTTTAGTTAAAAGGATCTCTCGAGTGTAATTTGACGGTAATGTGCCTTTCATATGTATAAGAGGCCAAGTGTTAGAAATTTAAATTTATTTTGTTTCTATTCATTACAATAATAGTTGTTTATTGAATTTTTGTTTTTCCTCCATACATAAATATAGAAAATGAATAATTAGTCCTTGGATATACGGAATGAGGAGTGAGTTACTAGTCACTTTGAAGAATGAGATGAATTGGTAATTCAAATAATTCTTTAATTTTTTCCTTAAATTATAGATATGAGATTTGAATATGGTTTTTATTGTTTGTGTTTTCAGTACTAATATATTTAGATAAAAACATATAGTGTTGTAAAAACGATCTAGATGGTCACGTACCTGGTAGGGTGCCAAGATTACTCTCTTTAACTTGGTTAACATTAATTAGAATTGATCAAACTCGAAGCTAATCGGTTCAACTTAGAGTGTAACCTTTTGCATTTTCATTAAATAAAAGTTAGCTTAGTTATGTACTTGTAAGGGTCTTTTTGTCTTTAATGAAACTATGTGGGTTATTTATGCTTGCTTCATTGTTAATTGAAAAGTTAATAACTCAATTTATTAAATAATAATAATAATAATAATAATAATAATATAATAATAATCATTATCATAATCTTAATCATAATACTAATAATTGTAATAATAATACAAGTAATTACAACTTTTGCCTATAACTATGGAACTTAACATTTAGTTATATAATAAAAATAATAATAATAATAGTTACAATAAAATAATAATGATAATAATAATAATAATAATAATAACAATAATAATAATAGAAATAATAATATATAAAAGTTAAATAATAATAAGTTAGAATAATGTTAAAAACTTAAAGTTTAATTAAGTTCAGGGGGCATTATTGTCAATTGGAAAGCTTAAATATAAAGTTCTTACATAAAATAGTAACATTTAAAAACTACAGGGACCATTGTGCAAATTCCTTATAACCATCCCTTGATCCTCGTATTTCCGGCGGCCACACTCCAGCCACCCTCCGGCGACTTTGAAACCCACTAATCCCCTTCAAATTATGAACCCAGATCGTTCCAACCGGTTCGCGAACTTGATTCAAACCCAATTATGAACTTTAATTAAGTTTAAGCGACGGTTAAGAACTCAAACAACTCAAATAACCATTGCCTTCAATCATCGAACGTTCGACCATCAAGATGCAATAATAATCAAATTAATTGTAACTTAATTGAACGTTTAACTATTCCTAAACTTTTAACAATCACAATTTAATTTGAACCACACTGACATATCACAATCAAGCATCACCATTATCGTGACTTACAACTCTACCGAAGTGCACACTCTGAGCGGTCTTTACTGCAATTGATAGAGGGCTATTGATCCTCATCGTTTTAGAAGCTACTCCACTCAGTAATTTGGATTATCAACATTTACTCCTGGATTGATTTGTCAATCAACCGCGACTTGTTTCTTTCTTTATCACCGATTCGATACAAATCCAAGTAAGTTAAACCTACAGTCACACTCGATTTGGTATGGGGAATCAAAGCCCCGAGTCTATTCCAGTAATCATCATCGTTGGGTGATTGATTTGGACAATTACAAACTAGGGTTTATATGGAATTGGGGTTTTGTGTAACTAATGTTTTTTAACAATTAGAAACCGGTTCTTAACAGGCATAGACGCCCCAGCCTACCGGTTGAGAGCATGTTTCATACACTTGAGGGTTCCCGAGTTATATATTCATTAATAAAAATATAACAAAAGTTAATTTTAGTTTATTTCTTATAAAATGGACTTTAAATAATAGTTTAAATTAATAAATTAATATTGGTCCAAACATTACCATTAAATTACTGTTTATCTCATGATTATTACAAATAATTATAAAATTTTATTTAAACTTTACTAATTATTATAAATGATTACTTTCATTTCTTTATATTAAAATACTTAAATAGTATATTTCTTTTTCATTGAATCCAAAATATAAGCGGTTCCCTTTGTTAAATTTATTCATTGATTTGTCAACAACCCCAAACTTCACTTGGGACCCTAGTTTACATATGATCGTTAAAATAAAACTTAATTTTGGAATATATACGTTTAGGTATCTTGTAAAAGAAATCGTTGGAACACCATTTACATTACTTGATATTACCCTTAACATCAACTTATATCATGTGAGTTTTCATGCCTCTCTTTTACCTTATTTCACACCTCTTGGTGTTGGGGGTTTGTTGGATCATTTACATCTTGTTTAACCATTTAAACATATGAAACGCAGCGGAATATACTACTTTAAACATGTTAAAGTTTTTTAAAATTACCATTATCATGTGTAAACAAACAAACCCATAACAAGAGGATCTTATTATGTGAAAAGCAAGCATACAAAATAAACAAGAACACCCAAACCATGACATAATCATACCATAATACTACCTTTCTGGATGCTATGAAAACAGACCAAAAGAAGGCAGAAATGAGTCAAAAGAAAGGCCAAGACTTCAAGGGTAGAAGTCCTCAAGTGTCCATACCCAAGCCTCTAAGCAAATATTATGGTTGCTAGGATTTGAAGCACCAAAATCGTCCAAAAGGGGGTTGCTGAAAACACTTTTCAGCGAGTTCCAAAGGCTGATGAAGAACCTTTTCAGCCGAGATCTACATCAAGATTGGAGAGTGTTTTTCCTCTTTTGGTTCTTGTATATGTGTGAGAGATGAGAGGATTAAATGTGTGTGTATGTTATTCTTAGAGTGCTAAAACAAAACAAAACAAGAACCCCTTCATAAGGGGGCGGCCGCTTGGCCCTTTTTGAGATGGGGTTTTTCCCCCCAAAACCCTAAACCAATTTTGTTAAAATAATGTTTTAAAAAAGATATATAATTAACCTTTTAATTATATAACATACACACACTTTTATTATTTGATGTTATTTAACTAAAATAAAAAACATTACAAATAATATCCATAAACAAAATATCCATATAAGTTGTTCAATCTCATATGCAACTTATTTAGAAAACCCATTTTCTAAGTTGGTGTATTTATTTAATTGCATGATCATATCACCAATTAAATATTATTTGGTGTTTGCTAAGCTTGTTATTGGGTATGACCCGACTTGGATCATAACGTACTAACCACATTAATGTTCTATGTGTCTTGGGCATAAAGAATCCAACAATCTTCCACTTGCACAAGATTCATAGAAGATTGATTCAAGCAGTAATACCGCCTAACAACGGTTTACTACCCTTAATACGCATGACTTAAAGCCATTCAATAACATCATCCCTATAAAGTTCCAAACTTGAAAAGATTTAGGTGAATCGATCATCTATCCTTTTGTTACAGATGTCATGTTAATCCAAGGACATAGAATGATCATTCCTTGTTGATTTAACTTAATCAGGCCTTAGACATCTTGCTCTCAACGAATAAGAGGAACAAATTCCATCTTGACTACATACGTTTTTCACAATCACTCGTGTCACACCTGAACATAGCCTTATGCACTGCCCATTATTTCAGAGCAGCGAAGAACTAGCTCAAGGTATAACATTTGGTGAATATCAAACCCAATATGTATCTCAGGTCGGAGGATACCAAATGATATTCGCCTTTACTCAAAATTACTTATGATCAATCTAGAGATTCCATGTAGTAAAATTAAGATGCGGGTCAGTCCAATATTTGCATCCCAAAATATCTATGTACCTTGGTAGCAACCAATTGCACTTTATTCATACCTTATGAATATCTACAAATCCATGTTCATAATAGTCTTACATTCATATTTGTTCCCACAAATATGACCGACTACGGACATTTAGAATAATGAACATATTCATGGATGTAAACATGCTAGAAAGGAACATAATCAATATATAAAAGAGTTAAATGTTACAATTGTTCCATATTTTATCTGCTAAAAGGCTCAATTCCAATCACTAGAATATCGAAGTCCTAAGGCATAAGTATGACCCACATACTTTGCCCTTCCAAGGAGCTTCGTGATTGGATCCGCAATGTGTTGATCTTTACGAACTTTATGAATACATATCTTTACCCTTTTTCAACTCCATCCCTTATGATGTTGAATCTCCGCTCAAGGTGCTTAGTCTTGTGATGAGTACGGGGTTCCTTGATTGAGCAATCACACCCACGTAATTACCAAAGATTTCTAGGGGGTCTTGAATGGTAGAGACCACCCCTAGATAAGCAATGGACAAACTTATCCATGCAGCTTCCAAAGTTGCCAATGAAGCGGCTATGTATTCGATTTTGTAGTGAACAATGCTACCGTGTCTTGCTTTGAACCTTTCAAGGACACTTTTACTCCATCATAATGGAAGTATACCCCGATTGTGATCGAAAATAATCTCATTCAGTTTTGGAAGCATGCATCCGTGTAACCCTTTACAATGACTTCCTCTTCAACAGATCCGTATATTAGAAACATATCCTTAGTCCTACTAAGGTATTTCAATATACTTTTAACATCCATCCGATGGTTATTTCTATTGGTATCTACTTTGTCATACTTAATAAGCATGACTTGTCTGGTCTAGTGCATATCATCACACAAATGATGGATCCTATAGCAGATGCGTATGGGATATCCTTCATTTGATTTTGCTCATCCTATGAGCTTGGACATTGAGACGTAGTCAACATTGTCCCTCTTTGAATAGGTACCATACCTTTCTAAGAGTTTTCCATCTTGAACCTTTTTAATATTTTATCAATATATGCACTTTGGTTTAACCCTATCAACCACCTCGATCTATCCTTATAGATCCTTATTCTAAAATATGGGTGGCTTAAACGAGATCTTATATGAAAAACATATCTTCCAAGCTAGGTTTTAACACCTTCCAAGGTTGGAATATTATTTCCAAATAGTAGTGTGTCATCAACATACAACACTAAGAATTCAATTATGCTCCCACTAGCTTTCATATATACACAACCTTCTCAATGCTTGTTTTAATCCATAGATTGATCACTTTAACTTATATACTTTATTAGGATGTCATGGATCGACAAAACCATCATGCTAAACTATATGGACAGTCTCTTCGAGATGTCCATAAGAAAAACGGTTTTGACATCCATTTGCCAAAACTCATATTCAGAATATGCAGTTATGGCATATAATATCCTAATCGACTTTAGCATTGCTACGGGTGTAAGAGTTTCATCATAATCAACCAATTGAGTTTAACGGAAACCTTATGCTATAAGTCTTGACTTATAAGTATTCAAGTCTCCATGCATATCTGTTTTCATCTTGAAAACCCACTTGTATCCAACGGTTTGGAGTTAAGTGGAGGGTCAACCAATTTCCAAACTTGGTTGTTATATATGGATTGCATCCTTACATTCATGGTTTCAAGCCATTTGTCCCAATCCAAATTGGACATAGCATCTTGGTATATGGTTAGCCAATAGGGGTCAACCACATAGCATCCATCCTTGGAATATTCATATCTCTTAGATGAATACTAACCTACCAGATTTGTGAACGTTTTGTGTGTATTGATCAACCTCTTGATTATCATCAACAACCTCTTGTTGATTGCTAGTGTCAACCATAAGTGTATCGGCTTGTGGATCTTGATCCTTATCAAGTTCTGTAGTTTTATATATCATTCCTTCGATAAGGAACTTGGTTTCCAAGAACTTAGCCTTTCGAGCAATAAATACTTTTGCTCTGTTGAGTCGAAGAATCAGTATCCTATACAGTCTCTAGGATATTCAACTAATCTACACTTGGTTCGGTTCATATTCATAATATGAGCCTTAAAGAGCAATGCGAAAACCCAAAATGATAAAGATGGTAAGCTCATAGCCATAATAAATTGAACCATATCCAAATAGGGTTCAGTTTCTCTTTTATCAGAATGAAGAACATAGATAGTTATGTAGAGTTGATTTTCTACTTCATTATTGAAGATTTTGAACATTTCAAAAGCTTCATACTTATGTGTCATCAAGTGCACACAATAATAGTGACTGTAATTGTCAGTAAAGTTAATGAAGTATCTTTCACCAATCTTTGTTATTGTCTTAAAAGGACCACATACATACAAATGTATCATTCCTAATAAGTATTTGGTTCACACTTATCAAATGAAACATTTTTCATTTGTTTCCAAAAGACCATTCTTTTGAAGTGTTTGAATCCAATTCTTGTTTATGTGACCAAGATGACAATGTCAAAGATAATAAACTTAAACTCATTTTAAGTTTCTTGGTGCTTAATGTGTATAATAAGTTATTATAGGACGAATTATCATGAACCAATTCATGATATCATTAAAAAAGCATATCCTTAAAATGAAATACATCATCCATAAAACTTAATACCATTATTTACAAACTTTAAATCATGATCATATTGTTTTAATAGGAAACATTAATTATGTTCCTAGTCAAACTAGGTGCATACAAAATGTTTTGAGAACAACTTCCAAACCACTTGAAAGTCTCAAAATAGAGTTTCCCTCTTTGAAGCGCTCATTTCTTTTGAACCCCTTTGCAATAATTGCAAGTATGAGTCTCACATCCGGTATCCAATACCCATGTGTTTGAAGAAATGACATTTAATACAATGTGTGAATCATGGAATTTGTATTTGAGGTTGCCCAACATCCCTCTTGTCTTTCAACTCCTTGAGATAGGAGGGACAATTCCTTTTCATTGTCCTATCTCTCCATACTCAAAGCATGGATCATTCTCGTTACCTTAGGCTTCATAAGCTTAGGTTTTTCGAGGTTTCGCTTTAACCTTTGCTTTGATGTATTCCTTTCTTTTGGCAATAATTGCCATAGGATCGGGATTGGCCATTTTTTATACCCTCCCTCATTATCGAGAGAATAGGTAGAACCTCTCTACCCATCCCTGCCTCGTTTTCTTTGAGCATTGCGTGAAGTTCACCGATGCTCCTGTCCCACCCGTTCATATTTCAGTTTATTATGAATGTCTCAAACTTTAGTTAGGAAATCAAGGATCAAATCCTTGGCCAACTACTTTGAGACAGGACAGTTAAGCATCTTGAGGCTATCAATGTGGCTTTTCATCTTAAGAATATATAAGATGATATCGATTGGGTTTCTTCCATGTGACATGCATAACGTGCTCGAACCAATCTACTAAAGTTTGTTAAAGGAACATTTCCTTCAAATAGATTATCATGTCATATGCCCCATGATGCTCCAAACCCTTTTGGAGTTCGAGAATGATATTCCCAACATGAGGTAAGATACTTGCACAAAATCCTTAGTGTGCCTAACCAATCGCCAAAAGGCCTTATCATCAACAACGTTGGTTGGTGAGGTATGGGATCGTCAAGTACATAGGTCTTTACTCATTCTTGAGAATGATTCTCAAGTTTCAAAATTGAGTCGATAAGGTAATTATGGTTAGGACTATCCCTCTCAAGAATAGATCTCAGTGACAGGGAAGGGACGATCGGGGTGGTAGCGTATTGTTAGCGGTCATCACTACAATAATTGACAAAGTTCATTTTAGTATTTATGATAAATTATTTTAATCGTTAATACCCTTAAATGTCTATAACAATTAACAGTTAAAATCTAGAATCCAACGTTACATTTAAATGATGGTTAGGTGACCTTTATCCCATTATTTAAATTAACAAGGTAGTCAACAGTTGACAATTGCAACCTATTGCAACTTCTAGTCTTATGGGATCGGTTAAACATCATATGTTTAGTCGGCACGTTTAATCCCATCAACACCATTGTACGCCATGCTTTGTGACCCTAATCACATGGTTTCCATTCAAGTCGTCCTACTTACACATGCGTGTGAGTTTTCACATTCAAGCGGTTAGGTGACCTTTATCCCACAAGTACGTTAGACTCACCTCAAAGATACAAGTTCCCTAAGTGGTTAGGTGACCTTTATCCCACAAATAGTTCCAAGTGATTCGAGTGTCGTGTAAAAGGATGGTGATAGACTTGTTACCAAAGGGATTTAAGTTTCATTAATTCTTGACTTTGAAAACTCTATGTACCTTGTAATTGCATGCTTACAAATACTTGGTACCCTATGGTTCTTTTAATAAAACCCATTTTATTATGAAATCATTAATCCTTTTAATAACCTTATTAACTTAATAATGAAGAGCCATTTTATATTATCTTGTTAAGATCATTTTTATTAGATTGTATATCATATCCAAATATCACACAATCATTCAAAAATCACAATCAAACAAGCATAAATAAACAACATATATGCAAAACCATAGCTACTATTGTGACCATACTTGTTTTCCATCACAAGTGTGGTCATTAGGTCTTTCCTAAGGGTTAGAATCAACACAAAATTGAGATCACAATGGATCTCCCACTTGATGTCGCATCCCTATGCTTCAAGTCCACTTTGTGTCTTCCTTTTGTGCTTCCTTCCCGAGCATCTTCTTTTACATAATATATATCCTAATACATATTTTCTAGTAAAAGAGAAATACTCCTAATCTATTATTACAACCCAATGAATAAATAGATAAATTATAAGCACAAAACTTACAACCCAATTGAACAAAATAACCAAAACAAACATGCAACCAAACCAAAACAACACAAGGTCTAAGCTAGGTTATGCACCATCAAATGAACAATCACAAACATCATTCAACAAACAAAATAAACCCCATCAAACCCCAAATTTTCAGCCAACACAAACTGAAAATTAGGGTTTGTTTGTCCAAACAAACAACAACCAAAACATATCAACCAATTGACATTCCTATCTTTCAAAGTTTAATCATAAGTATGAAGATATAACTTTGTAAGACATGGGGTTTATTAAATCAACCAAAATCAGCCTCTAATGAGTTGATAAACATCCTTTAAAACTGATTTTACAAGGATAATGATGCTAGTTTCCACATAACGGCTCTAGATGCCATTGTTGGGGTTGTTGGATCATTACATTTTGTTTAACCATTTAAACATATGAACGCAGCGGATATACTACTTTAAACATGTTAAAGTTTCTGAAAATTACCATTATCATGTATAAACAAACAAACCCATAACAAGAGGATCTTTATTATGTGAAAAACAAGCATACAAAATAAACAAGAACACCCAAAACATGACATAATCATACCATAATACTACCTTTCTGGAGGCTGTGAAAACAGACCAAAAGAAGGCAGAAATGAGTCAAAAGAAAGGCCAAGACTTCAAGGGTAGAAGTCCTCAAGTGTCCATACCCACAAGCCTCTAAGCAAACATCATGGTTGCTAGGATTTGAAGCACCAAAATCGTCCAAAAGGGGGTGCTGAAAACACTTTTCAGCGAGTTCCAAAGGCTGATGAAGAACCTTTTCAGCCAAGATCTACATCAAGATTGGAGAGTGTTTTTTCTCTTTTGGTTCTTGCATATGTGTGAGAGATGAGAGGATTGTGTGTGTGTGTGTTATTCTTAGAGTGCTAAAACAAAACAAAACAAGAACCCCTTCATAAGGGGGCGGCCGCTTGGCCCTTTTTGAGATGGGGTTTTTCCCCCAAAACCCTAAACCAATTTTGTTAAATTAATGTTTTAAAAAAGATATATAATTAACCTTTTAATTATATAACATACACACACTTTTATTATTTGATGTTATTTAACTAAAATAAACAACATTACAAATAATATCATAGAAGTTTTTCAATCTCATATGCAACTTATTTAGAAAACCCATTTTCTAAGTTGGTGTATTTATTTAATTGCATGATCATATCATCAATTAAATATTATTTGGTGTTTGCTAAGCTTGTTATTGGGTATGACCCGACTTGGATCATAACGTACTAACCACATCAATGTTCTATGTGTCTTGGGCATAAAGAATCAACACTTGGGGTGAAACATGTTAACGTATGAACTCACACTTGCAAATGTTTTAGTACTTTTAATGCACTAGCAATTCACCTTTAATCTTGTCATGGTTATTGTAATATTGTGAGACTTATATTATAGACATTATATATTGACAATCATTAACTATTGCTAGCCTAGTGATGTCATAGATCTATGGGCCTGACAGCCTATTTGGTGCTAAAGTTGATGTTATTGTCGGCTCCTGATAACATATGACTTGTTCATCATATGGGAACCAAGTACACTTAGCTAATTGTTATAACTTGTAATGGATATCTTTGTTAAGATTTGATTGTAGCTATATATTATCTATAAACTTGCTTTATTCGTAACCGTTGACATGAATTGCTACTTATATATATATATATATATATGTTTATGTTGGATTCCGTATGCCCAAGACACATAGAACATTGATGTGGTTAGTATGTCATGATCCAAGTCGGGTTATACCCAATAACAAGCTTTACAAACACAAACGATTATTCAATTGATGATATGATCATGCAATTAAATAACATCACCAAATTTAGAAAAATGGGTTTTCTAAATAAGTTGCATATGAGATGGAACAACTTATTAGGATATTTTGTTCATGATTATTATTTGTAATGTTATTTAAATAAATTAGATAACATCAAATAAAAAAAGGGGTTATAACTTATACAATTAAATAGTGACTAATTTAATTTTGTGTGTGTGTGTTTGAGAGGGAAAATTCTTTTCCCTTTGAAACTTTCGGCCGCCCATCAAGGGTAATTGGCCCCTTTTCTTTTCTTGAATACATACACAAAATCATGTCATTGACTTGAACCCTTTCACCACTCTCATTACATGCAAAACAAAAACCAAAACACTCTCCTTTCTCTCTCTAGTTCTCGGCAATTAGCAGCAGATTTGGGGTATTTTCTTTGGTTTTTTGGTGTTCATCTCCCTAACAAGAAGATTGTTTGTGCACAAGCTTGGGGTATACAAACTTGAGGGGTCCTTCCTTGGAGTCTTGGCCGATTCACAAGCATCATTCAACCCTTCCTTGGTCGACATTTTGGCTGGAGAAAGGTAGTTCATCACAGCTTTATGTAGCTGTGATTTTATGTCACTTACATATGTTCTTAGCTTGTTCATTCACATATTAAAGATCCTTTTGATTTGGGTTTGTTTTTCCATCTTAAAACACCATTAAGAACATGAAATTTTCAGCTTATAAACATGTTATAATGCTATACTTCCGTTGCGTTTTTCAGAAAGTTTAAAAGGTTAAACTTGTTTATTTTGTGTTCTATCAAACCCATCAGTTTAACCCATGAAAACTCACCAATTTTCAAAGTTGACTTATTTTTAATATGTTTCAGGAAATGTATAAGGTTGATGAATAATATTGAAGCATGCTTACATCTAGAACTTGAACCTAGGAAATAAATGACATGTCTTTGAAATCTTGAACTTATGTTATGTTTCATCTTTGTTGAGAATTATTGGTTGTAATCTTTCATTTTAAGACTTATGGTAATCATATTTACATTTAATGGTAGTGTTATGTGTATGTGAACAATCTTAACCCTCATATCTTAACGTTTCCGCCGTTAAGGTTGGTGTGTGACATAGAGCGTGTCGGTTCAACTTAAAGCTTGTCGGTCTAACTTAATGCTTGTCGGTCTAAATTAGCGGTAATTAATTAATTTTTGAACATTATAAAATATTTTTCAAGATAAGATATAATTATAATTACATATAATGAACTATCTTAAGTAATAACACAACAACATATTTTTAACTTTCCTCTTTAGAAACATTTATTTTAAAAAAATGTTTTTTAAACATTCCATTTCTTAGCAATGTCTTTATATATAAATAAAGTATTGAATTAAAAAACTTCATATATCATAGGATTTCACTTATAAAAAATTACAAATTTTAATAAAAAGAAAATTTTTGACTTGCTTTGTGTAATTAAGCTGTATTTACGGTTTGGTGTTTTGACTTGTGTTTTACCAAAATATATGTCTACTGCAAATGCACTTTACAACACAACAATACAATTGAGGAGAGTTTCTTAAAACACTTAACAAATCAAATAGGAAACTAATTAACTAGAATAAAAGATGCTAAGAACACAAGTAAATGAGAGACAGAACAAGATAGTAAAACAACACAAGTATTTGGGTTTCAAGAATGTTGTATATTGCTTCTCAAGTTCTATTACAAAGTGTGCAAAGCATGATGCAAAGTTACAAGTACTTGAGATACATATACTACATCCTACAGTCGGTCATACTTTAAAGGGTAGCTGGATACATAAGACTAGACAACAAAATCAAATGTAGAGTCAAAAGGCAGATTGTCTTTTGACTAGTGACTACGACATGCCATAGCTCAAATCCTAATACATTACGTAAAAGGTTAAGTACATAAAGTAGAAAGCTCAGACTCAAGACCTCAATGTACAGTTACCAAAAGCATGGACCTTTTCACCAACTCATGTAAGTTGGTGACTAAACAGAGTTGCAACGGAAAGGTGGTCCAGCTTTATGGTAAAGTACATCAGATAAAAGCATGTTCGTAAAAGTCTTCGGAAGAAATCTATCTTCACTTTTTGGCTTTGGAAGACTTTGTCTTGAAGCTTCGAAAAACTTCACTTTTGGCTTCGGAAGATGTCGGTCTTGGGTTCGGAAGATTTTACACTTAGAATATCTCTAGTGCAAGGTGTAAAACTTCCAAAGAATTTCTACTAAAGTTCTTTGGTCCATGCATGTAAAGAGACTTTGGATGTTTTTGAATGTTTTGGCTGCATCAGACTTATTAGAATCCTTACAAACTCCCGTAGGCTTATACTACCAAAACATTTGAAGATCTTCATCTGTTGACAGTCCTCATCGACCAGGACCTTCTTTATTAGATGGTCAGGACCACTCAGACTTTCATAGTATCTTCTTATATCAAAGAAATCATGCAAAGGAAGGTTGAATAAGTCTTGCCATGTGTAGACATTCTCACCACCTTGATCTCTAATCACATGCCATCAATCTGGATATGTTGTGAAGGTCCAGGATAAGATGGGTCTCTTAGAGGCAAGAAGAGCCACTTGAATTGGAGTTGATTGAGCTACCTCTTCATGCACTTCTGTAGGTTGATCTGACTTACCCTAAGGTATGGAGGTGGATGGTTTAGGCTTTTTCTTCTTCCTTGACTTTGGTCTAGAAGCCATAGTCTTCCACTTATTTGATGACTTTAACTGAGAAGATTGGTTTGCAACACCTTATTGATCAGTCTTGTCTTGCTCAGTTGGGTGTTCCTCCCTCACAGGTTCAGAAGGAGAGGGAGTTTGACTCGGCTGTGGATCAGAAGATGAAGCTTGCTGAGGCTCAGTAGGAGGTTCAGGTTTTGTTGTCTCAAGTTGTTTAACCTTAACCTCCACTTCAGGAAGAACTTCACTTGGAAGGGAGTATAAGTCAAGTATCTATCCTCTTTCGATCTTCGCTTGATTACCCTGATGTGCTCATCCATTATTGATAGAAACATAGGGCCATGTCTCCTTCCAGAGAATCCATATAGCTTCAAGAAGCTCATCATCCTCTACCTATCAGCAAACTTCTTCATGCTCTTTTAGATGATGGCTCTTTCCTTTGCAACCTCTTCTCTCATCTTTCTCTCTTTGAGTACTTCAATTTTAAGCTATTTGTTTTACTCAAACTCTATGTACTCAAAGGATAAGGGAAGAAGTGCATCTACCTGATATAGGCCTGTGGCACTCAGGTAGTTGATTATATTGATCTTATTTCTTGAACGTGTGAAAGGGTAGGAACATGTTTGTAGAGTCTTTTCAGTCTCTTTTCTTCCTTAATCTGAAGAAGCAATGCATCCTGTACCTCCTTCCTTTCTCTAACATCTCCATGCCAGCCAGTTCATTAGTTCTTCTAAGGGGAGAGATAATCTCATCAATGTCATAGTTCCTGGTTTGCAGGTAAGTAATCTTGACTGCCCTCAACTCATCATCTTGAGTGTTTGGTCTGGGGGCGGCCCTGATTGAAGCTTCCATGAATCCTGCAGACCTAGAGGAATTTTCTCCCCTTAGCTTCCTTTTCCTCTCTCTCTCCTCCTCCTCAATCACCTCAAGAGTTAGAATTCTTTTCCGTTTGTCACCCACAGACCTTTGTGACATAAGGTGGAGAGAGATTTGGCCTTTATTGCTTGGTGTAGCATCTAAGCTCTAGCTATAGAGAGGTTATAATACACCTTCACCAGCAGATGCTTCACTGAGGGAATGAATTGCTGAAGTAGTTGTACATGTGACAGGTCTCTCAGGCTCTACCATTGGGCCTTCAGTTAAGGTTTCTCCTTTGAAGCTAATCTTAGGGTCGGCCTCAACATCTAGTTGACTAATAGTATTACCTAATTGCCTTTGTCTCCTACTTAGATTGAACTCTACAATAGTTTTGTCCTAAATCCTTTATGCCAGCCGGTTAGTTTGTCTAGATTGGTTTGGATTGACAAGTGGCATGTTGACAAGGTCAAGACCTTCATAGTAGTTCAAAGTCTGAAAATTTAAGACTTCTTGCTGCCCTTGAACTCTTTGAAGATAAGGGCTAATCTATTTGCATCATACATCCACCATATTTGTAGTTTGAAGTTTCTTTAGGTGGAGATGACACAGCCCTTGGTATACCATCCTTAAAGAGACTCTGAATGAAGGAGTCTATAGAGTCCACATCAATGTGAACTTTAGGAAGTTGCTGAGTATGGACGGTTGCAAGTGAAGATGGTGAGTCCTTAATGTCCATGCTCTGTGAAGAACTCCCAGGTTCTGTGTCTGTGATAACTTTCTCCCCTTTTTGGGTAGCATCACCCAATTGCATAGGTGAGCTAGTGGTTAGATCAATCACATTCACAGGTTCTTGTGTTCCTAGTTGAGCTCTTTTTAAAGTTCTCCTAGCTAGTTTCTCCTTAAGATAAGAAATCTCAAGTTGCTGATCATTGACCTTGTTGTGTAAGTTAGTCACCTGAGATTCCAAGTGATTAACCTTAGAGACTAGGTAGGTGAATGTTTTTGACAGTTCTTTCACCTTTAGTCTTAGATTCCCCTTATATTTATCAAAAGAATCATGGGGGATGAGAGAACTGGACCAAAGTCTTCTCTCTCACCTCCAGCATGGAGTTCTTGGCTGCTGGTTTTCCTATGCTCATTGACAACCTCAATTGAAATGTCAATGGGCTGAGTTTACATGGTTGAGGTCTAAATGATGTAATCACTTACTGAAATAAGAGCCTCTTCCATATAGATTTCCTGAATAGGTTCAGAAGGATCCACCTCAGTAGAAGGTGACTGATGTGGGCTAGACATAGGTGACTCAGGAGCACTCATCTCTCTTTGAGTAAGGGAGGAGTAGAGGGACTCATGGTACTCACTGAAACCAAGTCTTCATCAGTATAGAACTCAAGGTTAGGAATTTGGTGATTTAAGTCTAAAGGCTGGTGATGGTAAATGTCCCTTGAAGGTTGTTCACCTGATTATTGAGACTCAGAGTGAAGGCTTAAGGAAGTTGGGCTTATGGGCTCATTAGGCTAAGCATGAGGAACCTCAACATTGATCCTTGAAGAGATGGGAGTGGTTTGCTCTTTAGGGGAAGTGGGAATTGTAAGGTTTCATATAAGGCTGATGCAACCCAAAACATCCAAAGTCTCTTCTGCATGCATGCATAAGTATACTAAAGTAGAATGCTTTGGAAGTTTCACACTCTTCCTTAGAAAACATTCTAAGTGTGAAATCTTTTGAAGCCAAGACCAATATCTTCTGAAGCCAAACATGAAGTCTTCGAAGCTTCAAAGACAAAGTCTTCGAAGCCAACATTTGAAGACAGATTTCTTTTGAATACTTTTGAACACATGTTATTATCTGATGTACCTTAACCATAAAGCTGGACCACCTTTCCACTACAACTCTGATTAGACACCAACTTCACATGAGTTGGTGAAAGGTCCATGCTTTTGGTAACTGTACATTAAGGTCTTGAGTCTGTACTTTCTACTTTATTGACTTTTAACTTTTTTGTAATATATTAGGATGTGAGCTATGGTATGTCGTAGTCACTAGTCAAAAGGCAATCTGCCTTTTGACTCTACATTGATTTTGTTGTCTAGATCATGTATCCAACTGGCCTTCAAAGTATGGCTGCCTGTAGGATGTAGTATAAGTATCTTTGGTCCTTGTATCTTATCATCATTGCTTTGTAAACACTTGTAAGGAACTAGAGAGAAATATACATCATCCTTGAAAACCAAATTACTTGTGTTGTTTCTGTTCTTGTTCTGTCTCTTTATTACTTGTGTTTCTTAGTTCTTGTATAAACTGGTTTTCTAGTTCCTGTTTGATTTGTTAAGTGTTCTAAAGAACTCTCCTCGCTTGTGTTGCTGTGTTGTAAAAGTGCATTGCACCTTCTAACGGTCCTGCATTTGGTATTAGAGTATTCCAGGCTCTTGATATAAGATCTCACCATCTTAAGATCCCTCACACACACAAAATACTTAACATCTGAAATGGCAGCTATCTCTAAAGCTAACATGGAAACTGGAACCATGACAAAGTCTCCACTGATCACTCCTGAAGACTTTGATACTTGGTGTCAAATAATGGAAGGCTTTATCAAGTCTCAAGACTCCAGGATGCAGGACTTGTTGTTGAAGGACCTTACATACCAAGCACTTATCTGCTACTGGTGGTGGTATGATTCCAAAGGTTGTGGCTGATTTCTCTGATGAAGACAGAAAGAGAATAGAGATTGATCAAAAGGCTATGACAGCCCTTCAAACTGCTCTTCCAAACTCCATCTACAGAGGCTTCAAGAAGTGCAAGACTGCAAAGCAACTATGGGAAGCATGAAGCTTATGTTTGAGGGCTCAACTAAAGCCAAGGAGAACAAAAAGGATCTCCTCAAGCAGCAGTTTGAAAACTTCACCTTTAAAGTAGGTGAGACCATAACTCAACAATACTTCAAGTATGTTGAAATTGTGGATACTCTAATGGATGTTGGAGTAACTCTTGAGAACAGGGACATTGTAAGGAAGTTTATGTCCTCTCTTCCTAGACAATGGACACATTATTGTGTTGTTATCAAGAGGACTAAGAACCTTAACACTCTTACTCTGATGAAGTTGTATGGTATTCTCAGTGGATACCAGATGGAGATGAACATGCAAAATTCATCTGGTAACTCTAGCAATCAAATGGGTCCAGCCTTTCATGTGACTGAAAGAGATAGCATAGAACCTCAACATCATCTCATATGCTACCCTGAAAACTCTCAAAAGGGTCCTTTCATCACCTTCCCAGAGACTCCAAGAGAAAGCTACACTTAAGGAAGTCCCTTCCAAGAGACAAGTTCTTCTCATGCTTTTGTCTCTGCTGATGAATCCTCAGGCAACTTTCTCATCACCCTTGAAGACTTGAATTGTATCCATCCAAATGATCTGGAGTATATGGATATTGTTTAGCAGATGGCTCTTCTCACTCATAGAGCCAAAAAGTTCTACAAGAGGACAAGGATGAAGTTTCCTAGCAATGCAGCCAATGGAAAGGTAAAGTGTTACAACTGTAACCAGATGGGACACTTACTAGAGAGTGTAAGGCACCAAGAGCAAATGGTGGCCAGACTCAATCCAAAACAAACTACACTAAGAGAGCTCCCTAAAATAAGAAGCCAAAGCAACAAGTTGTAGTTGTTGTTGAAGAATGAGGCTTTGACTAGAGCTTTTAGGTGGAAGATGCATCTCCAAGTCAAGCACTCATGGCTACCACGATGAAGCCAAGTTATTGGATCATCTTTGCACTCCTGAATGTATTACTAAAGTTGATGGATACATGTCCTACAACTTAGAGATGAGATCTGATCTTGAGTCCTTGAATATCTTAAAATCTGATTTCAAAAAGGCTGAAAATGATTATAAGTTAAAGATAGAGGACTTAGAGAAAACCATTTCAGTTCTTAAACATGACAATACCAATTATAAGACTCAGACCAAGGATCTCGTAACCAAGTTAACTGAATGCTAGGCTGAGCTTGTAATCAACAAAGCCAGGACAAAAATGGGTACTTGAAGAAGAGACCTTCAAGAACATGATATCCTCATCCTTGCCTGCAAAAGGGTGCTATCAGAATAAGAAGGGACTGGGATCTTATGAGATAGCTCCTCCATACATAATCTTTTCTGTAAGATCACCTAGGTGTGGCACTTATGAAGATGAGCTTCCCCTCATAGATCCTTTGACTGAAGAGGATGAAGAGGAGATGATGAAGAATGGCTCAAGAGGAGTGAAGAAGAGCATTCTAAGAAGGGTCATCATCCCTCTTAGAGAGGTTAGGATGACCAAGTCCAAAAGAAAGAACTTGATTAGAAAGAGCAAAAGAAAGGCAAGGAAGGCTCAGGAGATCAAGGCCACCTTCAGCTCTGCACAGAAACAAGTCTTTGTTTCTACAAGATTTGAAATGGTTAAAGCTGAGGGCACAAACTTGGACTCCACCAACAGGAGTTCTAGTTCATGTCCAAGTCATCCCATCATCAAGAAGATGGGTGATAAGTTATGCACCACTTCTATACAACATGAACCATCAAGCTTCAAGGGTAGTTCTAACCCCACAAGAACTGCCACATCACCTGTGAAGATGAAGATGGAGAATGAAAGTGATCAAGTTCAACCTTGTTTTCAGAAGAAGACTCCTGAAGGAAGAAAATGGATTGTGTTATGTGTGGAGTATCTCTTATCTTGCTAAGGATTGTATCTACAATCCAAAGAGTACTCTCCAAAATGAAGAAAAAGACAAGTGGAAACTTGCCTTCAGAAGATACTTGGTTTCAGAAGAAAAGAATGCTTCCGAAGAGCTAAAGCTTGCTGCAGTGAAAGTAAGATCTTCCGAAGGGCCAGTCATCAAAACTTCTAAAGTCAACAAAACTTCTGAAGTATTGAAGGTCAAGTCTAAGCTTCCAAGGTGGTGTGGAAGACAAAGAAAGACCAAGTGGCTGAAAGTTCTTCATCAACTTCAGTAAATGATCCATCCAGCATGACTATAGGCTCAATTATTGTTGCATTGTCTTCAACTTATTTTGATGACCCAAAGACAAATGAGGCTTGGGTTTCCAAATGTAACTAATCATTTTCTTTATGTAGGAACAGCTCAAGACAAACAAAAATGTATGGATCATTGACAGTGGTTGTTCTAAGCACATGACAGGCAATAGGTCACTAATCCAAAATTTTGAAAGAATTGATGTAGGGCCAGTTGCTTTTGGAGGAGATGAAGGTTATTACATTTCTGAAAGGGCAAGGTCACAAAGGGTAAGCTCAGCATTGAAAAAGTAAATTTTGTCAAGGAGCTTGGGTACAATCTTCTGAGTGTATCCCAATTTTTTTATCAGTCATAACATGCTCTTCACTGAGTATGAGTGCATTGTTCTTAAGCTTGGGGTGGTCATTCCTCATGAGCATATCTTGCTTAGAGTCCCCAGGAGAAGGAACATGTATAAGATGGATTTGCAAGAAACATCTCCCTTAGGAGAAGTTCATGCTTTCTATCTAAAGCAAATAGTTACGAGTCTTTCATTTGGCATAAAAGAATGTGTCATGTAAACTTTAAAAACATGAACAAACTTATTAAGAATGATTTGGTAACTGGAATGCCAAAGAAAGAGTTTACAAGTGATGACCATTGTGTGGCATACCTGAAAGGAAAACAACACAAGGTATCTCACAAACCAAAGGAAAGAAACTCCATCATTACTCCCCTACACTTGTTACATATGGATCTATTTGGCCCCACAAGTGTAATGAGTCTAGGAAGGACCTCTTACTATTTAGTGATCACATATGACTTTATAAGATTCACTTGGGTCTTCTTCCTTAGAACTAAGGATAAGACTCCTGAGATTCTAAAGAATTTAATCTTAAAAATTGAGAATCAATATGATCACAAGGTCAAAACCATAAGATGTAATCAAGGAAATAAATTCAAGAACCAAATCCTTGATACATTTTTTGATGAAAAGGGTATTACAAGACATATAGTGCTCCCAGGAATCCTTAGCAAAATGGTGTTACTGAGAGGAGAAACAGAACACTTATTGAAACTGCAAGAACTATGTTGTCTGACTCTAAACTGCTCATCACCTTCTGGGATGAGGTGGTCAACACTGTCTGCTATGTGCAAAATAGAGTTTTAGTGGTTAAGACTCATGGTAAGACTCCTTATGAACTTTGGCACTTAAGGAAACCTTTCATGGGTTTTCTCAGGTCATTTGGATGTCCTTGCACCATCTTGAATACCGAAGATCAAATTGCCAAGTTTGCTAAGAAAACAAACGATGGACACTTCATTGGATACTCTTCCCAAGCTAAGGATTACAGAGTATACAATCTCAGAACTAGAGTAATTGAGGTGTCAGCCAATGTGATTTTCAATGAGCACACTCCTAGTATGAAAGGTTCTAGTCCCGATTGGCTCTTATCTTGATTAGTTACCAACTATAATAACAAATCTTGTGAGCATGTTTCAGGGTCTAGAGAAATTTTACCTACAAGTGATCCTGATCCATGATTTAAGTTAAGAAGACCTTCAAGCTATACATATTCAACTCCAGTTGTAACTAACTCTGCAAATGAAGTTTCTATCAGCACAACAATGACAAATTCGGCTGATACATCTGAGATGCCTTAAAATTCTAGCTCAAAGGCTCCACAACAGATAAAGAAGCTTCAAATGTAGAAGAAAATAGTGGTAGTGCTAGTGATCAAGAATTTCTTGATGTTGACAACCGCTTCATAGAAGACAACATCAATGATATCACACACTCTTTGGATCATGTGTCTCTTGATAAGTGTGACGATGTGATGGGAGAAATATTAATGCCAAATCTAAATTTCTCTAATTTAGATCTCTCTCAACAACTTGCTATGATCCCTCTGCTAAGGATCCACAAGTATCATCCCACCACAAACATCATTAGCAATGTTGACACAGGGGTAAGAACAAGAGGAAAAACCCATGAAGCAAATGTTTGTCTTCATTCTTGTTTCTTATCTCAAATAGAGCCCAAGAAAACTGATGAGGCTCTAAAGGATGAAAGTGGGTTGAACCTATGCAAGAGGAGCTACTTCAATTTAAAAGGCAGAAGGTTGGAACCCATGTCTTCTTCCTCATAGGAAGACTATTATAGGAACCAAATTGGTATTTAGGAATAATAAGGATGATAGAGGACTTGTCATAAAAAATAATGCTAGACTACTTATTCAAGGGTAAACACAAAAAGAAAGAATTAACTACGTTGATGTCTTTGCTCCTATAGCAAGACTGGAAGCTGTTAGGATATTCTTGGCTTTTGCTGCATCCAAAAACTTCAAGGTCTATCAACTTGATGTCAAGTGTGTTTTTCTCTATGGGGTAATTGATGAAGAGGTGTATGTCAAACAACCACCTGGTTTTATAGATCCTGATCATCCCAATTATGTCTGCAAGCTTGATAAAGCTCTCTATGGGCTGCACAAAGCACCAAGGAAGTGGTATGAGACTCTATCTCAGTATCTCTACAAGCATGGATACAAAAGGGGTACTATAGATGGAACTCTCTTTATCAAAGGACAAGGAAATGACTTGATGCTAGTTCAAGTATATATAGATGACATCATCTTTAGTTCAACTAATCTAAGGCTCTGTAAAGACTTTGAGAAGCTGATAAAGGACAGATTTGAAATGAGCGCCATGGGGGAACTCAATTCTTTCTGGGAATTCAAGTGAAGCAAGTTGAAGATGGCATCTTCATAATTTTGTCAAAGTATGTTTAGGACATACTCAAAAGGTTCAACATGACTGATTGTAAGATTGCTAAGATACCCATAGCAAGAAACCACTCCCTTAGGCTTGATCTTAAGGGGGAGTGTGTGGATGAACACCTTTACAGGACTATGATTGGGTCTCTTATGTATCTTACAACTAGCAGGCCTGATGTCATGTTTACCACATGTATTTGTGAAAGATATCAAGCCAACCCCAAGATGTCACATCTTATCACTGTCAAGAGAATTCTAAGATACCTCAAAGGTGCCTCAACAATTGGCCTTTGGTATCCTAAGAACTCTTACCACAATCTGTATGCATACACAGATAGTGATTATGGTGGTTGCAATATGACTGCAAAGTCTACATCTGGGGGATGTCAATTTCCTGGTGGAAGGGTTATCTCATGATAATGCAAGAAACAGTCCTATGTCTCTACATCAACTGCTGAAGCTAAATACATTGGTGCTGCAAGCTGCTGTGCTCAAGTGCTTTGGATTCAAAATCAGATGCTTGACTATAGATTAAACTTTAAGGAGACTCCTATTCACATAGGCAACAATAGTGCTATCTCTATCACTGAAAATCCAGTGCATTACTCTAGGACAAAACACATCAATATCAGTTATCATTTAATTAGTGATAACTTTGAAAATGGATTAATCAAACTAGTCAAGGTTAACACAAATGAACAATATGCTGATCTGTTCACCAAGCTTTTGATGAACAAAGATTCAAGTATCTTATATAAGCTATTGGATGATTAACTTTGAGTAGTTTTTCTTAAAACTTAATCATATTATTTCTAAAACCTATGTGTCCTAAGTTGTCTATTTTATCACCTTCATAAAGCTCTTGTTTTCTCTGGATGAAAATCTTTTTAGAAGAACTTTCCTTAGATTTTTGAAAATCTTGATGTTTTCAATACTTCGGAAGATACAAAATTTTTATTTTCTGAAGAAACTTATGACTTTTAAACAATAACTGCCTAAGTAAATTGCCTTTGGAAGAATTTTCTGAAATCTCTTCCATAGCTTAAAATTTTCTCTTAGGCACTTACATGTTTTCATGGAAAATTTTCTTCCGAAACAAATTAACTATCGGAAGTTTTATTCTTAACTGAATAAAACTTTTAAGTCTTAATTCTCTTCCGAAGCAAATTTTCAAACTCTCAGGAATTCTTTCGAAGTCATTTTATCTTTGGAAGCTTTCTCATTAAATCATCCAAAGACAATTTACCTTCGGAAGATTTTTCAACTTCCAAGAAAACTACTTTTTGAGCAAAATGCAAACTTCTTTTCCAGAGGTGGGACCAACATTAGGATTTCAAGTTTATCCTCTTTCATTAACTTTGTCTTAAGTCCTTTTCACATATAAACCCAATGGTTTCCCCCTCTTTCTATCATCTTCATCTTTCCTCCAAACCTAAATTCCCAAAATTCTCTCTACAACCGCCTTTGTTCTTTCTTTCCTTCACCATTAAGCTTTCCTAAATGGCTAACCTTGATAGAAGAAATGACATGATTTCTCCATGCAGTTACACAGGCAAGACATCAAGTTGCCCTGTTAAACTATGAGAAAGATCCACACTTCTAAGAGGTTTGGCAATTCTTGGTTTTGTCTATCTATTCCACCTCCCTTACCATCGATCCTGTTCTTTATAGGATCATTTCTTGATTTCTGGAAAACCGTCAAGTGGTTATTCTAGATGGGAAGAAGGCATTATCTACTACAGTGCAGGGATGACAATCTTTATCACTCCAGCCATCATAAACACTCATCTTCAGCTGAATATTGAGAAGGTGAGTTGTCCTTTCCTAAAGAAGTTGTTAACTAGTCCTTCCAGCATATGGGCTATGAAGGGGATTTCTCTGTAAAGACCTTCAAGAAGGTAGGTCTCATCCCAGTGGAAGTACCTACTACATGTGGTCATCCATAGCTTATCCAACAAGCATGGGGTTGGGACCAGATTCCTGAAGATCTCTCCTTCATAGTGCATGGGATGGTTCAGGGGGTCAAGTTTAGGTATTCTCAATTTGTTTATACAAATCTACTTGCTAACTTAGACTCTTTAGAATATTACATGTTTCCTAGATATGTTCAACACATTCTCAATTGTGAACTGGGCTCACATTTGAGGGAAACAAATAATATTCTTAAATTGGGCAGATGAAGCCCAACATCTTTAAAATCTTGAAGAAGCCAACTGTTGGCTTCTCTAGGGTAGAAACAGCCCTGGTCCTAAAAATGTTAGAGCTCATTGCTCAAGGTGACAACTTGGCAACACAAGCCAGTATTGAACCCACACCTTCTACATCTCAACCACCAAAATAGCCACAAATCACCCTCACTTACCAAAGAAGATCCAAACGAACCCATGCATAAGCTATTCAATCGGTGCATGCCCATATATCACTACCCACATAGGAAGAAGTAGAAACTAGAGCTCCTACTTCTCGTGAGGAGAAAACCACTCCCATCACTTCAACTATCAGTCCTGAGGTTCTCATGCTTAGAGTGATGAGCTTACAAGCCCAACAGCCTTAAGCCTTCACTCTGAGTCTCTACACTCAGATGATCAACCTCTAAGGGACAGCTACCATCCCCAGCCTTTAGATCTAAACTAACCAATTCCTACCTTGATTTCTATACTGATGAAGATTTAGGCTTCAATGAGTACCATGAGTCTCTCTTCTCCTCCCCTACTCAAAGAGAGATGAGTGCTCCTGAATCAACTATGTCTAGCACATCAGTCCCCTATCATTGAGGTGGATACTTCTGAACCTGTTCAAGATATCCATATGGAAGAGGCTCTCACTTCAGTAAGTGATTACATCACTCAAACCTCAACCATGGCAACTTAGCCGATTGACACTTCAATTAAGGTTGTCAATGAGCAGAGGAAAACCAACAACCAAGAACTCCATGCTGGTAGTAAGATAGAAGACTTTGGTCCAATTCTCTCATCCCTTAATGATTCTTCTAATGAAGATAGGGGAATTTGAGACTAAAGGTGCAAAACCTATCAAAAATATACACCTATCTTGTCTACAAGGTAGTCACATTGAATCTCAGGTGACTACCCTGGGACACAGGGTCAATGATCAGCAACTTGAGATATCTTATCTTAAGGAAAAACTAGTTGGGAGACCTTTAAGAAGAGCTCAACCAGGAACACAAAAACTTGTGAATGTGGTTGATCTAACCTCTAGCTCACCTATGCAAGTGGGTGATGCTACCAAAAAGGGAGAAAGTCACTATAGACACAGAACCTGGGAGTTCTTCACAGAGCATGGACATTGAGGACTCACCATCTTCACTTGTACTATCCATACTTAGCAACTTCCTCAAGTTCACATGATGTGGAATCATAGACTCCTACATTCAAAGTCTATTTGAGGAAGGCATACTAAGGGCTATGTCATCTCCATCCCAAGAAACTTTCAATTACATCATAGGGTGGATGTATGATGCAAATAGAAGAGCCCTTATTCTTCAAAGAGTTCAAGGGCAACAAGAAGTTTTAAATTTTCAGACCTTGAACTACTATGAAGGTCTGACCTTATCAACATGTCGCTTGTCAACCTAAGCCAATCTAGACAAGCTGACATGCTTGCTCAAATGATACAAGATAGAATTACTGAAGAGTTCAGACTTAGAAGAAGACAAAGGCAATTAGGTAATACTATTTGTCAACTAGATGTTGAGGCAGACTCTAAGATTAGCTTCGAAGGGGAAACCTTGACTGAAGGCCCAGTAGTAAAGCCTGAGAGCCCTGCACATCACAACTACTTCAGCAATTCATTCCCTCAGTGAAGCACCTGGTGAATGTGCATCATAACCTCTCTTTGGCCAGAGCTTGGAAGCTACACCAAGCAATGAAGGCCCATTTCTCTCCACCCTGAGTCACAAGGTCTGTGAGTGACAAAGGGAAAAGAAAAATGACTTCTGAAGAATTGAGGAGGAGAGAGAGAGAGAGAGGAAGAAGAAGCTAAAGAGAGAAAGTTCCTTTAATGGGTTGGTAAGATTTATGGAAGCTCCCATCAGGCTGCCCCCAGGCCAAACACTTAGGATGATAAGTTGAGGGTAGCCAGGATAAGCTACTTACAGACCAGGAACTATGATATTGATAATATCATCTCCCCCCCCCCTAGATGAACTAAATGAACTGACTAACATGGAATTGTCAAAGGAAAGAAAGGAGGCAGAGGATGCAAGATTACTTCTTAAAATCAAAGAAGAAAGAAGACAGAAAAGACTCTACAAGCATGTGCTACCCTCTCCCCAGATCAAGACGTCTTGTTAACAAAAGGATGTGGTTCCATAAGAACCTCAAGTAACAAAGCTGATAGGATAAAAATGATCATTACATGAGTGCCACATGCCTCTATCAGGAAGTGCACTTCTTCTCTTATCCTTTGAATACATTGAGTTTGAGTATCACAAACAGCTTGAACTTGAAGTAACCAAAGAAGAAAAATCACAAGAAGAGGTTAAAAGTAGAGGCTGCAAAATCAAGAACCATCATCCAGAAGAGTATGAAGAGTCTGCTGATAGGCAAAGGATGAATGACTTTTTGAAGATGTATGGATTCTCCGGAAGAAGACTTGGCCCCATGTCTCTATCCACTATGGATGAGCATATTGATGGGGTTTAACAAGATTATCAAAGTCCATATAAGCCAATATATATGAAAAACGCAGCGGATAAATAGTTTAAAATCTTGTTAATGTGTAGATTATCAAACTCATTTGTTAAGCTAACCCAAACCATGGATCCATATACGAAATGCATACAAAAGGATAAACATAGGATGTTAAGAAGACAACCTTTCAAGCTTCAAGAAAACGAGTTTGGGGAGATGTAAGATGATCTTTGTGTGAATCTTCAAGCAAGAAGACCTCAAGAGATGATACCCACAAGCTCCTTCAAACACCCTTGCTAGGTTGTGAAGCACCAACTTGAAAGCCCTCTCTACAACCGTTTTCAGCCAAGAACCCTTGATTCCAAGCTGAATTCAACCTTGTTTCAGCTTCCAAAACGTTTTTGAGAGAGAGAGTAGAGAGGATTTTTTGCTCTTGTGTGTGAGAGAGAAGTGTGTTTAGTTGGAAGAGTGTTGAAGTTAAAATGCTTGCATGTTACAAGAAACAAAAGGGATTCCCAAGGCCAAGGGGGCGCCGAATTGGGGCCCTTTTGTTGTTCCCTCCCATTTTAAATCATATGTAAAACACTCTTGTTTTTATAAAATTAAAACCAATTTTAATTTTATAAAATATAACACACTTGTTTTATATATTACTTAAACAATTTAAATAATAAAACAACTAACATCTCATGAACAAATTATCCATATAATATTGTTCATTTACAAAAGCAATGATTTAGAAAACCCGGTTTCTAAATTGGTGCTAATATTTATTTGTGTGATCTTATCAGCGAATAAATATTATCGGTGTTTGTTTGACTTGTTATTGGGTATGACCCGACTTGGATCATATCACACTAGCCACATGAATTTAATATGTATCTTGGGCAGATGTATACCTTCAATCTCCCACTTGCACAAGATTCATAGAAATTGATGTAAGTAGCAAATAACGCCTAGCAACGGTTGCTACCCCTAATGTATATGATTAACTGCCATTCAATAACATCATCTCCTTCAAGTACCATACTTGAAATGTTTTAGGTGAATCAATCATCCATCCTTTTGTTACAGATGTCATGTTAAATCCCAGACACAGAATTGTCATTCTCCGATGATTTAACTTTAACAGGCCTTAGTCATCTAACTCTCAACGAATAAGAGGAACAAATTCCTCTTGACTACATATGTCTCTCACAATCGCCTTATATCATACCTGAACCTAGCCTTATGTACTGTTAATTTTACATAACAGCAAAGAACTAAGTCAAAATATAATACTTGGTGAATATCAACCCTATATGTATCTCAGGTCTAAGGATAAAATGATATTCGCCTTTACTCAATGTCTCTTATGACTAATCACTAAGATTCCATGCAGAGACAATTGAGAGCGGGTCAGTCCAATATATCTTCCCATAGATATCAATGAACTTTGGTAGCAACAACTTGCTTTATATTCATACCTTATGAATATCAACCAATCCAAGTTCATTATAGTCTTACATTCATAGTTGTTCCCCACAGTATGATCGACCACGGACGTTTAGAATAACTTGCTTATTCACGGATTTAAACATGCTAAAAGATGAACAAATGAAAATTAAAAACATATAATTAAGTTAAATAAATAAGTTCCAATATCCAAATACAAAATTTGATCAAGTCCAATCACTAGAATATCGAAGTCCTAAGGCACAAGTATGACTTTCATGTTTTGACCTATCTAGGAGCTTCGTGAGTGGATCCGCAATGTTTTGATCGGTGTGAACTTTGCGAATACATATCTTTCCCTTTTCAACTTCATCCTTATGTAGTTGAATCTCCGTTCAATGTGCCGAGTCTTTTGATGAGCACGAGGTTCTTTGATTTGAGCAATCGCACCCTCGTTGTCACAAAAGATCTCTAGGGGGTCTTGAATGGTAGCAACAACCCCTAGATCAGCAATGAATTTCCTAAGCCACGCAGCTTCTGAGCTGCCAATGAAGCGGCGATGTATTCTGATTCTGTTGTAGATAGTGCCACCACATCTTGCTTTGAGCTCTTCCAAGAGACTGCTCCTCCATTCATAATGAAGACATATCCCGACTGTGATCGAGAATCATCTCGATCAGTTTGGAAACTCGCATCCGTGTAACCCTTTACAACGAGTTCTTCCTCACCAGATCCATATATTAGAACATATCCTTAGTATTCCTAAGATATTTCAAAATACTCTTAACAGCCATCCAATGACTGTTACCAGGGTTCTGCTGATATCTACTTGTCATGCTCAGAGCACATGACACGTCCGGCCTAGTACATATCATGCATACATGATGGATCCTATAGCAGATGCATATGGGACTCCATCTCTTCTTCTTGTTCAACCTTTGAACTAGGACATTGAGATGAGCTCAATATAGTCCCCTTTTGAATAGGTACCAACCTTTCTTAGAATTCTCCATCTTGAACCTTTTCAAGATCTTTTCAATGTATGCACTTTGTTTAAACCTATCAACCGCCTTGATCTATCTCTATAGATCTTTATTCCCAAATATAGGTGGCTTCACCAAGATCTTTAATGGAAAAGCAGCTTCCAAGCCAGGTTTTTACACCTTCCAAGGTTGGAATGTCATTTCCAAATAGCAGAATGTCATCGACATATAATACCAGGAAAGTAATAAGCTCCCACTAGCTTTCTTATACACACAAGCTTCATCAGCGTTTTTGATGAAACCAAATTTCTTTACTTCATCATCAAAACGGGATTCCAACTTCTTGACGCGTTTCAATCCATAGATTGATTTCTTTAACTTGCATACCTTGTTAGGATGTTTTGGATCGACAAAACCTTCAGGTTGTTTCATATGGACATCTTCCTCAAGATATCCATTAAGGAAAGCGGTTTTTGACATCCATTTGCCAAATCTCATAGTCATAATATGCGGCTATGGCAAACAATATCCTAATAGACTTTAGCATTGCCACAGGCGAGAAAGTTTCATCATAATCAACTCCTTGAGTTTGAGTAAAACCTTTCGCTACAAGTCTAGCTTTATAAGTATCCCAGTTTCCATGCATATCGGTTTTCTTCTTGAAAACCCACTTACTCCCAACTATCTTGGACTTAAGAGGTGGTGTAACCAATTCCCAACTTGGTTATCATACATGGATTGCATCTCAACGTTCATGGCTTCTTGCCATTTGTCAAATCAGGTTTTGACATTGCATCATGGTATGTGGTTGGTTCATCCGAATCTACCACATAGCATCCATCCATGAAAAATCCATATCTCTCAGGAGGAATACTAGTTCTACCAGATCTGCGAACGTTTGTGTATGTTGATCATCCATATGATCATTCTCAACATCCTCATGTTGATTGCTAGTTTCACCAATTGTGTATCGTCTTGTGAATCTTGAATCTCTTCAAGTTCCACTGCTCTTCCACTAGTTTCTTCCGAAAGAAACTTAGTCTCTAAGAACTCTGTCTTTCGAGCAATAAATACTTTCTGCTCTGATGGATCATAGAAATAGTATCCAATACAATCTCTAGGGTATCCAATGAAGATACACATTGTGGATCGGGCTTCTAGTTTGTTTTGAGCGTATTGCTTAGGATAAGCCTCACACCTCCAAACTTTTAAATATGATAATGATGGACCCTTCCATGCCATACTTCAAAAGGTGCCTTTCCACTTTCTTCTGGTTGGGGCCATATTTAAAATACGGGCCGGGAGAGCAATGCGAAACCCCAAAATGATAGAGGTAGTGAACTTCTAGCCATCATAGATCGAACCATATCCAATAGAGTTCGATTCCTCCTTTCAGATACACCATTATGTTGTGGTGTTCCAGGTGAGTAAGTTGTGAGACAATCCCACAACTTCTAAGATACTCTTGAAATTCACTATTCAGGTATTCACCTCCTCTATCTGTACGAAGAATCTTGACCCTTTTGTTGAGTTGATTTTCAACTTCATTCTTGAAGACTTTGAACATTTCAAAAGATTCATGTTTGTGTCTTAACAAGTACACATACCCATAACGACTATAGTCATCGGTAAAAGTAATGAAGTATTTTTCACCATTCCTAGTTGTTGGTTTAAAAGGTCCACATACATCCGAATGTATAATCCCTAATAAATCCTTTGCCCTTTCATTAGTCCCACTAAAAGGGACCTTTGTCATTTTACCTTGCAAACAAGACTCGCATATATCAAATGAAACATTTTCTTTAGTTTTTTAAAAGACCATCCTTATGGAGTTTTTGCATACGATTCTTGTTTATATGACCAAGGCGACAATGCCAAGATAGGAATCATTTAAATCTAATTTGAGCCTTTTAGTGGTTGCTTGGTACATTGAGCTATCATATGTTGTGTTATTATGAACCAATTCATAAATACCATTACAAGGTGTAGCCTTAAAACAAAACACATGATTTAAAGAAACATGAATATCATTGTCAACGAACTTGAAATCATAATCACATTGTCTTAAACAGGAAACGGAAATAATGTTCCTAGTTAAACTAGGAGCATACAAAACATTTTTTAAAATACTTCCAAACCACTTGGAAGTTTCAAAATGTAGTCTCCTTGGGCTTCCACATGAACCTTTGCACCATTGCCCATGAGAGACTTATTTCCCCTTTTGCATAATGTTCACTTCTTTTGAACCCCTGCAACAAATTGCAAATATGAGTTCCACATCCAGTATCTAATACCCATGTGTTAGAAGAAATAACATTTAGCTCAACATGTATCATAAATGTTGTACCTGAAGTTTGCCCCGCGTCCCTCTTCGATCTCAACGCTTTGAGATAGATCGGACAATTGCGTTTCCAATGGCCTACTTCACCACACTCAAAACACGGTCATCCTGAGCAACTTTTTGCTTCTTTTCTTTCGGTTTGGGCGGTTCCATTTTTGCTTTACCCTTACCCTTCCCTTTGACGTGCCCCTTCCCTTTGGCAACTTTTCCCTAGGTCGTGGAGGTGCCTTTTCCTATTACCACCTTCATTGATCGTAAGGACTGGAGAACCTTTCTACCCATGCCTGCTCCTCGCCGTTTTGAGCATCGAATGAAGCTCACCATGCTCTTGTCCCATCCATTCATGTTATAGTTCATAACGAAGCTATCAAACTTCTTGGATAAAGAGTTGAGGATCAAATCCGTTGCCAACTCATTGGACACACGACAGTTAAGCCTTCAAGGCGATCATGTGGCTCTTCATCTTGAGAACGTAAGATGATACCGACTGGGTCTCGTCCATTTCGACCGCATGGAGTGCTCGAACTGTTTCGAAGCGCTCCACCCTGATTGTTGTTGGAACATTTCCTTCAACTGGGTGATCATGTCATAGGCATTGTGGTTCTCAAAGTCCTTTTGCAAATCAGGAATCATACTCGCTAGCATGAGACATGAGACTTGCACAGAATCTTCGGTGTACTTGACCCAATCGGCAAAGGCCTCAACGTCATTTCATCGGGTGATCGGAATGGGATCGTCTAACACATAGACTTTCTTTTCCTGTTTGAGAACAATTCTCAAATTTCGGTACCAATCCATGAAGTTCCCATGGTTTAGACGTTCCTTTTCAAGGATGGTTCTTAGTGATAGGTTATGGACGGGGGATTGCATTGTTGTTGTTAGCCATCTACAATTTTACAAAATTCAATTTTAGTACTTTTAATATCAATATATTTTGATTATTAATACCCTTTCGTCTCATAGACAATTAATAGTCAAAATTTAGAATCCAACGTTACATTTAAATATCGGTTAGGTGACCTTTATCTCTTTATTAAATTAACAAGGTATCAACTTTGACATTGTAACCTATTACAATTTCTAGTGTATGGGATCGTTAAACATCTTATGTTTGTTTGGCATGTTTATCCCATCAACACCCTCTGTACGTCATGCTTCGGTGATCCTAATGCATGATTTCCAAATTAAGTCGTCCTATTTAGACACACGTGTGGATTTGTTAACATTAGTGGTTAGGTGACCTTCATCCCATAAATGTGGCAAACCCACCTCAAAACCATAAGTTCCCTTTAATGTGGTTAGGTGACCTTTATCCCACATTAGATTCTCAAATGATTCGAGTGTTGCATAATAGGATGGTGTTTGACTTGATAAAAGGGATTTATGTTTCACAAAATTCAGTTTGGAAAACAATTTTCATTTGGTAAAACCCATTTTATTACTTATTGATTTCTAAGGAACCAATTTTATGCGAGTTGTTGATTTCGAGTTTTAATTATCCAATTCCATAATAAGATAAGATGAACGTAAATCAACCAAACATGCATATAAACAACCACAAGTTCATAACCATAGCCAAGGATTTGGCAACACTTGTTGGCCAAAACAAGTGTGCCAGGGTCAATAATAAGCATTAACATGACACAAGGCATTGAGATAGTGTGCTCCCACTTGATCCGCATCCTATGCTCAAGTGTCCATTTTGTGTTGTCACCATTTAGCTTTATTTGGGCTTCTTTTGGGCTCCAACTTCAGCTCCTAGCTTCTTGGGCCTCCATGCTTTGGGCTTTGGTTATTGGGCTTAAAACCAATCTTGGGCTATGAGACCCATTTGGGCCTAAATGGCCCAAACCAAAACCCAAAGTCTTCTTGACACTTTTTACAAAATATATCCTAATACATTTGTTTTCTAGTAAAAGAGATACAACTAATCTACTTATTATTACAAACCATCATAACAAATAAATAGATTACAAACCCAAATAAATAATCATACAACCACAACACAAAACACATCCATATGCAAGGTGTTGGCTAGTTATGAACATCTATACACACATCCAAATGCACATAACAATTGATTGGCAGCCCCTTTTCAACCAATTTCTTGGCCAACATAAACCAAGAACAAATGGGTTTGGTTCAAACAAACAAACAACCATTTCCAATTTTAAAGATCCTAAACAAGCATATAAAATAGCATCTTTAAAACTTGAAAAGGGGACCAAACAGCCCCACAAACTCACGGCCATAAGGTGTTGTACACCACAAAACCGTGAACAAGAGTACCAAATATATGTATGCATTCGTATAAGTGGCTCTTGATGCCATTGATGGGGTTAACAAGATTATCAAAGTCCATATAAGCCAATATATATGAAAAACGCAGCGGATAAATAGTTTAAAATCTTGTTAATGTGTAGATTATCAAACTCATTTGTTAAGCTAAACCCAAACCATGGATCCATATACGAAATGCATACAAAAGGATAAACATAGGATGTTAAGAAGACAACCTTTCAAGCTTCAAGAAAACGAGTTTGGGGAGATGTAGAGATGATCTTTGTGGCTGAATCTTCAAGCAAGAAGACTCAAGAGATGATACCCACAAGCTTCCTTCAAACCCCACTTGCTAGGTTGTGAAGCCTAACTTGAAAGCCCTCTCTACAACCTTTTTCAGCCAAGAACCCTTGATTCCAAGCTGAAATCAACCTTGTTTCAGCTTCAAAACGTTTTTGAGAGAGAGAGTAGAGAGGATTTTTTGCTCTTGTGTGTGAGAGAGAAAGTGTGTTTAGTTGAAGAGTGTTGAAGTTAAAATGCTTGCATGTTACAAGAAAAAAAAGGGATTCCAAGGCCAAGGGGCGGCCGAATTGGGGCCCTTTTGTTGTTTTCCTCCCATTTTAAATCATATGTAAAAAACTCTTGTTTTTATAAAATTAAAACCAATTTTAATTTTATAAAATATAACACACTTTTGTTTTATATTACTTAAACATTTAAATAATAAAACAACTAACATCTCATGAACAAATTATCCATATAATATTGTTCATTTACAAAAGCAATGATTTAAAACCCGGTTTCTAAATTGGTGCTAATTTTATTTGTGTGATCTTATCAGCGAATAATATTTATCGGTGTTTGTTTGACTTTTTATTGGGTATGACCCGACTTGGATCATATCACACTAGCCACATGAATTTAATATGTATCTTGGGCAGATGTATACCTTCACATATAAGGGTTATCAAGCAGAAATTGAAAGAGGAGAACTAGTTGACTTACACTCCCCACCAAGTCAAGCCCTTAAGAATGGAGGTTAAGGTTGAACCATTTGAGATAACAACCTGAACCTCCTACTGAGCATCAGCAAGCTACTACTTTTCATCCAAAGCAGCGTTCTGTCCTCTCTCAATCTGAACCTGTGAGAGAGGAAGACCCAATTGAGAAAGGCAAAGAAGATCAACAAGGTGCTGCAAGCTAGTCTTCTCAGTTAAAAGTTTCAAAAGGAGAAAAAGGATGCTTCCTAAACCGAAGCCAAAGAAGAAGAAGAAAGATACATCCATCTTCAAATCCAAGAGGATTTAGAACATCATGAGGACGTCACCAGAGGAGGCTCACCAACTCCAATTCAAGTACTCCTCTCATTAGGAAGACTCATCTGTCCTGGACATACACCACAATCCAAAATATGGCATGTCATCAGAGATCAAGGTGTTAAAGATGTCTACACATGGCAAACACATGTTCAATCTACCTTTGTATGATCTTTGATATGAGAAGACACTATGAGAGTCTGAGTGTCCTGATCATCTTATAGAAAGAAATGTCATTATCATGATGAGGACTGTTAATATTGAACTATTCAAGTTTTTGGTAGCATCACCTAGGGGAGTTTGTAAGGTTCATATAAGACTGATGCAACTCAAAACATTCAAGTCTCTTCTCTTCGCATGCATGCACAAGTGTACTAAAGTAGAATGCATTGGAATTTTCACAATCTTTCTAGAAAAAATTCTAAGTGTGAAATCTTCCGAAGCCAAAACCAATATCTTCCGAAGCCAAACATGAAGTCTTCCGTAGCTTCAAAGACAAAGTCTTCCAAAGCTAACACTTGAAGACAAATTTCTTCCAAAGACATTTGAACACATATTATTATCTGATGTACCTTTACCATAAAGCTGGACCACCTTTCCACTACAAATCTGATTAGACACAAACTTTACATGAGTCGGTGTAAGGTCCATGCTTTTGGTAACTGTACATTGAAGTCTTGAGTCTGTACTTTCTACTTTATGTACTTTTATCCTTTTTGTAATATATTAGGATGTGAGCTATGGCATGTCTTAGTCACTAGTCAAAAGGCAATCTGCCTTTTGACTCTACATTGATTTTGTTATTGTGTAGATCATGTATCCAGCTGGCCTTCAAAGTATCGCCGAATGTAGGATGTAGTAAAGTATCTTTTTGTCCTTGTATCTTATATCATTGATTTTAAACACTTGTAAGAAACTAGAGAAAAATATACATCATCCTTGAAAACCAAATTACTTATGTTGTTTATCTTCTTGTTCTGTCTCTTTATTACTTGTGTTTCTTAGTTCTCATATAAACTGGTTTTCTAGTTCCCTATTTGATCTATTAAGTGTTCTAAAGAACTTTCCTCACTTGTGTTGTTATGTTGTAAAAGTGCATTGCACCCTTCTAACGGTCCTGCAGAACTCTAGTATCCACTTCCTCCTGTATGGGTGAGTGTAGGGGGCCTGCACAGACTCAATAGCTTGAGCAGGGGTTTGTTTGGATATCTTTTTTAGGTGTGGGTGATTTGAGGTCTTTTTAGTGGCTGGGAGGTAGAAGGTCTGAGTTCAACACTAGCTTGTATTGCTAGGTTATCACCTTGAGCAATGAGCTCTAATATTTTGGGGACAAGGGTTGTTTCTACCCTTAAGAAGCATACAGTTGGCTTCTTTAAGATTTTAAAGATATTGGGTTCATCTGTCCCAATTTAAGAATATTACCTCTTTCCCTCAACTATGAGCCCAGTTCACAGTTGAGAATGTATTGAACATATCTAGAAAACATATAATACTCCAGGGAGTCCAAGTTAGCAAGTAAATTGTTATAAACAAACTAAGAGTACCTAAACTTGACCCCCTTAACCATTCCATGCACTGTGAAGGAGAGATCCTCAGGAATCCTACTTGTTGGACAAGCTGTGGATAACCACATGAAGTAGGTTTTTTCACTAGGATGAGACCTTCCCTTTCTTGAAGGTCTTTACAGAGAATCTCCCTTATAGCTCATCTGCTCAAAGGAATGATTTACAACTTCCTTTGGGAATGACAACTCACCTTCTTCATCATCCAACTGAAGATGATGTTGATGATGGCCGGAGAGTGATAAAGATTGTCCTCCCCTGCACTATGGCAGACAGTGCCTTCTCCCCATCCATAATGACCTCTTGGTAGGTCTTCTAAAATTCAAGCAGGTGATCCTTATAGAGAGTAGGATCAATAGTGAGGGAGGTGAAGTAGTTTGGAGAAACTATCCATAATGAGCTCTTGGTAGGTCCTCCCCTGCACCGTGGCAAAGCCAGAAAACAGCAGACCTATCAGAAACTACCATCTTTCTCAGAGTTCAACAGAGCAACCTAGTTGTGTTGCTTGTGAAGTTGCATGGAGAAATCAAGGTTGTTTTCAACATTTAGATTGGCCATTTTAAGAAGCTTAAGTGTAAGGCCCCATTTCTGGGAAGCCTCACAGTTGGTTAATCATTGCATAAAATCATTTTAATAACAAAACACAACAACGGAAATAAATAAACATTCACTTAAAACTTGCAGTTGATATTGTAATCATACATTTCTCCTTCATTTGTAAATAAAACATAGTACTTTTTCTTGAATTATAATAAAAGATTTCATAAACAGGAATACCATCCATAGCTCTCCAAGTAGCTCCTAGGTGCCATCCTCAGCATCAGCCATTTACCTGCCAACTATTATGCATAAAAGTCAGCTTTGCTGAGTGAGTTTTAGTTTTAGTTACTATAAGAAAATGTTAGAGGACCGTGTACTGGACGGAGTACTAACTGATCTATGTGTATAATGAATCAAATAGTGCGGAATCCTATTTGATTGGCGATCCAATCAGTGAGAATGTTAAGCCGATCGATATAAGATTAATCTAAACGTTAAGAATGAATAGCAATCGATCAAGAACGATCTATGAACTTAGACCGGCTCTCTTGGACGTTCTGGACAGCTAGGGTATGTGTATGAGTCTAATTCTTCAAAGTATTATGTTTTTCCACGACTTAAGTGGTATTTATAGATTAGGGTTACTCATTCATGCGACTGAACCATTCGTATGGTTCAGTCATGCGACTGAGTCATGCGGTTGATCCACTCGCACGACTGAGTGTTCAGTCGTGCGACTGAGTCAATCTCATGTCACAATTGTGCAACTGATCTAGTCTCCTGGTTTAGTCGTGCGAGTGGTTCATTAGAATGAATTTGTTCATGCGTATGGTCCATTAGCATGGGCCATTCGCATGAGAACTTCATATGACTAAGTTTGAATATGTTTCACAATCATCATTTGACTTAGATCTATTCAAACAACCACAAACCTATGTAGTTAGTTCAATAAGCGTTAATACACAATAACCAATGAAATATTAAACATTATAAGCATAAACCACACATTGTATTTCATTCAACTATCCAGTGACATATATGTAAGACATGAAATACTTTTACATTAAGCTCATAAACTAGGTACATATGTATCTATAAACTCCCCCTTGGACTTAGTTTAATCTATTGGTCTAACATTCTTCATCAGCTCTTCATATTTCTTGTACTTATCCTCTCTTGTGACTCTTGCATGTATTTCAAAAGCAAAGTAGAGTCATATCACATTCTGGACTTGGAGAGCTTGTACAATATCCTGCGCATCATAGAATAGTGGCCACTTGTATAAGGTGTAAACATCATCAGCCGACAAGTTAGTGAGCGACATCAGGTCAAATACCCTGATAGTTTCCATATTCCCATTTCTGTTTAGAACTATGACCGCCTCACTCGTTCTCCAGTCATAGTACCACCACTTAAAGTGTGGAGTGAAGTCCTGAGGCATTTCCCTAGAGGGACTCTTGACATTGTGCGCGGAGGATTCCACTTCAGCACAATCTTTGGCTTCCTAGTAATGGCATCAACTTTAGATCTTATCGTTGGTTGTTGAGGCTTGAAGTTGACCCACCGGGTGTGGTACTCTCTCTTCAAAGCAGCTTCAAACCAGCCTGACATCTTTTGAGGGTCAGTATATAACAGCTTCAACTTGGCTAGCTGGTTAAGCTCAAAACCGGGTAGAGTCTTCAGATCATGTGGGAATCTGAAGTACTCTATGCCCTTTTCTCTCTTCACGGCATATATATTCAGATCCTCAAAATGAGCCCATGCGATGATCTTTCCTGACACCTTTAAGTGTTTCTTGACTTTGTACAGCTTGGTGTAGACATTTGGCTTTGGTGCAGTGCGCATGACTCGGATCTCAGCAAAACATGCTGCCCATTCAGCCTTTTTGATGTTGACATCTGTGTTTGAGGCTTGGCTTGATCTTTCTTCTTCTCCGACTCCTCCTCCATCTTATCCAGTGTGTCAAAAGTATCACTAACAAGGGAGTCACCCAAATTGGGGACTAAATTTCCCTCATTTTCAGCATACTCTGGATAATGTTGTGCAGTGACGTCTTCAATTTCAATTTCATCCACATCATTAAGCTCACCGTCACTATCCATGTCCACAGTAGGAGCATCATTCACAATCTCATCGGGATTCAGTCGGCATCTCAGCAAGTTGCTTATTAGTAAGGTCGTGAATTATTTCTCCTTCTTCAGGAGTGTAACTCACAGACCTCCTGATGGTCCCTTACAGATCAAGTATCATTGTGAGTTGTGACTTGATCTACTGAAGGGGAGCAATATCATATTCATCTTGCTGAGATATGTGATCTGCTTGATTTAAACATATAAACACATCAGTCATCAGTAAATAATCAAGACATTAAACATTAAATATATACATTAACATTCAAACACATAAGTTATCATACATATTCAAATTACACATGATTTAAATTACCTAAAACTCTATGCATTACTTTTATCTTGGATCATGTGTTCTTCTGCTGTCGGGGCTGATGTCGAGGCACCTGGATCTTGAGTCTTTTTGGTCCACCTCTCGTTAGCTTCCTGTGCACCCAAAGCAGATGACTCCCCTCCTCCTACAGAGTCTCCTCCATCCTCATCATCACCTTCATCATCACCATCATCACTATCCTCATCATCAGTATCATCACCATCATCTCCATATCCCTTTTTGATCTTTAGAGGCTCATCCTTTGTGCCTTTAAGTTTGAGCAGGATAGTCCTCTTAGCATCCTCCAACTCCTCAATCTTCTTAGTAGATAAGATGTTTTGCTCCTTGATTTGGGAAATCTCTAGACTCTGAGCAGCCATTTGTTGTGCATGCTGCTCAATCTGTGTGCCTGCTGAGATATCTGCTGTGATTATGTAGCTGTAAGCTCCACTAACTGTAGCAGCTGAGCAGTCTTCTCGTCATCGGCTGCTAACAGCTTCAGCACCATACGGTTTAATGCTAAAAGCTATTCCTCTCCCCATTGGGAGGTAGAGATGATCCTGATAGAAAGGAGGGGTAAGATAATGGTCCTACTTGGTGGCTAGAGGTGGTGGTGGTGGCAATGGTGTATATGGGAGGTGGTATGTGTGTGGGTGGTGATGGGTAAGCTAAGGTTATGGTAGATGTGATGTGGGGGGCTGGGGTAGTGGTGGTGTGTGTGGTGGCAGTAGTGGTGATAGGTGGTATGGTGGCAGTGGTGATGGGGGGAGAGGTAGATGTAGTGGGTGGTGTGGTAGAGGTGGTGGCTATAGTAGTGGTGGTGATAAAGGTCATCCTCCTCTTCTTCGACTTCATCCCACGGGGTTGAGCCATCCTTTTCCTCCTTTTGCCTGTGGAGGTGGATGCTCCCCCTAGGATGCTGCTGGGCTGACCTGGTGAGTAGCTGGGGTCAGCTGCAGTCTCCCCAAATGTGCTAGGGCATCCTCCAACCTCCCGAATGCCTCGGTCGGTGGCAACCACCCTGCTGCCCACTGTCCTAGTGAGGGGCTCCTCATCACTCTCTTCCTCCTCATCGAGAGGACAGAAATCTTGGTGAAAACTGGCAGTGGTGGCATCTATATAAGTAGGGGGTGGAGATGTAGTATGAGCAGGGCTGGCCCTAGAAAAGTGGGGCCAGAATCTCCACTCGTGTCTCCGTCATCATCATCGGAGTCATCAGATAGGAGAGCAATATACTCAACATCTGAATCACTCTCCTCGTGGCGCCACTTTTGCCTTGCAGGCGCCACGTACTCCTCCTGGGCTAGATGCCCGATTAGTCTCTTAACAGGGGGTTTGACCTACTTCCCCTGTAGACCTTCATGCGGCCTAGTGTCATGTCATCCATCAGCTCAAGTGACACCGCATCCTGGCTCTCCTTAGGCAAAGAGGGCAGCTTCTCATCATAATCATCTGAAGAAACCTCGGGTACATGCAAAAACCCTCTTTGCCATTAGCCTCAAGATTCTCAATCAGGTATGAGAATATCATGTTCGAGAAGCGGAAGGGGTGGTTCAGTACCAGTGCCACATAGGCATTCTAAATTTGGTCTGAAAGATCATCAAAGCCACCCCTCCTCAAAGCTAAGCACTTAAGTATCACATGTGCTAAGTACTTGTACTGGGGACACAGGTTGCTCTTGTTGAGCACACCTACATTTATTTCTCCAGAGTACTTAATCCTAAGGAAACACCCTCTTACTGTTAGAGGGTGTAGTCTGGTCGGGTGATCTGCATCGTCACCCAGATCTAGTACTCGACGAATATCAACAGCTGTCACCTTTATATTCCAGCCCAAAAATAGTACTCCGGATGTTTTAGGGCTCACGTGATTGATCAACACCCTCCCAGAAGGCCTGTTGTATAGACCTGTAAGGAGTGCACGGTGTAGATATGTCTCTATGAATCTGTGACCTCTTCAGAAAAGTGATGATGCCAGCAAACTCAGCAACGTTCCGAGTTGTGGCATCCAGATGTGCACAAATATTATGCTTAGGGTTTATGGTCCACCTATAAGCCATCAATCTGTAACACAAGGAGCATATGAGTTAGATCATCACCCAACAGAAACCATTTCGAATTATCCTGTTTGAAATTAGTCTGGTTCAATCATGCGATTGAACCATACGACTGGGTTTAGTCGTTTGACCTAACATGCGACTGGATACAATTGGGTGACTATTCATGCGATTGAGTTCAATCGGGTTACTGAGCCTGCGATTGGTTCAGTCGGCCGATTGAGCTCATTCGTATCATTCATTCGGCCGACTGAGTCATTCGACCAGCTCAGTCGGACGATTGTAGTTCATCTGGGTGTCCAGTCGGATGACCCACTGTTTGTTCTATTGAAATTCGAATTTTGACCAAATCTAACATTAGACATCGTGGTTTGGTTCAATAGACTCGCAATAACCCTACTAAGTATATTATAACCTTGATTTCAACATTTTACTTAGTTTTATTAGGTTATTTGTCCAACTTAAGTCTCGGTTCTTGTTAGGGCCAAAAACTGTAATTTTGGAGTCAAATCGACTGAATTTTGGTTAGATAGCACCACATTGTACCTGTGTAAACACTAGAAATCGTCAGAATATGAAATTTGAGGTCAAGAAAGGTCGAGGAAATTTTGGCAGAGTAATGGCTCAAGGTGCGATTTTAGGGCGATTGAGGGGTGGTGAGTCTGTGCGATCGACTATGTCCCTATTTATACTGACTCTGTTTTCAATCGGGCGACTGGATCCATTCGCTCTTTTCATTCGGGCGATTGGATCACAGTCGTGCGATTGGTTCAGTCAATCACATTCAGTTGGCCGACTGGGTTTCAGTCAGGCGACTGACTCATTCGGACAACTCCATTTGGGCGACTGGCTCAATCTTGTAAGCCATTCGTGTGAATGGTTCATACTCATGCTTCATTCGGTTGTCTAGTGTATAAGTATGGTCCAATCGGACGACTGGTCCATAATCATGATCCAGTCATGCGAATGGATCATACTTATGGTTTTGACTTTATGACCATTTGACATTTAACCCCATTTAACAGTTGATTAAACATTACGAGCATTTGATCATCTCAGACATGATCATCTTAATTTTGAAAACTTTTGATCACCTCAGTCGTGATGCTTTTAAGCAAAACATGTTTTGTCACCTCAGACGTGACCCATTTAAGTGATTAACTCCCAGATTGAATTCCACGACATAGACCGACATATAACCTAAATTGACAAACTTAAACAAAAGAAGCTACTAGAAATAAGGACAGAATTTAAGACATATTTTTGTGATTTGTGTGAGGTGAAAATCCTAAGAGTAAAATCTAACAAATTTATTTCTTGAATAGGCAGCTTCAAGTTATTCTAACCATAAGATAAACGATTCATTATGGAATCATACAGGTAATCAAATCATTTAGGACGTGTTACCAGAATCATCTGATGCTAGATTCTTATTTTTTTAGAGTCATTAGCAAATTAAAGAAATCATACTAGTACTATAAGACACACACATTGATTTGGACTTTCAAGAATTATAGCCATGATGATTGTTAGTATACTTGTCCACTTAAATCCATACACAAACTTTTGACACAGATTGGTGATTGTTTAAGGTTTAATTATTTCAACGAGCAGTTGTGGATCCCATGTATATGGTAATCAACATTCCTCAGGAGATTTTTTAGCGGTTACAGGTACTTTGACAAGAAGAAACTATTCTTAAAGCTTTCAAAGAGAAGCCAAGCCTCAGGTCAGTGCCACCGCACAATAGAGAGGCGACAAACTACAATGAATTCTAGAATATATAGGTTATGCTTATCCTCAGGTCAGTGCCACCGCACAACAGAGAGGCACATAACCTATCTTCTTGTTTGAGCAATTTATTTTGTTGCACAGATCGCACCAACAACATAGGTTATCAGTTTGATTGCTTTTTGCATTTTTCATCATGTGCTTTGCTCATATTTTGGTCATCCGCACACATTTGTGGCATTCATTTTGCTCGTCACCCCTTATTGGAACTTTGTTGATTGTGTTAACCAGGGATAAGATGATAACCCACAGTTTGTTGAACAACTTAGTTTGATCTTGAGATCACCAACCAGGTCTACTTATCTATTGTGTTGAATCTACCGACACATCATCTAATGGTCTAGCAACCTCTAGGTCTACTTTCTCTGTGTTACCTTAGTAGTAGCTTGTTTTACTATCATTTTTCCTTTTATTTTTGCTTAGATTTCTCAGACTTGTACTTTGAACTTCGCATGTAAGTCAATTTAAATCTTTTAAAGTCCCAAATGCTTTGTTCATGTGTACTATCATTTTCCATAGTCGTTAAATCGATATCTCGACAACGATCTCATTTTATCAGCTAGCTGTCCTCCTCCTCTTTTTTTTATGCTAACTTAACCTATTCTCCCCCTAAAATTCTAAAACCATAAGGGAGTTGCGTTTTTAGGATTTTAATAGGCGATGAATTGAAATCAATAAATAAATAAAATAAAATAAACTAGAATAAAAGAAATAAAATAAAATGGACTTGACATATCAGACTAGACTGTTCATCATCTGGAATTACATCACTTTTCTTTTTAACGCCGTTGACCTCTAACAAATATAGAAAACGTGGTTTATCAAAGGCTTTTGTATAAAGGTCAGCGCGTTGAAAATCCGTATTTATTTTAACAACATTGATTAGATTCTTTTCAAAACAATCAGATATAAAGTGATATTTTATGCCGATGTATTTGGTCTTAGGATGTTGGACATAATTTTTAGTAACGGCTATTGCAGCAGAATTATCAAAATATAAGGGTGTTAGAAAATTTCAAATCGTAGTCCCGCATCTGTTGTTGAATCCAGATGATTTGAGAACAGCAACTTGTCGCAGCAACATATTCAGCTTCACAAGTTGACAACGCAACTGATGTCTGCTTCTTACACTGCCACATGACTAATCTTCTCCCAAAGAATTGATACCCTGCTGAGGTGAATTTGTAGTTCATCTTGCAGCCGCCATAATCCGAGTCACTGTACAGTTAGCTCGAAGTCATCGTCATGAGGATACCACAACCCAAGTGTTGTGTACCCTTCAAATAATAGAATATCCTTTTGACTCCAATAAGATGGTTAACATTTGTTTTGCCTGATATCTTAACAAAGACAGATGCATACATAATATCAGGTCTTGATGCAGTGAGGTACATGAGGGATCCAATCATTCCTCGGTACATGGTGGCATCAACTAGATCACCATTTTCGTCGGGTGCTACATCATGATTTGTAGCAAGTGGAGTCCCAGATGCGGAAGCATTCTCCATGTCAAGCCGACTAGAATATCCCCTACATACTTGGTCTGATGTAGAAATATCCCCTTTGGTGTTTGATCCACCTGTAACCTGAGAAAGAACTTCATCTCTCCCATGGCACTCATTTCAAATTCGGCCTTCATTATTGGTTCAAATTCTTTACATAATTCTTCGTTCTTGGAACGAAGATTATGTCATCAACGTAAATCTGAACCAGCAGCAGATCACCATCTTTCTCTTTGATAAACAGGGACAGTCAATTACACCTCTGCGAAATCCGTGTTTCACAAGGTGAGTTGAGAGTTTTTCATACCATGCTCTTGGGGCTTGATGAAGCCCGTAGAGAGCCTTATCCAGTTTGTAAACTCTGTCCCGATGATATGGATCCTCAAATCCCTCGGGTTAACTGACATACATATTTCCTGGATTTCACCATGAAAAAAATGCACTCTTTACATCCAATTGATAGACTTTAACCTTCATGTAAGAGGCATAGCTAGGAAGATACAGATGGCTTCCATTCTTGCCAACAGGTGCAAATACTTCATTGTAATCAATTCCTCGACTTGTTGAAATCCTTGAACTACAAGTCGAGCCTTGTTCCTGATGATGACACCTGGTCATCTTTCTTACATTTCAAGAATCACTGGTGCCATGACTTTATCACCTTTAGGTCTGTCTACCAGTGTCCAACACCTAAATTCTTGAACTGAAAAAGTTCTTCTTGCATTGCACTCACATGCCTCATCATTCGGGCTTCACTGACTATTTTGGCTCAAACTGGACACAAAATAGCGGTAAGCACCATCGTGAAGATATCCCTTTTCCATTACCGAGGCATAATCAGCTGAATACAGCTGATTTCTTGTCTGACCTCCTAATCTGACATCCCCAATGACATTGTCCAGAGGATGACAGACATTTAGGCGTGATCAGAGTGGTGGGAACAACTACCTCAGAATCAAGATTATGGATGTTTGGTTCTGGATCTGAGGCAGTAAGGCTGTGAGGTTCCGAAGACTTAGGGGCATCAATGTCAGATGCTATATGGACTTGCAGTAGTAGGAACCTATTGCTCCTAAGTGTCCTGCTCATTGTCCATGGCTTCATCGTCAGATGAAGAGTCACTTACCTCAAGTGCTCCCCCTGAGTTGGTAGGTGATTCACCTTGTGAGCCAGAGGATGTAGATTCTTGGTGAAAGGTGGTTTAGAACATCATACATCATTTGGCTGCTAACTCATCATCAAACGTGGAGAGAGGAATGGTGAGGACTGAAGAATTCATCATAGTCGAAAAGAAGGCGGGTCCTTTTCCAGCAGGAGGGGTGGTGTATCTTTGAACATCAACATTACACCACACCTCTACTAGACCCGTTGAGTTGTTGTAGACTCTCTTATTCAGTATGTTGTATCCTAGAAAGATGCCCTCTTTAGCCTTCTCGCTAAACTTCCCATCCTGAGTCTTCTTCAGCAACATGCATGGTGCTCCAAATAGTTCGAGATCCTCCAGATTTGGTTTACGTCGTTGAAGTAACTCGAACACGTCTTGCCATGACGTTTTACCACCAGAACTCGATTTAATGTGTAACAAGCATTGGCCACTGCCTCATTCCAAAATTGGATAGGTAGTTTCGAGTCTACTAGAATTGTGTGTGATGTCTCTATTAAGCTGCGATTCTTTCTTTCAGCAACCCCGTTCATCTAAGGAGTGTAGGCGGAAGTGACCTGATTCACAATTCCCTTTTCTTTGCAGAAAGCCTCCATCCATTGGTTCTTGAACTCGGTTCCGTTGTCTGAGCATACTTGTCTTACCTTCAGCCTGTAGAGAGACTCCGTGTAGTTACCAATTCTTTGAATGACTCAAATGTTTTTGATTTTGATTTCAGAAACATCACCTAAGAAAATCTTGAGTACTCATCTGTAACTACATAGCAGTACAAGTCGCATGCGATGCTTCTTGTACTGACTAGATCAAAACGATCCATGTGGAGAAGCTCAAGAGGCAGTTCTATAGAATTAACTTCCTTTGCCTTATGAAACTTCTTTGTCTGTTTGCCTTTCTTGTAGGCGACACAAAAATCCGGGAGTTGGAAGTTCTTGACATCGATTCCTCGCACTAGATCATTCTAGATCAAGTGGTTCATCTTCCGTGGATTGATGTGCCCCATTCTCCTATGTAATACCCCAACCCGAGTAGGGTTGACGTGTCACACAAACAGTAATCAGAGATTCACAAATAATAAAATTGAAGTACTAAGAAACATACAATCCTTACATAGATCCAAATGATTGAAATGAAGTCTTAAAATTTAAAATACTATTCAGTCTTATTAATCCAAATGTTCTCATCCTAACTCTTGAGTTAACTCTCTTCACTCGTTCCCTTGAGCCCCTTGAGCACCTGTTATAAACATAAGAGAAACCAACAAAAGAAAAACACGGCTGAGCCAAAGAATGCTCAGTAACGGAAGTAAACAATAGCAATACAATGATCAGTAATGATAACAGTAAGTTGATCAAGTAGAAATCAAATAATAATGATCATCTAGAAAGAATACCCATATGAGCCGAAACAATAAACAATTAACAATATGTACATTAGCTGTAGTTCTAATGCACCAATATGTGAGATAGGAATGTGGGCACACACACCTAACCATCTCACCAATAACAATAACAATGATATCCTAGGATCGATCCATATGCCTCCTTTAACACTAATCAATAAGTGCAACAACTTAGCACATAACTATAATGTAGAGACGTCGTGGTCTAATCGCTCTGCCATAAATAGAGCATGTCACTTGTGCCACAATGATGCCCTATGTCCCCATAGGTGGATGTGCTCGGGTATGGAGGTCAAATATACGATACAATCGAACCAATATAACACAATAAGTTACACTAAGGTTCATAACCCTTGCGAATTATCAGTAACCATAACTAATAATCAATAATATTGGGAGCATGCGATGATTAGTACAAAGCAATTAAATCTTATCGCATGCAAACAATGCCAACTATACGATTCAACACTTGTAACAACAATATAGATTTCAACAATTACATCACAATTTCAAAGATAGAGAACACGGAAAAGAGGTATTCATGCTACGAGAGAGGAAGGGTCGGAATCCGTACCTTAACTTATACGTAAATCAAATGAATGTCAACGGCTAAGAACCTTGAGTGCGAATTAAATAGTCGATCCTAAACGCGGTTAGACTTCAATGCTTCAAGTTGCCGTGAGGGTGGTACAAGTTATCAGACCAACATGAACCTGAATGGGGATGATTAACGAACGGTGATGCGCACTATCGTTTAGAGGCCTTGTGGTGAGTATGCTTGTCGATCGATGTAGTACCGGATGTCCTCGGTTAGCAACCGGTGGTTTATGGCGGTTTAGACCGGTGAAGGTGGGTTTTGTTGGAGTCGATCAAATTGACGACCTAGCAACTAAGAACAAACGGTAGTTGTCGTACGTTGATTAAACTGACAAAAAATTTGGGTTCGTAGTTGAACTAGCGAGGTGATGATCGGCCAACGTAGGGGTGATCTTGAACAATAAGACGATTGGAGGTACAACTCGTTGGAAATCAGAATACTTTTGTAAGTTTATTTGCAGGCGATACTTGTAATAATGATGGAATCAAGGGGATAACAAACTCTAAACTTACAAGATTTGCGGAGCATTTGTTAGGTAGATAGACTTAGAATTTAAATATTGTTTAAATGATAAGGATGTGATAATTCATGATGATTGGATCAGGTAATTAAGATATTATTATTATTATTATTATTATTATTATTATTATTATTATTATTATATTATTATTATTATAACGGATATTTCAACTCTACCCTTCTTAATTTGTTTTCGTCCTCGAAATTCTATGTAGCGTAGCATGAAACCTCAAAAATATGATTCAAGGCAACTAATACTCTTAATAAGCACACACAACCTACGTATAGAGTAATTAAAAACAACTAAGGTTAGAGAACATACACTTAGTTGTCGAATAGGTAAGGGTACTGTGAGCGAATCATTTCTTCAGTCTCCCAAGTTGCTTCACGTTCAGAATGATTTTTTCATACTTTAACGAATGGTATTGACTTGCGTCTCATAACTCTTTCTTGACGATCAATAATAGCTTCAGGTTCTTCTTCATAAGAAAGATCTTCTTGAATCGCATGAAGAGGGTAACTAATAACGTGCAACGGATGATAGTTGTATCCCCTCAACAAGGATACATGAAAAACGTTACGAACATGAGAGAGTTGTGGCGGTAATGCTAAACGATACGAGACTTCTCCAAACCTTTCAAGAATCTCAAACGGACCAATAAAACGCGGACTTAATTTCCCTTTAATTCCAAATCGACGTACTCCACGTCAAGGTGATACCTTAAGAAACACATGATCTCCAACTTTAAATTCCAAGGCTCTTCGATGTTGATCAGCATAACTCTTTGTCTAGTTTGAGCTTCTTTCAACTTCTCTCTAGCAATGGCGACTTTATCATTAGTAATTCTATCCAATTCTGGTCCTTCAATTATCTTCTCTCCGACCTCATTCCAGCATACTGGTGCTCTACACTTTCGTCCATATAAGAGCTCAAACGGGGCCATATCAATACTAGCCTGCCAACTGTTATTATATGCAAACTCAACCAAGCATAAGTACTCATCTCAGTTGCCTTTCCATTCAAGTGCACATGCTCTAAGCATATCTTCCAAAGTCTGAATAATGCGTTCAGACTGTCCGTCAGTTTGTGGATGGAAGGCGGTACTAAATTTTAACTTTGTTCCCCAAGCATTTTGGAAACCTTTCCAAAAGCGTGATGTGAAACGCGGATCTCTATCACATACAACCAATGATGGTGTGCCATGAAGTCGAATGATATCTTGCAAAAATACCTCTGATAATTTGCTAACCGAGTAACCCTACTGAATAGGCAAGAAATGAGCTGATTTTGTAAGTCTCTCCACTATGACCCAAATGGTGTCGTTCTTCTTGAATGTTTTTGGTAGGCCTGTAACAAAGTCCATGGAAATATCATCCCATTTCCACACAGGAATATCTAATGGCTGCAGTAACCCACTAGCTCTTTGATGCTCAATCTTTACTTGCTGACAAGTTAAACAATGGCTCACATACTTAGCTATATCTTCTTTCATACCACTCCACCAAAAGTTCTGCCTTAGATCTCTATACATCTTAGTAGCTCCCGGGTGAATAGAGAAAGGTGAGTTGTGTGCCTCTGCCAATAAGCACTCGCGAAGGATTGAATCATCAGGCACACATAATCTATTCCCACACCAGATAACTCCTTGTTCATCATCAACTCGAAACTCAGATTGCTTTCCTATCTTCAAATTTTGTAAGATCGCCCATAGTTCTCCATCTTGATTCTAAGCTTCCTTGATTCGTGTAATAAAATTAGATTCTATCCTCATCTTGGCTAGATAACTGTTAGACTCACCAAACTATAACCCAACTTCCATTCTATCAAGATCTGAGATAATTTGTGGTTGGATTTGAAGACATGCCACTCCACCTGCACTCTTTCGGCTGAGAGCATCTGCCACAACATTCGCCTTACCCGGATGGTACTGGATGTTGGCATCGTATCCTTGAGTAGTTCTAACCATGTCCTCTACCTCATGTTGAGTTCTTTTTGAGTAAAAATATACTTAAGGCTCTTATGATCAGTGAAGATGTCACATGTCTCTCCATACAAATAATGTCTCTAAATCTTCAATGCAAATACAACGGCTGCAAGCTCTAGGTCATGTGTTGGGTAGTTTACTTCATACAGTTTAAGCTGTCGTGAAGCGTAGGTGATAACTTTACCATGTTGCATAAGAACACATCCAAGTCCCTTCTTTGATGCATCACTATAAATTTGGTATCCACCAGAACCCGAGGGTAAAGTAAGAATAGGAGCGGATATTAGTATTTTCTTCAATTCCTCAAAACTCTTTTCTCTATCCTCGTTCCAAGTAAACTTTACACCCTTTCTCATAAGCTGAGTTAGAGGCAATGCCACACGAGAGAAACCTTCCACGAAACGTCGTAGTAGCACGCTAAACCAAGAAAACTGCGAACTTCAGTGACGGATGTCGGTCGCGGCCACTTACTAAAAGCTTCACCTTTGCTGGATCCATAGTAATACCTTCAGCTGATACAACATGGCCTAGAAATGCCACTTGTTCAAGCCAAAAGTCGCACTAAGAAATTTAACTATAGCTTCTTTTGGCTTAAGGTTTCCAAAATCATGCGAAGGTGGTCTTCATGCTCCTCTCTACTTTAAGAGAATACCAAGATGTCATCGATAAAAAAAATTACAAAGCGGTCCAAATATTCATGGAACACTCTGTTCATGAGGTCCATAAAGACAGCTGGGGCATTGGTCAAGTCAAAAGGCATGACTAGAAACTCGTAATGACCGTAACGAGTGCGAAATGCTGTCTTAGGAACATCTTGGTCTCGGATCCTCAATTGATGGTATCCTGATCTGAGGTCGATCTTGGAGAAAAACTTTGCTCCTTGTAGTTGAAGAGATGGTCAATACGCGGTAATGGATAGCAGTTCCGGTATAATCTTATTTAGCTCTCAATAGTCAATGCGTAGACGCATACTACCATCTTTCTTCTTCACGAATAATACAGGTGCTCCCCATGGTGAAACCCTTGGTCTAATGAATCTGAATTGTAATAGTTCCTGCAGTTGTTCTTTTATTCCTTCAACTCTACTGGGGCCATCCGATAAGGTGCCTTAGAAATAAGTTCAGCCCCGGAATTAAATCAATAGTAAACTCCACTTCACGCTTAGGGAGTAACCCTAGTAGTCTTCAGGAAAAACATCAGAGAATCTCGACCAATAGGAAAGTCTTCATATGAGGATATCCACCGATGTATCTTTGATAGCAGCTAAAAATCCCTCACATCCATGGGACATAGCTTTGGGCTTTCAAAGCAGAGAAATTTGAGAGACTTCCGAGGTAGGCTCCCTTGGTAAACAAAATCAGGATTCATAGGATCACCAAATAGCACACGGCGAGTTTGACACTCTATAGTGACTCGGTGTCATGTTAACCAATCCATGCCAAGTATAATATCAAAATCACCCATGTGCATAGGAAATAGGTCAGCCTCTCTAACAGTTGATTTGATCTGAATATGGAAAATTTTGGTACACTTGAGAATGACAATCAATTCTCCAACAGGAGTAGAAAACCAAGGTAGGTTCTAGAGCAGTAGGCATGATCATAAGGCGCTTAGTGAATAGATGAGATACTATCGAGTGTGTAGAGCCAGTATCAAACAATACAGAAATTCATAGTCACCATAATGAAGTACACCACAAATTGTACCTGGAGTATTAGCAGCTTCCCCTGCAGTTAGTGCGAATACTCGACCCAGTAGTGGGTGGCGCATTAGCTCCCTTAGCAGCATCTCAAGTCGGTTTCTCGCCTTTGGGCATGACTAACCCTATGCCCCATATCCCGCAACCAAGACAAGCTCCTGTAAGTCGACGGCAAATTCCGGATGATGTTTTCCGCAATGAGTACACATCGGATGTTTAGAAGGATTGCCTTTTTGATTCACCCGGCTGAGCTACAATGGTTGGTGATAGGGCATCATTTGACCTTGACTTCGAGTCTTACCATGCCATGGCTTAGTATTCTTCCCTTGTGCTTGATTTTTCTGACGATCATTTCCATTTCGGTCAGTCCTTGAGATGACTCTCCGCCAGCCTGGTTACGAGTATCATCTCTACTCCGCTTCCTATATTCTCAATTTTTCTATAATTCTTTCGTTCGAGAGTCTTACTTTTTTGCAGCCTGACTGCTTCCCAACTTGTTGAAAGTGGAGTGAATAATAGCCTTACGAATCCGATCACATACTGCCCATTGATACCATTTCGGCACGTTCTTAGGTGGTCAGCAGAAGCACTAAGAATCCCAACAAAAAAGTTGGTAAAATCGGTCTGTAAAATCAGGAGTGACTGTTAGGATCGGCGATCTACGTTCGATTGATTAGAGAGTACAGCAGCAGAAATCAAACAATGAATTAGCCAATTCACAAGAACGCAAAAGATATTCAAGGCAAGAACAAACGGTTATAGACAGAAAGAATTCTACAAATATATTTCATTCAATATTCGCTTTCGTGGTAACAGAATGTCACACATACAATTAGGTCAACACCTCTTATATAGGAGATGTGACGTTTGCTGATGTCACTTGATAGTGACATCTAACAGAATTTATTCAAACTACTGATAGTTAACACAACTACTGAAGATGTCAAACAGCTAACATCTTCTTACAAAAATGCTAAGTGTTAACTATCACTACAACTACTGAAAAGAAACTACTGAAACTACAACTGAGAACATGCTCTTCAGTCGTTTTACAAATACTGAAACAAAAAGAAAACTACTGAAATGAAACCATCACAACAACTGAAGAATGCTTCTCAGTGTTTGTAACAAACTCTGAAGGCTTCAACTTGTACTGAACTTCAGCGTTGTCATCAGCTAATGTCTTCAGTCTTTGTACTTCAGCTGTTGATCTTCAGTACTTTGTTCTTCAGCTGTTGATCTTCAGACTTTGGTCTTCAGCAGTTGAAGTCTTCAGTACTTTAGTCTTCAGCTGTTGAAGTCTTCAGTACTTTAGTCTTCAGCTGTTGATCTTCAGATTTGGTCTTCAGCTTTTGAAGTCTTCATACTTTAGTTCTTCAGCTGTTTAAATCTTCAGACTTTGTCAAACAGCTGATCAAGTCTTCAGCAGTTGTTATGATGTCTGTGGGACTTAGAGGTTTTTCTGATCAGGCTCATTGGTTCTTTTGGTCCAACAAACTCCCCCTGAACCAATGCAGCCAAAACCTCTAAACTTATTGAAGATGTCCCACTTATTATGGCAGAAGGATTGGTCTTTTTGTCTTCTAGATCAGCTCAGAAGTGACCCTTTAAGCACAGGCCTGGGAAGAAGTCTCAATGATCTGTTTGGCAAAGTATGAATGGGAACTCTGTCTTGGGGAACTGGACACAGAGTTGTTACCCCATCCATGAGATCTACTTCCCCACTATGAGTCTATATGACTCTCTTGTGTAGGCCTCAAGGAAGGTAATTTGTTCCTCCATGGTCAGCTCTTCAGCACCTCCTTCAAATAATGAGGCCTATAGTACTCAGATAGGTATTTGACCTGTTTCCCATTCTTTAGCTCCACAGTTGTTATTATTCTATAAGCAAATTCATCAGGGTGATTACCCTCTAGAAACAACTGGAGCTCATTCTTTCTGACTTCTTCAAGCCTCTTATAAACTAACCCCTTTTCACCATTTTATTTTCAAGCATCTTCTGTGGGGTTTGGTTAGCTTTATAAGCTTTCTTGAAGTCTTCTAGGATTTCCCAGGGTGATACTACAAAGACCAGGGAGATCACTTCATCTACAATTTTTCACCTGGCCAATGTATCTCTGTGGAATGTTTTTCTTGTGAATCCTGTGAGACACCCTGGGATCAGGCCAAATCCTTACTCTCTCCTTTTGATATTGAAATGTATGCTTAAGAGTGTATAATCTGAGAGCTTGCTTCTTCATGTTGATGATAGAAGATGTGGCTGCATATGCTTTGTCAACCCTCCTCAACAATTCCTCATCGTGTTGTTTGTGAAGTTCTTCTTCTTAGCTTCACTTTCACAATTTTTCTTTGGGTTTCAGGAGTAATTGTTAAGGAGTGACTTGTGGCCTTCGGCAACTGTATAACAGCTGAGAGTGGCAGTCTATCTTCATCATCATCTTCTTCATCATCTTCTAGCCTCAATACCCTTCTCTTCTTCTTCTGGGGTACATCATCGGCTATTGGTTTTGAGGGAAAGGGAGTTGGTTTGGTGGGTTGTTGTTTTGGTGGTTTAGGTGTGGGAATGTTGACAGGCTGTTCTAGCATTTTGGAAGTGAGTGTGGCTTTAGATTGCTTGGCTAGTTCAGTCCTGCTCCCAGCACCAGCTTCATTCAAAGCTTCAATAACTAATCCTTTAGTGTATACTTCAGACGAACATATCTTGGTGGTTATTGCCAAGATACTGTCCCTGGACCAAGCCTTGATTTCGATCATTGATCTTCCAAGATATTTTGCTATAAATCTGATCATGATCTCCAGCCTTTCTCTTTCTAACACATCATAACTTGCCCATCTGTTTTGGATTTCCTCAATCTCTAATCTTCTAATCTCAGAGTCAAGTTTGTCAGTGTCATGGCCTTGCCTAAACAACTGATCAATGATGTTATCCATTGATCTGCTGTGTTCAGCATCAGCCTCTTTTACCATCAGCTCCAAGGCAGTCTCTTTCTCATTCTTTCTTTTCTTTGATTTCTCCATGTCAGCTTCTTTCTCCTTCTTTTTTCCTTCTCCTTCTCTTTTTCAGTCTCCACACCATCTCCTTCTCCTTTACCACTTCTGTCACTTCTGTTTCTTTCTCTTTCTCTTCCTCTCTGCACTCCTCTTCTTTTTGCTTTCACTGACTGAATCTCCCCTTTTTGGTGCATTGGTTGCAAGGGTTTGATTGTCAGAAGCTTTTTGCTCACAACTTCCTCTATCAAGGGTTGTATTACTGAGGAAAGCCTCTCATCAATGGTTTTGATCACTATATCAGTGATTATGGGTTGAGATGAGATTTTGGATAGCAGCTATTTGCTCAGGGGGGTTCTGTTCCTGAGAAATAGTGCCAGAAGCAGAGGCAGGTGGCTGAGAATTGGGAGTGGCTCTGTGTTTAGGAGACCTTCGGATGAAGGTGCCATCTGTGGGGTTTGAGAGGCAGATGGTCTTTGATCCGCAGAAGTTTTGGCAAGCAGCTCTTTGAGTCTGCTCACCTCCTCTTCCAGGATGGTGTTTTGGCTAAGACATCGTAAAAGAAGCCCAGGTCATCATCAGTGGGTACTGAATCACCTGACCTCCTGATAGAATCAGGATGAACATGCACTGAGTGTAGATCAGTTGTAGCATGTGCCCCTTTGTCTTGGAACTGGGGACTTCCTGCCTCAGGACTATGTCCTTCATCAGCAGTTGCCTCTGGTAAGGTCTTAGTAATGGTACCAACTACATCCTGATCATATGCTGAAGCAGGATAAGTGGCAGCCTCACCAGAAGTTCCAATCTCCTTTTCTACACTAGGAAATGGAACATTGTAACCCTATGTTGTGGGTTATCAGATGCACTTTGATCCTCCCCCTCAATGGTAGAGGTATGCCCAGTTGTAATTGGTATCTGGGGAGGGGGTGAGGAGTGCAACTGACTCAGCACTTGTGCAACAATTAATGTAGGACTTTGGGGGCGGTTGCATGTGGTGATTGGGTAGAAGCAGATTGCACCCGGGGTGAATGGTGCGCTTCAATGGTAACCCTCTCAAGTGAGATAGGTTCCAGCAGTGTGGGTTCCCCAATATTGGTTGCAACAGGATCCTGTTGAGAGGATACCTGTGCGGCTTTGGCAGGTTGAGTCTGTCACACAACTGGGGGGTTAATACCAGTATGTGGTTCCTGTGTTTGTGGTACAGGGGCATCCTCAGGGGACTCATCTCCCTGAGTAGCCTTTTTGGCTTTTTGGATTTAGGTTTGGTGGGGACTCTGGTTCTGGAGGTGGTGGCTGTGGGTTCCAACTGCGTGGGTTTCGCAGTTTGGCAGCCTGTTTCAGTGTGTGGTCAGAGTTGTGCCTGGAGTATACTTCAGGCAATACAGCCGTTGCAGGGACTCCAAGGCCAACAAGTCCCTCAGCTTGCAGCTGATTCTCTATATAGCCATAATGAACGAGGATATAATATACCGATTAGAAATAGATTTTGAGGCCATATCCTTAAGTTCAAGAAAAATGATTTCAGAAAAGTTTAAGTCTTGTTGCTCAGGATAGAGAATAATACCTGCTGCCACCTTGTAGACATTTGATCCCAAGAGGATGTCTTAGGAGCTAAGCAAACATTTACCATGTGAAATATAAGACGTTCTGCATCATGGAAATGTTCTTCAGGATGGTAGAGGCACTGAGGTTTCCCTGATATCCATGGTGGGCAAAGGATAAATCAGTTGTGCCCTTTGGATACCCAGCAGGAAAGTGGCATCATCCAGGTTAGGGTTTGGCGAAGATTCAGGAGTGATGACCACTTGATGGTTGTTGACGAACGACTGGAGAGACTCGTTTGTTCTCCCCAGTGGTGAGGGTGACGTTCGTCCAAAACTGGTGAAGGATTCGGCATGAATGGTGGGATTTAGAAGGAAGGCCGTTTGTAGGGAGATTGGACCATTAGATCAATGGTGTTGTCGAACTTTGTCCAGAAAGGTGATTTTGTGAGGTAGGCAACACAGTTATGGCGTGGTTTGAGCTGCATGGTCGCCATTAATGAGAGAGAAGTTTGGAGATTTGAACGTTAGGTTTGGAGAGGATGAAGCGCTGAAGGCTTAGGTATTGGGTATTTATAGGTAAGGGTTAGAAAACGACTGAAGGGTTTGGTGTTAGTCATCAGTAGTTGTAAACGACTGATGACATGGTATTACCCTTTCAGAAGTTGAAACAACTGAAGTCTTGGTTTTAGGCATCAGCAGTTATAAAACTACTGAAAACCATGGTTTTGACTTCAGATGTGAAAACAACTGAAGACTTGGTTTTAGTCATAGTAGTTGTGAAACTACTGAAGACCTTGGTTTGTCTTCAGGTGTTGTAAACAACTGATAACTTGGTATTAGTCATCAGTAGTTTGAAAACTACTGAAGACATGGTTTTGTCATCAGTTGTTGTAAACAGCTGATGACTTGGTGTTAGTCATCAGTAGTTGTGAAACTACTGAAGACATGGTTTGTCATCAGTTGTTTAGGATGAAACAACAGTTGTAGAAACAACTGAGAGAGAAGTTCTCATCAGTAGTTTTCGTCAATTCATAGCCTTTCAGCTGTTTCATACTGTCCTCAACACTTACTCATCAGCCTTTTAGCTGTTTTCAGTTGTTTCATAGGACATCAGTACTTATCTTTTTATGACATCAGTAGTTATAACTACATCAGTAGTTGTAACTTATCAGTTGTTTTAACAGAATCAGTACTATATGTGATATGGTACTAATGATCATCAGTACTTATATACTGAGATCATCAGTAGTTATCACTTATTCTAGCTGCAGCATACCAAGCCTTAACACTAGGTTTTGGAAAGTTGAACTATCCAAAGGCTTAGTAAAAATGTCTGCAAGCTCATCAGCACTAGGCACAAACTTAGGATCAATCAGACCTTTTTCAAAACAATCCCTAATAAAATGATGTCTGATCTCTATATGTTTGGTCCTAGAGTGCTGGACTGGATTTTTGACAATGCACAGAGCTGAAGCACTATCCATTAATAATGGAGTCTTAGTCTCTGTAATGCCATAATCCAAAAGTTGGTTCTGAAGCCAGAGTACCTGAGAAGTACAACTTGCAGCTGCAATGTACTCTGCTTCAGCAGTGGATGTAGCAACAGATGTTTGTTTCTTACTCTGCCAAGAAATCAAACAGTTGCCTAGGAATTGACATCCACCAGAAGTTGACTTTCTAGTTAACTTGCACCCTGCATAGTCACTATCTGAAAAAGCAACTAATTTGCAAGAGTGTCCAGTGGAATACCATAAACTAGAGATTGTGTACCTTGCAAATATCTAAAGATCCTCTTGACTGCAATCAAATGAGACTCTTTAGGAGCAGCCTGAAATCTAGCACAGACACAAGTAGCAAACATGATATCTGGTCTAGAAGCTGTTAAGTACATCAAGGACCCAATCATACATCTGTAAAGTGTTTCATCAACAGCTTTACCTTTCTGATCCGCATCCAGTTGTGTGGTGTTGCACATGGGAGTAGAACAGGGCTTACAATTTTGTAAATCAAACTTATTCAAAAGATCTTTTGTTATTGGACTGATGAATAAAGGTTCCATCAGCCTTTTGTTTGATTTGCAACCTAGAAAGAACTGTAATTCTCCCATTGCACTCATTTCAAACCTCTTTTCATTAATTTGGTAAAATCATCACACAACTGGGGATCAGAGGATGCAAAAATAATATCATCAACATAAATTTGAACAAGTAGCTTATGCTGATCCACCTTCTTAATAAACAAAGTTTATCTATGGAGCCTCTAGTGAAATTATTCTTGAGAAGAAAGTGGAAAGTGTCTCATACCAGGCTCTAGGAGCTTGTTTCAACCCATAAAGAGCCTTATCAAGTTTATACACCCATTCAGGATGTTATTGTCCTCAAAACCTGGTGGTTGACACACATAAACTTCTTCTTTTTTTTTGCCATATAAAAATGCACTTTTGACATCCATTTGAAAAACTTTGAGATGGTGGAATGCAGCATAGGCTAAGAACAATCTAATTGCCTCTAGTCTGGCTACAGGGGCAAAGGTTTCATCATAATCAATACCTTCTCTTGTGAGAACCCCTGTACAACCAGTCTAGCCTTGTTCTTAACAATAAGCCCATTTTCATCAGTTTTATTCCTAAACACCCATTTAGTGCCTATTGCACACTTACCTGGGGGTAGAGGAACCAGTTCCCACACTTGCTGTTTCTTGAACTGAAGTAGCTCAAGCTGCATGGCTTCAACCATCCATTGTCTCTTAAAGCAACATGATAGTTCTTTGGCTCTAGCTGACTGATGAAGAGAGCATAGAAGCAGAAGTTAGACAATTGACTTCTTGTTAAAACTCCAGCATTGATATCACCAATGATTTGAGACATTGGGTGATTCTTCAGCTCTTGATAAACAATGATATCTGTGCAAGTGTTTGTAGAACCTTCAGCAGCAGCAGATGTTGATGCAGACTCTTGAAACCAAGAATTTGATGGTAACTCAAAAGATGTAGAGGAATCAGAAATCTCATCAGCATTTGTTGTGGATGGAACTCTGAAGCTACAGGAACATCAAGTTTAGCAGACTCAGGCAGTTGGTCACTAAACTTGAATAGGTGAGTATTGATATTATCATCATCATCATCAATACCACCAGGTGGAAGACATGTTGCAGAAGATGATTTATCCACATGGTCTGCAACAACTGGAGGTTGATAAGGAACATATTGCAGTATGTCCAAATCAAACAACTCCACAGGGTTTTGTGGAATCTTGTCCATTGGAGATTCATTAAAATTCACATGCAAAGTCTCTTCAACTATCTTTGTTCTGCAGTTGAAGACTCTGTATGCTTTGCAAGTAGATGAATAACCAACAAAATACCCTGCATCCACCTTAGGATCAAATTTTGGAGTTGATCTTTTGTGTTGAGAATAAAACAGGGACACCCAAATGCTTTGAAAAATGAAATTAGAGGAGCCAAGTGATGTAGAACTTCATATGGAGTCTTCATCAACCTCTGATTTCTAAGGCTCTATTCTGCACATAGCAAGCTGTGTTAACAGCTTCAGCCCAAAAGGTCAGTGGCAAACCAGAGTCAGCCAACATAGACCTTGCAGCTTCAATTAGGGTCCTGTTCTTTCTCTCCACTACTCCATTTTGTTCTGGAGTCCTTGGGATGCTAAACTTCCTTTTGATTCCCTTTGAAAGATAAAATTCATCAAGTGTATGGTTTCTGAATTCAGTTCCATTGTCACTCCTTATACACTTGACTGAAAGGGATACTGCTTCTCAACATACAACACAAAGTTGATAATCTTCTGAGCAACCTCATCCTTTGAATGTAGAAAGAAAGTCCATACAAATCTGGAGTAATCATCCACAATTACCAGACAGTATTTCTTCTTTGCCATGCTCATCACTCTCACAGGACCAAATAGATCCATATGCAGTAATTGCAAGCAGGCAGTGGACTTAGGCTCTTCAATAGGAGGGAATGAGACTTTGTGTTGTTTTCCTTTTAAACAAGCAGTGCAGGTTTCATCACAGTGGAACTCCTTTATTGGTAAGCCTCTCACTAAACTATTGTGGATCAGCTGATTCATGTTTTTGAAATTAACATGACCCAGCCTTCTGTGCCACAGTTTAGATTCCTGAGGAGAGGCTTTGGAAAATAGGCAAGGATGGCCTCTGATATTTATTTTCTTGGAAAGATCTAAGGCATACACTCTTCCTGTCCTGTTGGCCCTCAGGAGAGTGTGATCATCCAACACCTTATCAATCAAATTCAGAACTTTGGATGACAGAATCCTGCAGTTCTGACTGGTGAAAAGAGCAACATGGCCTTTATCACACATTTGACTGACACTCAAGAGATTGTACTTGAGATTTTCCACATGATTAACATCATCAAACTTTATTTCTCCATTGGAGACAAAGCCTTTTCCAATGATGTAACCCTTAGCATCATTGCCAAAAGAAACAAACCCCTTCTTTCCTTGAGAGTAGTCATGAAGAAGAGAGTTGTTCCCTGTCATATGCATAGATCCCCCACTGTCTACATACCAGATGCTACTTTGGCATGTTGAAGAACCCTGCAATCATAAACAATTAGTTAGTTTTTGAGACCCAAACCTTTTTGGTTTTGGGTCTATTCACATCAACAGATGGTAAACTAACAGACTTGCTATGAATAACAGCCTGAGGGGATGGAGATGGTGAAGAAGAAGATTCCTTTGGCATGGATTTTCTTCTCTGTGGTTTCAACACAGGAGCATCTAATTGGTTGACTCTCCCCAATAGATGTTGAACCATCATAACAAGTTGTGTCTGATTTTGTGATAAAGCCTTCAGCTCATCAGACACATTAGTGCTTGAGTTTGATGGGTTCCTGTGTTGTACCATCTCTCTTTGAGCAACCTCAGCTGTTACTGTTTAACCCTTTCTTTTGGATTTCTTTTGGATTTTGGGGTACAGGTTTGATGTTGCTGGTACAAATTTGATTTCAAACTCAGTTTTCATTTTATCCATTTTCTCTTTAATGTTTCATTATGTTTGAGTTTGGAGCCCTTTTTATACCAGCAATCATCAGTAAGATGATTGAATAAGCCACATATTTCACATGGCTTTCTTCATCTTAAGTTGATCATCTGCTGAAGAGGATGAAACTACTGAAGACTTGTTCTTCAGCAGTTTGCTATCAGTACTAGCAGTTTTCTTTGCTTTAGTACCTGCTTTCTTGATATCTTCTTCAGTAGTTTTCCCACCCTTTTACTTGCATTTTTCTTTCCTTTAGTACATGTAGTAGTTTGGGCTTGTTCTCCAGGTGTTATGACATTCTTTTTAGTACTTTCAGTACTTTGTGAAATATCACCTGGAGTGATCAACTTTGTGATCATGTGAGTGTCAGCATTTGAACCATCAACATCAGCTGATAGTTCTGAGAGGAATTAATGCTGACTTCTACTTCTGATGGTGCTGTATCAGATAGTAGATCACATGATGAAAAGGATTGGTTATTGCTTTCACCATCAGATTCTACCTCTGCTCTGGGAGTAAAGTCTGTAGGAGGAGCAGTGTGATTATAACCAATGCCAAACTTCACATTGGAAGCAGATTGCTTACTAAGAAGCATTTCAAACCCTTGCAAGAATTTACCCATCGATCACACTCTACCTGGGTAGTTGCAAGTGTTTCTTTGAGGTCTCTGTACTTCTCTAGAAGTATCTCTTCCCTAGCCTTATCATCAGTGATTTGGCATTTAAGTTTGTAAATCTCATCATTCTTATCATTAATCACAGACTCAAATTCAGCTTTGCTTTTGGAAATTGTTTGTTCTAGCTCAATGTTCTTGTTAATTAAAGCTACATTTGCTTCTCTAATAGATGCAAATGCGGCTATGCATGTTTCAGAACATAGTTTGGCTTTTGCCTCAGAGGATACCTGTGATACCTGTGGTGTAGAGGCATTAGAGGATGAAGTATCAGCAGACTCCAAAGCCATAAGAGCTAGATTTCCAAAAGGACTGTCACCACCATGTTGACCAGCACCAGAGAACAGTTGTTCATGACCAGATAAATCATCTGGTAAACTGCTCCAGTCAACAACTCCTGGGGTGAAAAAGCTTTGTTGTTGAGGTTGAGTTTGTTGATGAGATTGGGAAGGTTGAGGTTCAGGTAATGCATGTGGTTGTTGTGCAATTGGAGCTTGAACCGGATTTGGCTGAGGCAAGTAATAGCAGGGTAAAGGATATGACATTGGACCCTGGGGGACAAAGTATGCAGGAGATACAGGGTGTGTAGATGACCAGAACCAGCAGGATGTTGCCCTCTGTTTTGTAGACTAGTGCTAGGAAAAGTCACAAAGGGTGCAGAAGAGTTAGATCCAGTTGATCTACATTCTCTTGCAAAGTGTCCAAGCCTTTGGCATTTGTGACACCTCAACTTACTCTTGTCAAAACCAACTTTGGTTTTGCCAGAGAGTCCAGGAAATTTCTGCCAGTTCTCTTGTAGAACTTCTGAGATCTGATATTAACTAAGGCCATTTGGCTTAGAATATCCATCTCTTCTAAATCATCATCAGCAATTCCCTTCAGATCATCCATGATGAAGCATAGATTGTCACTATTACTGCCAGAATGACTATCAATACCAACAAATGCATGATCAGAACTGTTTGAAGAGAAATCAATATGCTCATCATAATTGCTTTCAGATGCAGCATATTCTGACTCATGACCAACCAAGGCAGTGTTCCCTGGTACAAAGTCATCAGTGAGCTTTCCTGATGATGACAGTTTCCTTTTCTGCTCTATCTCTCTTTCGAATGTAAGCAGTTTCCCATGAAGTTGGGTGAGAGATAGGCTATCCAGATTTGCACTAGAGCGTAGGACAATAGTGTATGTGTCCCATCTCTCAGGCAGTGATCTGAGGAATCTGTTATTCATCTGGCTGTTGGTGTATTCCTGTTTCACCATTTTCAGCTCAGAGATCAAACAGGAAAAACGCTCAAACTGTTGAGTCAGTGTCTCACCCTTTCTATGAGAGAATGTCTCATATTGTTGGGCGAGATTTCTCTGTTGTTTGCTAAGACCTCATCAGTTCCACCAAATTGTTCCTTCAGTGCATTCCAGAGGTCATGAGCAGTTTCATGATCATAAGCCCTGAATAGATTTCATTAGGCAGTGCCATGGCCAGAATTCCATGGGCTTTAGCATCAATCTCAAACAGTTTCGATCTTCATCTGAGTATTGTTCCTTCTTCTTCGGAACCATTTGATTGGTTTCCGGATTGTTCACCATAGGCTTATGTGGTCCATGTACCACAGATGTCCAACAACCTGAACTGTTAACAGACAGGTGATGAAGCATCCTTCGTTGCCATATGTTATACTCAGTCCTAACCAGCATCGGAGGCTTGGTTGAGGAACCGGTATTGTGAGGGTCATTAGAAGGAGTAGTCATCTCAGATTCAACCAAATTCAATTAAGCTATAACAGTTTAGAACAAAACACAACAAACCAAATTGAACCAAGAGAGATCTCAAAATGAATAAACGAAAGCGACAGAAATTCAATAATCTATAACCAGTTTTTGCAAATAAGCTAATTCAATCAAACATAGATATCAAATAGCAGTTTCAATGATCAACTGTTAGATCGATCAATGATTAACCAGCTCTGATACCACTTGTTAGGATCAGCGATCTACGTTTGATTGATTAGAGAGTACAACAGCGGAAATCAAACAATGAATTAGCCAATTCACAAGAACACAAAAGATATTCAAGGTAAGAACAAACGGTTATAGACAGAAAGAATCTGCAAATATATTTCATTCAATATTCGCTTTCGTGGTAACAGAATGTCACACATACAATTAGGTCAACACCTCTTATATAGGAGATGTGACGTCTGCTGATGTCACTTGATAGTGACATCTAACAGAATTATTCAAACTACTGATAGTTAACACAACTACTGAAGATGTCAAACATGACATCTTCTTACAAAAATGCTAAGTGTTAACTATCACTACAACTACTGAAAAGAAACTACTGAAACTACAACGACTGAAGAACATGCTCTTCAGTCGTTTTACAAATACTGAAACAAAAAGAAAACTACTGAAAGGAAACCATCACAACAACTGAAGAATGCTTCTTCAGCTGTTGTAACAAACTCTGAAGGCTTCAGTACTTGTACTTGAACTTCAGCTGTTGTCATCAGCTAATGTCTTCAGTCTTTGTACTTCAGCTGTTGATCTTCAGTACTTTGTTCTTCAGCTGTTGATCTTCAGACTTTGGTCTTCAGCTGTTGAAGTCTTCAGTACTTTAGTCTTCAGCTGTTGAAGTCTTTAGTACTTTAGTCTTCAGCTGTTGATCTTCAGTCTTTGGTCTTTAGCTTTTGAAGTCTTCAGTACTTTAGTTCTTCAGCTGTTGAATCTTCAACTACTGTTGCAATTCTTCAACATTTGACATTTGCAATGTTAGGATCATGATCTACGTTTTTGATTGATTTGAAAGTATAGCAGTGGAGAACAAACAATGAATTGCATTCACAAGACACAAAGGATATTCAAGTAAGAACAACGGTTATAGACAAAGAGATCTGCAAAATATATTTCATTCAATAGTCGCTTTCGTGGTAACAGAATGTCACCATACAATTAGGTCAACATCTCTTATATAGGAGATGTCCGTCTCTGATTCACTTGTAGTGACATCTAACAGAATTATTCAAACTACTGTAGTTAACACAACTACTACTAATGAAGATGTCAACAGTTGAAATCTCTTACAGAAATACTAAGTGTTAAATATCACTACAACTACTGAAAAGAACTACTGAAACTACAACGACTGAAGAACATGCTCTTCAGTCGTTTTACAATACTGAAATAAAAAAGAAAACTACTGAAAGGAAACCATCACAACAACTGAAGAATGCTTCTTCAGCTATTGTAACAAACTCTGAAGGCTTCAGTACTTGTACTTGATGTCTTCAGCTGTTGACTTCAGCTGATGTCTTCAGCTATTGTCTTCAGCTGATGTCTTCATTTTTTGTACTTCAGCAGTTGTTCTTCAGTACTTTAGACTTCAGCTGTTGATCTTCAGACTTTGTCTTCAGTTGTTGATCTTAAGTACTTTAGTTCTTCAGCTGTTGATCTCCAGTACTTTAGTTCTTCAGCTGTTGATCTTCAGACTTTGATCTTCACTGTTGAAGTCTTCAGTACTTGTACTTCACGCTGTTGCTCTTCAGACTTTATGAAAACAGCTGATCAAGTCTTCAGCAGTTGTTGTGATGTCTGTGGGACTTGGAGGTTATTCTGATCCAGCTCATTGGTTCTTTTGGTCCAACAAACTCCCCCTGAACCAATGCAGCCAAACCTCTTAACTTATTGAAGATGTCCCACTTATTATGGCAGAATGATTGGTCTTTTTGTCTTCTAGATCAGCTCAGAAGTGACCCTTGTAAGCTCTGGCCTGGAAGTAGTCTCAATGATTTGATTGGCAAAGTATGAATGGGAACTCTGTCTTAGGGAACTGGACACAGAGCTGTTACCCCCTTCATGAGATCTACTTCCCCACTATGAGTCTATATGACTCTCTTGTATAGGCCTCTAGGAAGGTAATTTGTTCCTCCATGGTCAGCTCTTCAGCACCTCCTTCAAATAAAGATTCTGGCCCATAGTACTCAGATAGGTATTTGGCCTGTTTCCTGTTCTTTAGCTCCACAGTTGTTATTATTCTATAAGCAAACTCATCAGGGTGATTACCCTTAAGGAACAACTGGAGCTCATTCTTCCTGACTTCTTCAAGCCTCTTATAAACTAACCCCTTTTTCACCATTTTATTTTCAAGCATCTTCGTGGGGTTTGGTTAGCTTTATAAGCTTTCTTGAAGTCCTCTAGGATTTCCCAGGGTGATACTACAAAGACCAGGGAGATCACTTCATCTACAATCTTTTTCACCTGCTGCCAATGTATCTCTGTGGAATGTTTTTCTTGTGAATCCTATGAGACACCCTGGGATCAGGCCAAATCCTTACTCTCCTCCTTTTGATATTGAAATGTATGCTTAAGAGTGTATAATCTGAGAGCTTGCTTCTTCATGTTGATGATAGAAGATGTGGCTGCATAAGCTTTGTCAACCCTCCTCAACAATTCCTCATCGTGTTGTTTGTGAAGTTCTTCTTCTTCTAGCTTCACTTTCACAATTTTTCTTTGGGTTTCAGGAGTAATTGTTGGGGAGTGACTTGTGGCCTTCGGCAACTGTATAACAGCTGAGAGTGGCAGCCTATCTTCATCATCATCTTCTTCATCATCTTCTAGCCTCAATACCCTTCTCTTCTTCTTCGGGGTACATCATCGGCTATTGGCTTTGAGGGTGAGGGAGTTGGTTTGGTGGTTGTGTTTTTGGTGTTTTTGGGGTAAAGGGATTGTTTTAGTGGGTGGTGTTGTTTTGGTGGTTTTGGTGTGGGAATGTTGACAGGCTGTTCTAGCATTTTTGAGGTGAGTGTGGCTTTAGATTGCTTGGCTAGTTCAGTCCTGCTCCCAGCACCCGCTTCATTCAAAGCTTCAATAACAAGCCCTTTGGTGTATACTTCAGACGAACAGATCTTGGTGGTTATTGCCAAGATGCTGTCCCTGGACCAAGCCTTGATTTCGATCAATGATCTGCCAAGATACTTCGCTATAAATCTAATCATGATCTCCAGCCTTTCTCTTTCTAACACCTCATAACTTGCCTACCTAGATTGGATTTCTTCAATCTCTAATCTTCTGATTTCAGAGTCAGTTGTTCAGTGTCATGGCCTTGCCTAAACAACTAATCAATGATGTTATCCATTGATCTGTTGTGTTCGGCATCAGCCTCTTTCACCATTAGCTCCAAGGCATTTTCCTTTTCCTTCTCCTTCTCCTTTTCGGTCTCTCCAACCACTCCTTCTCATTTACCACTTCTGTCTCTTTTTCTTTCTCTTTCTTCTCTGCACTCCTCTTCCTTTTTGCTTTCACTGACTGAATCATCTCCCCTTTTTGGTTGCATTGGTTGCAAGGGTTTGATTTTCAGAAAGCTTTTTTGCTCACAACTTCCTCTATCAAGGGTTGGATAATTGAGGGAAGCCTCTCATCAAGGGTTTTGATCACTATATCAGTGATTATGGTGTGATGAGAGGTAGTAATGGTACCAACTACATCCTAATCATATGCGGCTATTTGCTCAGGGGGGTTCTGTTCCTGAGAAATAGTGCCAGAGCAGAAGCAGGTGGCTGAGAATTTGGGATTGGCTCTGTGTGTAGGAGACCTTCAGATGAAGGTGCCATCTGTGGGGTTTGAGAGGCAGATGGTCTTTGATCCTCAGAAGTTTTGGCAAGCAGCTCTTTGAGTCTGCTCACCTCCTCTTCCAGGATGGTGTTTTTGGCTAAAACATCATAAAAGAAGCCCAGGTCATCATCAGTGGGTACTGAATCACCTGCCCTCCTGATAGAATCAGGATGAACGTGCACTGAGTGTAGATCAGTTGTAGCATGTGCCCCTTTGTCTTGGAACTGGGGACTTCCTGCCTCAGGACTATGTCCTTCATCAGCAATTGCCTCTGGTAAGGTCTTAGTAATGGTACCAACTACATCCTGATCATATGCGGAAGCAGGATAAGTGGCAACCTCACCAGAAGTTCCAATCTTCTTTTCTACACTAGGAAATGGAACATTGTAACCCCTATGCTATGGGTTATCAGATTCACTTTGATTCTCCCCCTTAATGGTAGAGGTATGCCCAGTTGTAATTGGTATCTGGGGAGGGGTGAGGGGTGCACTGACTCAGCACTTGTGCAACAATTAATGTAGGACTTTTGGGGGCGGTTGTGCATGTGGTGATTGGGTAGAAGCGGATTGCACCCGGGTGAATGGTGTGCTTCAATGGTAACCCTCTCAAGTGAGAGAGGTTCCAGCAGTGTGGGTTCCCCAATATTGGTTGCAACAGGATTCTTTTGAGAGGATACCTGTGCGGCTGTGGTTGGTTGAGTCTTTGACACAACTGGGGGGTTAATACCAGTATGTGTTTTTCCTGCGTTTGTGGTACAGGGGCATCCTCAGGGGACTCATCTCCCTGAGTAGCCTTTTTGGCTTTTTGGATTTTGGCTTGGAGGGGACTCTGGTTCTGGAGGTGGTGGGTTCCAACTGCGTGGGTTTTCGCAGTTTGGCAGCCTGTTTCAGTGTGTGGTCAGAGTTGTGCCTGGAGTATACTTCAGGCAATACAACCATTGCATGGACTCCAAGGCCAACAAGTCCTTCAGCTTTCAGCTGATTCTCTATTATGGCCATAATGAACCGAGGATATAATATCCAGCGGTTAGAAATAGATTTTGAGGCCATTTCCTTAAGTTCAAGAAAATGATTTCAGAAAAGTTTATGTCTTGTTGCTCAAGGATAGAGAATAGTACCTGCTGCCATCTGGTAGACATCGATCCCACGAGGATGTCTTAGGAGCTAAACAAACATTACCATGTGAAAGACAAGACGTTCTACATCATGGAAATGTTTCTTCAAATGGTAGAGGCACTAAGGTTCTCCTGATATCCATGGTGGGCAAAGGATAATTAGTTGTGCCCTTTGGATACCCAGCAGGAAAAGTGGCATCATCAGGTTTAGGGTTTGGCGTAAGATTGTCGGAGTGATGACCACTTGATGGTTGTTGACGACCGACTGGAGAGACTCGGTGTTGTTCTCCCCAGTGGTAATGGTGACGTTCGTCCAAAACTGGTGAAGGGATTTGGCATGAATGGTGGGATTTAGAAGGAAGGCCGTTTTGTAGGGTGACTGGACCATTAGATCAATGGCGTTATCGAACTTTGTCCAGAAAGGCGATTTGGTGAGGTAGGCTACACAGTTGTGTCCTGGTTTGAGCTGCATGATCGCCATTAATGAGAGAGAAGTTTTGGAGGTTTGACCGTTAGGTTTAAAATGATAAAGCTCTAAAGGATTAGGTATGAGGTATTTATAGGGTAAGGGTTAGAAAACAACTGAAGGGTTTGGTGTTAATCATCATAGTTTTTAAACGACTGATGACGTGGTATTACCCTTTCAGATGTTGAAACAACTGAAGTCTTAGTTTTAGGCATCAGTAGTTATAAAACTACTGAAAACCATGGTTTTGACTTCAGATGTTTGAAAACAACTGAAGACTTGGTTTTAGTCATCAGTAGTTATAAAACTACTGAAAACCTTGGTTTTGCCTTCAGGTGTTGTAAACAACTGATAACTTGATTTTAGTCATCAGTAGTTGTGAAACTACTGAAGACATGGTTATGGTATCAGTTGTTGAAAACAACTGATGACTTGGTGTTAGTCATCAGTAGTTGTGAAACTACTGAAGACATGGTTTTGTCATCAGTTGTTTAGGATGAAACAGCAGTTGTAGAAACAACTGAAGAGAGAGTTCTCATCGGTAGTTTTCATCGATTCATAGCCTTTCAGCTGTTTCATACTGTCCTCAACACTTACTCATCAGCCTTTGTGGCTGTTTTCAGTTGTTTCATAGGACATCAGTACTTATCTGTTTTTACTGATATCAGTAGTTATAACTACATCAGTAGTTGTAACTTGATCAGTTGTTTTAACAGAATCAGTACTATCTGTGATATGGTTACTAATGATTATCAGTACTTAGTTACTGAGATCATCAGTATTTCACTTATTCTAGCTGCAGCATACCAAGCCTTAACACAGGTTTTGGAAAGTTGAACTATCCAAAGGCTTAGTAAAAATGTCTACAAGCTCATCAGCACTAGGCACAAACTTTGGATCACTCAGACCTTTTTCAAAACAATCCCGAATAAAATGATGTCTGATCTCTATGTGTTTGGTCCTAGAGTGCTAAACTGGATTTTTGACAATGCACAGAGCTGAAGCACTATCCATTAATAATGGAGTCTTAGTCTCTGTAATGCCATAATCCAAAATTTGGTTTTGAAGCCAGAGTACCTGAGAAGTACAACTTGCAGCTGCAATGTACTCTGCTTCAGCAGTGGATGTAGCAACAGATGTTTGTTTCTTACTCTGCCAAGAAATCAAACAGTTGCCTAGAATTGACATCCACCAGAAGTTGACTTTCTAGTTAACTTGCACCCTGCATAGTCACTATCTGAAAAGCAACTAATTTGCAAGAGTGTCCAGTGGAATACCATAATCCTAGAGATTGTGTACCTTGCAAATATCTAAAGATCCTCTTGACTGCAATCAAATGAGACTCTTTAGGAGCAGCCTGAAATCTAGCACAGACACAAGTAGCAAACATGATATCTGTCTAGAAGCTGTTAAGTACATCAAGGACCCAATCACATCTAAAGTGTTTCATCAATCAGCTTTACCTTTCTGATCCACATCCAGTTGTGTGGTGTTGCACATAGGAGTAGAACAGGGCTTACTATTTTGTAAATCAAACTTATTCAAAAGATCTTTTGTATATTTGGACTGATGAATAAAGGTGCCATCAGCCTTTTGTTTGATTTGCAAGCCTAGAAAGAACTGTAATTCTCCCATTGCACTCATTTCAAACCTCTGTTTCATTAATTTGGTAAAATCATCACATAATTGGGGATCAGAGGATGCAAAAACGATATCATCAACATAAATTTGAACAAGTAGCTTATGCTGATCCACCTTCTTAATAAACAAAGTTTTATCTATGGAGCCTCTAGTGAAATTATTCTTGAGAAGAAAAGTGGAGAGTGTCTCATACCAGGCTCTAGGAGCTTGTTTCCCCAAAAGGGCCTTATCAAGTTTATACACCCATTCAGGATGTTTATTATCCTCAAAACCTGGTGGTTGACACACATAAACTTCTTCTTTTATTTTGCCATATAAAAATGCACTTTTGACATCCATTTGAAAAACTTTGAGATGTGGAATGCAGCATAGGCTAAGAACAATCTAATTGCCTCTAGTCTGGCTACAAGGGCAAAGGTTTCATCATAATCAATACCTTCTTCTTGTGAGAACCCCTGTACAACCAGTCTAGCCTTGTTCTTAACAATAAGCCCATTTTCATTAGTTTTATTCCTAAACACCCATTTAGTGCCTATTGTACACTTAGCTGGGGGTAGAGGAACTAGTTCCCACACTTTCTGTTTCTTGAACTGAAGTAGCTCAAGCCGCATGGCTTCAACCCATCCATTGTCTCTTAAAGCAATATGATAGTTCTTTGGCTCTAGTTGACTGATGAAGAGAGCATAGAAGCAGAAGTTAGACAATTGACTTCTTGTTGAAACTCCAGCATTGATATCACCAAGGATTTAAGACATTGGGTGATTCTTCAGCTCTTGATAAACAATGATATCTGTGCAAATGTTTGCAGAACCTTCAGCAGCAGCAGATGTTGAGGCAGACTCTTGAAACCAAGAATTTGATGGTAACTCAAAAGATGTAGAGGAATCAGAGATCTCATCAGCATTAGTTGTGGATGGAACTGCTGAAGCTACAGGAACATCAAGTTTAGCAGACTCAGGCAGTTGGTCACTAAACTTGAATAGGTGAGTATTGATATTATCATCATCATCATCAATACCACCAGGTGGAAGACATGCTGCAGAAGATGATTTATCCACATGGTCTGCAACAACCGGAGGTTGAGAAGGAACATATTGCAGTATGTCCAAATCAAACAACTCCACAGGGTTTTGTGGAATCTTGTCCATTGGAGATTCATTAAACTTCACATGCAAAGTCTCTTCAACTATCTTTGTTCTGCAGTTGAAGACTCTGTATGCTTTGCAAGTAGATGAATAACCAACAAAAGACCCTTCATCCACCTTAGGATCAAATTTTTGGAGTTGATCCTTTGTGTTGAGAATAAAACAGGGACACCCCAAATGCTCTGAAAAATGAAATTAGAGGAGCCAAGTGATGTAGAACTTCATATGGAGTCTTCATCAACCTCTGATTTACTAAGGCTCTATTCTGCACATAGCAAGCTGTGTTAACAGCTTCAGCCCAAAAGTTCAGTGGCAAACCAGAGTCAGCCAACATAGACCTTGCAGCTTCAATTAGGGTCCTGTTCTTTCTCTCCACGACTCCATTTTGTTCTGGAGTTCTTGGGATGCTAAACGCCTTTTGATTCCCTTTGAAAGATAAAATTCATCAAGTGTATGGTTTCTGAATTGAGTTCCATTGTCACTCCTTATACACTTGACTGAAAGGGAATACTGCTTCTCAACATACAACACAAAGTTGATAATCTTCTGAGCACCCTCATCCTTTGAATACAGAAAGAAAGTCCATACAATCTGGAGTATCATCCACAATTACCAGACAATATTTCTTCTTTGCCATGCTCATCACTCTCACAGGACCAAATAGATCCATATGCAATAATTGCAAGCAGGCAGTGGACTTAGGCTCTTCATAGGGGGAATGAGACTTTGTGTTGTTTTCCTTTTAAACAAGCATGCAGGTTTCATCACAGTAGAACTCCTTTATTGGTAAGCCTCTCACTAAACTATTGTGGATCAGCTGATTCATGTTTTTGAAATTAACATGACCCAGCCTTCTATGCCACAGTTTAGATTCCTGAGGAGAGGCTTTGGAAAATAGGCAAGGATGGCCTCTGATATTTATTTTCTTGGAAAGATCTAAGGCATACACTCTTCCTGTCCTGTTGGCCCTCAGGAGAGTGTGATCATCCAACACCTTATCAATCAAATTCAGAACTTTGGATGACAGAATCCGGCAGTTCTGACTGGTGAAAAGAGCAACATGGCCTTTATCACATATTTGACTAACACTCAAGAGATTGTACTTGAGATTTTCCACATGGTTAACATCATCAAACTTTATTTCTCCATTGGAGACAAAGCCTTTTCCATGATGTAACCCCTAGCATCATTGCCAAAAAAAACAAACCCCTTCTTTCCTTGAGAGTAGTCATGAAGAAGAGAGTTGTTCCCAGTTATATGCATAGATCCCCCACCATCTACATACCAGATGCTACTTTGGCATGTTGAAGAACCCTGCAATCATAAACAATTAGTTAGTTTTTGAGACCCAAACCTTTTTGGTTTTGGGTCTATTCACATCAACAGATGGTAAACTAACAGACTTGCTATGAATAACAGCCTGAGGGGATGGAGATGGTGAAGAAGAAGATTCCTTTGGCATGGATTTTCTTCTCTGTGGTTTTAACACAGGAGCATCTAATTGGTTGACTCTCCCCAATAGATGTTGAACCATCAAAACAAGTTGTGTCTGATTTTGTGATAAAGCCTTCAGCTCATCAGACACATTAGTGCTTGAGTTAGATGGGTTCCTGTGTTGTATCATCTCTCTTTAAGCAACCTCAGTTGTTGCCTGTTTAACCCCTTTCTTTGTGGATTTCTCTTTGGATTTTGGGGTTACAGGTTTTGATGTTGCTGGTACAAATTTGATTTCAAACTCAGTTTTCATTTTATCCATTTTCTCTTTAATTTTTCATTATGTTTGAGTTTGGAGCCCTTTTTATACTAGCAATCATCAGTAAGATGATTGAATAAGCCACATATTTCACATGGCTTTTTCTTCATCTTAAGTTGATCATCTGCTGAAGAAGATGAAACTACTGAAGACTTGTTCTTCAGTAATTTGCTATCAGTACTAGCAGTTTTCTTCCCTTTAGTACATGCTTTCTTGATATCTTCTTCAATAGGTTTCTCACCCTTACTACTTGCAGTTTTCTTCTCTTTAGTAAATGCAATAGTTTGGGTTTGTCTTCCAGGTGTTATGACATTCACTTTAGTACTTTCAGTACTTTGTGAAATACCACCTGGAGTGATCAACTTTTTGATCATGTGAGTGTCAGCATTTGAACCATCAACATTAGCTGATAGGTTCTGAGAGGACTTAATGCTGACTTCAACCTCTGATGGTGCTGTATCAGATAGTAGATGACATGATGAAAAGGATTGGTTATTGCTTTCTCCATCAGATTCTACCTCTGCTCTGGGAGTAAAATCTGTAGGAGGAGCAGTATGATTATAACCAATGCCAAACTTCACATTGGAAGCAGATTGCTTACTAAGAAGCATTTCAAAACCCTTGCAAGAATTTACCCATCGATCACACTCTACCTGGGTAGTTGCAAGTGTTTCTTTGAGGTCTCTAGACTTCTCTAGAAGTACCTCTTCCCTAGCCTTATCATCTGTGATTTGGCATTTAAGTTTGTAAATCTCATCATTCTTATCATTAAGCACAGACTCAAATTCAGCTTTTCTTTTAGAAATTGTTTGTTCTAGCTCAATGTTCTTGTTAATTAAAGCTACATTTGCTTCTCAAATAGATGCAAATACGGCTATGCATGTTTCAGAACATAACTTGGCTTTTGCTTAGAGGATACCTGTGATACCTGTGGTGTAGATGCATTAGAGGATGAAGTATCAGCAGACTCCAAAGCCATAAGAGCTAGATTTCCAAAAGGACTGTCACCACCATGTTGACCAGCACCAGAGAACAGTTTTCATGACCAGACAAATGATCTGGTAAACTGCTCTAGTCAACAACTCCTGGGGTGAAAAAGCTGTGTTGTTGAGGTTGAGTTTGTTGATGAGATTGGGAAGGTTGAGGTTCAGGTAATGCATTTGGTTGTTGTGCAATTGGAGCTTGAACCGATTTGACTGAGCAAGTAATAACAAGGAAAAGGATATGACATTGGACCCTGGGGACAAAGTATGCAGGAGATACAGGGTGTGATTGATGACCAGAACTGTTAGGATCAGTGATCTACGTTTGATTGATTAGAGAGTATCACAACGGAATTCTAACAATGAATTAGCCAAATCACAAGAACAAAAGATATTCAATGTAAGAACAAAACGGTTATAGATAGAGAGAATTCTGCAGATATATTTCATTCAATATTCACTTTCGTGGTGACGGAATGTCACAATTACAATTAGGTCGACACCTCTTATATAAGAGATGAGACGTCTGCTGATGTCACTTGATAGTGACATCTAACAGAATTTATCACAAACTACTGATAGTTAACACAACTACTGAAGATGTCAAACAGCTGACATCTTCTTACAAAAATGCTAAGTGTTAACTATTATTACAACTACTGAAAAGAAACTACTGAAACAATAACAACTGAAGAACATACTCTTTAGTTGTTTTACAAATACTGAAACAAGAAACTACTGAAAGGTAAACCATCACAACTATTGAAGAAGACCTCTTCAGCTGTTGTGACAACGTCTGATACTTTGGTCTTCAGCACTTGTATCTTCAGACTTTGTCTTCAGCACTTGTGTCTTCAGACTTTGTCTTCAGCACTTGTGTCTTCAGACTTTGTCTTCAGCACTTGTGTCTTCAGACTTTGTCTTCAGCACTTGTGTCTTCAGACTTTGTCTTCAGCACTTGTGTCTTCAGACTTTGTCTTCAGCACTTGTGTCTTCAGACTTTGTCTTCAGCACTTGTGTCTTCAGACTTTGTAATCAGCTGTTGTCTTCAGCTGTTGTGGTCTTCAGTAGTTGTTGTGATGTCTGTGGGACTTAAAGGTTTTTCTGATCTGGCTCATTGGTTCTTTTGGTCCAACAAACTCCCCCTGAACCAATGCAGCCAAAACCTTTAACTTTATTGAGGTTCCACTTATTGTTGGCAGAATGGTTGGTCTTTTTCCTTCTTGATTAGTTGAGAAGATGACCCATATAAGCACTGGCATGGGAAGAAATCTCAGAGATCTGTTTGGCAAGGTATGAATGGGAACTCTGTTTTGGGGAACTGGACACAGAGTTGTTACCCCATTCATAAGATCTACTTTCCCATGATGAGTCTGTACGACTCTCGAACATAGGCCTCAAGGAGAACAACCTGTTCCTCCTTGGAGAGTTCTTCTACTCCTCCTTCAAAGAAGAACTCTGGACCATAGTACTCAGATAAGTACTTTACAGTCCTGCCATTCTTCAACTCCACAGTAGTTATCTCCCTATAGACAAATTCATCAGGATGAGTGCCCTCAAGAAGTAACTGAAGCTCATTCTTCTTAATGTCTTCAAGCTTCTTATATAATAACCCCTTTTTGATCATCTTGTTTTCCAGTAAGGGTTGAGGGGTCATTTTTGATTGATGAGCCTTCTTGAATTCATCGATTATTTCCCAAGGTGAGACTACAATGGCCAACATGATTGTAGAGTCTATTGTTTTTCTAACCTGGCCATTGTATCTATGTGGAATGGATCTTTTGTGGATTCTAGAACTCACCTTGGGGTCTGGCCATACTCTCACTCTCTCCTTTTGATACTGAAATGTGTGTCTGAGAGTGTACAGCCTCTGAGCATGCCCTTTCATGGCTTGTATAGATGATGACTGAGGAAATTCTTTGTCAACCATCTTCAGTAGTTGCTCATCGTGCTGCTTCTCCTGTTCTTCATCTTCTATTTTGACTCTAACCGTTTCCCTTTGTGAGTCAGGTGTGATCATGAGTTGACTCCTGGGTTCTGGTAGCCTTAGAACAGCAGAGAGTGGCAGACTATCATCTTCATCCTCTTCTTCTTCATCTTCTTCTATCCTCAGCACCCTTCTCCTCCTTCTAGGTGCATCACTGGATGATGGTTGGGTTGGTTTTTGTGGTAAAGGAATTGGTTTTGAAGGTTGAGGATGTTTGGATTTGGGTTTTGAGATTGGTTTGGAGATTTGAGGGGTAGGCTGTTTTTGAGTGGGTGATTGGGAAGGTTGTTCAAGCATTTTGGTTGTGAGTTTGGCTTTTGTGAGTCTTTCCATTTCAAACCTTTTCCCAGCCCCAGCCTCATCAAGTGCTTCAATGATTATCCCCTTATGAAATTGCTCAGACAAACAGATTCTGGTGGCTATAGCCAGAATGCTGTCTCTGGTCCATGAACGAATCTCCATCAGTGATCTTCCTAAGTATTTGGCTATGAATCGAATCATGATCTCCAATCTCTCTTTCTCTAGCACATTGTACCCAGCCCATCTGTTTTGAATTTCCTCTACTTCCAACCTCCTGATCTCACTGTCTAGTGTGGCTGTATCAAAGTCTTGCTTGAAGAGTTGCTCAATGATTTTGTCCATGGATCGGCTGTGTGTTTCATCTGCATCTTTTACCAGCTCTTCCAAGGATTTTTCTTCAGCATTCGTTTGACCACCAGCACTTTTCTTTCTTTTGTAAGTGATCAGTTGTTGTTCCTTTTCCTTTTCCAACTCCTTGGTTTTCTCTTGTGCCTTCTCTTCCTCAGTTCTTTTTCTTTTCTTTTCTTTCACTGCTGTACTCTCTTTCTTTTTCCTTTCACTGACTTAATCTCCCCCTTTTTGGTTGCATTGGTTGAAAGGGGTTGATTGCCAGAAAGGTGTTTGCCCACAACCTCCTCTATCAATGGGTGGACTACTGAGGAAAGCCTCTCATCAATGGCTTTGATCACTATGTCAGTGATTATGGGTGTGATGAGAGGGAGGGAATTTTGAAGGATAGAAACTATTTGCTCAGGAGGGTTCTGTTCCTGAGAAATAGTGCCAGAAACTGAGGCAGGTGGCTTAGTTGTTGGGAGTGGCTCAGTGTTTGGGGAACCTTCAATGAAGGTGCCATCTGTGAGGTGGTAGAGGCAGATGGTCTTTGTTCCTTAGAAGTTTTGGCAAGCAGCTCTTTGAGTCTGCTCACTTCCTCTTCCAGGATGGTGTTTTGGGCAATTACATCGTAAAAGAAGCCCAGGTCATCATCAGTAGATACTGAATCACCTGACCTCCTGATAGGATCAGGCTGAACATGCACTGAGTGTAGCTCAGTTGTAGCATGTGCCCCTTTGTCTTGGAACTGGGGACTTCTTGCCTCAGGACTTTGTCCGTCATCAGCAGTTGCCTCTGGTAAGGTCTTAGTAATGGTACCAACTACACCTGATCATATGCTGACGCAGGAGAAGTGGCAGAGTCACCAGAAGTTCCAATCTCCATTGCTACACTAGGAGAAGAACATTGTAACCCCTATGCTGTGGGTTCTCAGCTGCACTTTGGTCCTCCCCCTCAATGGTAGAGTGTTCCCAGTAGTAATTGGTATCTGGGGAGGGGGTGAGGAGTGCAACTGAGTCAGCACTTGTGCAACAAGTAATGTAGGACTTTGGGGGGCGGTTGCATGGGGAGATGGGGTAAAAGCAGTCTGCACCTGGGGAGGATGGTGCTTTTCAATGGCAATCTCCTCAAATGAGGAAGATCCCAGATTGGTGGGTACCCCTTCTGAGGTTGCTGCAGGCTCCTTTTGAGAGGAATCCTGAGCGGTTGTGGCTGGAAGAGTCCTTATATCCACTAGGGGGTTATAACCAGTGGATATAGCCTGTGTTTGTGTTGCAGGGGCATCCTCAGGGGACTCATTTCCCTGAGTAGCCTTTTTGGTTTTCTTTTTAGTGGGTTTGGTGGGGACTTTTGATTTGGAGGTGGTGGCTGTGGGTTCCAGCTGCGTGGGTTTGCGCAGCTTGGCAGCCATTTTGAGTGATTGGTCAGAGTTGTGCCGGGAGTATACTTCAGGCAAAACAGCCATAGCAGGGACTCCCAGGCCAACAAGTCCCTCAACTTGAAGTTGGTTTGTAATTATGGCCATTATGAACCGCGGATATAATATCCAACGGTTAGCAGTTTGTTTTTGAGCCATATCCTTGAGCTCTGAAAATAGTATTTCTGAAAAATTTAAAGTTGTTGCTCAAGAATGGAGTACATTACCTGCTGCCACCTTGTAGACATTTGATCCCAAGACGAAGTCTTAGGAGCCAAACAGACATTTACCATGTGAAATATGAGACGTTCAGCATCATGGAAATGTTTCTTCAGTATGGTGGAGGCACTAAGGTTTCCCTGATATCCATGGTGGGCAAAGGATAAATCAGTTGTGCCCTTTGGATATCCAGCAGGAGAAGTGGCATCATCCAGGTGTAGAGTTTTACGAAGTATATCGGGAGTGATGACCACTTCGTGGTTGTTGATGACCGACCGGAGAGATGTTGTGTTGTTCTCCCAGTGGTGAGGGTGACGTTCATCCAAAACTGGTTAAGGGATTCGGCATGAAGGATTGGATTGAGAAGAAGGCCGTTTTGTAGGGTGACTGGATCATAAGATCAATAGCATTATCGAACTTAGCCTAGAATGGCGATTTGGTGAGGTAAGCTACACAGTTGTGTCGCGGTTTTAGCTGCATGGACGCCATTTTATGTGAGAGAAGTTAGGTTTGAAGAAGATGAGGCTCTGAAGGATTAGGTCAGGGATATTTATAGGGTACGGGTTAGAAAACGACTGAAGGGTTTGGTGTTAGTCATCAGTAGTTTTAAACGACTGTTGACATGGTATTACCCTTTCAGACGTTGAAATAGCTGAAGTCGTGGTTTTAGGCATCAGCAGTTATAAAACTACTGAAGACCATGGTTTTGACTTCAGATGATGAAACAACTGAAGACTAGGTATCAGTCATCAGTAGTTGTGAAACTACTGAAGACATTGGTTTTGTCAGCAGTTGTTGTAAACAGCTGAAGACGTGGTGTTAGTCTTCAGTAGTTGTGAAACTACTAAAGACATGGTTTTGTCATCAGTTGTTGTAAACAGCTGATGACTTGGTATTAGTCATCAGTAGTTGTGAAACTACTGAAGACATGGTTTTGTCATCAGTTGTTTAGGATGAAACAGCAGTTGTAGAAACAAATGAAGAGAAAGTTCTCTTCAGTAGTTTTCGTCAATTCATAGCCTTTCAGCTGTTTCATACTGTCCTCAACACTTATCAGACTTTGCATCTGCTTTTCAGGTGTTTCATAGGACGTCAGTACTTATCTGTTTGTACTGATTTCAGTAGTTGTAACTACATCAGTAGTTGTAACTACATCAGTGGTTTAGAACAGATAAAGTACAGTACTTGTGAAGCATTTAGCCGTCAGTAGTTATAAAAACTACTAAAGGTGAAAGAACTCATCAGTACTTATATGTGACATGGTTACTAATGATCACCAGTACTTTTTACTGAAATCATCAGTAGTTGTCACTTATTCTAGCTGCAGCATACCAAGCCTTAACACAAGGTTTTGGAAAGTAGAACTATCCAAAGGCTTAGTAAAAATATCTGCAAGCTCATCAGCACTAGGCACAAACTTAGGATCAATCAGACCTTTTTCAAAACAATCCCAAATAAAGTGATGTCTGATCTCTATATGTTTGGTCCTAGAGTGCTGGACTGGATTTTTGACAATACACAGAGCTGAAGCACTATCCATTAATAATGGAGTCTTAGTCTCTGTATGCCATAATCCATAATCAGTTAGTTTTGGAGACCCAAACCTTTTTGGTTTTGGGCCTGTTCTCATCAACAGATGGTAAACTAACAGGTTTCATGGAAACAACAGCCTGAGAGGAAGAAGATGGTGAAGAAGAGGAATCCTTTGGCTTGGACCTCCTTTTTTGTGGTTTCAACATAGGAACATCTAATTGGTTAACTCTTCCCAATAGATGTTGAACCATCATAACCAGTTGTGTCTGATTTTGTGATAAAGCTTTCAGCTCATCAGATACATTCCATTGGAGTTTGATAAGTTCCTATGTTGCACCTTCTTCTTTTGAGCAATCTCAGCTGTTACCTGTTTAACCCCTTCCTTTTTTGATTTCTTTATGGACTTAAGGGTTACAGGATTTGATGTTGCTGATACAAATGTGGTCTCAAACTCAGTTTTCATTTTAACCATTTTGTCTTTAATTTCCTCTTTATTTTTGAGTTTGGATCCTCTTTTGTACCAGCAATCATCTGTAAGATGATTGAACAAACCACATACTTCACATGGTTTCTTCTTCATCTTATGTTGACCATCAACTAAAGAGGATGAAACAACTGAAGACTTGCTCTTCAGTGCTTTGAAAGCATTGTTTGCTTTCTTGACTTCCTCTTTAGTAGTCTTCAAACTCTTTCTACTGGCAGTTTTCTTCTTTTTAGTACTGACAGTATTTGAGTTTGAACTTCAGGTGTTAAATCTTGCTCTCTAGTCCTTTCAGGACTTTCAGAATTAACTCCTGAGTTGATCAACTCATTGATCATGTGAGTGTCAGCAGTGGAACCATCAACATCAGCTGATAGGTTCTGAGAGGGCTTAGTGCTGACTTCTACTTCTGATAGTGCTAAATCAGAAAGTAGATCACATGATGAAATGGATTGGTTATCACTCTCACCATCAGATTCTACCTCTGCTCTGGGAGTAAAATCTGTAGGTGGAGCAGTGTGATTGTAACCAATGCCAAACTTCACATTGGAAGCAGATTGCTTACTAAGAAGCATTTCAAAACCTTTGCATGATTGTACCCATCGATCACACTCTACTTGGGTGACTGCTAGGGTTTCTTTGAGATCTTTGTACTTCTCTAGAAGTACCTCTTCCCTAGCCTTATAATCTGTGATTTGGCATTTAAGTTTGTAAATCTCATCATTCTTTTCATTAAGCACAGACTCAAATTCAGCTTTTCTTGTGGAAATTGTTTGTTCTAGCTCAATGTTCTTGTTAATCAAAGCTACATTTGCTTCTCTACAGATGCAAATGCTGCTATGCATGTTTCAGAACATAATTTGGCTTTTGCCTCAGAGGATACCTGTGATACCTTTGATGTAGAGACATTTGTGGATGAAGTATCAGCAGAATCCAAAGCCATAAGAGCTAGATTTCCAAAGGGACTGTCACCACCATGTTGACCAGCACCAGTGAACAATTGTTCATGACCAGACAAATCATCTGGTAAACTACTCCAGTCAACAACTCCTGGGGTGAAGAAACTGTGTTGTTGACGTTGAGTTTGTTGATGAGATTGGGAAGGTTGTGGTTCAGGCAATGCTTGTGGTTGTTGTGCAATTGGAGCTTGAACAGGATTTGGTTGAGGCATATAATAGCAGGGATAAGGATATGACATTGACCCTGGGGGACAAAATATGCAGGAGACCTAGGATGTGAATGATGACCAGAACCAGCAGGATGTTGCCCTCTGTTTTGTGGACTAGTACTAGGAAAAGTCACAAAGGGTGCAGAAGAGTTAGATCCAGTTGATCTACACTCTCTTGCAAAGTGTCCTAGCCTTTGGCATTTGTGACACCTCAACTTACTCTTGTCAAAACCAACTTTGGTTTTGCCAGAGAGTCCAGGAAATTTCCTGCCAGTTCTATTATAGAACTTCTGAGATCTGATATTAATCAATGCCATTGGCTCAGAATATCCATCTCTTCTAGATCATCATCAGCTATTCCTTTCAAATCATCCATGATGAAGCATAGATTGTCACTATTACTGCCAGAATGACTCTCAATACCAACAAATGCATGATCAGAACTATTTGAAGAGAAATCAATATGCTTATCATAATTGCTTTCAGATGCAGCATATTCTGACTCATGACCAACCAAGGCAGTATTCCCTGTACAAAGTCATCAGTGAGCTTTCCTGATGAGGACAGTTTCCTCTTCTGCTCTATCTCTCTTTCGAATGTAAGCAGTTTCCCATGAAGTTGGGTGAGAGATAGGCTATCCAGATTTGCACTGGAGCGTAGGACAATAGTGTATGTGTCCCATCTCTCAGAAGTGATCTGAGGAACCTGTTATTCATCTGGCTATTGGTGTATTCATGTTTCACCATTTTCAGCTCAGAGATCAAGCAGGAAAAATGCTCAAACTGTTGCGTCAGTGTCTCACCCTTTCTATGAGAGAATGTCTCATATTGTTGGGCAAGGATTTCTCTGTTGTTTGCTAAGACCTCATCTGTGCCACCGAATTGTTCCTTCAGGGCATTCCAAAGATTATGAGCAGTTTCATGATGCATAAGCCCTGAATAGATTTCATTAGGCAGTGCCATGGCCAGAATTCCATGGGCTTTAGCATCAATCTCAAACAGTTTCCGATCTTCATCAGAGTATTGTTCCTTCTTCTTCGGAACCATTTGATTGGTTTCCGGATTGTTCACCATAGGCTTATGTGGTCCGTGTACCACAGATGTCCAACAACCTGAACTGTTAACAGACAGGTGATGAAGCATTCTTCGCTGCCATATGTTATACTCGGTCCTAACCAGCATCGGGGGCTTGGTTGAGGAACAGTATTGTGAGGATCATTAGAAAGAGTAGTCATCTCAGATTCATCAAATTCAATTAAGCTATAATAGATTTAGAACAAAAACACAACAACCAATTGAACCAAGAGAGATCTCAAAATAAATGAACGAAAGTGTCAGAAATTCAATAATCTATAACCAGTTCTTGCAAAATGCTAATTCAATCAAACATAGATATCAATTAGCAGTTTCAATGATCAATTGTTAGATCAATCAATGATTAACCTGCTCTGATACCACTTGTTAGGATCAGTGATCTACGTTTGATTGATTAGAGAGTATCGCAGTGGAATTCTAACAATGAATTAGCCAAATCACAAGAACAAAAGATATTCAATGTAAGAACAAAACGGTTATAGATAGAGAGAATTCTGCAGGTATATTTCATTCAATATTCGCTTCGTGGTAACGGAATGTCACAATTACAATTAGGTCGACACCTCTTATATAAGAGATGTGACGTCTGCTGATGTCATTTGATAGTGACATCTAACAGAATTTATCACAAACTACTGATAGTTAACACAACTACTGAAGATGTCAAACAGCTGACATCTTCTTACAAAAATGCTAAGTGTTAACTATTATTACAACTACTGAAAAGAAACTACTGAAACAATAACAACTGAAGAACATACTCTTCAGTTGTTTTACAAATACTGAAACAAGAACTACTGAAGGTAAACCATCACAACTATTGAAGAAGACCTCTTCAGCTGTTGTGACAACGTCTGATACTTTGGTCTTCAGCACTTGTGTCTTCAGACTTTGTCTTCAGCACTTGTGTCTTCGGACTTTGTCTTCAGCACTTGTGTCTTCAGACTTTGTCTTCAGCACTTGTGTCTTCAGACTTTGTCTTCAGCACTTGTGTCTTCAGACTTTGTCTTCAGCACTTGTGTCTTCAGACTTTGTCTTCAGCACTTGTGTCTTCAGACTTTGTCTTCAGCACTTGTGTCTTCAGACTTTGTCTTCAGCACTTGTGTCTTCAGACTTTGTCTTCAGCACTTGTGTCTTTAGACTTTGTCTTCAACACTTGTGTCTTCAGACTTTGTCTTCAGCATTTGTGTCTTCACACTTTGTAATCAGCTGTTGTCTTCAGCTGTTGTGTTCTTCAGTAGTTGTTGTGATGTCTGTGGGACTTAAAGGTTTTTCTGATCCGGCTCATTGGTTCTTTTGGTCCAACAAGAACCAGCAGGATGTTGCCCTCTGTTTTGTAGACTAGTGCTAGGAAAGTCACAAAGGGTGCAGAAGAGTTAGATCCAGTTGATCTACATTCTCTTGCAAAGTGTCCAAGCCTTTGGCATTTGTGACACCTCAACTTACTCTTGTCAAACCAACTTTGGTTTTGCCAGAGAGTCTAGGAAATTTCCTGCCAGTTCTCTTGTAGAACTTCTGAGATCTGATGTTAACTAAGGCCATTTGGCTTAGAATATCCATCTTTTCTAAATCATCATCAGCAATTCCCTTCAGATCATCCATGATGAAGCATAGATTGTCACTATTACTGCCGGAATGACTATCAATACCAACAAATGCATGATCAGAATTGGTTGAAGAGAAATCAATATGCTCATCATAATTGCTTTCAGATGCAGCATATTCTGACTCATGACCAACCAAGGCAGTGTTCCCTGGTACAAAGTCATCAGTGAGCTTTCCTAATGGTGATAGTTTCCTTTTCTGCTCTATCTCTCTTTGAATGTAAGCCATTTCCCATGAAGTTGGGTGAGAGATAGGCTATCCAGATTTGCACTAGAGCGTAGGACAATAGTGTATGTGTCCCATCTCTCAGGCAGTGATCTGAGGAATCTGTTATTCATCTGCCTGTTGGTGTATTCCTGTTTCACCATTTTTAGCTCAAAGATCAAAGAAGAAAAACGCTCAAACTGTTGAGTCAGTGTCTCATCCTTTCTATGAGAGAATGTCTCATATTGTTGGGCGAGGATTTCTCTGTTGTTTGCTAGAACCTCATCAGTTCCACCGAATTGTTCCTTCAGTGCATTCCAGAGGGTATGAGCAGTTTCATGATGCATAAGCCCTGAATAGATTTCATTCGGCAGTGCCATGGCCAGAATTCCATGGGCTTTAACATCAATCTCAAACAGTTTCCGATCTTCATCTGAGTATTGTTCCTTCTTCTTTGGAACCATTTGATTGGTTTCTGGATTGTTCACCATAGGCTTATGTGGTCCATGTACCACAGATGTCCAACAACCTGAACTGTTAACAGACAGGTGATGAAGCATCCTTCGTTGCCATATGTTATACTCAGTCCTAACCAGCATCGGAGGCTTGGTTGAAGAACCGGTATTGTGAGGGTCTTAGAAGGAGTAGTCATCTCAGATTCAACCAAATTTAATTAATCTATAACAGATTTAGAACAAAACACAACAAACCAATTGAACCAAGAGAGATCTCAAAATGAATAAACGAAAGTGGCAGAAATTCAATAATCTATAACCAGTTTTTGCAAATAAGCTAATTCAATCAAACATAGACATCAAATAGCAGTTTCAATGATTGAGTGTTAGATCAATCAATGATTAACCAGCTCTGATACCATTTGTTAGGATCAGTGATCTACGTTTGATTGATTTGAAAGTATAGCAGTAGAGAACAAACAATGAATTAGCAAATTCACAAGAACACAAAAGATATTCGAAGTAAGAACAAACGGTTATAGACAAAGAGATTCTGCAAAATATATTTCATTCAATATTCGCTTTCATGGTAACAGAATGTCACACATACAATTAGGTCAACATCTCTTATATAGGAGATGTGACGTCTGCTGATGTCACTTGATAGTGACATCTAACAGAATTATTCAAACTACTGATAGTTAACACAACTACTGAAGATGTCAAACAGTTGACATCTCCTTACAAAAATACTAAGTGTTAACTATCACTACAACTACTGAAAAGAAACTACTGAAACTACAACGACTGAAGAACATGCTCTTCAGTCGTTTTACAAATACTGAAATAAAAAAAGAAAACTACTGAAAGGAAACCATCACAACAACTGAAGAATGCTTCTTCAGCTGTTGTAACAAACTCTGAAGGCTTCAGTACTTGTACTTGATGTCTTCAGCTGTTGTCTTCAGCTGATGTCTTCAGCTGTTGTCTTCAGCTGATGTCTGCAGTTTTTGTACTTCAGCAGTTGTTCTTCAGTACTTTAGACTTCAGTTGTTGATCTTCAGAATTTGGTCTTCAGTTGTTGATCTTTAGTACTTTAGTTCTTCAGCTGTTGATCTTCAATACTTTAGTTCTTCAGCTGTTGATCTTCAGACTTTGATCTTCAGCTGTTGAAGTCTTCAGTACTTGTACTTCAGCTGTTGCTCTTCAGACTTTATGAATAGCTTATCAAGTCTTCAGCAGTTGTTGTGATGTCTGTGGGACTTGGAGGTTTTTCTGATCCGGCTCATTGGTTCTTTTGGTCCAACAGCAAGCTCCACTGCAATATCACATTCACTTGCTGAGTCGTCATCTAGATCCTCGACACTAGCAATGTTTGATTCTCCCGGAGACATAAACCGGAAGCTCCACTCTTGTCCTTCGTCATCATGAGCTGTTAAGGCTTTAGGATCCTTGCTCGATGAAGTAGGTCTGTTTGTGGGCTTATCCTGACGAGTGAAAGATGAGAATGGATTTCCATTTCCCGTCTTTTTGGGCTTCACACATTCACGTTTGTAATGCCCCTTTTCCCCATAATTGAAGTAGGTAACTTTTGTCTTGTCAAAGCCAAAAGTTGTGTCCTTAGTGGCAATCAGATTCTGTCTGGTCTTCTTGACAAACTTCTTTGCTCTCCGAACAACACTTGCTAAGGCCAACATGATGTCCATTCTTTCTAACTCTGTCTCGTCTACCTGCTCGTAGTCCTCGTCTGCCAGATGACAGTTCCTAATTTTCCCAGCAACTAGCCCGTCATAGGAGTGGACAACAGCCGCTAAGAGATCCATGTGCTCCTTTGCTACCTCTACTGTCACATTCCCGAGATTCTCGGTCTTCAGTTTTGTAGCATTTGCTTCAGGTGCTACGTATTGGGTACCAGACGACCCTGACGTGTCAGATCCTGAAGTAGTAGCTTGTGATGGACCAGCTGAACTCGACACAAACGCCGTTTGAAGTGGTGCTCTAGACATTTTGGCTTGTGGGGTTGAGTTGTACAGTGCCGGATTCTGATCATATGAAGACTTTTGGGCCCTGTACTTCATCCTCAACTCTTCCTCGCGCAGTTTCAGAATGAAGTCGTTGATGTCTAACTTCGCTAGCATATCATTTTGTCTAAGGTTGGAGACAAACGAACTCCACTTCTCGGGAAAACCATCTACAAAGTTTGAAACTTTATCTTCCATACACGTAGTAACTCCATGAGTGTGCAGCTCACTCATCAGATGGTAGAAACGTTCAATGACATCGTCCAAGCTCTCCTTTCCTATTGACAAGAAGTTGTCAAACTCCTTCTTCAATGCTTTAGCCTTCAGAGCTTTCAACGATGCACTTCCCTCATACCTCTTTTCCAATGCATCGTATAGCTTTTTAGCTTGCTTGTTCTCAGTAAATTGATGGAAGATGTCCTTAGGAATTGACTGAGTCAACAATGCATATACTTTCTTCTCTGCATTGTATTTTACCTTTTATCCATCAGTCATACCGCTTAAAGTGATATATCCTGTCTCTATCAACTCCCATGGGTTGGGATCTACTCCATTTAAGTAAATCTCAAACCTTTGCTTCCATTGTGGATAATCATCTAACGTTATTAGCTTAGGGGTTTGTTATGATTTCCCACTTCATTTTCTAGAAGCAATAAGTTTTGAATCCTAGAATCCCTTCCTACGGTGAATGCTGAATATTGATCCTCCATTACTATCAACTTTAGACTTTGGAACAATTTGTTTAACTTGTGCAAATGAAGGTATGCGATTGAACACTTCGGACGATTGAACAATGCGGTTGACTCAAGCGTGCGAATGAGCAAATGCGGATGGCTCAATCGTGCGAATGGATAGGTGCGGATGAACAATGCGAATGGGAAATTCAGTCGTACGAATGGATGTACAAATGAGTCCAATTGTGCGTATGAGGGATGTGTATGAATTCAATCGCGCGATTGAGTCAATCGTGCGACTGAAGCTACTGAAACTTGAAAAATCGAAGGTTTAGGGTATTTTGACACAAAAACACGAACTTTTCAAGAACCCTAATTGCCGTATGCTGGAAAGACGTCAACTTTACGATCTGGAGACATCCAAAACAACGTTTGACACAAAAAGATTGCGTTTTTGCGTGAAAAACACACTTTTTATATCAAAATCGATTAAATCACATGTAAATCAAGAGCCTTTGCTTTGATACCACTTGTTAGAGGACTGTGTACTAGACGGAGTACTAACTAATCTACATGTATACCGAATCAAATAGTGTGAAATCCTATTTGATTGGCGATCAAATCGGTGAGAACGTAAACCCGATTGATATAAGATTAACCTAAACGTTAAGAACGAATAGTAATCAATCAGGAACGATCTATGAACTTGGACTGGCTCTCTTGGACGTTCTGGATGGCTAGGGTATGTGTATGAGTCGAATTCTTCAAAGAGTTATGTTTTTCCATGACTTAAGTGGTATTTATAGGTTAGGGTTACTCATTCATGCGACTGAACCATTTGCATGGTTCAGTCGTGTGACTGAGTCATGCGGTTGATCCATTCGCACGACTGAGTGTTCAGCCGTGCGACTGAGTCATGCAGTTGATCCATTCGCACGACTGAGTGTTCAGTCGTGCGACTGAGTCAATCTAATGTCACAATTGTGCGACTGATCCAGTCTCCTAGTTCAATCGTGCGACTGGTTCATTAGCATGAAGTTGTTCATGCGTATGGTCCATTAGCATGGGCCATTCGCATGAGAATCTCATATGACTAAATTTGAATATGTTTCACAATCATCATTTGACTTAGATCTATTCAAACAACCACAAACCTATATAGTTAGTTCAATAAGCGTTAATACACAATAACCAATGAAATATTAAACATTATAAGCATAAACCACAAATTGTATTTCATTCAACCATACAGTTACATATATGTAAGACATGAAAGACTTTTACATTAAGCTCATAAACTAGGTACATATGTATCTACAAAAATAAAACTTCATCCATCATATAATGACCATACATACATCAAATACATAACATTTGCATCTTAACAAACATGTTCATTATCTTTCTTTCATTCATTGTCTTTCACTTCATCATAAACGAGATTGCACAAGGCAAGAGCTCCCTATTGATCGACAACGAATGTCGATCCCTATCGGTACACATGAAAACGATAACTAACCCCTGATAGTGGATCCATACTGCAAGGCACATAGCCCGCTCATGAATACGGATCCATCATCATACATCAGACTCACATAAGTGAACTATTTCATAGTGTTTGCAAGACTTTTCGTCATCAAACGGGCATGGGGGTAACATTCATTAAGTTCCACTTTTCATTAATATCATCTTCCACTTTAATATATAATACTTTGCAGATAAACAACACAACATACCAAGTATTAGTCATCGTAAAACATAACCGACCCTCCGTGGGATAATGGGGGTTCGGGGGCGGCAAACCCTGATAGCGGGGTTCTAGGGGCGGCAACCCCTAGTGGGGTCCAAGGGGCAACACCCCTGGCTAGGGTCGGGCTGTCAGGTCAGCGCAATTTTTTTTAATTTTTAAGTATTTATATATCACATTTCCTTATAGAAAAATCGATATTCCTGTTAAAATTTCATAAAATCTCGGTCATTTAAAAACATATATTAGTATGCATAATAACCCTAAAATATGGAAAAACTTATAAATAAGGGGATCTAGAACTCGCCTGGATACCATGAGTAACTTCTAAACTAAGCTTTATAAGCTAGGATCACACTACACAACCTGTAAATAAGTTAACACTTAAAGGGATTAATTTCTGCCTAATTTCGCTGCCAGATAAGCATTTTCACTGCTAGTTTCGCTTTTCGCTGCTAATTTCACTGATAGTTTCACTACCAGTTTTGCATGGCAGTTTCACCTGACTTTTGTTGGAATTCCATGGATGCGAAATTACCTGTGAAACTATAGTTTCACAGAAAACTCACAGTTTCGCAGAATGAATATGCAATTTCATTGGATACACAGACAGTTTCGTAGATCGCATAAAAATTACAAACCAGCCCGTTTTAACCCAAAATCATAACTTTTTACGTCCAATCTCTTAGTTTATCAACCATGAGGTATAGCTAAGCTTTTTACATGTTTTCATATGTACAAATGTGACCTTTATGTGATTCTTTGCAACTTTTCAAAACCCAAAACCCTAGGATTTGGGTTTGATCAACAGAAGGGTTTAAATGACGGTTCTTACCTGGATTTGTTGCTCCTTTCTTATGGTTTGATGCTCCAACATCCAGATCTTCAATATCTTAACCTTTGAAGCTCCAAATCTTAAGTTTTCTACACTTTCTCTCTCTACTTTCTCTCTCTATGAAGGCAATTTTTCTTAGACAGTTGTTTGTTTTAAAGGCATACATTTTTTCTGGAGATAAATCCAGATCTTTCGAAAAACAAAAAGATCAATATTTTCAAAAGTCTAAGGAAAATCTTCTAAATAGATTTTCATCCAGAGAAAACAAGAGCTTATGAAGGTGATAAAATAGACAAAAATAGGACACACATATTTTAAGAAATAATATGAGTTAGTTTTAAGAAAAAACTACTCTTATTTAATCATCCCAGTAGCTAATATAAGATATTTAAATCTTTGCTCATCAAAGGCTTTGGTGAACAAATTAACATATTGTTCATTTGTTAACCTTGACTAGTTTAATTAATCCCATTTCAAAGTTATCTCTGATCAAATGATACCTGATATTGATGTGTTTTATCCTTGAGTGTTGCACAGGATTCTCTATGATAGAGATAGCACTATTGTTGTCTATATGAATGGAAGTCTCCTTAAAGTTTAATCCATAGTCAAGCATCTGATTCTGAATCCAAAACACTTGAGCATAGCAGCTTGCAGAAGCAATGTATTCAACTTTAGCAGTTGATGTAAAGACGCAGGATTGTTTCTTGCATTGCCATGAGACAACCCTTCCATCGAGAAACTGACATTCCCCTGATGTAGACTTTGTAGTCATATTGCATCCACCATAATCACTATCTGTATATGCATATAGATTAAAGTCAGAATTCTTTAGATACCAAAGGCCAAGTGTTGAGGCATCTTTAAGAAGTCTTAAAATTCTTTTGACAATGATAAGATGTGACATCTTAGGGTTGGCTTGATATCTTGCAAAAACACAAGTGACAAACATGATATCAAACTTGCTAGCTGTAAGATACATAAAAGACCCAATCATAGTCGTGTAAAGGTGTTCATCCACACACTCCCCCTCAAGATCAGGCCTAAAGGAGTGGTTTCTTGCTATGAGTGTCTTAGCAATCTTACAATCAGTCATGTTGAATATCTTGAGTATGTCCTGAACATACTTTGACTGACTTATGAAGTTGCCTTCTTCAACTTGCTTAACTCGAATTGCCAGAAAGAAATTAAGTTCCCCATGGCACTCATTTCAAATCTGTCCTTCATCAGTTTTTCAAAGTCCTTGTAGAGCCTTAGATTAGTTGAACCAAAGATGATGTCATCTACATATCTTAATCTAGCATCAAGTCATTTACTTGTTCTTTGATGAAAAGAGTTCTATCTATAGTACCCCTTCTGTATCCATGCTTGTAGAGATACTAAGATAGAGTCTCATACCACTTTCTTGGTGCTTGGTGCAACCCATAAATAGCCTTATTAAGCCTGAAGACATAATCAGGATGATCAAGATCTACAAAGCCAGGTGGTTGTTTGACATACACCTCTTCATCAATCACTCCATAGAGAAAAGCACACTTGACATCAAGTTGATAGACCTTGAAGTTCTTGGATGCAGCAAATGCCAAGAATATCCTAACAGCTTTCAGTCTTGCCACAGGAGCAAATACATCTGTGTAGTTAATTTATTCTTCTTGTGTATACCCTTAAACAACTAGTCTAGATTGTTTTTGATGACAAGTCCTCTATCATCCTTGTTATTCCTAAAAACCCATTTGGTTCCTATAGTAGTCATCCCATGAGGAAGAGGACATAGGTTCCAAACCTTTTGCCTTTTAAATTGAAGCAGCTCCTCTTGTATAGCCTCAACCCAACTTCCATCTTTTAGAGCCTCATCGGTTTTCTTTGGCTCTATATGGGACAAGAAAGTAGAGTGAAGACAAAAAATTGCATCATGGGTTTGTCCTCTTGTTCTTACCCCTATATCAACATCTCTAATGATGTTTGTGGAAGGGTGAGACTTGTGGATCCTTAGCTAAGGGGTCATAGCAAGTTGCTTAGACAGATCTAAATTAGAGAAATTCAGATCTGGAAGTAAGGATTCACCCTCCACATCAGCACACTTATCAAGATTAACTTGATCTAATGAGTGTGTGATATTATTGATGTTGTCATCAATGGAATGGTTATCATCATTAAGAAATTCTTGATCATTATCACCACCACCATGCTCTCCAACATTTGAATCTCTTCTTCTGAGTTATGTGCCTTTAAGCTGGAATTTGAAGGCACCCCAGAAGTATCAAAAGGATTGGTTATGGATGTGTTGGTAGAAGCTTGATTTGTAGGATTGGTTACCACTGGAGCTGAAGATGTGTTGCTTGAAGGTCTTTTTAACTCAAATCTTTGATCAGGATCGGCTATAGGTAATGTATCTATAGACCTTGAAACACGCTCATAAGATTTGTTAAACTAGTTGGTAACTAAATCAAGATCAAATAGCCAATCCAGACTAGAACCTTTCACACTGGGAGTGTGCTCATTGAAAGTCACATTGGCTGACTCCTCAACTATTCTAGTTCTAAGATTGTATACTCTATGAGCCTTAGCTTGAGAAGAGTCCATCATTTGATTTCTTAATGACTCCTCAATAAAGTGTCCATAATTTGATTTCTCAGCAAACTTGGCAATTTGATCTTTGGTATTCAAGATGGTGCAAGGACATCCAAAAGACTTGAGAAAACCAATGAAAGGTTTACTCTTATGCCAAAGTTCATATGGATTCTTGCCATGTGTTTTAACTACTAAAACTATGTTTTGCACATAGTAGGCAGCGTTGACTGCCTCTGCCCAAAAGGTGATAACCAGTTTAGAGTGAAACAACATAGTTCTTGCAGCTTAAATAAGTGTCATGTTTTTCCTCTCGGCAACACTATTTTGTTGAGGCATCCTGGGAGCACTATATTGTCTTGTAATACCCTTTTCATCAGATAATGCATCAAGGATTTGGTTCTTGAATTCAGTTCCTTGATCACATCTTATGGTCTTGAGCTTGTGATCACATGGATTCTCAATCTTTAAGATGAAATTCTTCAGAATCTTAGGAGTCTCAACCTTAGTTCTAAGGAAGAAGACTCAAGTGAATCTTGTAAAGTCATCTGTGATCACTAAACAATAAGAGGTCCTTTCTAGACTTATTACACTGGTGGGGCTAAAGAGATCCATATGTAACAAGTGTAGGGGAGTAGTGATGGAGTTTCTTTCCTTTTATGAGATACCTTGTGTTGCTTCATTTTTAGGTATGCCACATAATGGTCATCACTTGTAAACTCTTTCTTTGGCATTCCAGTTACCAAATCATTCTTAATAAGTTATTCATGTTTTTAGAGTTTACATGGCACATTCTTTTATGCCAAAGAAAAGACTCATGACTATTTGCTTTAGATAGAAAGCATGAAAACTCTCCTAAGGGAGATGTTTCTTGCAAATCCATATTGTACATGTTCCCTCTCTTGGGGGCATTGAGTAGGATATGCTCATGATGAATGATCACCCCGGGCTTGAGAACAATGCACTCATGCTTAGTGAAGAGCATGTTGTGACTCTAATCACAAAATTGGGATACACTCAGAAGACTGTACCCAAGCTCCTTGACAAAGTTTACCTTCTCAATGTTGAGCTTACCATTTGTGACCTTGCCCCTTCCTGTAATGTAACCCCCTGCATCTCCACCAAAAGCAACTGGTCCTCCATCAATTCTTTCAAACTTTTGTAGTAGTGACCTATTGCGTGTCATGTGCCTAGAACAGCTATTGTCAATGATCCATACATTTTTGCTTGTCTTGAGTTGTTCCTGCATAAAAGAGATGGTTAGTTACATTTGGAAACACAAGCCTCATTGGTCTTGGGCTCATCAAAAGAAGTTGAAGACAATGCAACAGTAATTGATCCTATAGTCATGCTAGAAGGATCATTTGCTAAAGTTGATGAAGAACTCTCAGCCACATGGTCTTTCTTTGACTTCCACACCACCTTTGAAAGCTTAGACTTGACCTTTAATACTTTGGAAGTTTTGTTAACTTCAGAAGTTTTGATGACTGGGCCTTCGGAAGATCTTACTTTCACTGCAGCATGCTTAAGTACTTCAGAAGTATTCCTTCCTTCTGAGACCAAAGTTTCTTCCGAAGGCAAGTTTCCACTTGTGTTCTTCTTCATTTTGGAGCTTTCGAAGGAAAAAGATTTTCCTTCCGAAGCTTGCTTCTTCTTCTCCAAACTCTTAGAAGTTTCTTTCTTTGTGATGTGGAGAGTAATCTTTGGATTATAAACACAATCCTTAGCAAGGTGAGAGGTACTCCCACACATAACACAGTCTATTTTCTTCCTTCTAGGAGTCTTCTTCTATGAACAAGGCTGAACTTGATCACTTTCACTCTCCATCTTCATCTTCTCATATGATGTGGCAGTTCTTGTGGGGTTAGAACTACCTTTGGAGCTTGATGTTCATGTTGTACAACATGGTGCACAACTTATCAGCTTTCTTTTTGATGATGGGATGACTTGAACATGAACTAAAACTCTTGTTTTTGGATTTCAAGTTTGTGTCCTCAGCTTTAACCACTTCAAATCATGCAGAAATAAAGACTTTTTTATGTGCAGAGTTGAAGGTGGCCTTGATCTCTTGGGCCTTCTTGAACTTTTTTTGGCCTTCTGATCAAGTTCTTTCTTTTGGACTTGGTCATCCCAACAGCTTTACTCTCCTCAGAGTGATGGAGACCTTTCTTAAAATGATTTTCTTCACTCTTCTCAAAGCCATTCTTCACCATCTCCTATTCATCCTCTTCAGTCAAGGGGTCTATGAGGGGAAGCTCATCTTCACAAGTTCCACACCTAGGAGATCTTACAGACATGATTATGTGTGGAGGAGCTATCCACAAGATTACAGTCCCTACTTATTTTGATAACAAACTTTTGCATGCAAGGATGAGGATATCATGTTCTTGAAGGTCTCTTCTTCAAAAACACATTTTTCTATCCTGGCTTTGCTGATCACAAGCTTAGCCTGACATTTAGTTAACTTAGTTATGAGGTCTTTGATTTGAGTCCTGTAGTTTGTGTGCTCATGTTTAAGAGTTGAAATGCTTTTCTCTAAGTCCTATATCTTTATTTTATAGTCATTTTTAGCTCGTTTAAAATAAGTTTTTAAGATATTTAAGGACTCAAGATTAGATCTCATTTATAAGTTATAGGACTTGTATCTATTAACTTTAGCAATACATTCAGGAGTGCAAAGATGTCCCAATACCTTGGCTTTATCGTGGCTCACCATGAGTGCTTGGTTTGGAGATGCTTCTTTCACCTGAAAGCTCTAGTCAAAGCCTCCTTCTTCAATAGCAACATTAACTTGTTTCTTTGGCTTCTTATTTTAGGGAGCTCTCTTAGTGTAGTTTGGTCTGGCTTGAGTCTGGCCACCATTTGTTCTTGGTGCCTTACACTCTCTAGCAAAGTGTCCCATTTGGTTACAGTTGTAACACTTTTCTTGCTTTTATCCAGCCCAAACTTTCCACTGGTTGCGTTGCTAGGAAACATCCTCCCTGTCCTCTTATAGAACTTCTTGGCTCTGTGAGTGAGAAGAGCCATTTTCTAAAATATTTCCATATACTCCAGATCATCTGGATGGATACAGTCCAAGCCTACAAGGGTGAAAAGAAAGTTGCATGTGGATTCATCAGCAGAAACAAAACCTGAGAAGAACTTGTCTCTTGGAAGGGATTTCCTTTAGTGTAGCTTTCTATTGGAGTCTCGGGAAAGGTGATGAATGGACCCTTTTGTGAGTTGTGATGGTAGCATATGAGATGATGTTATGGTTCAATGCTTTCCCTTTCAACTACATGAAAGGCTGAATTTAGTTGATTGCTAGAATTACCTGATAAGTTTTGCATCTTCATCTCCATCTGGTATCCACTAAGAATACCATACAACTCTATCAGAGTAAGAGTCTTAAAGTTCTTAGTTCTCTTGATAACAACATAATAATATGTCCATTGTCTAGGAAGAGAGGACATAAAGTTCCTTACAATGTCCCTGTTCTCAAGAGTTACTCCAACATCCATTAGAGTATCCACAATTTCAACGTACTTGAAGTATTGTTGAGTCATGGTCTCACCTACTTTAAAGGTGAAGTTTTCAAACTGCTGCTTGAGGAAATCCTTCTTGTTCTCTTTGGCTTCAGTTGAGCCCTCATACATAAGCTTTAGTACTTCCCATAGTTGCTTGGCAGTCTTGCACTTCTTGAAGCCTCTGTAGATGGAGTATAGAAGAGCAGTTTGAAGAGCTGTCATGGCCTTTTAATCAATCTCTATTCTCTTCATGTCTTCATCGGAGAAATCAGCCACGGCCTTTGGAATAATACCACTAGCAGCAGCAGAAAAGGTGCTTGGTATGTAAGGTCCTTCAATAATAGAGTCCCACATCCTCGAGTCTTGAGACTTGATAAAGTCTTCCATTCTTTGACACCAAGTATCAAAGTCTTTTGGAGTGATTGGTGGAAACTTTGTCATAGTTCTAGTTTCCATATCAGCCTTAGTGATAGCTGCCATTTGAGTGGTTAACTGTTATGTTTGTGTGAGGGATCTTAAGATGGTGAAATATTATATCAAGAGCCTGAAAAGCTCTGATACCAAATGCAGGACCGTTAGAAGGGGTAATGCACTTTACAACACAACTGATGAGAGTTCTTTAGAACACTTAACAGATTAAATAGGGAACTGGTTAACTAGAATAAAATATGCTAAGAACACAAGTAAATAAGAGATAGAACAAGATAGTAAAACAACAAAAGTATTTGGGTTTTAAGAAATGTTGTATATTGCTTCTCAAGTTCTCTTACAAAGTGCTGCAAAGCATAATGGAAAGTTACAAGTACTTGAGCTACATATACTACATCCTACAGCCGGCCATACTTTAAAGGCCAGCTGGATACGTAAGACTAGACCACAAAATCAAATATAGAGTCAAAAGGCAGATTGCCTTTTGACTAGTGACTATGACATGCCATAGCTCACATCCTAATATATTACAAAAAGGGTTAAGTACATAAGTAGAAAAGTTACCAAAAGCATGGACCTTTTCACTAACTCATGTAAGTTGGTGACTAAACAGAGTTGCAGTGGAAAAGTGGTCCAGCTTTATGGTAAAGTACATTAGACAAAAGCATGTTCATAAAAGTCGTTGGAAGAAATCTATCTTCTTCGGAAGACTTTGTCTTGAAGCTTCGGAAGACTTCACTTTTGGCTTCGGAAGATGTTGGTCTTGGCTTCGGAAGATTTTAGACTTAGAATATTTCTAGTGCAAGGTGTAAAACTTCCGAAGTATTTCTACTTCAGTTCTTTGGTGCATGCATGCAGAGAGACATTGGAAGTTTTTGAATGTTTTGACTGCATCAGACTTATTGGAATCCTTACATCTACTTTAGTGCTAAAACAACAAGGTTTCACTTACTAATAGATTTGGTCCATAGACTTTGTTAAATTGATACTTTCCACGCTAAAGTTTTGATTATTGCACATTGTTTAGTTACGATGACACTTAATATTATTACGTGAGTCTAATTACTTGAATTAATATCTTTTTATGATATTTGAATTCCCTTATTGGATTTTTAGGCTTATTTTAAGAAATAGTCATTTGAAATGCCCCTTAGTAAAATTCAGGTGTCTTAAAAGGTGATCATATCTTCTATATCTTATTTTAATTGTAATTTAGTCACTGAAATGTTAAAATTATAATTATAAGGTTGTCATGTCAGTTTTCATATTCTAAGTGCGTATTAGACTGGGTTTTGGATGCGTCATGTAAAATAAATAATAATAATTTATTTTATTGAATTTAATTTATGGAAATTGAAGGGATCGAGATATAGTTTGATCAATTAGATTAGGATTTGCAGCGGAATAGCACACGAATTAGACGAAATTCTAGCAAGCATAATATGAATATTCAATCAAACAGTAACGGTTATAGAGAGAGAGTTTTCTGCAAAAAGAATGTTTTCCTTCATGCACAAGCTTCCCGTACGGGGAAATTAGGTCAACATTCCTTTTAAAAGGAATGTGACATCAGCTGACGTCACTTGATAGTGACATCTAACTAATTTATACAAACAACTGAAAGTAAACTAAACTACTGAAGATGTCCACAACAACTGAGGACACCTACACTAAAAGCTAAGTATAAGCTAACATTCCAACTACTGAAGTTATAACATCTGAAGTGTAAGAACTTCAGACGTTTTACATAATATAAAACTACTAATTACAAACTACTGAAATGTGAACCATCACAACTACTGAAGAGAACTACTTCAGCTGTTGTGACATCTTCTGAGAACTTGATCTTCAGACTTTGTCTTCAGTAGTTGTCTTCAGACTTTGTCTTTAGCTGTTGTCTTCAGACTTTGTCTTCAGCAGTTGTCTTCAGACTTTGTCTTCAGACTTTGTCTTCAGCTATTGTAGATCACTTCAGTTGTTTTGATGTCTGTGGGACTTAAAGGTTTTTCTGATCTGGCTCATTGGTTCTTTTGGTCCAACAAACTCCCCTGAACCAATGCAGCCAAAACGTTTAAAATTATTGAGGTCCCACTTATTGTAGAAACAAAATCTGGATCAGCTCAGAATTCTTCAATATAAGCTCAGGCCAGGGAAGAGATTTCAGAAGGTTTGATTGGCAAAGGATGAATGGGAACTCTGTCTTGGGGAATTGGACACAGAGCTCTTACCCCATCCATGAAACCTACTTCCCAATGATAAGTCTGTAAGACTCTCTGACATAGGCCTCAAGGAAACAACTTGTTCTTCCATTGTGAGTTCTTCAGCTCCACTTTCAAAGAAGAACTCAGGCCCATAGTACTCAGATAAGTACTTAATATGCTTTCCATTTTTCAGCTCCACGGTTGTTATCTCTCTGTATGCAAACTCATCAGGATGAGTGCCTTCAAGCAATAACTGGAGCTCATTTCTTCTTATTTCTTCAAGCTTCTTGTAGATTAACCCCTTCTTTACCATTTTGTTTTCTAGTAAAGTTTTTGGAGTCATCTTAGACTTGTAAGCTATCTTGAAGTCATCAAGGATTTCCCAGGGTGACACTACAATGGCCAGCATTATCACAGCATCTACAATCTTCTTTACTTGGCCATTGTATCTGCTTGGAATCTTCTTTTTGTGAATTCTGTCACTTACTCTTGGGTCAGGCCAAATTCTCACTCTCTCTTTCTGATATTGGAATGTAAATCTAAGAGCATACAACCTCTGAGCATGTTTCTTCATAGCTTGTATGGATGAAGACTTAGGAAACTCTTTATCAATCATCCTTAACAGTTGCTCATCATGTTGTTTGTGCTATTCTTCTTCTTCAAGTTTGACTTTTACCATTTGCCTTTGGAAGTTAGGTGTGATTGTTGTTGGTTGACTCCTGGGCTCAGGCATCTTTATTTTGAGAACAACAGAGATTGCCAGACTATCATCCTCATCATCTTCTTCTTCTTCTTCCATCCTCAACACCCCTTCTCTTCCTCTTAGGTGCATCATTGGTAATGGGTTGATAGGTTTATTGTGTAAAGGAGTTGGTTTTGAGGGTTGTGAGGGTGGTTGTTTTGGTTTGGGTGATTGTGCAGGCTGCTCTAGCATCTTGGATGTGAGTGAAGCTTTGGATAATTTTGCCATATCAGTCCTTTTCCCAGCACTAGCTTCATCAAGAGCTTCTATGATCAATCCTTTGTTAAATACTTCAGAAGAACAGATTCTGGTGGTTATCTCCAAAATACTGTCTCTGGACCATGATTTTACTTCAATGATTGACCTTCCCAGATGTTTTGATATAAATCTTGCCATAGTTTCCAGCCTTTCCCTTTCTTTCTCACTCCAACTTGCCCATCTTTGTTCAATCTCTTGAATCTCTAACCTTCTGATTTCAGAGTCAAGTTTGGCAGTGTCAAATCCTTGTCTGAAGAGTTGATCAATAATCTTATCCATAGATCTGCTATGTTGCTCATCAGCTTCTTTGATCAATTCTTCTAACTTTTTCTCACCTTCAGTCTTTTCAGAGCTTTTCTTCCTCTTGTAGGTGATCATTTCCTTTTCTTTCCTCTCTTTTTGCTTCCTCTTCAGCTCTTTTTCTTTTGTCTACTTTCACTGACTTAGACTCCCCATTTTTGGTTGTATTGGGTCAGGGGTGTGAATGTCAGAAAGTCTCTTAGAAACAGCAGCATCAACTAAATTGAAGATTTGATGAAAGCCTCTCATCAATGGCTTGATGTACAGTGTTTGTGATTATGGAAGTGATGAGAGGTAAGGATGTTTGAAAGGCAGCAACCATTAGCTCAGAGGGGTTCTGTCCCTGAGAAATGGCACCTGAAGCAGAGGCTGGTGGCAAATTTGTTGAGAGTGGCTCAGTGTTTGGGATAGTTTTAGGAGAAACTGCCATCTGTGGGTGAATGTGGGCAGATGGACTTGATTCTTGTGACATTTGGCAAGCAGTTCTTGTAGTCTGCATACCTCAGTCTCAAGAATAGTATTGTGGGCTAGAACATCAAAGAAAACACAGGTCATCATCAGTCTGTGCTGAATTAGCTGACCTCCTGATGAAATCAGGATGAACATGTGCTGAGTGTAGATCAATATTCACATGTGCCCCTATTTCTTGGAACTGGGGACTTCCTGCCTCAGGATGATGTCCTTCATTGGCAGTTGCCTCTGGTGTGGACTTAGAAATGATACCATCTTCATCCTAATCATATGTTGAATAAGGAGAAGAGACAGCCTCACCAGATGTTCTAATCTCCTCCTCTACACAGGGAGATTGAACTCTGTAATCCATGTGATGTGGGTTATCAGCTACATTATAATCCTCTCCCTCAACTGTTGAGGTTTTCCCAGTGGTAATAGGTTTCTGGGGAGGGGTAGAGGAATGTAGTTGAGTCAACACTTGTGCAATAACCACAGTTGGGCTTGTAGGGGTGGCTTCAGTGGGAGATAAGTGTGAAAAGGATTGCACCTGGGGTGAATGGTGCTCTTCAATGGCAATCCTCTCAAGTGAGAGAGATTCCAGTAATGTGGTTTCCCCATTTTTGGTTGCATCAGGATGCTGTTGAGAGGATACCTGAGCGGTTTCAGCTGGTAGAGTCATGGAAACTACAGGGGGATTACTACCCATAGTTTCAACCTACCTTTGTGTTGCAGGGGCATCATCAGGGGACTCAACTCCCTGAGTAGCCTTTTTGGTTTGTTTGGAATGAGGTTTGGAAGGGACTTTGGATCTGGAGGATGAGGTTGTGGGTACCTTCTGCTTGGGTTTTAGCAGTTTGGCAGCCTCTTTGAGGTGTGGGTCAGAGTTGTGCCTGGAGTATACCTCTGGCAAAACTACCACAACAGGGACTCCAAGGCCAACAGGGCCATCAGATTATAACTATTCATGATTATGGCCATAAGAAACCTTGGATATAATAGCCATCTGTTAGCTACAGGTTTCATTGCCAGATCTTTTAATTCTAAAAATATAATTTCAGAAAAATTTAAGCTTTGGCGTTCAAGAATAGAATACAATACCTGCTGCCACCTAGATGACATTTGATCCTATGAAGAGGTTTTGCGGGCAAGGCAAACATTGATCATGTGGAAGATTAGGCGTTCAGCATCATGGAAGTGATTCTTCAGAATGGTTGTAGCACTTAGGTTGCCCTCATATCCATGGTTGATGAATGAGAGATCAATAGTGCCCTTCGGGTATTTGGTGACAAAGGTAGCATCATTCAGATCTAGCGTTTGGCGAATGATAGCAGGAGTGACTACCACCTTCTTCTGGTTTACAAATGACTGGAGAGTGATCGCGACATCATTCTCACCAGTATGGATGGTGACATTTGTCCAGAATTGACGAAGAGAGTCGGGATCGATGGTTGGATTCAGAAGAAAAGCAGTTCGATACGGGGAATCAACCATCAGATCAATAGCATCATCAAACTTAGTCCAAAAGGCCGATTTTGTGAAGTAGGCAACACAGTTGTGTCGTGGTTTGATTTGCATGGTTGCCATTAATGGAAGATGAACGTTCGGAAATCGATTTATGAAAAGTTTGAAGTTAGGGTTAGGTATTTATAGGTTATGAAACAGCTGAAAGAAAACAGATGAAAGTTTTGGTTTTAGTCATCAGTTGTTAGAAAACGACTGAAGACATGGTTTTAACTTTCAGATGTTGTAAACAACTGAAGACTTGGTGTTTGTCATCAGTAGTTGAAAACTACTGAAGATGAAAACTACTGAAGACTTGGTTTTGGCTTCATTTGTTTTGAAATGAAACAGCAGTTGTTTGAAACAATTGAAGAATAAAATTACTCATCAGTTGTTGTCGTCAATTCACATATCTCAGTTGTTTCATTTGACCTTAACACTTACTCAGCAGATTATCTAATTTTCAGATGTTTCATTGGTCATCAGTATTTATCTGTTAGAACAAACTTCAGTAGTTGTAACCACATCAGTACTTTGCAACAATAAAGTACTTCAGTACTTTTTAAGTAATTTAGTCTTCAGTAGTTATGAAAACTGCTGAAGATAAAATAACTTTAGTACTTATTTGTGACAGCTGTATACTGATGCTCATCAGTACTTGTGAGCTGAGATCATCAGTAGTTGTCAAACTATTCGAGCTGCACCATACCAAGCCTTAGCACTAGATTTTGAAAAGTTGCATTGTCCAAAGGCTTAGTAAATATATCTGCAAGCTCATCAGCACTAGGAACAAACTTTGGATCAATCAGACCTTTTTCATAACAATCCCTGATAAAATGATGTCTGATCTCAATATGTTTGGTCCTAGAATGCTGGACAGGATTCTTAACAATACAAAGAGTTGAAGCATTGTCCATCAGTAAAGGAGTCTTAGTCTCTGTAATGTCATAATCCAGTAATTGATTCTGAAGCCAGAGTACCTGAGATGTACAACTTGCAGCAGCAATGTACTCTGCTTCAGCAGTGGATGTAGCAACAGAGGTTTGTTTCTTACTCTGCCAAGAAACTAAACAGTTGCCTAGAAATTGGCATCCACCAAAGGTTGATTTTCTGGTTAATTTACACCCTGCATAGTCACTATCAGAGAAAGCAACTAATTTGCAAGAGTGCCCAATGGAATACTAAAGTCCTAGAGATTGAGTTCCTTGCAAATATTAAAGATCCTTTTGACTGCAATCATATGGATACTTTAGATGCAGCTTGAAATCTAGCACAGACACAAGTTGCAAACATAATGTTTGGTCTAGAAGCTATAAGGTACATCATGGAACCAATCATACATCTGTAAAGAGTTTCATCAACTGCTTTACCTTTCTGATCAGCATCCAGTTGTGTGGTGCTGCACATAGGAGTGGAGTAGGGCTTATAGTTTTGTATATCAAACTTTTTCAATAAATCCTTTGTATTTTGACTGATGAATGAAAGTTCCATCAGCCTTTTGTTTGATTTGCAACCCTAGAAAGAACTGTAATTCTCCCATGGCACTCATTTCAAACTTTTGTTGCATCAACTTAGTAAAGGCATCACACAACTGTGGATCAGAGGATGCAAAAATAATATCATCAACATAAATTTGAACAAGGAGCTTATGCATACCTACTTTCTTAATGAACAAGGTTTTATCTATGGAGCCTCTAGTGAAATTATTTTGAAGAAGAAAGTTAGACAGTGTTTCATACCAGGCTCTGGGTGCTTGTTTTAGCCCATCAAGAGCCTTATCAAGTTTATACACCCAATCTGGATATTTATGATCTTCAAAACCTGGTTGGCACACATAAACTTCTTTTTTTATTTTACCATATAAGAATGCACTTTTGCATCCATTTGAAAAACTTTGAGATTATGAAAAGCAGCATAAGCTAAAAACAATCTGATTGCTTCCAGTCTGGCTACAGGGGCAAAGGTTTCATCATAATCAATACCTTCTTCTTGTGAAAACTCCTGTACAACCAGTCTGGCCTTGTTCTTGACAATTTGACCTTTTTCATTAGTTTTATTCCTAAACACCCATTTAGTGCCTATTGCACACTTACCTTGGGGAAGAGGAACCAGTTCCCACACTTGCTGCTTTTGAAACTGAAGAAGCTCAAGTTGCATAGCTTCAACCCATCCATTGTCTCTTAATGCAATATGATAGTTCTTTGGCTCTTGCTGACTGATGAAGAGAGCATAGAAGCAAAAGTTGGACAATTGACTTCTAGTTGAAACACCATCATTGATGTCACCAATGATCTGAGACATGGAGTGATTCTTCAGTTCTTGATACTCAATGAGATCTGTGCAAGTGTTTGTAGGTGATTCAGCAGCAACAGATGGTGATCCAGATTCTTGAAACCTAGAATGAGATGACAATTCAAATGAAGTAGAGGATTCAGAGATCTCATCAGCATTTGTTGTGGATGGAACTGTTGAAGCTACAGGAACATCAAGTTTAGTAGACTCAGGCAGTTGATCACTAAAACTTGCATTTATACCAACAGATGGATAACAAGTGGCAGGAGATGATGGATTTATAGAATCTGCAACAGTTGGAGACTTATAAGGAACATATTGCAGTATGTCCAGATCTAATAACTCCACAGGGTTTTGTGGGATTTTCTCCTTTGGAGATTCATTAAACTTTACATGCAAGGTTTCTTCTACAATCTTTGTTTTGCAATTAAAAACTCTGTATGCCTTGCAAGTAGATGAATACCCAACAAAGTACCCTGCATCCACCTTTGATTCAAACTTCTGAAGTGGATCCTTTATGTTGAGAATATAACAAGGACACCCAAATGCTCTAAAGAAGGAAATCAGAGGAGCCAATGATGTAACACTTCATAAAGAGTCTTCATCAACCTTTGATTTACCAATACTCTATTTTGCACATAGCAAGCTGTGTTAACAGCTTCAGCCCAAAAGGTTAGTGGTAAACCAGAATCAGCCAACATTGACCTTGCAGCTTCAATAAGGGTCCTGTTCTTTCTCTCCACCACTCCATTTTGTTCAGAGTTCTTGGAATGCTAAACTGCCTCTTGATTCCCTTAGAGAAATAGAATTCATCAAGTGTGTGATTTCTAAATTCTGTGCCATTATCACTCCTCACACACTTGACAGAAAGAGAATACTGCTTTTCCACATGCAACACAAAGTAGATGATAATTTGACCAGCCTCATCTTTTGAATGTAAGAAGAAGGTCCATACAAATCTGGAATAATCATCCACAATTACCAGACAGTATTTTTTCTTTGCCATGCTCATCACTCTTACTGGACCAAAAAGATACATATGCAGTAATTGCAAGCAGGCAGTGGACTTTGGTTCTTCTATTGGAGGGAATGATACTTTATGTTGCTTTCCTTTTAAAAAGCAGAGCAGTTGTCATCACATTTGAACTCCTTTAATGGCAGACCTCTCACTAAACCATGAAGGATCAGCTGGTTCATGTTTCTAAGATTCACATGACCAAGCCTTCTGTGCCAAAGTTCAGATTCCTGAGGAGAGGCCTTGGAGAACATACATGGATGGCCTTTTAGATCAATTTTCTTTGATAAGTCTAAGGCATATACTCTACCAATCATGTTGGCCTTCAGGAGATTATGTTCATCCAATATCTTGTCAATCATACTCAAAACATTGAAAGACAGAATTCGACAGTTCTGACTGGTGAAAAGTGCAACATGCCCTTTATCACACATTTGACTGACACTCAAAAAATTGTACTTGAGATTCTCCACATGGTTAACATCATCAAACCTTATTTCACCATTTGAAACAAGCCTTTGCCGATGATGTAACCCTTAGCATCATTACCAAAAGAAACAAATCACTTCTTTCCTTGAGAGTAGTCATGAAGAAGAGATCTGCTCCCAGTCATATGCATAGATCCTCCACTGTCCACATACCATATGCTTCTATGGCATGTTGAAGAACCCTGCATATATCACAACAACTAGTTAGCTTTTGAGACCCAAACCATTTTGGTTTTGGGTCTGTTCTCATCAATAGATTTTATACTAACTGATTTGTCATGATAACAGCCTTTGAAGATGGAGATGGTGTTGAAAAGGATTCCTTTGATTTTGGCTTAGTTTTCCTTTTCAGTGGTTTAATCACAGGTACATCTATTTGGTTAACTCTCCCCAACAGATGTTGAACCATCATAACAAGTTGTGTCTGATTGGTTGTTAAAGCCTTCAGTTCAGCAGACACATCAGTACTTGTTTGTGAATGGTTCCTGTGACACACCATGTCCTCCTTTTTGAAAGACACAGACTTAGTCTGTTGTTTTGATACTCCTTGAGGAATATTTTCAAATGTTTTATTATAAACCTCATTCTTCTGTTTAGATTTTTGTGAAGACTTTGGTTTATCAGGTTGAGATGTTTGTGGCACAAACTTGGTTTCAAATTCATCTTTCATTTTATTAATTTTCTTTTTAATAATTTTATCTTTGTTAAATTTGGAACCCTTTCTATACCAACATTTATCAGTGAGATGATTGAATAGACCACATATTTCCATGGCTTTTTATTCATCTTCTGTTAATCAGCTGCTGAAGAAGATGAAACTACTGAAGGTATGTTCTTCAGTACGTTCTTCTTCCTCTCAGTACTTATGTGAAGTACTGAAGGATTTGTAACAACTAAAGACTTGTTCTTCAGAATTTTCTATCAGTACATTTGGATTTCCTGATAGATTTTTCAGCAGTTGTCAAACCATGTTTGGTTCCATTTGGTTTGAAATGTTCTTCAGGTGTTGTTACTTGCTCTTCAGTACTTTGAATACCTTTTGAGACAACATTTGAAGTGCTCAGCTTTTCTTTGATCATGTGTTCATCAGTAGTAAGACCATCAGCAGATTGATTAGCTGAGGTACTATTACTGACTTCATCCTCTAATTGTACATTATCACTTGAGGATGAGACACATGATGATGTGGTTTGGGAATTGATTTCACCTTCAGATTTTACTTCTGTCTTGGGAGTAAAATATGTAAGAGGTTCAGTGTGATTATATCCAATCCCAAATTTCACATTTGAAGCAGTTTGCTTACTGAGAAGCATTTCAAACCCCTTGCAAGATGTTACCGAGCATTCACACTCAACTTGATTAGCTGCAAGTGTTTCTTTGAGACTCTTATGATTTTCTAAAATGACCTCTACCTTAGCCTTTTCATCAGTGATTTGGCATTTTAGTTTGTAAATCTCATCATCTTTTTCTTTTAAAACAAACTCAAACTCAGCTTTTCTTTTGGAAATCACTTTCTCTAGGTCAAGATTTTGATTAATTAAAGCTATATTTGCTTCTCTAATTGAGGCAAAAGCAGCTATGCATGACTCAGAAACAACACTGGCCTTAGCCTTAGAAGATACTTGTGGTACCTGTGATGATAAAGCATTTGAGCATGAACCATCATAGACTCCAGGGCCATAAGAGCAAGATTTCCAAAAGGATTTTCACCACCATGTTGACCAGCACTAGAAAACACTTGTTCAAATAACCAGAAAGATCATCTGGTAAACTACTCCAGTCAACAACTCCAGGAGTGAAAACGCTTTGATGTGATTGAGATTGAGATTGAAATTGTTGACTTGATTGAGATGGTTGAGGCTCAGGTAGGGCATGTGATTGTTGAGCTATGGGTACGGAACCTGATTGGACTGAGGCATGTAAAAGCAGGGATAAGGAAATGGCATTTGACCTTGAGGAACAAATATGCAGGAGATGATTGAATTTGTGAATGATGACCAGAACTGGTAGAATTTGCCCTTTGTTTTGCGAATTATTTCCTGGAAAGGTCACAAAGGTGCAGAAGATCTAGATGATCTACCACTCTCTTGCAAAATGTCCAAGTCTATGGCACTTATGACACCTCAACTTGCTCTTGTCACAACCAACTTTGGTTTTTCCAGAGAGACCAGGGAATTTTCTACCTGTCCTTTTGTAAAATTTTGAGATCTGATTTTAACTAATGCCATTTGGCTTAAAATATCTATCTCTTCCAAATCATCATCAGTAATTCCTTTCAATCATCCATCAAAAAGCACAGATTGTCACTATTACATCCTGAATTTTATCCATACTAGCAAAAGCATGATCTCCCTTGTTTGAAGAGAAATCAATATGCTCATCATAAGAACTTTCTGATGTAGCATATTCTGACTCATGACCGACCAGAGCAGTATTCCCTGGTACAAAATCTCACGTCAGTGACTTCCCAGATGAAGTCAGTTTCCTTTTTTGTTCTATCTCTCTTTCAATGTTAATAGTTTCCCCATGAAGTTGGGTGAGAGATAGATTGTCTAGATTTGCACTGGAGCTTAGGACAATAGTATATGTGTCCCATCTCTCAGGCAGGGATCTGAAAATCTGTTGTTCATCTGTTGTTGTATATTCTATTTAACCATTTTCAATTCAGATATCAAACAGGAGAATCGCTCAAACTGTTGAGTCATGACTCACCCTTTCTATGAGAGAATGTCTCATATTGCTAGGCAAGGATTTCTCTATTGTTTGCTAAGACCTCATCATTTCCTCCAAATTGTTCTTTCAGAGCAACCTAGAGGTCATGAGCAGATTCATGATGTATAAGTCTAGAATAGATTTCATTAGGCAGTGCCTGGCCAGAATTCCATGGGCTTTAGCATCAATTTCAAACAGTTTCAGATCTTCATCTGAATATTGCTCTTTCTTCTTTGGAACCATTTCATTGGTTTCCGGATTACTCACCATAGGCTTATATGGTCCATGAACCATAGATTTCCACAACCTGAACTGTTGACAGACAGGTGATGGAGCATTCGTCGTTGCCATATGTTGTACTCACTCCTAACAAGCATCGGAGGCTTGTTGTTGAGAGCCAGTATTGTGAGGATCATTGATTGATATAGCCATTTTCACCAATTCAAACAGGTTCAATGAGATTTTAACAATCTAACTCAAAACTCAACAACACAGTTTAAACAAGAAGAATCTCAATTAATTCACAGGAAGCAACTATTAAAACAAACTCTATAACCAATTCTTGCAAATTTGCTAATTCGATCAAACTTAGATATCAAAAAACAGTTCAATGATCAATTGTTAAATCGTCAATGATTAACCTGCTCTGATACCATTTGAGGGATCGAGATCTAGTGATCAATTAGATTAGATTTGCAGCGGAATAGCACACGAGTTAGACGAAATTCTAGTAAAATAATATGAATATTCAATCAAACAGTAACGTTATAGAGAGAGAGTTTTCTCTGCAAAAGAAGTTTTTCATTCATGCACAATCTTCCTGTACGGGGAAATTAGGTCAACATTCCTTTTAAAAGGAATGTGACCTCAGCTGATGTCCCTTGATAGTGACATCTAACTGATTTATACAAACAACTGAAAGTAAACTAAACTACTGAAGATGTCACACAACGAGGACACCTTCACTAAAAGCTAAGTATAAGCTAATATTACAACTACTGAAGTTATACATCTGAAGTGTAAGAACTTCAGACGTTTTACATAATATAAAACACTGATTACAACTACTGAAATGTAAACCATCAAAACTACTAAGAGAACTACTTCAGCTGTTTTGACAACTTCTGAAAACTTGATCTTCAGACTTTGTCTTCAGTAGTTTTCTTCAGACTTTGTCTTCAGACTTTGTCTTTAGTTGTTGTCTTCAGACTTTGTCTTTAGCTATTGTCTTCAGATTTTGTCTTCAGCAGTTGTCTTCAGACTTTGTCTTCAGCTGTTGTAGATCACTTCAGTTTTTTTGATGTCTGTAGGACTTAAAGGTTTTTCTGATCTGGCTCATTGGTTCTTTTGGTCCAACAGAAATTATTATGGATCATACCCTACTATAGTTAATTTTTGATTTTGAAGTTTATAGTATTATTTTCTATTTTTAGCATACGCGAGAGTACAATAGATTGTCATGTGCCCCTTGTTGAATCAATGCCATAGCTTAAACATCTTTCTTTTTTGCATCTCTGGTTCTTGAACTCATCACAGTGGTTGTTATGCCCAGATAAAATACATCCCTATCCCCCTGTGTCCAATAAATTGATTTCATGCAAAGGCTCCAGTGCTCAAAGCATTCGCCTTAGGATGTTAGGAATAATAGGGTTTGTAGATATGGATGAATCGACCATTAGAGATGATACGTATGACAAGCTTATTAAGTAAAGGTCAATGATTGTGATAACATAGCTCTGATACCACAATGTTGATATTTAAAACTATGTAATCTTAATAAAATAAGTAAAAAGAGCTTGAAAAAAATTCATGCCTAAAACTCGAGTTGTCACACACGTCCTTGTCACACCCCGACTGACGAATCATCGGGTGGACGAATGTAAATCGATTGTTTATAGATGTAAGGCCCCATTCCCAGGACGCTTACAGTTGGTCAATCATCACACATAAACATATATTTTCATTAACTTAAAGAAATCATTGTAACAGAAACATTTAAACATCCATTTCATTATAGTCACTTTTGCAAATATTACATTGTTGTCCAGTTACAAAACATCATTATTTGCATTGCATCACAAAACATCATATTTCTATGAAATGGATGCCATCCAAAAATGCCAAGTAGTTGCCCCGTGCCATCCTCAGCAATGCTCACCTGCCAACTAGAAAATGCATAAAAAGTCAGCGTTGCTAAGTGAGTTCTAGTTTTATAAAGATAGTGTATTACCTTCCATTCGTTAAAACATTTTCATTACTATTGCACTTGATCACACATCGCACATACATCAAGGTAATAATTATTATCTTCATCATCGTTCATTTAGTACATTTCGCACGTTCGCACATATCGCACATATCACATGTATGGAGTGGTCACTAGGACAGACTCCCCCTGTGTGTGAACTCTTATGGGTTCGCTAAGATCGCACGCTGTATGACACACAGTAATTAGGAAATTGCATGTTAATGGAGTAGTCACCAAGACTGAACTCTTACTGTGTGTACGAACCCTTATGAGTTAGCCAAAATCTCACGCTGTAGACACACACAAGGTAACAACTCTCAATGAGTTGTGAACCTCCCTTCATATGCTTGCAAGGCTTTTCATTCATTATGTTCCACTTTTATTATCTTAAATCTTTTACTTCGTTAAGATAATACTTTACATTCATTAACAATATAAAACCACGTAAAGTCATATCATCATATGTAATAAGGAACATAGCTGAACATATCATGCAATCATACATAATCATCATGCATCATCATATCATACAATAGCATAACATCATCAATCACACATCATCAATCACACATTATCAATCACACATCATCATCCATGCCCATCACATCATCTATGACCTCAAAAAGTCAACTTACATAGCCCTCGGGAACCTCCCAAGTCAAGGCCTACTTAACACTTCTTCCCCATAAAGTCAAAAACTATTCTAAGTGTTCATCCGCATTTCTTTTTACTCATCCGCATTTCCTTTTACTCATCCGCATTTCCTTTTACTCATCCGCATTTCCTTTTACTCATCCGCATTTCCTTTTACATACAGTCAATTAATAACGTAATGAATTTGTCTTTAACTTTGACTAAGTCCAAATCCTAAGTGTCCATTTAGAATTCTACTAATCTTCATTCCTGAAATCATGTGAAAAAGTAACGTAAGCCGGTGAGTAAAAACAGGTTTGAATACATATATAGATTGATTAAATGATTAAAAACAATTCAATTCATATGACAATGTGAAGACTTATAATGCAATAATGTAACATAAAAGAAAAACCAACACAATCTACCCTAATGACTGAATTGACTCAGTCCGCAAACAAAGCCTAATAGAATAAATGATTCCAGTTCCAATCACCAAGCGCCTAAACAAATGGGGTGGACTTGTCAACCAATAGATCTATCATTGTTACCATGGTTGCATGAATTAATGACTATGTTATCATTAAGTTTATCTTACTATGAACACATAATTACAAGTAATACATAACATGTATTAAATTGAATTTAGAATGAAATAAAGTAACAATGAATATCAAGTATTGAATATGAAATCACATGATTTCTCCAAAATATAAAACAAATAAATAGGGCAATGAATACTCACATGGTATAATAATATGATTTGAATAATATGATGGATTAGACACTAATGGTTTCCTCATGGCTTTAATATAAAGAAAGGTGGCTTAGATTAAAACAATATAATGATTAAAGAATAGATAGAATTAGGGTTTCAATTATGATTGAGGGTTTTATTAAGTAGTTTATGAATAATGTATTTAGAACAAGTAGATTAATTTGATTAAGTAACTAAGTTTGATAATCATAATGAAAATTTTGTGAAATCATAGTATTAAATATTATTTAAATATTTAATTTAAAATAATTGATTAAATAATATTTGAGTATTAAAGTGTAAGAAATAATTATATTTAGTTTTGGTCAAAAATAAATAATAGAATAATTTAATATTTGAAGGATTTACAGGACATTGGATTATAATGATTTGAAATAGTTGAATAAAATTTATTACACAAAAATTATTTAATATTTTATAACTTTAATAGTGTTTTATAGATAGTAAAAGAATATAATGTTTTAATAATTTTTAAGTCTAAGTTATTTAACAAAAATTTTTTTATAATAGATTGCTAATTTTATGGAGTTAAAAATGCAAAAGAAAAACGTTTTAAAAATGGTTTGGGGTGCCTGGGTTTGAACTCGGGTTATTTGCATTTACATGTGGTGTATCACCATTGGGCTGAAAGCCTGATTCTGCTCAAAATTCAAAAGAGAAATTATAAAACTGTTAACAAAATAAATCCCCAAATTCCCTCAAGAGCCCTAGGTTACAATTGGTCCAAATTGAACTCGAATTCGTTGATGATTACTGTAATAAACATAGGCTTTTGTTCCCCACGCTAAATCGAGTGTGTGTGTGGGTTTAACTTACTTGGATGATGTCAATTCGATTTGATGAGATGAAGAACAGAGCGACAGGAAGCAAGATGTAAACGATGATCAAATGCTTGTGTCTGTGTTTTGTTTGTGCGATTGATGATTCAGAAATTTTTAAGGAAACGATTATAGCAAAACCCTTATGTTATATAGACGAATTCTTTCGGTTTCTGATCCAACGAGTTCAATTTTGATTGGGGGTTTCGAGTATGATTTGGTGATTAAAGGGTTGTTTCAACTAAGATTGATTACTCCTTTGAATTCGAAATGATTATATAAACGTTTATAGTTGACTGGTTTGATTAATTGTAAAAAGATTTAGGTGAAACAGTTGAATTTTAAACGAGACTTCAGTTTCAGTTTGAATAGAGCATGACAACTCAGATGTTCAAATTAACTTGGGTGTTCTTGCTTGTTCGAAACCTATGACGAACGATTAGTATTGGTTTGATTGAATTAAAAAAGGAGTATGTTGGGTGCGAGGTGTCGCCGGAAACCTGCTGAAAGTTAACCGGAGGACAGGGAGGGCGACGGGGGGTTGGGTTGGGTTTTAGAGCAGTTTACAGATTTAGTCCCTGATCTTATAGTTGTTATCACTAATGCATAAAATTGGTTTTGTAAGTAAAGTTTCAAAATTACAATTAAAACTCTAGACTTTATAAGGTTCAAAATTTTAATAACTAAACAAGTTATTTATTTATAAAAGTTTCATAATTATAATTTTTTTGAACTTGTGATTTAAATATTTATTTTAACTAGTAGTATTCCTTTTCGTGCATTGCGCGAGTATTCATGCGACGTGTTTTTTGTGCGCTTAATGCCACACTTTGCAGTAGACTTTTATTATATGCGATGGAGCTAGGAGCAGCATGACTCATGTATGGTATTGATGCCTTATTTTGTATGAAGTTATTTTTCATTGGTTAGTATCAGCTAAACAAATAAAATATTACCTGAAGCACTTCAGTAGCATTTCTTCAGCCTGCAAGCATCTTGCTTCTATTACCTTTTGTGCTTATAACTACATCAATAATAACTTGTATGTGATCGAGTACTATGCGAATTTACATGTAACCTTACAGAATATTCATGATCAACTATTAATCAATTTCTGATAGGTTAAGAGAAACTAATTGAGAGAGAATTAGGGAAAACCAATTTCTGAATGCCCAGAAATTAGCGATCATACTGAATTAAACAAACCAATAGTTCCAAGTTACAAAAGACACCTTAATATACTAGAAAAGGCCATAATGGTCCATCAACACATGCTGTTGGAGCATATATAGTCATGTATAGTGTGTCCATCGCTTGTCGAATAGTCTAGGCTTAATGTTATACACCTGATATGTTGTAAACACATGAAACTGAGTCATTTGTAGGAGCATATGCGAATGAGACTCAGTCGTACGACTGAGCCATGCTAATGGACCAGTCGTGCGACTGAGAGATGCGATTGGGACATTCGTAAGACTAAACCATAAGAATGGTCCAGTCGTACGATTGAACCTTTCAATGTGTAGAGAGATTAAGGATTTGAGAGGAGTCTGCCCGGATCCTAGGTGCTGCTAGATAGAGGGGAGATCATGCTCGATCTCCCCTTGCCAAGAGTCTTGATTCTTATGTTGTAACGAGCTTGTAATCGTTAGGTTTATCAATGAAACCATTAAATTATAGTTCGTGTTATTGATTGTCTCTGGTGTTTGCTATTGTTTATCCTTCCGTCAAGAACATGCTCGGATGTTTACCGATCCAGCCGACTTCACACATGCAAACACATAAATGAACAAAACATATGTCACACCCCAACCTTGACGGCGAAACGTCGAGGAGTGAGAGTTAAGATCATTCACAGCCACATAACGCTATTAATAACCCAATAAATTAAACATAAAATTTAATTGTATCATTACAAGCTTAAGTCTCAAAGAAATATAAACATAACATAAAAGATAACAAGTCATTTTAATTCACTTATTTATCTAGGTCTATTCTAGATGTGTAAGCTTCAATGTGTAGAAATCAAACTTGGGCGTTTCCTGAAACATGTTAAAATAAAGAGGTCAACAATGATGTTGGTGAGCATTCCATAGTTTTAAATACATAGATTATATAAAAAATGGCAATTCAAGTCATAAGTTAGTGAATAAATATGATTAGGGATGTTATGAACAATGCAACAATCAAACCTCGACAAAGTTTTACAAGTCTCAAACGTTTACAAGATTATACGATCAGCTAAGTGTACTTGGATCAACCAAAGCAGCCTTGTCTTGCCCATAGATCTATGACTTCGCTGGGCTAGCAATAGTTAATGATTGTACATATAGCGCCATAACATGGTAATCACAAGAAGTCCAACTAACCACAACTTTACATGACGAATTGCCATAACGTTTCAAGTCTCAAAGATGTGTACAAGTGCAATGATAATAAGATAACATGTTTCACCGCAAAGTGTGAAAATAAACAAAAAGGGGTATGGAAATACTCACTTGATCAAATAAGTATAGAATGACGATTAAATAAGAATGTAATAATCAGCGATCTAATGTAGTTCTTCACAAGGCACCTAAAAGTTATATATACTTACAAGTTAAAGTTTGATGATATTAAGTTTACAAATTAACGAAAACTAGGTTCAATATGGTATTAGGGTTGTTAAATAATTATGTTTAACAAATGAAACCGTTTATATTTATTAGTATCAAATAACATTATTATATCTTATATAGAGTTTTATGTAAAAATTATAACACTTAAATATTTCTAAAGGTTGAATAGAGTCTAAAAAATATAATCTTAACAATAATTTTACGTTTTAAAATAATCATATTTATGTAACAAGGTTTTTGTTAAAGTATTATTTTATAAAAGCAAATTGTTTAATAATAAAATTTTGTTTTAGAATATTTGTAAAGAAAAGAAAGTATAAAAAGTATTTCTTTTTTAAAACTCAATTTATAGAAAATAATAAGTATTTTTAAAATTATCAGATTTATTAAAATGGTTTTTTTTATAATTTAATAGAAATATAAAACTAAGTTTGAAGGCTAAAAAAAACTTAAACAAAACATGGGGTCCCCCGGATTCGAACCGGGACCTCAAGTTTATGGGGGCGCATCTTACCAGTTACTCTAAGGCCTCAGCGTCGTTAATAATCGATTTAAAAAAACTTATAAACACAATCCCCATGCATTTCCCCCAAACCAAGAACCCTAGATTCGATTGATCCCAAATTAAACCATCAAATGATGTTGTTAATCGAATTAACCATGGGGCTTTTACTTCCCATGCTTAAACGTGCGAATACAAGTGTTTAATCACCTGAATTCATGAAAAAATCGATAGAGATTGCGCACAAGAACAATCGCGACTCACGTATCGTAGGTTTGATGCTCAAACGACGTTGCTAATCAAATTAATTGTGCAGGTAGCATCTACTGAACTCAATGAACGAAAGCCCTCTTTCAATTGAGAGTGAGATTGTAGAAAAAATCATGTTCGACTAGCCCACAGTTCGCGACGGGAGATGCTGATCGATGCTTATGCTCGCGTTTGTTTCAGGAGAAATTGAGAGTTGCAAATGATTAAGTTTTGTTAGGTAATTGTTTATGTTAGTTTAATTGGTCAATTAAGATGCGTACATGCTCGAACGGCTAAACGAGGTAAAGGCGTCGGTTACTCGTTTCATAGAGGTTCATAACAACGATTTAATGGCGTTTAAGGCTCATTATGGTGTTCGAATCATATAGCCGAAGCGATTGGAACGGTTTGGAAGTTTATTACAAGCGTTTTGAAGGGTGAAAGGCTTTGCCGGAGGTTCGCCCGCGGTGGCCGTGACCGGCCGGAAAAGCGGGACTTAAAGGGGAGGGGGTTTGGATTTTTATAAAACTACATAAATAGTCCCTGAGGTTTAAAAGTTGATAATTAATGTGCAAACCTTTCTTTTAAGGTTTCTAAAATGACAACCAGCCCCCTTGACTTTTAAATCAAGGTTTTATACATTTTAAGTTTACAAACTTATTATTATTACAATTATTAGTGTTGTTAGCAACATAATTATTATTGCTCTTATAATTATTTATTATTATATAATTATTATTTGCTTAGAAAAATTAAAGGTAACAAAGAATAAGCATAACAATTTCACAAGTTTCATAAATGACAAAATTAGTCCATACAAGAACTTAACAATGTTAACTTTAATTTAACCCAAAATTACAAAATGCTACAGTCTCCCCAACTTAAAAGAATTTCGTCTCGAAATTAAGAATGAGCTAAGAGAACAGATGCGGTATCTCTCCTTCATAAGATTCTCACGCTCCCAAGTGAACTCAGCTCCACGTTTGTTTTCCCAACGGACTTTAACGATAGGTGTGGTAGTTGTTCGGGTCCTCTTCAGGGTGCGATCCATAATCTCAACAGGCTTCTCAACGAAATGCAATGACGCATCAATTTGAATTTCCTCTAGTGGAACACGCAAATTTTCATCAGCCAAGCACTTCCTCAGGTTTGAGACATGGAAGACAGGATGAACTCCACTAAGTTCGGAAGGTAGCTCCAGTTTGTAAGCCACTTTCCCAATTCTTTTCAGGATCTTGAAGGGTCCTACAAAACGTGGGGCTAACTTACCCTTCTTCCCAAAACGTACAACACCCTTCCATGGAGAGATCTTAAGAAGAACCATGTCGTCGACTTGAAACTCCAACGGTTTGCGTCTTTTATCGGCATAACTCTTTTGGCGACTTCTAGCCACCTCGAGATTATTTCGAATTTTGGAAATTTTGTCGGTCGTTTCTTGAATAAGTTCCGGACCAGTGATAATATTTCCCCAATGTCAGTCCAACAGATTGGGGAACGACATTTACGACCATACAAAGCCTCGAATGGTGCCATTTTGATACTTGAGTGGTAACTATTGTTATACGAAAATTCCGCGAGCGGTAAATGCGTATCCCAATCGTCACCAAAATCAAGGACACAAAGATGCAGTAGATCCTCGAGGGTTTGGATTGTTCGTTCGGTTTGACCATCGGTTTGAGGATGGTAAGCCGTACTTAAATCCAATTGAGTACTCAAGAGTTCTTGCATCGAAGACCAAAAGTGCGAAGTGAAACGAGCATCTCGATCGGAAATAATGTGCAACGGCACGCCATGACGACTCACAATTTCGTCAACATAGATTCAAGCCAACCTTGAAACCTTGTACATATCTCGTATGGGTATGAAATGTGTTGTATTGGTCAAACGGTCAACAATGACCAATATGCTATCATGACCACGAGGTGTACAAGGTAACTTGGTTACGAAATCCATGGATTTTGTTCCCATTTCCACATAGGGATTTCAGGTTGCTCAAGTAAACCACTTGGTCGTTGATGTTCGGCTTTGACCCTTGCACACGTGAGACACTTGGAAACATAAGTCACGATATCTTTCTTCATTCCAGGCCACCAATATTGACCACGCAGGTCCATGTACATCTTATCGGAGCCAGGATGAACGGAATATCGGGTTTGATGAGCTTCGTTCATAATGAAGTGCCGAAGGTTGTCACGATTCGGGATCCAAAGTCGATTCAAGAAGTACCACATGCCGTTTGGTTTTGTCTCTAATTTGACCGAATGTTAGACATCAAATCCTCATCTTCCCTTCGTCGGTTAGTGCCGCTTGTTGAGCATCGCGAATGCATAACTCGAGATCACTATCAATCCTTATGTTTTGAAGCATGATAGTAGCCTCGTTGACATCCACATGAATCTCGGTATCAATTCTCCTAACGTATCAAACCATTTCCTTCGATCTCAATTTCTTGAAGCGAGACAATCTTGTTGTGGACCTTGCGACTTAGCGCGTCGGCTACAACATTCGCCTTCCCGGGTGATAGCGAATGTCGCAGTCGTAGTCGCTAATCAACTCAATCCAACGTCTTTGTCTCATGTTGAGATCCTTTTGATTGAACACGTGTTGAAGACTCTTATGATCGGTGTAGACTATGCATTGCGTCCCATATAAATAGTGTCGCCAAATTCAATGCGAAAACCACAGCACCAAGTTCAAGATCATGAGTTGTGTAGTTCACTTCATGAACCTTCAATTGCCTCAACGCGTATGCTATAACTTTACCTAGTTGCATGAGGACACAACCAAGACCTTGATTAGAAGCGTCACAATATACAGTAAAGTCATCATTACCCTCGGGAAGTGTGAGAATAGGAGCGTTACACAACTTGCGTTTCAATGTCTCGAAAGCCTCTTCTTGCTTGGGTCCCTAGTCAAAGAGTCGATTCTTTTGGGTTAGCGCCGTTAACGGTTTAGCAATCTTCGAGAAATTTGCTATGAACCTACGGTAATATCCCGCTAAACCCAGAAAAGAACGAACCTCGGTTGGGGTTGTGGGAACACACCAATTCTTCATAGCTTCAATTTTAGCAGGATCCACGTGAATTCCTTGGCTATTCACCACGTGCCCTAAAAATTGAACTCCTTCCAACCAAAATTCACACTTGGAAAACTTAGCGTACAATTGCTCTTTCTTCAAAAGTTCAAGAACTTGTCGCAAGTGTGCCTCATGATCGACTTTCGTCTTGGAATAGATAAGAATGTCATCAATAAACACAATTACGAACTTATCCAAATATGGTTTACATACTCGATTCATGAGATTCATGAACACAGCAGGTGCATTGGTCAAGCCAAAAGGCATAACCATGAACTCGTAGTGTCCATATCGAGTACGAAAAGCGTTTTTGGAATGTCATCATCATGAACACGTAGTTGATGATACCCAGAATGTAGATCGATCTTTGAGAATTGAGTTGCTCCTTGAAGTTGGTCGAATAGATCATCGATTCGAGGAAGAGGGTATCGTTTTTGATAGTAGCTTGTTGAGTTCTCGGTAATCGATGCACATACGAAATGAACCATCCTTCTTCTTCACAAATAGTACAGGTGCACCCCACAGTGATGAACTAGGGCGAATAAAACCCTTATCGGTCAATTCTTGCAATTGACTAGTGAGTTCTTGCATTTCAGAAGGTGCAAGACGATAAGGCGATTTAGCCACAGGGTTTGCACCAGGGATTAAATCAATCTTGAACTCAACCTCTCGCACGGGAGTAACCCTTTAAGGTCCTCGGAAAAACTTCGGGAAAGTCTCGCACAACAAGAATGTCCTTCAACTCCTTACCCTTTGCTTTCGTATAACTACATATGCCATGAAAGCCATGTAGTTTTTACTTAAGCACTTGCGGCCTTGATGCAAGACATGAGTTTGAGTCTTTGAGATGATTTCTCCCCAAAGACCCTTAAGGTATCACTAGTCGGTAAAGGAATTCAGATACATTTCTCAAAGCATAAAATTTCCGCACGTTGCTTGGCTAACCAATCCATACCAATGATAACATCAAAGCTTCCAGATGCATAGGAATAAGGTCGACGAAGAACTCGTGTTCGTTAAGGCTCAAGGTGCAGTCACGTATTACAACGTCAACGACAATAGATTTTCCATCGAGACCTCGACGTGAAAGATCTCTCCAGATTAGTACGCGGTTTAGAAAGTATAGGCTCGAATTCCAAGGACACGAAACTCCTATCGGCACCCGAATCAAACAATACAGAAGCATAATGACTATTTACAAGATACACCTGTTTGGTAAGAATCCATTATTGGTATGATGAACACAGATAGGAAATTTTTATACAATAGAGACGATTTAAAAAAGAGTTCAACGACGTACCATTTACCACGTCGTTGTTGGCTTGAGCTTGGTTAGCATTGATGTTGAAAGCCCTTCCACGAGCCGGTGCACAGTTCCCGAATTACGAGGACATTGTGGACGAATATGACCGGGCTCACCACAGTTATAGCAGGTTCGGTTCGTAAGTATGGCAGTGTTGTTTGGCGCACGAAAGCAAGTAGTTACCAAGTGTCCATACTTCCCACATAATGAGCAAACTCGGCATGGAGAGTTGCTTGAATGATGGTACTTGCACGTGTTACACATAGGATGTGGACCAGTATAAGCTTTAGCCATGGGGCTTGATTTGCAACCACCATTTGTTTTTGAGGAGCATTTGGTGCGGTCACAGCGTAGTTGCGTGTCGGGGTGAACTTACGCTCCTTGTTTTGAGAAGATGACTCGACCTTTACCTCCTTTGTTGCCTCGGGTGTCACCTTCGCCATAGCCTTGGAACCCTTTGCTGACATCGTGCCAGCTCTTATATGATTCTCGATGAGCTGTGCAGTGATAGTAATCGCTTCCTCCAAAGTTGTGGGCCTACTACCCACCACAGCATCTTGAATTTGAGGTGGCACCCCCTTGATAAATTTCTCGATGTTACGGGGCACGGTGTCCACCATGTGTGGTAGAAGCATACTCAACTCATGATGCCGGGTGGAATAAGCCAAGTGATTCCCGCCATCCTGTTTAAGGTTCCAGAACTCCTCCTCCAGTTTTTGTAATTCGCTCCTCGGGCAGAACTTTTGGATCATAATATCCTTAAATTCTTCCCAAGGCAACGCCATTGCGACCTCCGTTCCACGGTTTCTCTTTTCACTATTCCACCATGTTAGTGCTCGTTGTTGAAGAACACTTGTGGCATAGCGAACCTTGAACTCGTCGGACACTCACTAATAATGAATGTGTTCTCCATACTTTCGAACCACTCAAGAAGTCCAGTGGCTCCTTCTTTTCCACTAAAACTAGTGGGTTTGCATGAGTTGAAATGTTTGAAGGTGCAAGTAGAATTGTTCCCGTTTTGGTTGCTGCTATTCTCCCTATGAGCGCCACTATTGTTCCCATTGGTGTTGTTGCTATTAGCCATTAGGGTACTATTAAGTTCAGCAACCATAGTCGGGATGACGACAGGCATTTTCCGGACAATCATTGCAGCTAATTTACGGTCGGAGCTTCCACGCTTTCCATGATGACGAGACATGCTGGAATATGCAAAATGAGTTAGACACGAGGAATAGAATAACAAGGATTATAATTCAACAAAGATAAGGCAAGACTTATAAGGCACTTGGAATGGTTCCATTTGGTAACGCATTACCATTTGGAAACGTTGACACGTCAAGGTAAGTTGACCCATTCGCCTTAGAAGTTTGTGCATGTTGACCATAGTTTATCACTCATCCCGGAAATCCCCAGGTAAGCATAACTAGTCCCGTAGGATTTATGCGATATGCTTGCCTTAGCCCGAGGGCCTTTTGCCAGGAAATCCAGAATACAGGTGTCTATGTGTCACACAAATTTCTTAGGTTCGTGATATCAAAACCTTGATGAGATTTATATAGATTAGACATAACGTCTAAAGATCCAAATCATAACATAAGTATAAGATTCCACGTGTCGACGAGAATAAGGTTAAGAGATTTCATGTTCGGGGAGAGTCAAAAGTCAAAGCTAAGTTTAGGGAGACAAGTAACAATATTTAGGCAATCCTATACTAAGGCATCAGATTGCACATAAGTGGGCATAACATTATGTAGCTTGCAAATAAGATCATATTTCTATAAGGTTCATGCATACTATAGTCTAGGTCACCATTTCTAATAACCTAGATCCCTATAGTTATGGGCTCTGATACCAATCTGTCACACCCCAACCTTGACGGCGGAAACGTCGAGGAGTGAGAGTTAAGATCGTTCACAGCCACATAACGCTATTAATAACCCAAATATAATTAAACATAAAATTAATTGTATCATTACAAGCTTAAGTCTCAAAGAAATATAAACATAACATAAAAGATAACAAGTCATTTTAATTCACTTATTTATCTAGGTCCATTCCTAGATGTGTAAGCTTCAATGTGTAGAAATCAAACTTGGGCGTTTCCTGAAACATGTTAAAATAAAGAGGTCAACAATGATGTTGGTGAGCATTCCATAGTTTTAAATACATAGATTATATAAAAGATGGCAATTCAAGTCATAAGTTAATGAATAAATATGATTAGGGATGTTATGAACAATGCAACAATCAACCTCGACAAAGTTTTACAAGTCTCAAACGTTTAGAAGATTATACGATCAGCTAAGTGTACTTGGATCAACCAAAGCAGGCTTGTCTTGCCCATAGGTCTATGACTTCGCTGGACTAGCAATAGTTAATGATTGTACATATAGCGCCATAACATGGTAATCACAAGAAGTCCAACTAACCACAACTTTACATGACGAATTGCCATAACGTTTTCAAGTCTCAAAGATGTGTACAAGTGCAATGATAATAAGATAATATGTTTCACCGCAAAGTGTGAAAATAAACAAAAAGGGGTATGGAAATACTCACTTGATCAAATAAGTATAGAATGACGATTAAATAAGAAATGTAATAATCAGCGATCCAATGTAGTTCTTCACAAGGCACCTAAAAGTATATATATACTTACAAGGTTAAAGTTTGATGATATTAAGTTTTACAAATTAACGAAAACTAGGGTTCAATATGGTATTAGGGGTTGTTAAATAATTATGTTTAACAAATGAAACCGTTTATATTTATTAGTATCAAATAACATTATTATATCTTATATAGAGTTTTATGTAAAAATTATAACACTTAAATATTTCTAAAGGTTGAATAGAGTCTAAAAAATATAATCTTAACAATAATTTACGTTTTAAAATAATCATATTTATGTAACAAGGTTTTGGTTAAAGTATTATTTTATAAAAGCAAATTATTTAATAATAAAAATTTTGTTTTAGAATATTTGTAAAGAAAAGAAAGTATAAAAAGTATTTCTTTTTTAAAACTCAATTTATAGAAAATAATAAAGTATTTTTAAAATTATCAGATTTATTAAAATGGTTTTTTTATAATTTAATAGAAATATAAAACTAAGTTTGAAGGCTAAAAAAACCTTAAACAAAACATGGGGTCCCCCAGATTCGAACCGGGGACCTCAAGTTTATGGGGGCGCATCTTACCAGTTACTCTAAGGCCTCAGCGTCGTTAATAATCGATTTAAAAAACTTATAAACACAATCCCCATGCATTTCCCCCAAACCAAGACCCTAGATTCGATTGATCCCAAATAAAACCATCAAATGATGTTGTTAATCGAATTAACCATGGGGCTTTTACTTCCCATGCTTAAACGTGCGAATACAAGTGTTTAATCACCTGAATTCATGAAAAAATCGATAGAGATTGCGCACAAGAACAATCGCGACTCACGTATCGTAGGTTTGATGCTCAAACGACGTTGCTAATCAAATTAATTGTGCAGGTAGCATCTACTGAACTCAATGAACGAAAGCCCTCTTTCAATTGAGAGTGAGATTGTAGAAAAAATCATGTTCGACTAGCCCACAGTTCGCGACGGGAGATGCTGATCGATGCTTATGCTCGCGTTTGTTTCAGGAGAAATTGACAGTTGCAAATGATTAAGTTTTGTTAGGTAATTGTTTATGTTAGTTTAATTGGTCAATTAAGATGCGTACATGCTCGAACCGCTAAACGAGGTAAAGGCGTCGTTACTCGTTTCATAGAGGTTCATAACAACGATTTAATGGCGTTTAAGGCTCATTATGGTGTTCGAATCATATAGCCGAAGCGATTGGAACGGTTTGGAAGTTTATTACAAGCGTTTTGAAGGGTGAAAGGCTTTGCCGGAGGTTCGCCCGGCGGTGGCCGGTGACCGGCCGGAAAAGCGGGACTTAAAGGGGAGGGGGTTTGGATTTTTATAAAACTACATAAATAGTCCCTGAGGTTTAAAAGTTGATAATTAATGTGCAAACCTTTCTTTTAAGGTTTCTAAAATGACAACCAGGCCCCCTTGACTTTTAAATCAAGGTTTTATACATTTTAAGTTTACAAAACTTTATTTTATTACAATTATTAGTGTTGTTAGCAACATAATTATTATTGTTCTTATAATTATTTGTTATTATGATAATTATTATTTGCTTAGAAAATTAAAGGAAACAAAGAATAAGCATAACAATTTCACAAGTTTCATAAATGACAAAATTAGTCCATACAAGAACTTAACAATGTTAACTTTAATTTACCCAAAATTACAAGATGCTACAACATAAAACATAACATCATGTAACCAGCTTGTTCGTATCAAGACTTCCCCCTCAGCACTTTTTGACCTCAAGAAGTGAGTTCTGCAAAATCCGGGAACCACAACCTTAACTCGTCGAAGAACTTCCATGTAGCATCTTACGTTCCTTGACCCTTCTATTGAACTAAAACTTTCATCGCTGCCCAATTCTTCCTCTTGACCAGCTTCCGATCCAACATAGCCTGGGGTTGAAGAGTGAATCTAGCTTCATTAGGGAACATAATGATCTTAGTTGATGGCCCTCCAGCATCCTTTAGCAACGATACATGAAAAACTGGATGGATTTGTGCCTCCTCCGGTAAGTCCAAACGATATGCCACGTTACCCACCTTCTCCACAATCATAAATGGCCCGAAATACTTAGGAGCGAGCTTCGAATGTTTGTTGACTCTCAATGAATTCTGCATGTATGGCTGTAGTTTTAAATACACCCATGCCCCCGGTTCAAAAACCCTCTCCGATCTATGTTTATCCGCTTGTTGCCTCATACGATTTTGATCCTTGAGTAGTGACTGCTTCATTAACCTTATCGTTGTCTCTCGGTCTTGCATCATTTCATCCACCTCACGATCACTCGTATCACGAGGAATACACGGTATATGCAAGGGTGGACGGTACCGGTATAAAGCCTCGAAAGGAGTTTTTTCCAATGACGAGTGGAATGTGGTGTTATACCACCATTCTACTAGGGACACCCATTTGATCCATGTATGAGGTCTCTCCATTACCATGCATCTCAAATAACCCTCTCAACATGATTTACTACCTCTGTTTGGTCGTCCGACTGTGGATGGTATGCGGTAGACAAGTTCACTTCTATTCCTTGGAGGTTTAGAATTATGTCCAAAAAGCACTCAAAAATATCGAGTCACGGTCCGAGAGGATTGATTTTGGATACCCATGGAGTTTGAACACGTTATCGAGAAAAACTTGAGCCCATCCTTAGCCAAGAACGGATGTCCCAACTTCATAAAATGGCTATACTTCGTGAGTCGGTCAACCACCACGAATATAGTATCCTTACTCTTGACCTTCGGTAATCCATCTATGAATCCATGGATATGTCCGTAAAAATAGTGTCGGGAATCGGTAGTGGTTGTAACAAACCCGGGGTGGCAATGTTTTCGTCTTTGGCTCTCATGCATACGTCACATGCACGTAGTATCCGCGAACCACCTTCGATATCCCCTTCCAAAAAAACATACCCTTGACCCGTTAGACCATTGCTCGTATTCCCGAATGACCCCCCATGGCCGTCTCGTGGCACAACTTAGAATCTCTTCCCTTAACTTTGTATCCACCCCTATCACCATACGTTCCTCTTTTGTTAGCCTTTTCCATTCCACTTGAACCTTGGCACCTGTTCCCCTTTGTTTAACCTGTGCACTATATTTTGCACTTCAATATCCCCATTTGACTATCCAATATTCTTTTCAGCAAGAGTGGCTCAAGTTGAGAGATGGCCATCATAAAAAGAGTACCCCCTACCCCCTGAACCGAGACAAGGCATCAGCACGACGTTCTCTTGGCCTGTTTATACTCGATACAATAGTCGTAACCCATTAATCTTGCTAACCATTTATGTTGCAGTGGGGTAGTAACCTTTTGAGTTAAGAGGTGCTTTAAGCTTCGTTGATCTTTACGGATAATGAATAGGCTGGTAATGAGGTAATAGTCCCACTGTTTTACAACCACCATGATAGCTAACAATTCTTTTTCATAAACCGACAACGCGTCTTGTTTGGGTGATAGCGCTCGACTTAGAAATGAGATTGGGTGATTCTCTTGCATGAGCACCGCCCCAACACCCCCGCCGATGCGTCCATCTCTACTACAAACTGTTTATTAGGATCCAGGAGAGCCAAGACTGGGGCCAATGACAAGGCCGTTTTGAGACGCTCGAACGCGTCTTGAGCATCCTTACTCCATTTGAACGCATCCTTCTTGAGTAGATTAGTGAGAGGTTTTGCAATCATACCAAAGGATCGTATAAAGCGTCGCTAGTACCCTGATAACCCCAAAAAACCTCGAAGTTGCTTAAGAGTTTTTGGTACGGGCCATTGTTGGATTGCCTCTATCTTCATTGTGTCCATCTTCACCCATTCTCCGAAGATTATGTGGCCCAAATATTCTACCGCTCAACCCCCAAAGACGCATTTCGACTCTTTTGCAAATAACTTTTTTCCTTCATAATGGACATAACTCATTTAAGATCTTGCACATGTTGTTGTTCGCCCCTACTATAGACCAATATGCCATCGAAAAATACCAAGACTCCCTTTCGTAACATGAGTCGAAACACGTGATTCATAAGTGCTTGGAATGTCGCCGGTGCATTTGTGAGGCCGAATGGCATAACGAGGAATTCGTAGTGCCCTTCGTGGGTTCGAAACGCGGTTTTGTGGACGTCTTCGGGTGCCATGCGCACGTGATGATACCCGGAATGTAAGTGTAGCTTCAAAAAAAAGTAGCACCCCCCAACTCGTCTAACAACTCTTCGATCAATGGGATGGGGAATTTGTCTTTGATTGTTACCTCATTGAGACGATGATAGTCCATACACATGCGCCATTGGCCGTCCTTTTTCTTAACCAAGACCACCAGGGCGGCAAAAGAGCTTTGGCTATTCTGGATGACCCCCGCATCTAACAGTTCCCGGGTTGTTTTCTCTATGACATCTTTCTGTATGGACGGGTATCTATAAGGTCGTTGACTTATCGGGCCCATTCCTTCTTGGAGTATGATTTGATGGTCAAACGGACGAGGAGGGGGCAACCCTTTCGGCAGCTGGAACACCTTAGAGAATGCACGGATTAATGGTTTCCATGGTAGGTTTTCGGAAGGCACCACCGAATCACATAGAACCTTCGACTGATACATGGACTCAGCTCCCCGATTAGCCAACTGTAAACTAAAAAGTTGCAGATTACCCTCCTTTGCATGCTTGTTCAATAGGCCGTCCATTTTCTCCACCGAACACATAAACACCTTGTTGTTTTGTAAGCCCTTCAACTTGTATTTTTTGCCCTCCAACGCGAATCGCATGGTCATTTTTTGGAAGTTCCACAGAATATCTTGTAACGGAAGGAGCCATTGGACCCCTAAGATCATGTCATAATTTTCCAACGTTAGAAGTAACACCTCTATTTTAAACGAGTGGCCTTGCATGGTCCATTGAAACTCGGGGCAAAACTAGGTACATGGAAGTTCCTTTCCGTCCGCCACCCCCACGTTGATAGGAGTGATGTCCCGAACCTCGCACTGCAGTTTCTTTGCTACCTTGCTATCAATGAACTTGTGAGTCGAACCAGAATCGATGAGGATATGCAACTGGCGGTTCCCCATTGATCCTCAAACCCGCATAGTCGAGTATGACGACATACCCGTGAGTGCATGGATAGAGATCTGGTGTTCTTTGACATCTTCCTTAGTTTCCTCGAAGTCTACATCCTCTTCATCTTCCACTTCAATAACATAAACTTGGCCACGCGTTCGTGTACATTTGTGACCCGGCACGAACTTTTCCGCACCAAAAACATTCTCCTTTTGCCCTTTTTTGTTCCAGTTCCTTACTACTCAAACGGCGTTGATTGTTTGGGGGTCGATACGTAGCAAGTACGAGTCGGTTGGGTGTGGGTAGGATCGATAGTTTTGCGGCATTGGTAGGTGGCGTGATTTTTGCATTGGTGTGTCTTTGCAGTTTCGACGTTCCATTCACCACCCGCAAATTTCTCCTCAAGGGTTTCATTATAGAGGGCTTGTGTTTTCGCCAACCCGTACGCCTCATGCAATGTACGTGGTTTGAACATTTTTACCGGCCCCCGGATATCCGGCTTGAGGGCCTTGATATATAAACTCACAGCTTGGGTTTCGCTTAGTGTAACCTTGTTCAACATCGAGTCGAAAGTTGTGTTCAGTTCCTGTAATGTACCCGTTTGTTGTAGAGATGCCATTTCTTCAAGTGGATCTTCGAACAACGCGTCAGAAAAACGCGCATAGATGGAACAAACATAGTCTGGCCAGGGAACCTCAGCGATTGTCGTGTTTTGGGTTTTCATATAAGCTCGGTGCCATTGTAGGGTGTCACCTTCCTGATGAATCGCAGTGCATCGCAGTTTGGACTCGTAACGGTAGACCTTATGTCGTAATTGTCGTGTTTTGGTTTTCATATAAGCTCGGTGCCATTGTAGGGTGTCACCTTCCTGATGAATCGGGTGTGTCGTCCATTGCGAAGAAGTGCTCGCAACGGTAGACCCAACCCTCCACATCATCTCCCGAGAACTTGGGAAAATTAATCTTACCAATACGAAAGGGTTTAGACCCTCGAGAATCGACGTCGGAACTAGACAAAGAACCAAAAGAACTGCCGGACGATTGTACCGATTTGTCACACACAACCTTAAGAATCTCCTCCTGTTGCTTCGAAGATTGTTCCTGCTGCTTCATCAGCGCCGATAACGCAGCATGGATATCGTTGATGGCCTTATCATGAGACTTAAGGGTGTTGTCGATTTCATTTTTACGGGTGTTGGTCATGGCGGTGGCGGCAGAGCTCCGATGAGGGATCGTAAGGCTCTGATACCCTTGATAGGTTAAGAGAAACTAATTGAGAGAGAATTAGGGAAAACCAATTTCTGAATGCCTAGATATTAGCGATCATACTGAATTAAACAAACCAATACTTCCAAGTTACAAAAGACACGTTAATATACTAGAAAAGGCCATAATGGTCCTTCAACACATGCAAACACATAAATGAACAAAACATAAAACATAAACGTCACGTAACCAGCTTGTTCGTATCAATTCCCAACCTCATATGAATGCTCATGATTGTACAAATTGAAATACACCCATTTCACTCACTGACATGATAATTAGTATCATTTCCATCACACTCATCGTCTTCTAGATCCATGTCCAAACCTATAAAAACATACATAATAAGATATTTCACACAATAGACTTGGTATCAATTTGTTCTAACATAAAATGAAAGCATGTTGCATGTCTCGTGTTCTCTCGTGTGACCCACCAAAAAAAAGTTAATCCTGACATAATGCAGTAAGAGCCTTAAATTAACCAACATGAGTTGAATACATGTACCTTCAATGGACGCTTGCATCATATTATCATTTAAGTGTAAGTCAATAATGACGGGATCTTTGCCTACACAAAAATCAGTGATGTAGAAAGATGCTGAATTCATATAATGGGTGGTAACTGACAAGTGTGACTCAAATCACAATAATTAGACCCAAATGCTTAATCCAAACAACCTTAAATATTGCACTTTTTTGCATTTCACGCCATAATGATTATGTAATTGTGAATATCAGTGTTGTATGTTTATATCTTGGCCAATCAAACTGACAAATTACTAAAAAGAGGAAGGGGTCACAAATTGAAAGTTGCCTAAAAGCCAATTTGCATACAACCAATGTATTCAAGCATTAAACTTTATTAATCATAACTAAGACACACGGGAGCCTCAACTTTTTTGAGGTCTAAAGTGGACTCCAGAGTCCAGATGAGGGCCTCTTTTTCAAATTTCACCGTAGTAGTTTGCAAAGTTAAAAACAATTACTTTAACTTATATGTGTAAATTAAGGCTAATTTTTATTCTTTGATTATGGACCGAATGAGGGCCATAATTCGTAATTTTCTCTCTATTCTTCTCCCTCTAAACCGGAGAAGGTGATGTGAAAGATATGAAGCGAAGCCGTAAAACATATGGAGTAGGACATAATATTAAAGAGATGCTATGTATAATATTAAAAAATAAATTTTGTAATGAAATCACAAGATACCTTTGCTGATGATAATATGGGTCTGTCTAAAACAAAGCACCAACACATGCTGCTACACATACGCCTGCGAAGCCAAAAGGAGAAAAAATGATACAAATAAGAAAAACAGTTTCTATTTTTACAAAGTGTAAAAAATTGTAAATTAAAGTAGAATATGCATGCAACTCAAATTAACAGCTAAAAGGAAACAAAATTTGATTAGCAATGTAAGCACTAAAACTATCAGTCTGTCATATGCCCTATTTTTTCTCTTGATCTTAAACCTTTACCAAACAAAAACATGAGAAAAAACACAAAAGGAAGCAAACAAACTGTTAGAATGACAGCTTGTTTTAAAGAGAACCGAGGGGTATCTATATTTCCATTTCTCAAGATATCTTCACACTGATGCTTTCCTGCTTGCTGCAACTAATCAACTTCAAGTGCAATGTTTAAAGGAAATCAGTGATAGAAAACAACATAAGCACATCCATTAGAGCTATAAAAATAGGCCGTAACAGATAAGTTAGTACGGTTCAATATTGGTCGGGTTAGGTTGCAATTGATGAGTAAACACTTAGTTTTTATAACATCTGAATAATGGTTACAAAATATATCATTACAATAGTACTCCAAATGTATGAATGAAATGATTTAGGAGGGAGTTTAGGTGACTTTCACCTCATTTGACCTATTCCCCTTTCTGTTCACAAGCAAAGTCGATGTTTTCAAGCTCAAAGCTCTTAAATCATACTCTAGTGGCCTGGCCCTATGCAGTATATGTGAAATTTCCTCCATTTCTACATAATTATTGCCACAAAGAATGAAATAGTAGGGAGGATACAATTATAGAACATTTGTATAACCAATAAGACAACAACAAAAAGCAATTCATCAAGATGACCTGAACCTTGAACTTTATTTTTCAGGATGCCAAGGTAAAGCCGTTACCCTATTTATAATCGCATGTACACGTTCGTCGTACCGTTATCCCATATATATACCCGTACTAACCGCCGATTGATTAGGGTTTTGAATCACATCTACACATCCATCACGTGCTCAAACGTGAACGTTTTCATAATCAAAACCAACGACCTAAGATTTCATATCAGAAACTCTAACCACAATGAGCAACACATACCGAACTAGGGTTTTTTAACAGAAACCCAAACAAACGAATCAAGTTCTGATGTGAAATAGCGATGTACAAAGTATAATTAAATCAAAGCCAAGGAGCAATCAGAAGCAAATTGACGATGAGGAATGGGGATTTTGTCTAATTCCCTGATAGCACCCTGGAAATGCAATAGCAGAATTGATCTGAAGAGAACACGGTGTGCATAGCGATTTCATGCGAAGGCTCCAGTGCTCATAGCATTTGCCTTTGCATGTCAGGAATAATAGGGTTTGTAAATATGGATGAATCTACCATGAAAGACGAGTACATATGGCAAGCTTATTGAGTAAGAGGTTATGGATTGTGATAACGTGATACTACAATGTTGGTACTTAAAAACTATGGAATTTCAGTAAAACAAGAAAAAAAGAGCTTGAAGAATGCAGAAGATATTGTATTGAATATGTTGTTTTAGTACATGAAACAATGACATGAATCGACTACGTTAAATAAGCAGGAAGTGAAAGGGAATGACTCAACAATCCAAGAGACAAGGGTTGCCTAATAAACTAATTATAAGACATTTATTCATTTGAAATCAAATCTAAATAACCCACATGCATGTAAATATTAGGAACATAAAATCTTCACGTGCATGACTTGTTCACCTTTTCTGCATGAACACTATGTGAGTCATTCTTCATCAAGAAGTTCAACATTATGTACAAATGCACATAATAGTGTTATGTCTTGTAACGCTTGTGGCTTATAAGAAAAGTCATTTTCTCATCTGCAAGGAATAGATGAAAACTTAAACAAATGCAATACTTCCTAACCTCGTTTTTGAAATATACCTATAAGATACATTCTTAAACAACCATATAATACCAAACAAAAAAATTAGTTAAAAATAAAACTTATATATATATATATATGTATATATATGTATGTATATATATATATGTATGTATATATATATATGTATATATATAGGGAAGGGTTCAAATAAGAACCACCGTTTTTTTGTGAGTACTCTAAAACCAATCTCAGCCACTCATTTATTATTACATGCAAATCACATGCCATTTTTTATCTTTTTTTAAAACGTTCATAACTTTTTTTCACGAAATCATTTTTCTTAAAAAAATTCACCATAAAATTCAGTATTTTTTTATTTTTCCAACGCCTTTCATATTGATATATTTTTCTAAAAAAAGCGTCCATCCGTTGTTTATATATGTGTAAATCTAGTTATACACATGTGTGGTACTTGATTTACACATCTGTAAAATCCGATATTACACATGTGTATTTCGTTAAAAAAATAGTATTTTTTTTATTTTTTATAACTTTTTTATTTTTTTATGAAAGAGAGAAAGTAGGGGAACATTTTTGTGTTTTTATTTATTCATTTTATGTTATTTTTCGATTATAATTTTTTAAAATATATTTTTGTTAATTATAATTTAACCATTAAAAATTAATGGTTGAAATTGGTTTATAAAGTTCTCACAACAAAAAGATGGTTCTCATTTGAACGCTCCCATATATATATATATTATATATATATATAATACAATCCTCATATTTAAAACATACCTTCAAGTAACATTCTTGAACCACCATATTAGTTTAATTTGAATACATGTAAATAATTAATACAGTTTTCTAATCTAACAAACTCAACAAATTGAACTCACTAACATAACCAAAACATTAAAAAAATAAAATTGAACACATGTAAATGTATTCAATCACCTAAACTAACCTTTCTGACACGAAGAGATGAGCACATGATATACACACACACACACATATATATATATATATAATATATATATATATATATATATATATATATATATATATATATATATATATAATATATATAAAAGTACGTAAATATGAAGGTAAAATTAACCTATGGCTCACCTGATGTGTGATAAAAGGCAACAATAATTTTTTTTCTAAGTATCGTTAATACAAAGCTCTGGTTATTCTGCATACAACAACTTCAAGTTTGGTTGATTGGTCCCTTTACACTAAATAGTCGAAATTCTAAGTAAGTGCTTTTCTATCGCTTAAACCCCTAATCTAAACTCAAGGTCACTACTCATCGTATCTCTACCATCTGCCACCGTAAAGGGTTGTTGATCTGACCAAGACACTATACACTTTCACGTGCCAACCACCGACATCTGTGAAGCTTTGACTTTTGTATCGTGGAATAGTTTCATAATGACACACGAACATTTTCACGTCCTTCTACACCCTCTTAACTTCTTCTTTCTCTTCAATAGTTAACTTGGACACCATTATTTTCCTATTAGAGAGATCTTAAAAGATGATAAGTATTTTCATAAAAGAAAAACTTTATAGAATAATAACAAACTTTTAATATTGTTCCAATTAAGTCATTCAGACTTTCTCTATTGTAAATAGGTCATTCAAGTTTCAAGTGATGCTTTAATCGTAGATTTTTTACCCATTTAACCAGTTACCATGCTCACTTGGTCATTTCTTTTTTCTTTTAGATATGTTGACATCAAATTTAACAATTTGTTAAGTTCGATGTTATAACTTTTATTCAATCAAATATAGATATATCTAACCTAACAAGTAACCATCACCTTTAAAACCAATTGTTTCCTACTCTACTTGCTTTGATGCATTAATGGTGGCTAGGTCACAGAACCAAAATCTTTTATTTCTTTACAAATTTTATCCAATAAGATTCAACCAAACAAACACATCAGCTCTAAAAAAATAAGAAAGATGTTTATTTAAATATTTCAGAAACGTGTTAACGAGATCTCTTCTCAAAATAATTACACATCAGATTTCTCAAAACCTATTTCCGCACACTCTGTCTCGCTCCTAATTTCTAGGGCTTCTGAAAATAGTTCCACAAAGAGAGATGGAAAAAGGATTGAACAGAAGATATGCTACAAGGTACGGTGCGAGAAGAAACAAAATGATATCATCCTAATTCCTCAATGATGATCATACTATTCAAGACACATTTCTTGGTGCTAGGATTTCCTAGACAACCAGAGTCAATATGGTCAGGTGTTAGCATTAATGTTTCGCATATCAAAACTTTCTTATCAGAATCTTTTCGTATCCTCCATCTCTCACTCTCCTTTTCTTTTAAACACACTCTCTCTCTCTAACCTGTAATATCTCTTGCAAAAACACTCAGTGTAGTGAATATGAGATGCAAGATGATGACTTTTAGAGGGGTCACAATGTCCCTAGCAACAATCGACACTTGTAGTTTGAAATGTATTACCATTAAGATGAAGATAATGAATCAAAGATATCAATAGGGGGATGATGAAGTAAAAAAGTCACATGTTATGTCAATTAGAATTAGAACATTAGATTTTTTAAAAAACCATGTCAACATATTTAATAAAAGGAAAAAAATAAAAGAAATGACACATAAGCATGGTAACTGTTCAATAAACAAAATATTTAAGATTATAACATCACTTGAAACTTGAGTGATGTAATTAAGACAAAAGAGTGAGTGATTGAAATAATATTAAAACTTGATTATTATTCTATAAAATTGTCCCTTCTGCAACATGATTACTTTCTTACTGTTGTGGAATATGGTGATAATTAAATCGAGGGCAAGAGCAAGCCCTCTTTGTGTGTTTCGAAGGCTTTATGAGAAGCCTTGAAGTTCGATTGCACCATCGCTGATGTCTTTAGGGCAACCCACTTTCTTAGATTTAGAAAAAGAGACGAGAGAAAGAGAAGAGAGAGAAGAGTTGATATATATCTTTTTCTCTCTTTAAGGCATATACGCGTGGGTGAAGTAGGATTAAAAAATATCAGAATATGAAGAGTACACACTAAGTAATGTTACGAAACAAACTCTTCTTCATTATTCTAAAAACCTAAGATATTAACACTTCAACTAACATTACAATTCATATTGTATATAATTAAAGTCAATAACATTTAAAAAATCAAAATGTATGAGAACTAAATTTGAAAAACTCATAATCAATTTATAAGTTGTTAAAGTGACATGAAAAGATTTAATTAACATATTTTAAACCAACGTTACCATGGGAGGAGCCTATTATCTCTTATCTCATGACATAGAGCTTAATTCCCTCGTCTCAAACCTTAGTATTTTGTAATATTTTTGTTAGCTTTTTTATTTATTTGTCTATTTAAACTTTAACATCACAGTTATTTCTAAAATTTCAAATGCTATGTGTGAGTAGTAAAAATGGGTCCTCAAAAATCTTTTCTAATAAAATAAAACATAATCATATAATATTCTAACAATAAATTTAGTTACTAGTATTGCAGGTAACAATATAAATGCTAATGATATTAATTATGTATTTCCCAAATCATAAGACAAATTTCTTAAGTAAACTAAAAACATTTTTCTTTTTGTTAAAAACGTAAGATTTAAATGACAATATTTCATAAAATATGAAGTTTTAATACAAACTACTTTTAAATGATATTGTTTATAAAAATTTTTAGGAATTAAATAACAATTTTTGTTAAAACAAAAGTTTTAAAGATGAAAGTACAATGAAATGTTGTTATTGTTTTATTACTTAAAATGATTAATTATACGTAATTTCAATCATATCTTATCTTAAAAACTATTTAATAATTTTTAAATATTAATTAATAACTTTTAATTTAATATTTTGCATTCAACTTATGTAGTATACAAGCTTTTTAACTAGTAACTAAGTTAATACAATGATAATTGTTATGATGATAAATAAAATAAAGAGTTAATCTTGGTTTTCGTCCCTAGGTTTTGTAAATTATCTACACTTGAACCCCAATGTTTATTTTGTTTCCATTATTGGCCTGAGTTTTGCAAATCGTTTCTATTTTCGTCCTTTTGACTAACGATGTTAACATTTTCTGTTAAGTGGGTGTTAAAAAGACTAAAATACCCCTGCACCTCCTTCACTTTCAAAACCTGCTGGACCTCACCACCTTCACCAAATCACCATCATTCCCCTCATTGGCGACGACGGAGGCAGCAAAATTCAAAAACTCCGACCTAATTTCGATCCCACAGCCACTAGACTACCACCCAGCAACCACCGTGTCGCCGTCACACGACGACCTCCACTTCTGGCAGTTCATGATCGTCCGCTCCATCGCCGGCATGGTGGAACACATGACGATGTTCAAAATCGACAATCAAGACTCGTATGCAAGTATTAGGCTCATGCCCCATCAAATCAGTGAGTCTCCGGCAAGTGGTTCACTCGATTCTCAAGTCGACGGTCCGACCAGGCTCTACTACGGGATCGGAGCCATGGGGCTCGGCGCCGGTCCGGCTCACCGGCGTATTTCACGGTTTACGAGATGTGTAAGGAGAAGTTTTCACGGCGGAACCCTAATAACCCCGCCGCCACGCGGCGGCGGGGGGTGGTGACGATGGTGGCGAGTGACGCGGTGTTTACGCCGATAGATATGGTGAAGCAGAGGCTGTAGTTGGGGGTGGGAGTCCGTACAAAGGTATGGTGGATTGTGTTAGGGTTGTGTTGAGGGAGGAGCGGTTGGTGGAGGAGGCGGTGGTGATGGAGTCGGAGAGGAGAGGAGGGAGGTGGTGGGGTCCAGCTGGTTTTGGAAGTGAAGGAGGTGGAGGGGTATTTTGATCTTTTTAACACCCACTTAACAGAACATTTTAACACCGTTAGTCAAAAGGACGAAAATAAAAACGATTCGTAAAACTCAGGCCAATAATAGAGACAAAATAAACGTCGGTACTCAAGTGGAGACAATTTACAAAACCCAGGGAAAAAATCGAGATTAACTCTAAAATAAATTTACAAATCAAAATGACTTATTTTATATAATTAAACGAATCATGAGTCTCTCTTAATAGAATTAATAGAATCAAAATAAAAGATGGACTTTGCAAAATAAGTTTTATATAAATGTAAAAGATTAGTCTAGACATAGACTCAAATACAAGTTGTAAGTGCATTATATACATGATCATAAATTAAAAATCAAAAATCAATTTCTCAAATAAAAATATTTAAATTCATAAAGGTGCAAAATGTCATTAGCATTTAATATTGTCAAAATTACCAATTTAGTTTGCAATTTTTCTCGACTCTCGTAATATTTTAATCCTTTGCCGATTGCCGCTTTGAGTTTGGAATTTGGATCTAAATTAAGACATAAAATATTATTTGAGTTAAAGGCTTTTAAATGAGCTTTTTTGAATGGGCTATAACTATAAAGATTAATTGGGTTTGAATTTTAATTGCCAATGTTTATATTCTTATATAGAAATTAACTATACTTTAAAACTCAAACACCAAACTTTTAGTGCATGATTTACGACTTCAAATTGCATGAAATCTTCTATGAGTCGATTTAGCAATCTGCATACTTTTGATTTCAAAAGTTATTATTATTTTATTATCAAAGTTATTATGTATTATATTTTATCTTCTCTTGTTACTTTAAAAATATAATGTTAAAAAAATTCTGGATATATCACTACGATGTGTTTAAATTATCTACGATTAGATATTAATTTCATACTAAATCAATACCAGTCAAATATAATACATGACCGTTTAAGGGATTATCAATACAACCAGTATCACAATAAGAAGAATGTTAGAACACTTAATAGATCAAATAGGAAACTATGACTATATTATAATACTAAGAACACAAGCAAACAATGATACAGAAACTTAAGAACAAAACAACAAAGTATGGTTTTCAAGAATGTTTTATATTGTTCTCAAGTTCTTTCATAAATGTTACAAAGCATAAAAAAAGTTACAACGACTTGAGATACTTTATACTACATCCTACAGTCGGTCATACTTTGAAGGTCAGCTGGAAAAACTAATCTAGATAACAAGATCATTGAAAAGCCAAAAGGCAGATTTGCCTTTGGACTAATGAAATCTTAATATATTACAAAAAGAATAAAAGTACATAAAGTAGAAATTTACAAACTTAAGACCTCAACGTATAGTTAGAAAAACATGCACCTTTTCACAAATTTGTATAAATTGGTGAGTCTTCAGAGTTGCGCGGAAAGTGGGCCAGCTTTATGCAAAAGTACATCAGAGAAAGCATGTTCTTCTTTGTTTTCGGAAGAAATCTGTCTTCAATTCATTGGCTTTAGAATATTTTTCAGCTTTGGAAGAATTCATATTTGGCTTCAAAAGATTTTGGTATTGGCTTCGACATATTTTACACTTACAATATTTTCTTGTGCAGAGTGTAAAACTTACGAAGCAACTTCTACTAAGTACAAAGTGCATGAATGCAAAAAGCACTTAGGTTGTTTTGGGTGCATAAGCCTTTCTATAAACCTTACAAACTCTCTCTAGGCTGATGCTACCAAAACAGAGAAGTGATTGAGATATTGGCAGTCCTCATTATAATCATGACCATACCTTCTTCTTTAATTGGTCAGGAACACTCAGACTCTTAAAATACCTTCTCATGTTTAAGAGATCATGCATATGTAGGTTAAGCATGTCTTGCCAAAAGTAGACATCTTGACCATCTTGATCTCTAGTGACATACCATCTGTCTGGATTATCAGTAAAGGTCTTGGACAAGATGGGTATTCATAATGCAAGAGGCTCTACTTGAGTTGAAGTTGGTTGAGCAACCTCTTCTTGCACTTTATCAGGATGCTCTGATTCGTCTTGAGGTTTGGAGGTGGATACTTTTGAATCCTTCTGTGATACACTCTTACAAGCCATCCTTTTTCCCTCTTTGAAGTCTTTAACTAAGAAGACTAGCCTTCGACACCAGGTTGTTCTATTTTTCTTTCTTAGTTAGGTCCTCTTCCTTCACAGGTTTAGAAGGAGAGAGATTTGGACCTTACTGTGGATCCAAAGGTAAAGTTTGTTGTGGCCTAGCATGAGGCCCAGGTTGTGTTATCTTAAAGGGGTCAACCTTAACCTCAACTTCAGGAGGAGCTTGACTTGGTGGGGAGTGTAAGTCAACAAGCTCTCCTCTCTTAGTCTTCTACTTGATCACTTTAATATGCTCATACATGGTGGATAGAGACATTGGACCAAGCCTCCTTTCGAAGAATCCATACAGCTTCAAGAAGCTCATCATGCTCTGCCTATTAGTAGACTTCTTTTGACTCTTTTAGATGATGGCTCTTGAGTTTGTGATTCTTCCATCATCTTCCTCTAAGTATCTTTTTGTAATTTGAGAGCTTGTTACTCAAGCTGCTTGAGGTACTCAAACTCAATGCACTCATATGATAAAGGAAGAAATGTAGCTGCCTGATAGAGTCCTATAACACTCAGGTAGTTAATCATATTTTATCTATTAGCTTCTTGTCTACATAAGGTTGTTTAGTTGCCACAACCTTTGTTTCAGGACTTTCTTGAACTTAGGAGAGGATAGGAGCATGCTTGTAAAGCCTTTTCTATCGTCTTTCTTCTTTAATATCGAGTAGTAACTCTGCATCCGCTGTCTCGTTCCTCTCCTTAGACGTTTCCATGTCTACCAGTTCATTTAATTATTTTAAAGAGAGAGAGAGATAATTTTATCAATGTCATAGTTCCTAGTCCCCAAGTAGTTTATATAGCCTGCCCTCAACTCATCATTCTAAGTGTTTGGTCTGATGACAACCTTGATAGCAGCTTCCATAAAGCCTGAGAACCCAATTCAACTTTCTCCCCTTAGCTTCCTCTTCATCTCTCTCTCTCTCTCTCCTTCTCAATCTACTCAGGAGTCAATATCTTTCCCTTTTATCACCCACAAGCTATGGTGACTTAGGGTGGAGAGAGCTTTGGCCTTCATTAGCTGATATAGCATTCAGACTCTGGCTAGAGAGAGGCTATGAAACACCTTCACCAGCTGGTGCCTCACTAAGGATATAGGATATTAAAGTAGTAGTTCTTATGACAGTGCTCACAGGTTCTATCACTGGGCCTTCAATCAAGGTTTCCCCTTGAAACTAATCTTAGGGTCCACCTTAACATCTAGTTGACCAATGACATTACCTGCTTGTATTTGTCTTCTTCTTTGTCTAAATTCTTCAACAATCTTGTCTTGAATCCTCTCAACCATTTTTTCAGCTTGCCTAAGTTGACTTGGGTTGGTAAGTGGCATATTAACCAGAGGAAGACTGTCATAGAAGTTCAAGGTTTGAAAGTTAAGGACCTCTTGTTTCCCTTGAAACCTATGCAGTATTAGGGCTTTTTCTCAGCATCATACCTCCATCCTAGTATTTCATTTGTAACTTCTTAGGGTGGGGGTGACATTGCCCTTGGAATACCCTCCCTAAACAAGCTTTGAATGAGAGAGTTCACATCAATATGAACTTAAGGATGTTGTTGATTATAAATAACTAGAAGTGAGAGTGGTGAATCCTCAATGTCCATACCCTGTGAAGAACTCTCAAGTCATATGATTGCTTGGACTTTCTTCTCCTTTTTGATAGCATCACCCTCTTGCATAGGTGATCTGGTGGTTAGGTCTATCACATCCATAGGTTCTTATGTTCATGGTTGAGTTCTTTTTAAAGGCCTCTAGCTAGTTTCTTCTTGAGATAAAAAATCTCAAGTTGCTGATCATTGACCCTATTTTGTAAGGTAGTCATTTGAGATTTCAAGTGACTTACCTTAGAGACCAGGTAGGTGCATGTTTTAGATAGTATTTGCACCTTTAGTCTCACGTTTCCCTCATCTTCATCAGAAGAATCATGGGGTGGATGAGAGAGTTGGATCAAAGTCTTCTTCCTTATCACCAACATGATGTTCTTGGCTGCTAGATTTCCCCTACATAATGACAACTTTAGGTGAAGTTTCAATGGGCTGAGTTGTCATGGTTGAGGTCTTAATAATGTAATAACTTTCAGAAGTGAGAGCCTCTTCCATATGGATCTCTAGAATAGGTTTGGGAGATCCACCTCAGTAATAGGTGAATGTTGTGGGCTAGACAGGGGAGAAGTAGGAGTACTCATCTCTCCCTGAGTAGGAGAGGAGAAGAGAGACTCATGATACTCACTGATTTTCATGTATTCATCATTATAGAATTAAGGTTAGGTATTGGTTGGTTGGGCTTATTAGCTAATCAGGTTGAACATGAGGAACCTCAGCATTGATCATTGGTGAGATGAGAGTGGTTTGCTCCTCAGGAGAAGTGGGAGCTCTAGTGTCCACTTCTTTCTGTATGTTGGTGATAAAGGGGACTGCCAAGCTTACTAGCATGTGTAGGGGTTGTTTGGATTTTCTTCGGTAGGTGAGGATTATTGGTGGCTGTTTTAGTGGGTTTAGGGTTTAGGGTTTAGGGTTGTGAAGTAGATGGTGTGGCTTTAACACTAGCATATGCTGCTAGTGTCACACCCCGACCAACGGCGGAATCATTGGGGAGGACGAATTTGAAACGATTGTTTATAACTCATAGAATTAAATAATTTGAAATAATATTAATGCCATTTCTCGTTAAATAGTACTAAACAAATAAATCATTCCAATACAACAAAGATTTCAACAACAAAATAAAATATTTAACTAAACTAAGTCCAAATCCTATATGTGCAAGAAGGGTTCCTCAAGTAGCAAACCTGAAATGTAACATCCGCCTATTTTCAAAGTATAAACCCAAATCCGTTTGAATTAATATTGTAAATAAAATCCATTATTTAGTCATTTTATTTATTTATATGTTCCAAAAACAATAAATGTGTCACTTAATCAATTTAACTAAATTCTATAATTATAATATAAATTTTATAAATGTTAAAAGGTTATTAATATCTATCAGATTTTAAATATTCAACTAAAATAAATAATCAAATCACAAGTTCTTGTGAGATTTATAAAGTTTATAAAGATTTAATAAAAAAAGTTGTTTAATTAAACTTAGAGTTTAGATTGTTATATTATTTTATTTTTTAATCTATTTAATTTTTATATTTATTTTAAATTCTAATCATAACCCCCTTTTGAAAGACTTGTAACTCATCATTAACACCATTCATAACCCTCCATAATCTCAACTGTAAAAGCAAGCTTTAGGCCTCACTTTTCATTTGCTCATTCTTTAAAAATCTCACACACAAACCTTTCATCATCCTTTGGTTATGATCAATTTCAAGAATTTTTTTACATGTAGTTTTAAGACTTTTTTAATATCAAGGTAATTTTATATTGCTTATATATTATGCATTTCTGTAACATCTGTCCATTTTGAAAATATAGACCCGAACCCATTCTGTCAATTATAAAAATCAAACACATTATTCAAACTACTTCGTTCATTTTGGTAAATTTTAAAACAATAAATGTGTAGTTTAACTAATTTTGGAAATTTGTTGAATAACCTTTACATTTATCTTTCCATTTAATCAATTTATAAACTTATGAGGTGTAATATCATTTATGAGTTTTAATTATTATGTAGAAAAAAAAATTAATTAGACTTTAAAATTTCTATGAGATTTATAAAAATATATAAATATATAAAGACTATCATTAATTACAAGATTTAACCATCTTAACAATTAATTATAAATATTTTACAAGATTCATAATCTTTATAAAGTTTATTTCTTTAAAATAATTTGAGTAACTATTTACAATTGGATTGTATAAAGTATAAGGGTTGGAAATGTCATTACTAAAACTTTGTTTTAAAAGTTTTAGTCATAAAATAATAACCTATTAAATTCACAAAGACTAAAAGTGTAACTTCTGTTTAAACCCAAACCCCTCCCCCTTCGATCCTGTGTACCGGTCGATCTCCAGCCAAAACTCCGGCGACCACCCAATATTTCCAAAACGTCGATTCAAACCTAATTAAACCTTTCACTAAGCTTCGCGACCAGGATTCAAACTTGATACATGATCAAAATCGAATAAACATGCATGTAATCTCAGTTTAATTCAAAACTTAATGCCATCCAACAATTGATCCGTACAACTAGAATAATGACCAAATGATTTAGTTATCCGACCCAAAATGCTCCTGAGGTCAATTATGATTCAAATGTACACATCATTGCGAGTAAAGTCATGTTAATGTTCATGAAATTAAACGAAAACCCACATACTAAAGTCATAACTCGAGCGAATTGAAACAACCAAAATTGATATAATATAATCATGGGAAAACATTTGAATAAACTTCCTTGAACCATCTGTAACTTCAATTTTATTCAAATTACACAAATAACATATCCGATCACCATCTTCATTACGAGACCCACAACTTAGTCGATGTCCAGCTCGGGAGCATCTTCGAATACAATTGATAAAGGGTTTATGTCCGTCATCAACCTTGGAAGCTTTATCATTCATTAATTGAACCATATCAACATTGATAATACAGATTCAGAATGTCCATCAGTCGCGACTATCTTTCATATGGTTCATCATCGATTCGAACTTAATCAAGTAAGTTAATTACATAACCATACTCGGTTTTACATGGGGAAACAAAGCCCCATGTTTAATTTGGTAATCAACATCATTTGGGTGATTAATTTGATCAAAATCATGTTAGGGTTTATATGAAAATAGAGGATTTTGGAACTAATGTTTTCAAACATTTAAAGGAGCATCTAACCAGATATGGGCTACTCCACCCTTACCCAACCGAGGTCGGGGGTTCGAACCCCACCCTCAACATTTATTTTTTTAAGTCATTTTTATATATTTTAAACTCCTGAAATTATACTAATATGTTATTAAATCAAAGTAAAAATTAATTTGTTAACTAAAACATTTCAGAAATTATTTAATTAATTTTAAAGGTTTTAAAAACTTATGATTTTAAATTTAATTACTTTACAAAGGATAACAAAGGTTATAAAAACATTATTAATTATTTTATGTGATTTAAATGTTATAAACCTATTTTGGTTCAAATGTAGATTATTTTAAAACATTATAAATCTATATGTTAAATAAATAATTACTCAAATAGTTATTTAAATAATTATTTAAAGAATTAATTATTCATCTATTCATTTAACCATGTTATATGTAATTATTTAATAAAATTATTCCTTAAACTTTTATTTAAGTTCTTGAAACTCATAAAACAAAATAACTTTCTATTATATTTTATTCTTATTTTTAAGGCTTCGTATTATAAGACCTTTATAATAAATCATATAAAAGCTCAAAACCTTATAAAATGATTTAGATAATTTTAAGGTCATTTAAATAAATATTCAATTAATTACCTTTATCAAATTTTAAATAATTAATTATTAAATTAATTATTTCCTTTTACATATCATATTTAATCTTTATTAATTCAACAAATTAAATTATTGAATCATTCACTATCATTCTTATTTTTTAATTGATTTATTCCAACTTTATTGAACCAAAACATAATCGATCGCTTTATTTTATTTTATTTGATTTAGTTATTAAAAACCTCCAAATTTCAAATGAAACCCTAATTCATGTTTACTCTTGAATCATATCTTTATTCTAATCCTGAGACACCAAATCTTAGGTTGAATCATGAAGGAATCGTTGGAACTATCGTATCTTCTTATTGTTATCTTAAGTGTAACTTATAGCACGTGAGTTTTCTATGTGAGTTCTCCATGTCCATTTTTACTTTATTTCACACCTTTTGGGGTGAAATATGTTAACTTTATAAACTTACACTTGTAAACATCTTGATACTTGTAAATGCACATGCAAATCATCTTTACCTTTTGTCAGGGTTATTGATATTATTGTGAGTGTTATATGATATAAATTATATGTTGACAATCATTAACTATTGCTAGCCTGATGACGTCATAGAGCTATGGGCCTGACAAGCCTATTTGGTGCTAAAGCCGATGTATTGCCGGCTCCTGATGACGTATGACTTGTTTATCATGGGAACCAAGTATACTTAGGTAATCGTTATAAAGTTGTAATCTTAATCTTGATCAAGGTTTGATTGTAGCTATATGTGTTCTATAAACTTGTATAATTCATAGCCATTGATATGAATTGTTACTTGTAAATCTTATATATATATATATATATATGTATGTATGTATACATATATATATATATACATATGTATATATGTATATATGTATGTATATATATATGTATATGTATATGTATATGTATATGTATATGTATATGTATATGTGTATATATATATATATATTATATATATATATATATATATATATATATATATATATATATATATATACATATACATATACGTATATATACATATACATATATACATATATTATACATATATACATATATACATATATATATACACATATACATATATACATATATACATCTATACATATGTACATGTATATATATATATACATAATATATATACATGTATATATATATATACATACATATATATATACATATATATATATATATACATATATATATACATATATATATATATAATACATAAATATATATATATGCATATATACATATACATATATATATATATACATAAATATATATATATATATACACGTATATATATATATATATATAATATATATATATATATATATATATATATATATATATATATATATATATATATATATAATATAATATATATATATATGTTTAACCCATGGAAACTCACCAACTTTCAAATTTGACCCTGTATTTTTAACATGTTTCAGGTTTGCTACTTGAGGAATTCTTCTTGCACATATAGGACTTGGACTTAGTTTAATTAAATATTTTATTTGTTGTTGGAATCTTTGTTGCATTGTACTGACTTAATTTTCTAGTATTATTCAATGAAAAATAACATTTAATATTATTTTAACTTATTTAATTCAATAAGCTATGAACAATCATTTTACATTCGTCCGCCCTAATGATTCCGTCGTCGGTCGGGGTGTGACAATTTCCATATTCTTTCAATCATCCTAACATCCAATTGTTTTCATGTTCTTACTTTTATTCTTTCTTCTACCAAATCACTTTTAATTTAATCATTATTATTTGATCATTAACCTTCTAACATTCACTAACCTTATAACAATCATTAACATTCCTAAATCAAGTTAACAACATACTAACGTAAACAAAGAATCTCGTTTGCATATGGACGACTATGCCGCCGCATCCAGTTATTCCAAAAGATTATTTCTCTAAATGATGGTCATGCAAAACTCTTGCAATATTTTTTATATAACTCAAATGAAGTATAATATACCATATGTCAATAAATTTGTTCTAATGTTAGGAGGACCATGTACGTACGAAGTACTAACTGATAATGCGTGAAACTAGATCAAATAGTATGGAATCCTATTTGATTGGTGATCCAATCAGTGAGAACACAGTTCTGATCAATCTAACGATTAAGAAACATTAAGAATGATTAGAACAAGATCAACTGCGAACTATGAACTTGGAACAGGCTTTCTGGACGCTCTGGACGGCTAGGGTATGAGTATGTGTTCAAGTGTTTTCGAATTCTTATGTTTTTCCACGAATTAAGTGGTATTTATAGGTTAGTGTTTTCCAATCGTATGACTGAACCATTAACATGGTTCAGTCGTGTGACCGAATCATGCGATTGATCCATACGTACGACTGAAGGTTCAGTCGTGCGATTGAGTCAATATTATGTCTCAATCGTACAACTGATCCAGTCTCCTAGTTCAGTCGTGCGACTGGTCCATTAGCATGAAGTATTCCTGCGCATGGTTCATTAGCATGGTCAATTCGCATGAAGACTTCATACGATTAAGTTTGACCATGTTTCTCAATCATTATTGACTAAGAACTATGCACAACAACCTTAAACCTATATAGTTAGTTCAATATTCTTTATCATACAATAAACAATGAAACATTAAACATTATAAGCATCAATCACATATTGTATTTCATTCAACTTATTCATTACATATGTGTAAGACATGACAGACATTTACATTAAGTTCATAAACTAGGTACATATGTATCAACAAACTCCCCCTTGGACCTAGTTTCCTTTAACGTCTGACTTTCTTCATAAGCTCCTCAAACCTCTTATACTTCTCCTCTTTAGTAACTCCTGCATGTATTTCAAATGCAAAGCAGAGTCGTATAACATTCTGGAACTGGAGGGCTTGTACAATATATTGCGCATCATAGAACAGTGGCCACTTGTACAATGTGTAGACATCTTCTGCAGACAAGTTTGTAAGCCATATTAGGTCGAATACCTGGAAAGTTTCCATTTTTCCCTCTCTATTTAAAACTATGACCGCTTCGCCTGTTCTCTAATCATAATACCACCATTTGAAGTATGGATTGAAGTCCTGAGGCATTTCCCGTAAGGATATCTTCAACATTGTACGCGGGGGACTCCACTTCAGCACGACTTTAGGCTTTCCATATATGGGATCCACTTTAGACCTACGAATGTACCTTTTCGGTTGTTGAGGTATGAAGTTTACCCATCTGGTGTGGTATTCCTTCTTTAGAACAGCTTCAAACCAGCCTGACATCTTTCTAAGATCAGCATATAGCAGATTTAAGCATGCCAGTTGGTTGAGCTCAAAACCTAGGAGAGTCTTCAGATCATGTGGATATCTAAAGTACTCTATTCCCTTCTCCCTCTTTATAGCATAAACATTTAGATCCTCAAAATACGCCCACACAATATTTTTTCCAGACACCTTTTGATGTTTCTTAACCTTGTAGAGCTTGGTGTAGGCATTTTGATTTTGAGCTATGCGTTGAGCTCGTATCTCAGCAAAACAAGCTGCCCATTCAGCCTTGTTAATCTCAACATCTGTGTCAGAGGCTTGGGCTTGGCTTTCATTCTTATCTATTTCTTTCTCTATCTCATCCAGTTTGTTAAATATAACACTGCCGAGAATGTCACCCAAGTCGGATCACAATGCCCTCTCGGTCAGTGTACTCTGGATAATGCTCGGACGTGGCATCCTCTATCTCTATTTCATCAACGTCGTTTAGCTCGTCATCACTCATAACATCAACCTTTAGAGCGTCTTTGACGAGCTCGTCAGGATTCAGTCTGAACATCTCTGCAAGTTTCTCATCGTTCAGGTCGTGTATGATTTCTCCTTTTTTGGGAGTGTAGCTCACTGACCTTCTCACAATCCCTTGCAAATCAAGAATCATTGTGAAATGATACTTGATTTGCTGAAGGGGAGAAATATCATATTCATCTTGCTGGGACATTTTATCTACTTGATTTAAACATTTAACATATCAATCATTAGTAGTTAAGCAACATATTTAAACATATATATACATAGATAATCATAAATTACATCAATGTAATATTTGAATCAAGTACAAAAGTTTTCTAAGTAAAAAACATTTAATCTTTACTTTTATCCTGATCCGTCAATTCTTCAACAGCAGGGGCTGAGGAGGATGCTCCCTGATCTTGCGCTCTCTTAGTCCGCCTTTCTTGACCTTGAGTAGAGGCTCATGCAGCACCATCACCTTCTTCATCATTATCATCTCCTCTCTTCTTACCCCTTGACCCTTCATCATCACCCTCATCATCTTCATCAGAATCATCATCATCCTCCTCCTCCTCCTCCTCATCATCATCATCATCATCATCATCATCATCACCTTCCCTGATCTTTAGAGGCTCATCTTTTGATCCTTTCAGCCTCAACATGATCTTCTCGTTCTTGGCCTCCAACTCCTCAATCCTTTTAACCGAATGAGCATTCTGCTCCTGCAACTGTATAATCTGCTGAGCTTGAGAAGCATTTAGCTCCACAAGCTGGTTTAGCCGTGTAGCTCTTTGCTCATCGACAGCTAGTAGCTTTAGCACCATCTGGTTTAGATTAGCTAGTTGTTCCTCTACCCTGATGGAGGGTAGAGTGGATCCATGGCTCAGTGGGACGTGAGCAGATGTCCCGGCTCATTGGTAGTGGTGGTGGTAGTGGATGTGGTGAATATAGGTGGTGGAATAGGAGTGGATGGTGATAGGGTGGCTGTGGTGGTGGTAGGTAGTGTGGTAGTGATGGTGGAAGGTGTGGTAGTAGTAGTACAGGGTGTGGTAGTTGTGGTAGAAGTGGTGGATGTGGTGGTGATGAAGGTAATCCTCCTCCTCTTGCTCTTCATCTCATGGGGCTAATCCATCCTCTTCTTCCTTGATCCCTTAGAGGAGGATACTCCCCCTGGGCTGATGGGATGGTCCGGGATGTATGATGGATCGATAGTAGCAGCAGCAGCATCCCTGGACTCACCCTGGTGTGCACCAACCGCCGCAAGCCCTCTTTCAGTGGCAACAACCTTGCTACCCACTGTCCTCACCAGTGGCTCCTCGTCCGACTCTTCCTCCTTATCTATCTGAAAGTTAGGGTGGATTGGAGCAGGCTCGGATCCACCTGGAGCCTCACCATCTTAACCATCACCATGGTCGTCGTCATCATCATCTGAGTCATCAGTGGGTAGAACAATAGGCTCAGTATCGGAGTCACTGTCATCGTGACACCACTTCTTATGAGCGGTCACCACGTAGTCCTCCCAGGCTAGATACCCAAATAATCTCCTTACCGGGGGCTTCACCTGCTTGCCCTGGTACACCTTCATCCTTCGGAGGGTGGTGTCATCCATGACCTCAACTGTGACTGCATCATCTCTCTCCTTCGGCAGCAAAGGAAGCTTCTGGTCAATAATCATCTTCAGGAAGCGAGGATACATGCAAAAGCCTTCCTTGCCTTTGGCCTCTATATTCTCCACCATGTACATGAATATCATCCAAGAGAAGCTGAATGGATGATTCAGTACCAGAGCCACATAAGCATTCTGGATCTGATCAGACATCTCATCAAAGTCTTCCTTCCTCGAGGCTATGCACTTGAGCAGCATATGGGCTAAGTACTTGAACTGGGGACACATGTTGCTCTTGTTTGGCACACCTGCATTTATGTCCCCAGCGTACTTAGTCCAAAGAAAACATCCTCGAACCGTCAGTGGATGAAAACATCATCTCCCAACTCTAAAACCCTCCTCAGATCATCCTCGCTGATCTCAATCTCCTGGTCAAAAATGGAACTCCGAATGCGATGGGGCTCAGCAGACCTGTCTACTACAGCGCTTTCCGATAAAGCCTACTGAATCGATTTGTATGGTGTGCACGGAGTAGAAATAGCCTTGAAGAGCCTCGTTCTCCGTAAAAATGTAATAATCCCTGCAAACTCAGAATCATTCCGGGATGTGACGTCCAGATGAGAACAGAGATTGTGCTTCATGCTCATAGTCCATCTACTCGTCATGTTTCTATAACAGAAGATAAGTATACGTTAGAAATTGTGTAAATGGATGACCTTTGAATTTTAATAAGCTTGAATAAGTTTATTCAATCGTGCGAATGGACAATATGACCGAGTCTTAGTTGTGCGATTGAGCATAGTCATACGATTGAGCCTACGACTGGGTTTAGTAACATACCGTCCCATGCGGTTGACCTAGTTGTGCGACTGAACTCATACACATGGCTCATTCGTGCGATTGGATCAGACGCCCATCTCAATCGTGTGATTGAAGTTCATTACCATGTCCATTCGTGCGAGTCTCTGTTCGTCACTGTTAGATCAGTTCTTGGTCTATACTTTTTGTTAAACGTTGTGGTTAGGCTCATTAGACTCGCAAACCCTCAAAATAACACCAAAACTTCTTTAAATTAACGATTTAGTCTAGTTTGGTGGTTTATTTTGATATCTTAGTCTCGGTTCTTGTTTTTGGTCAATTTAGGTCATTAGGGCTTGATTACTCCATGCATTTTGTGCAATTTAATTCACTAAGTACCTATAGAAGATGAGAATACACGTTAGTAACACAATCTCAGTGGAAAATCAATGAAATCAAATTTTGTCAGAGTATGTTTGCTGTCGTGCAATTTTGGAGCGATTGAAGGGTGGTGAGAATGTGTGACCAACTTTTACCCTATTTATACATATTTTATTTTCAGTCGGGAGACTGGACCTATTCGCACGCTTCATTCGTGTGACTGGGTCTCAGTCGTGCGACTGGCTCAGTCGGTCACATCTATTCGTGCGACTGGGTTTCAGTCGTGCGACTGACTCAGTCGGTCTCCTCCATTTGTGCGATTGGTTCATTCTAGTGATCTAATCGCATGGATTGACCCATGATTATGGTCCAATTCTACGTGTGGTCCATACGTATGGTTCAATCGTGCGATTTGCTCATGCTCATAATCCAATCATGCGACTGGTCCATACTTATTGTCCAGTCGTCCGAATGGCTGACACTTATGAGTTTGACCTCATGCACTTTCAAGCACTTAACTTGGTACTTATTGATAAGATATTATGACCGTTGATCATCTCAGACATGACCTTTTCAACAAAACTGTTCATCACCTCAGACGTTATCCTTTTAACTTAAACAAACTATTAATCACCTCAGACTTGATCTTTTTAACTTAAAAAATGATTGGTCACCTCAAACGTGACCCCTTTTAAATGAGTGATTCACATATTGAATTTAGATGTATAGTTTGACTTTTACCTACCAAATGACTAAAAATAATGAAATGAAAACAACTAGAAATTTTAAAAACAAAACTAAGACATATTTTTGTATTTTTGAATGGAGATGGGTTTAAACCTATTGGATTATGTTTAATTGATTTTACTTCCTGAACATCACAACTTCAATTCAATTTTATCAATTCTGGTATAATTCATTATGAAATCATACAAGTATATTAGAATCATTTGGAACATTTTAATAAACTATTTTGATGTTAGATCCTTGTTTTCACTGAGAGTCAATAGTAATTTTAGGAAATCATACTAGAGCTACAAGATGCACACAATGATTTTGACTTTCATGAACTACAGCTCATGATGATTGTCAGTATACTTGTCCTCTTAAATCCATACATAGATTTTTGACACACATTGGTGATGATTTAAGGTTAATTATTTCAACAAGCATTTGTGGATCCCACTCTTATATGGTAATCAATGTTCCTCAGGAGATTTTTGAGCAGTCTACGGGTGTATTTCAAGAAGAGACTATTCTAAGAGCTTTCAAAGAGATGCCAAGCCTCAGGTCAGTGCCATCGCACAACAGAGAGGCGCAAACAATAATGAATTCTAGAATATTTAGGTTATGCTTATCCTCAGGTCAGTGCCACCGGATAGCAGAGAGGCACACAACCTATCTTCTTGTTAGAGCATTTATTTTCTTTTTGCACATAACGCACCGACAACATAAGTTATTAGGTTGATTGCATTTTGCATTTTTCCATGTGCTTTGCTCATTTTTATGGTCGTCTGCACACATTTGTGGCGTTTATTTTCTCTTCACCCCTTATTGGAACTGCGTTGATTGTGTTAACCAGGGATAAGATGGGAATCCACAACAAGTTGAACAACTTAGTTTGAATTTTAAACCACCAATGAGGTCTACTTATCTATTGTGCTGAATCTACCGATACATCATATAATGAACTAGCAGCCTCTAGGTCTACTTTCTCTATGTTACCTTGGTAGCATACTAGTTTTACTATCATTTTTCCTTTTATTTTTCTTAGACTTTCAGACTTAAACTTTGAATTTTGCATCTTAGTCAGTTAAACTCTTTTGAAGTCCCAAACAATCTATTCCCCGTGTACTATCATTTTCCATAAACGTTGAATCAGTATCACAGATTTGATTACTTTCCTTTTAGCTAAGCTGTCCTTCTCCCTCATTTTTAAGTAATTAAATAAAGCAAATAAGTTAATACTAATCTAACCTATTCTCCCCCTAAAATTCTAAAACTAAAAATATTTTTGTGTTTTTGGATTTTTTATAAACATGGAAAATAAAATAAAATAAAATAATATTAAATAAAAAAATGTCAGACTAGGCATTTTCTTCCTCCGAAATCACATCACTTTTCTTTTTCATGCCATTAACCTCTAATAGATATAAAAATCTTGGTTTATCAAATGCTTTTGTGTAGAGGTCGGCGCGTTGAAAATCCGTATTTATTTTAACCACATCGATTAATTGCTTTTCAAAACAGTCACGTATAAAGTGATATTTAATATCGATGTGTTTGGTTTTAGGATGTTGGACTGGATTTTTTGTTATGGCTATTACAGTAGAATTATCAACATAGATAGGAGTGTTAGAAAATTGCAAACCGTAGTCACGCATTTGCTGTTGAATCTAGATGATTTGTGAACAGCAACTTGCAGCAGCAATGTATTCATCTTCATATGTTGACAGAGCAACAGAGGTTTGCTTCTTACACTGCCAGGTGACTAACCGTCTACCAAAGAACTGACATCCTGCTGATGTTGACTTGTAATTCATTTTGCAACCGCCATAATCCGAGTCACTATACGCTATAAGCTCAAAATCATCATCATGAGGATACCACAACCTGAGTGTTGGAGTACCCTTCAGATAATGAAAAATCTGTTTAACACCTATGAGATGGTTGACTTTTGGTTTGGCCTGATATCTGGAGCAGAGACACGTCACGTACATGATATCAGGTCAGGACGCTGTGAAGTACATAAGGGATCCAATCATTCTTCTATACATTGTAGCATCAACCAGATCACCATTTTCATCGTGTGCCACATCGTGGTTCGTGGCTAGTGGAGTTCCAGTAGATGAAGCATTCTCCATGTCAAACCGACTTAAGATGTCCCCTACATATTTAGTCTGATGTAGGAAGATTCCTTTTGGTGTATGATCCACCTACAATCCTAGGAAGAACTTCATCTCCCCCATTACATTCATCTCAAATTCTGCTTTCATGCTAGATTCAAATTCGTTACATAACTCTTTTTTTTAAACCAAAGATTATGTCATCAACATAAATTTGTACTAGCAGTAAGTCGCCATCCTTTTCTTTGATGAATAGTGTACAATCAATAACTCCTCTGCGAAAACTGTGTTTCACCAGATGAATTGAGAGTTTCTCATACCATGCGCTCGGGGCTTGATGGAGCCCGTATAGAGCCTTATCAAGCTTGTAAACTCTATCTTGATGATAAGGATCCTCAAATCCTTCGGGTTGACTGACATACACTGTCTCACAAATTTGACATCTAGTTGATAAACTTTGATATTCATGTAAGATGCATAGGCTAGGAAGATACGGATTGCTTCCATTCTAGCCACAGAACACTTCATTGTAATCAATTCCCTCGACTTGTCTAAAACCTTGAACGACAAGTTGAGCCTTGTTTCTAATTATGACCCCTTGGTCATCTTTCTTGCACTTCAGGACCCATTTAGTGCCTATTACTTTAGCACCTTTTGGTCTATCCACAAGTGTCCATACTCCCAGCTTCTTGAATTAAAGGAGTTCTTCTTGCATGGCACTAACCCTTGCCTCATCGTTTAAGGCTTCACTTACATATTTTGGCTCAATTGAGACACAAAACATCAATAAGCACCGTCATGAAGATAGCCTTTTTCCATGACTAAGGCATAATCAGCTGAGTATAGCTGATTTCTTGTCTATACTCCTAATTGTACATCCCCTATGATGTTGTCCAGAGGATGATAGACATGTAGTCGAGATCCGGGAGTGGTGGGAACGACTACTTCCTGATCCAGATTTTGAATTCCTAGTTCAGTGTCTATAGCCGTTGGAGTGTGTAAGGCCCCGTTCCCGGGACGCTTACAGCTGGGTTCTCATCGCACATAAAACATATAATTACATTTATATTTAATAAATCGCAGCGGAAAACTAAAACAAACTTTCATTTCCATGTAAATGCTTTTGCAAACTAATACAACATTCATTACAAAAATAGTTTGTTCGCATTACAATGCAAAAACATTAATCAAAGAATTCCATCCCCAAAAGAGCTGAGTAGTCGCCTGTGCCATCCTCAGCAACCATTACCTGCCAACTGGAAACACATCAAAGTCAGCGCTGCTGAGTGAGTTCTAGTTTTATAAATAAAACATACTTTACTTCCATATAAAACCGTTTGTTACTTTTACATGATCACACATCATACGTACACATAGATAATATCATTATTATCTTCTTCATTCGTTCATTCGTTCTTTCATTACCTTACTTGCGCATCGGACATCATCCATACCAATACCATGTGCTACACCCCGGTTAGTCGTAGCTACCGGGCCGAAGTCAACAAATGAACAGCTAAACGTATGCCACGGTACTAGGAGTAACCATCAGTCTTAGCTACTGGGCCGAAGTCAACAAATGAACAGCTAAACGTATGCCACAGTACTAGGGGTGAGCGGTAGAGGTTCTACATTCAGGGTCAATCACCAAGAAGGACCCGTTATCCGATGTGTGCAAGACGTTTCATTCGTTCATTAATACATGCATTCATTCATCATGTTCCTCTTTCTTTATCTTTCACTTTACGTTACATAATACTTCGTTCATTCATCATAACAGGTAAAGCCATAGGAAAGATATTATACATCACACTAAGGAACATTAACATGCATCAACATCACATCATACAGGGCAACATCATACATACATAACATACAACATCATCACCCTCATCATGCCCAACATGCTTTCTAAGACCTCGATCGTCATCTTAAAAACTCTTATGGGAACCTTTACATCAAAACTTACATCTGCACTTTCCCCCGAAAGTCAGAAGTCAATCTACACCTTCCTCGGGTTCAACAGCCCTATTCGGGTGTATGGACACCCTTCAGTCGCATGGCCTCCATGCGACTGAACATCAGGCGATTGAACTCATCCGGCTGAACACCTATGTGAACGAACCTCCAGTCGTGCGAATGGACAATGCGGATGAACACCTATGCGACTGGACCTCCAGTCGTGCGAATGGACCTTCAGTCGCATGACCCCATGCGACTGCCCCTTCAATCATGCGAATGAACCCCAATCGCACCCTAATCGGCCGTATGGCCTCCATTCGGCCTCCAGTCGGTCGCCTAGCCCTAACTGATGCAGAATGCAGTTCAACCCGACTGCAGCCGAGGGTTTTCAGCCTCCAGACTCATCTAAACTCATTTTAAGCCTAAATCTACCATCCTAAACCTTAGGAATGCATACCATAACATTATACAAGCACACCCACGCAAGAAATCAAGCCCCAAACGGGTCCTACACACACATACACGCATACATACGGGTTTTCACCCAAAAACGCGAAAAAGGGGTTTTCAGATGTGTTCCAGCCCCAAAATCATTCAAAAACATGTAAAAGAGGGGTCCTAGAACTCACCTAAACGAGCACAACGACAAGAGCTTCGATTCGGCTTGCTTCACGATAATTTTGGCGACCCGAACCGACCCGAACCAACACTTTTTCCTCTTTTTCTCTTCTTTCTCTCTTCTCCCTTTATGAAGCTGAAATGTGGATGTGGGGAGAGTGGGCTGCCCTCTCCCTACATATATCACCACATTTCCCAACTTTTCTTCGTTGGCGGGTTTGGTCCCTCGACTTTTGGACTTTATTTTCTTTTCTTTCGCCACCGGCTTCAAAATAATAAATATCCGAGTGTTACAGAGTGCGAGGTTTCGAAGTGTCAGAGGCATCAGCATCTGATGCTTGTGTACTTTCAGTAGCAGGAACCTATTCCTCCTGATCATTCTCCACTTGTTCATCATCAGAGGAGGAGTCGCTTACCTCAAGTGCTCCCCCTAAAGGGCTAGAAGATTCACCTTATGAACCTGATGTTGTCGAGTCTAGTGACGGTGTGTTTAAGACATCGTACATCATTTTGGTCGATATCTCATCATCAGGAAGGGAGAGAGGGATGTTGAAGGACTTAAAGAATCCATCATAATCGAAGAAGAATGCGGGTCCCTTTCCAGTAAGGGGGTGTTGTATCTCTGAACATCAACGTTGCACCATACTTCTACTTGACCCGTTGAGTTGTTGTAAACTCTCTTATTCGGTCTAATGTATCCTAGAAAAATCCCTTCTTCAGCCTTCTCATTGAAATTCCCTAACCGAGTTTTCTTCAGCAGCGTACATGGTGCGCCAAATGGTTTGAGGTACTCCAGATTAGGTTTACGTCTCTGGAGCAACTCATAACACATTTTACCATGACGTTTAACCACCAAGACTTGATTTAGGGTGTAACATGCATTGGCAACTACCTTGTTCAAAAATTAGATGGGCAGTTTCGAGTCGGCTAGCATCGTTCTTGTTGTCTCTATCAAGCTCCTGTTCTTTCGTTCAACAACTCCGTTCATTTGTGGAGTGTAGGCAGAGGTGAACTAGTGTACAATTCCTTTCTCTTTGTAGAAGGCCTCCATCCACTGGTTCTTGAACTCCTTGCCATTGTCTGAAAAAATCTGTCTCACTTTCAGCTTGTAGAGAGATTCCAATGTAGTCACCGGCTGTTTGAATGATTCAAATGTCTCTGATTTGGATTTCAGAAACATTACCCAAGAGAATCTGGAGTAGTCATCAGTGACTATATAACAGTACAAATCACCAGCGATGCTCTTGGTGCTCACAGGTCCAAACAGATCCATGCGTAGAAGTTTGAGAGGCAATTCAATGGAAGTTACTTTATTTGCCTTGTGAGACTTCTTGGTATGTTTACCTTACATGCTACACAAAAATCCGGAAGTTGAAAATTCTTGATGCTTACTCCATTCACTAAATCATTCTGGATCAGATGATTCATCTTCCATGGATTTATGTGTCTCATTCTCCTATGCCAGGAGATCGAGTCCCTCTCAGTTGCCTTTGACAAGAAGCATTGAACTTGATGATCGGTTGTGAAGGCCCTTGATAGATCCAAGACATATAAATCATTATATCTTGAAGCTGACATTAAGATTTGGTCCTCCGGTATAATGTAATCCTTCTTCAATACATAGCACTTCTTGTTGTCAAAAACAACTTTGAATCCTTTATCACATATGTAGGATACTGAAAGCAAGTGATTCTGTAATTGTTGAACATAGTTGACCTTATCAAACTTTACTTTCTAGTTTCCCACTTTGCCTTGAGCAGTGATGTATCCTCCTTTATTTCTAGCAAATGATACATGTCCCCTTTTAATTTGTTTGACATTTGAAAGGAGGAACAGGTTCCCTGTCATGTGCCTGGACGCCCCACTATCAACAATCCAGGTGTTTGTGATAGCACTGTAATGGACACCCTACACATTCAGAGGAAATTATCAGTTTAGGCTTAGGACCCAAGCCTTAACTGGCTTGGGTGAGCCAGAGGAATCACACATCATGAACTCAACCCACTGTCCATTTGAGGGTGAGGCCATATCATTCTTCTTCTTGTTCTCATTATCTGTAGGACCGTTGAAGGGTGGTTAAATACAACACAACAACACAAAGAGGAGAGTAACTAAACTTAATCAAACTGTGAACTAGATTAACCACAAGTAAAGACACTAAGAACACAAGAAATTAAGAGACAGAACACAAGAGCAAGATGCACAAGGAGATGGTTTTCAAGATTGCAGTATATTGCTTTCTCAATGTTCTATTACAAGTGATACAAATCATAAAGGAAAGATACAAGAACATGAGATACTTAAACTACATCCTACAGCCATACATACTATGAAAGCCAGCTAGATATAATTGACTAGACACAAAACAAAATCAATCGTAGAGTCAAAAGGCAGATTTCCTTTTGACTAGTGACTATGACATGCCATAGTTGACATCCTTATCTATTACAAAAAGGATAAAGTACATGAAGTAGAAAGTTATAGACTCAAGACCTCAATATACAGTTACTAAAAGCATGGATCTTTTCACCAACTCATATAAGTTGGTGACTTTACAGAGTTGCAGCAGAAAGGGGTTGTAAGGCCCCATTCCCGGGACGCTTACAGCTGGTCAACCATTGCACATAAAACATACATTTACAGTTAATTAAAGTAAACATTCGCAGTGGAAAATTTCAAAATGGCATTTTATTTCATCATAAAAACTTTTGCAAAATAATGCATCGTTTGTCAGTTACAAAATTTTATTGTTGTATTACATCATAAAAGCTTTATATAAGTGGATGCCATCCAAAAGAGCTGAGCAACGGCCTCGTGCCATCCTCAGCAACATCACCTGCCAACTGGAAACACAGAAAAGTCAGCGTTGCTCAGTGAGTTCTAGTTTTATAACAAAACATACTTTATTTTCATAAAACCGTTCTTTGCTTTCTTACAAAATCATACTATACTTTACATTCGTTCGTGATCATACATCATACGTACATACAGATAATATCATCATTATCTTCTTTAATCTTTCGTGCCTCATTGTTTACTTTTCCTTCATGTCATCCATAAACCCTTCCCTTCTGTTCATGGTACTGAACCTAGGCCCATCATAGACCTTCTATAACGGTGCATCGCACCTCGTGGTCACAGTACCTAGGGTAAAGTTAGGTTTACTATGCAATACCTTTCTGTTCATGGTTCTGGACCTAGGCCTCTCATAGACCTTCTATAACGGTGCATCGCACCTCGTGGTCACAGTACCTAAGGTATGAATGTACATGTACCATTGCCATAAGCAATACCTTTCTGTTCATGGTTCTGGACCTAGGCCTCTAATAGCCCTTCTATAACGGTGCATCGCACCTCGTGGTCAAAGTACCTAAGGTATGCAACAATAGTTCTATGCAAATGGTCAATCACAAGGAAAGACCTCGATGTGCATGCCATGCCTACAAGGCTATCATTACTTTCATTACCTGTTAGTGCATGCACTCTTACCTCATGTTCCTCTTTCATTATCTTTCACTTTACGTTACATAATACTTCGTTCATTCATTAACATAACATGTAAGTCATAGGAAAGATAAACATACATCATTATAAGGAACATAAACATATCATTCATACATCATCATGCAGGGCATCATACATACATAACATACATCATGTTTAACCGTGCAACATCATCATAATCATGCATAAGCATCAATCATAATACATTACATGCCTAACATACCATCTATGACCTCAAAAGTCAACTTTCATAACCCCCGGGACTCTCCTAAGTCAAGGCCTACATTACTTCTTTTTCCCCCAAAAGTCAGAATTTTACTAAGTGTTCGTCCGCATTGACACTACTGCTCATCCGCATTTGATTTCCTTCATCCGCATTAACTTACTCTATCTGCATTGGTTTCCTTCATCCGCATTAACTTACTCTATCCGCATTGGTTTCCTTCATCCGCATTAGCTTACTCTACCCGCATTTGCCATCCGCATTCGCCTAACTCCTCCGCATTTCCATACTTAGCCAATGCTCATCCGCATTAACCTCATCCGCATTGACGTACTTTGCCCATCCGCATTCCCACACTTGGTCAATGCTCATCCGCATTGACCTCATCTGCATTTCCACACTTGGTCAATGCTCATCCGCATTGACCTTATCCGCATTTCCACACTTAGTCAAATGCTCATCCGCATTTCATGCACTTAGTCAATGTTCATCCGCATTGACTTCATCCGCATTTGACTTCATCAGCATTGACTTACCCATTGGTTAATGTTCATCCGCATTAACCTTTTCCATCCGTATTTATTTCCAAACACTTAGGCAGATTTAAAAACTTAACAAGTGGGTCTAAAACATCAGATTCGATTCCCATGCACCATTCATCAGGTTCTAAGCTTAAATCTTACCCTCTAAGCCTTAGAAACACAATCATACATCATCAAGCATGACCATAGTCACACATCACATCATAATATCATCATACTCACATTCAAGCATACGGGTCCGAAACCCAGTTAAACAAAAACATACATTTATGCATTTCCAGCCCCAAAATCAGTTAAAACCAGTAAAAGAGGGGTTCTAGAACTCACCTTTGCAACTTTTGAGTATGGCTTCCTCCAAACTCATTTGCAAATTGAATTCAACTGCTTAGAAACCCACTAAAAACATGCCCGAACACATACAAACACACATACGCATAAACCTGAGGATATGACCAGTCAAGAACACCATAAAAGCATGAATTTATACCTTGAATTCGAATTCTTTCTTCTTGTTCTTCTTCAAACCCGAGCTCTGCTCTTTCTCTCTCTAAAATCCGAACTCCAAAAGTGAAAAGTGGCATGGCATGGGCGGCCATGCTACTTTTTACACCCACTTTTCAAACATTTTGTCCTTTTGGACACTTTTTACCCCTAGACTTGGTTTTATTTCTTTTCCTTCTTTTCTTTCACTCTTTTCATCTTTCTTGTCTAAAAATAGGTGGGTGTTACAAGACCACCCCCCTTAAATAGGTTTCGTCCTCGAAACCTATTATTCCTCAAAGAATCATGGGTAATGCTGCCTCACTCTTCTTCAGTCTCCCACGTAGACTCGAATCCCTTCCTGTGCTTCCACTGTACTCGCACAAGGGGAACCACTTTATTCCTCAGCCTCTTTTCCTTTTGATCAATGATTTCCAATGGTTGTTCCACATAATAAGAGCCGTTCGTCTACTTCGATATCCTCCAATGGAACAGTCATACCTTCATACCTTCAAGATACATGGAATATCGAGTGAATTCCACTTAACTCATCGGGTAACTCTAATCTATAGGCTACCTCTCCTACTCAAGCAATGATCCGAGAAGGGCCTATGTATCTCGGGCACAACTTGCCCCGCTTTCGGAAACGAATGATACCCTTCCAAGGTGAGACCTTCAACATAACCCGGTCACCCACCTAGAACTCAATCGGTCTACGTCCTTTATCGGCGTACGACTTCTGTCGATCTTTGGCTGCCTTCATGAAGGCTTTGATCTTCTCCAGCTTCTCAGTTGTAGCCTCGATTACCTTGATGCTCCCTAACTCTTTTTGACCAATATCACCCCAACAGACGGGTGTTCTGCATCTCCAACCGTATAGCATCTCGTAAGGGGGCATACCAATGCTAGCATGATAATTGTTGTTGTTTGAGAAGTCGGCTAACGGTAGGTGGTCATCCCAACTTCCCCCAAAATCAATCACACATGCCCGAAGCATGTCTTCCAATGTCTAAATGGTCCTTTCTGACTGACCATCAGTTTAGGGATGATAAGCCGTGCTAATATGTAATCTCGTCCCCATGGCATCCTGGAATTTCTTCTAGAATTTAGAGGTAAACCGGGTATCACGATCAGACACAATAGACACCAGCACACCATGACGAGTTACAATCTTCTTGATGAACAGGTCACCCAACCTCTCAGATGAATATGTCTCGCGAATCGATAGGAAGTGAGCACTCTTCGTCAGACGGTCCACAATCACCCATATGGAATCATACCCTTTCGGAGTACGTGGCAGCCTCGTAATGAAATCCATGGTGATGTGCTCCCACTTCCATTCCAGTATATCCAAAGGTTGCATCTTCCTATACGGCTTTTGATGCTCGGCCTTCACTTGCAAGAAAGTAAGGCGCTTACTCACATACTCCACCACGTCGCGCTTCATACCCGGCCACCAATAATCTTTCTTCATATCTTGATACATTTTTGTGGCATCTGGATGAATGGAGTATCGAGTCTGGTGAGCTTCATCTAAAATATTCACCCGTAGATTCCCAAAACGAGGAATCCACACACGACCTAATCGGGTTCTAACACCGAGTGTGTTTTCTCCCAATTCCCCAACCAGACCTCTCATTCTTTCAGAGTTAAGATGATCTTCTTTTAGTGCCTCATCTTGAAGCTCTTTGACTTGATTCATCACATCAGAGGTCATGATCAGCTGATATGCTTTCACCCGAATCGGCTCGGGCCTCTCTTTTCGGCTAACGACATCCGCCACCATATTGGCCTTGCCCGGATGGTAATGGATCTCACAATCATAATCCTTTATAAGCTCCAACCACCTCCTCTGCCTCATGTTCAGATCCTTTTGCTCAAAGAAGTGCTTCAAGCTCTTGTGGTTAGTGAAAATGGTACACTTCATATCGTAAAGATAGTGCCTCCAAATCTTTAGTGCAAAGACCACGGCTGCTAGCTCCAAGTACTTGTGCAGCATGCATGCAGAATGACTTTGGTTGCTTTAGCCTCTATACATATTCTCTACAAACTCCCCCTAGGCTGATGCTACCAAAACTCTTGAAGACTTCAGATATCAATAGTTCTCATCAAGATGATAACCTGCTCTTTCTTCATAAGATGATCAGGATCCTTCAGACTATCAAAGTATCTTCTCATGTCAAAGAGATCATGCAGAGGAATCTAAAACATGTCTTGCCAAGTGTAGACATTCTCAATGCCATGATCTCTAATGACATGCCACCTTTCTGATTTGTAGTGTATGTTCAGGACATGATGGGTCTTTCTGATGCAAGAGGAGCTATTGGAATAGGAGATGATTCAGCATCCTCTGGCTGCACATCCTTAGGATGTTCCGACTCATCCTGAGGTTCAAAAAGGATGCAGTCTTCTTCTTCTTCTTCGGCTTTGGTTTAGAAGCCATCCTTTTCATTCTCTTTACAACTTTTAACTGAGAAGACCGGCCTGCAGTACCGGATTGATCTTCATTGTCTTTCTTAGTTGGGTCTTTTCACTCTCACAGGTTTAGATTGAGAGTGAGTCTGACCCTGCTGTGGATCAGAAGAAGAAGCTTGCTAAGATTTAGCAGGAGGTCCAAGTTGTGATGTCTCTGGTTGTTCAACCTTAACCTCTACTTTAGGTGGGCTTGACTTGGAGGGGAATGTAAGTCAACTAGCACTACACTCTTGATCTTCTGCTTGATCACCCTGATATGCTCATCCATAGTGGATAGAGACATGGGGCCAAGTCTCCTTCCAGAGAATCCATATAGCTTCAAGAAGCTCATCATCCTCTTCCTGTCAGCAGATTTATTCATGCTTTTGTGGATGATAGCTCTTGACTTAGTGACTTCTTCCTTTAGCTTTCTTTTGGTTGTCTTTCTTTCCTTGACTATCTCAAGTTCAAGTTGTTTAAGATACTCAAACTCAATATAGTCATAGGATAAGTGAAAAAGTGCTTCTGCCTGATGAAGGCCTGTGGCACTCAGGTAGTTGATCATTTTGATCCTATCTTCTTCTTTATCTACCTGAGGTTCTTGTTGAACCACATCCTTTTGTGCAGGACTTTCTTGAACTGGGGGGAGGGTAGGCACATGCTTGTATAATCTTTTCTTTCTTCTATCTTCTTTGATTTGCACTAGCAGATCTGCATCTTCTACCTCTTTATTCTCCCTTAACCTTTCTAGGTCAACCAGTTCATTGAGTTCCTCCAAGGGGAGAGAGATGACATTATCTATGTCATAGTTCCTTGTCTACAAGTAGTTTATCCTAACTGCCCTTAACTCATTATTCTGAGTATCTGGTCTGGGGCAACCCTAATTATAGTCTCCATGAGTCTTGCAGACCCAAAAGTGGAACTTTCTTCCTTCAGCTTCCTTTTCCTCTCTCTTTTCTCCTCCTCAATCTCCTCAGAAGTCATTTTTTCCCTTTGTCACTCATAGACCTTTGTGACTTAGGGTGGAGAGAGCTTTGGCCTTCATTGCTTGATTTAGCTTACAAGCTCTGGCCAGAGAAAGGTTGAGAAGCACTTTCACTAGTAGGTGTCTCAAAAAGGACATTGATCTCTATAGCAGTTGTTGGTGATAAGACAGGGCTCTCAGGTTGTCACTGGGCCTTCAGTCAAGGTTTCCTTATGAAGCTAATCTTAGGGTCTACCTCAACATCCAGTTGTCGATGACATTGCCTGATTGCCATAGTCTTCTTCTAAGGCTGAACTCTGTAGTGATCCGGTCTTGAATTCTTTGGCCAACTTGTCAGCTTGTCTTGATTTGCTTGGATTGACAAGTGGCATGTTGACTAAATCCGGACCTGCATAGAAGTTCAAGGTCTGAAAGTTGAAGATCTCTTGACGCCCTTGTACTTTCATGATGATTAGGGCTCTCCTGTTGCTATCATACCTCCACCCAATTATGTGATTGGAAGATGGTGGAGATGATATAGCCCTTGGTATCCCATCCTCAAACAGACTCTGTCTAAATGAGTCTATGTAGTCCATATCAATATGAACTTGAGGAGGTTGCTGAGAATGCATAATTGCAAATAAGGATGGTGAGTCCTTAGTGTCCATTCTCTCTGAAGAACTCCCAGGTTCTATAGCTGTAATGACTTTCTCCCCTTTTTGGTAGCATCACCCACTTGCATAGGTGAGCTAGAAGTTAGGTCAATTACATACACAAGTTCTTGTGTTCCTGGTTGAGCTCTTCTTAAAGGTCTCCCAACTAGTTTTTGCTTAAGATATAAAATCTCAAGTTGCTGATCATTGACCTTGTTCTGCAAGGTAGTCACTTGAGATTCTAGGTGACTAACCTTGTAGACTAAATAGGTGCATGTTTGAGATAGTTTTTGCACCTTTAGTCTTAAATTCCCCTCATCTTCATCAGATGAGATATCAGTGGGCTGAGTTGCCATGGTTGAGGTCATAATGATGTAATCACTTTCAAAAGTGAGAGCCTCTTCCATATGGACATCCTAAACAAGTTCAGAAGTGTCTACCTCAGTAGTAGGTGACTGATGGGGGCTAGAAATAGGAGCCTTAGAAGCACTCATCTCTTTTTGAGTAGGGGAAAAGAATAGAGAATCATGGTACTCACTAAAACCTAGATCTTCATCAGTGTAGAAATCAAGGTTGGGAATTGGTTGGTTGAGATCTAAAGGCTAGGGATGGTAACTATCCCCTAAAGGTTGATCACTTGAGTGTTGAGACTCAGAGTGATGGCTTAAGGTAATTTGGCTTATGAGCTCATCAGGCTAAGCATGAGGAACCTCAGCACTGATCCTCAAAGAGATGGGAGTGGTATGCTCCTCAGGAGAAGTGGGAGCTCTAGTGTCCACTTCCTCCTGTATGGGTGAGTGTATAGGGACCTGCACATACTGAATAGCCTGAGTAGGGGTTCTTTTGGATTTTCTTTGGTAGGTGAGGGTGATTTGTGGCTGTGTAGGAGGTAGGGATGTACTAGGTGTGGGTTCAACACTAGCTGGTGCTGCTAGGTTGTCACCTTGAGCAATGAGCTCTAACATTTTTGGGACCAGGGCTGTTTCTACTCTAGAGAACCCAACAGTGGGCTTTCTCAGTATTTTAAAGATGCCGAGCTTCATCTGTCCCAGTTTAAGAATGTTACATGTTCCCCTTAATTGTGAGCCTAGTTCACAGTTAAGAATGTACTAGACATATCTAGGGAACATGTAATATTTTTAGGAGTCGAAGTTTGCAAGTAAATTAGTATAAACAAATTGAGAGTACCTGAACTTGACCCCCTGAATCATTCCATGGATAATGAAGAAGAGGTCCTCAGGAATCTGGTCCCATCCACCACGCTTGTTTGATAAGCTGTGGATAACCACATGGAGCAGGAATCTCCACTGGGATGAGACCTTCCCTTTCCTGAAGATATTGATAGAGTAATCTCCCTCATACCCCATCTGCTCAAAAGAATGAATGACAACTTCTTTTGGGAAGAACACCTCACCTTCTTCATCATCCAGCTGAAGATGCATGTTGATGATGGCTGGAGTGATGAAGACTGTTCTCCCTTGCGCTGTGGCAGATAGTGCCTTCTTCCCATCCATTATGACCTCTTGGCAGGTCTTCCAGAATTCTAGCAGATGATCCTCATAGAGTGGAGGATCAATGGTTAGGGAGGTGAAGTAGTTTGATAGAGCCAAGAAACGGCACACCTCTGAGAAATGAGGATCTTTCTCAGAGCTTAACAAAGCAACCTGCTTATGTTGTCTGTGTAATTGCATGGTAAAGTTCGGGTCATTTCTGTGAAGAGGGTTGGCCATTTTGAGAAGCTTAAGGATGAAGAAAGATGAAAGAAAGTAATTTCAGAGAGAAATTTTGGGGTTTTAGGTTTGGAGGAAGAAGCAGATGATAGGAAGAGGGGGAAACCGATGGGTTTTATATGTGAAAAGGATTTCAAATAAAGTTGAATAAAAGAGGATAAACATTGAAATTCGGATGTCAGTCCCACATCTGAAAAAGTAGTTTACTTTTACTCAAAAAGTAGTTTTCTTGGAAGTCAAAAGCTTCCGAAGGTAAATTATCTTTGGAAGTTTTAAATGAAAAAGCTTTCGAAGTTAAAATGACTTCGGAAGATTTTCCTAAAAGTTGTGAAGATTTTGACTTCGGAAGAAAATCAAGACTTCAAAGTTTCGTTTAAGAACAAAACTTCCGAGATTTAATTTGCTTGGGAAGAAAAAGGTCATTGAAAACATATAAGTGCCAAAGAAAATTTTAAGCTTCGGAAGATATTAAATACTTGGGCAATTATTTGTTTTAAAAGCATAAATTTCTTCCGAAGTTAAAAACATAGCTTCCGAAGGGTCAAAATTTTCATAAATCTAAGGAAAGTCTTCAAAAAGATTTTTATCCAAAGAAAACAAGAGCTTATGGAAGTGATGAACTAGACAACTTAGGACACACATGTTTTAAGAAATAATAAGAATTAGTTTTAAGAAAAACCCCTCAAAGTTGATCATCCTAATAGCCGATATAAGATATTTAAATCTCTGTTCATAAAAAGCCTTTGTAAACAGATCAACCTATTGTTCATCTGTGTGAACTTTGACTAGTTTAATTAATCCCTTTTCATAATTATTTCTTATTAAATGATACATGCTGTTGATGTGTTTGGTCCTTGAGTGCTGCACAGGATTCTCTGTGATTGAGATAGAACTATTGTTGTCTAAGTGAATGGGAGTCTCCTTTAAGTTGAACCCATAGTCCAACATCTGATTCTGAATCCAAAGCACTTGAGCACAGCAGCTTGCAACAACAATGTATTCAGCTTCAGCAGTTGATGTAGAGACACAGGATTGTTTCTTGCATTGCCATGAGACAACCCTTCCACCAAGAAACTAACATCCCCCAGATGGAGACTTTGTAGTCATGTTGCAACCACCATAATCACTATCTGTGTAAGCATACAGATTGAAGTCAGGATTCTTAGGATACCATAAGCCAAGTGTTGAAGCACCCTTAAGGTATCTTAGAATCCTTTTGACAGTGATAAGATGAGACAACTTAGGGTTAGCTTGATATCTTGCACAAATGCAAGTGGCAAACATAATATCAGGCCTGCTAGCAGTAAGATACATAAGAGACCCAGTCATAGCCCTGTATAAGTGTTCATCTACACACTCCCCCTCAAGAACACGTCCAAGGGAGTGGTTTCTAGCTATGGGTGTCTTAGAAATCTTACAATCAGTCATGTTAAACCTCTTGAGTATGTCTTGAACATACTTTGACTGACTAATGAGATGTCATCTTTAACTTGCTTTACTTGAATTCCTAGAAAGAAATTGATGGCACATTCTTTTATGCCATAGGGAAGACTCGTCACTATTTGCTTTAGACAAAAAGCATGAAACTTCCCAGAGGGATATGTTTCTTGCAGATCCATCTTATACATGTTCCCTTTCTTGGGGGTTCTAAGTAGAATATGCTTATGAGGAATGACCACCCTGGGCTTGAGAACAATGAACTCATGCTCAGTAAAGAGCATGTTATGACCTGATCACAAAATTGGGATACACTCAGAAGATTGTACCCAAGCTCCTTGACAAAATTTACCTTTTCAATGCTGAGCTTACCATTTGTAACCTTGCCCCTTCCAGAAATGTAACAACCTTCATCTCCTCCAAAGGAAACTCCCCTCCATTAATCCTTTCAAAGTTCTGGAGTAGTGACGTATTGCGTGTCATGTGCCTGAAACAACCACTTTCAATGATCCAGACATTTTTGTTTGTCTTCAGCTGTCCCTGCACAAAGAAAATGATTAGTTACATTTAGAAACCCAAGCTTTACTTGTCTTGGGATCATTAATAGAAATAGAAGGTAATGCAATAGTAATAGATCCTATTATGTGCTGGGAGGATCTTGAGCTGTTGTTGATGGAGAATTTTCAGTCACTTGGTCTTTCTTAGACTTCCACACCGCCTTTGGAGTCTTGGATTTGACCTTCAGTACTTTGGAAGCTTTTGATACTTTGGAAGTTTTGATGATTGAACCTTCAAAAGATTCTGCAGACACTTCAACAGACTTCAGTGCTTCGGAAGTATTCCTTCCTTCCGAGACCAACTTTTCTTTCAAAGGCAATTTCCCACTTGCCTTCTTCTTGGTTTTAGAGCTTTTGAAGGAAACAGATTTTCCTTCCGAAGCTTGAATCTTGTTAGAACTCTTGGAAGTCTTTGGTTTGATCATGTGAAGAGTACCTTTAGGATTGTATCAATAGTCCTTAGCAAGATGAGTAGTACTCTCACACATAACGCACTCCATTTTCTTCTTTCCAAGAGCCTTCTTCTGCGAATAAGACTGACTTTGGTCATATCCCTTCTCCACCCTCATCTTTGTAGATGCTGAGACAATCCTTTTTGGTTGGGAACTATTATTGGAGTTTGATGGTCCAGGCTGTCTAGCAGTGGTACACAGCAGATCAGTCTTCTTCTTGGTACTGAGATGATTTGAACAAGAACTAGAACTCTTAGCAGAAGAGTTTAGGTTGATGTCTTCAGTCTTTGTTACTTCAAAACCTGTAGAAATAAAAACTCGCTTCTGCTTGGAGTCAAAAGTAACCTTGATCTCTTAAGCCTTCCTTGCTTTCCTCTTGCTCTTTCTGATCAAGTTCTTCCTCATTGACTTGGTCATCGCAGTCTTCCTCTTCTCCTCAGAAGGATAATGGCCCTTCTTAGAATCCTCCTCTTCGCTCTTCTTAGACGAATTCTTCACTATCATTTCTTCATCCTCTTCTCTCAAAGGATCTATGAGAGGAAACTCATCTTCACAAGTTTCACACCTAGGTGATCTTACAGACAAGATTGTGTGTGGAGGAGCTATCTCATTTGATCCTAGGCCCTGCTTGTTTTGATAGCACACTTTGTTGTGTAGGGATGAGGATATCATGTTCTTGAAGGTCTCTTCTTCAAGAACACACTTGTCTGCCCTGGCTTTGCTGATCACAAGCTCAGCCTGGCACTCAGTCAGCTTGGTTATGAGATCCTTGATTTGAGTCCTAAAATCTGTATGCTCATGTTTTAGAACTAAAACTCTTTTCTCTAAGTCTTTATCTTTAGTTTATAATCATTTTCAGACTTTCTAAAATTGGCTTTTAAAATGTTTAAGGACTCAAGATCAGATCTCATCTCCAAGTTAGTGGACCTATATCTATTTACTTTAGCAATGCATTCAGGGGTACATAGATGTTACAATACCTTGGATTCATCATGATCTAACATCAATGCTTGGTTTGGAGAAGCATCTTCCACCTGAAAGCTCCAGTCAAAAATTCCATCTTCAACAGCAACAACAGCATGCTGCTTTGGCTTCTCATTCTAGGGAGCTTTGTTAGGGTAGTTGGGTCTGGACTGTGTTTGGCCACCATTTGTTCTATGTGTCTTACACTCCCTGGCAAAGTGGTCCATCAAGTTACAGTTGTAACACTTGACTTTTCCTTTGTCCAGGCCAAACATTCCACTAGTTTCATTGCTTGGAAACTTCCTTCCAGTCCGCTTGTAGAACTTCTTGGCTCTATGAGTGAGAAAAGCCATCCGCTTGTAGAACTTGTTGGCTCTATGAGTGAGAAGACCCGTCCGCTTGTAGAACTTCTTGGCTCTATGAGTGAGAAGAGCCATCTGCTGGACTATATCCATGTACTCCAAATCATCTGGACGGATACAGTCCAGGTCTTCAAGGGTGAATGGATGCTGCCACTACTTTCATCAGAAGACACAAAGGCTTGAGAAGATCTTGCCTCTTGGAATGGACTTCCTTGGGTGTAGTTCTCACTTTTTGTCTCTGGGAAGGTGATGAAAGGACCCTTAGGTGAGTTGTCAGGGTAGCATATGAGATGATGTTGGGGTTCTATGCTATCCCTTTCAACCACATGCAGGGCTAAACCCATTTGATTGTTAGAGTTGCCAGATGAACCTTGCATGTTCATCTCCATCTGGTAGCCATTGAGAATCCCATATAACTCTGTCAAAGTAAGAGTTTTTAGATTCTCAGTCCTCTTGATCACCACACAGTAGTGTGTCCACTTCCTAGGAAGTGAGGACATGAACTTCCTTACAATGTCCCGGTTCTCAAGAGGAACTCCTCAATCCATAAGGGTATCCACAATCTCAACATACCTGAAGTATTACTGAGTCATGGTTTCACCTACTTTAAAGGTGAAGTTTTCAAACTACTACTTCAGGAGACCTTCTTGTTCTCCTTAGCTTCAGAGGAACCCTCATACATCAGTTTCAATGCATCCCACAACTGTTTAGCTGTTTTGAATTTCTTGAAACCTCTTTATACAGAGTTTGGAAGAGCAGTCTAAAGGGCTGTCATGGCTTTTCTATCAATCTCTACTCTCTTCCTGTCTTCATCAGAGTAGTTTGCCACATCCTTTGGGATCATACCACCACCAGTAGCAAAAGGGGTGCTTGGTATGTAAGGTCCATTTTAAATAGACTCCCACATTCTTGAGTCTAGATACCCGATGAAACCTTCCATTCTCATACACCAGGTGTCAAAGTCATCAAGAGTGATCAGTGGGGACTTGTTCATGGTTCTAGTTTCCATATTAGTTTTGGAAATGGCTGCCATTTGAAAAGTTTAGTATTTGTGTGAGTGAGGGATCTTAAGATGGTGAGATCTTATATCAAGAGCCTGAAAGCTCTGCTACCAAATGCGGGACCGTTGAAGGGTGGTCAAATACAACACAACAACACAAAGAGGAGAGTAACTAAACTTAATCAAACTGTAAACTGGATTAACCACAAGTAAAAACACTAAGAACACAAGTAATTAAGAGACATAACACATGAGAAAGATGCACAAGGAGATGGTTTTCAAGTTTGTAGTATATTGCTTTCTTAATGTTCTATTACAAATGTTACAAAGCATAAAGGAAAGATACAAGAACATGAGATACTTATACTACATCCTACAGACGGACATACTATGACAGCCAGCTGGATACAATTGACTAGACACAAAACAAAATCAATTATAGAGTTGAAAGGCAGATTGCGTTTTGACTAGTGACTATGACATGCCATAGCTCACATCCTTATCTATTACAAAAAGGATAAAGTACATGAAGTAGAAAGTTACAGACTCAAGACCTCAATGTACAATTACCAAAAGCATGGACCTTTTCACCAACTCATATAAGTTTGTGACTTTATAGAGTTGTAGCTAAAAGGGGTCCAACTATATGGAAAAGTACATCAGATAAAGCATGTTACTAAAAGTCTTCGAAGGAAATCTGTCTTCAAGTGTGGAGCTTCGAAAGACTTTGTCTTTGAAGCTTCGGAAGACTTCATCTTTGGCTTCAGAAGATATTGGTCTTGGCTTTAGAAGATTTCACACTTAGAATATTTCTGTTGCATGTGTGAAACTTCCGAAGCATTCTTCTTCACTACTTGTGCAACATGCATGCAGAATGACTTTGGTTGCTTCAGCCTCTATATATATTTTCTATATTATCAGACACTGGACTTGACTTTTCTTCCCATAAGCCAGTTTTGTGTAAGGCCTCTTTGTGATAAACAGACGACTAGCTTACAGTTTGAACTTTAGGTTCGTTAATTCTTTTTGGTGGAGTAATAGAAATCCTTTTTGAAGAAATTGGTATAGTATCATAAAGTTCAATTTTCTTTCTTGGTGTCTGATAATAAGGACAATTAGAAGAGATGTGACCTCTCTTTCCACAACCATAGCATGATCTACCTTCTACATGTTGAGGAAACTGTTTATGTGGGGTTGAGTATGTTACTGGGGTGACATGTGTTTGGTTGGATTTAGTCACTTCTCGTTTAGATATATCACCTTTATTAACAAAATTAATTGTTTTGACATTTTTAACATCTATAACATGCCCTTTGGTTTGACTTTGATGACTAGCATGTTTGTGGTTAACTGGTTTAGTAAGTTTGGGTTCTGAGATAGACTTTGGTGAACTGGCCTTACATTAACCATTTTCAATTCATCATTTAAACTTTCAACAGGCATCTTGCCCTTTGATTTCAAAGTAGCCTCCTTCTGTTTAGTGATAGATTCCACAGGTTTACCTGTGGAATCAGGGTCACTAACCAGAGGAGTGGACACCACATGATCCTTAATTGGGTTGTTATTTACTGATTTACATATAGTATTTAACAGAATCTCATGTGGTGGTCGAACTACTTTGTATCCCAACCCTTCCCCATTATTTCGATCTTTCACTAAGTGTTGAACTATGTGAGAAGAACTGGTCCAACTGTGTAGTTTTTGTTTTAATGAATTGACTTCAACTTCTAAAACTGCTTTTTCTTTCTTTGTTTCTTCTAAAGAATTTAAATAGAACTTTATATCATTTTCTTGATTAAAAGCAACAACCTCAGTTTCCCTTAGTTGTTTTCCTAAAAGTTCTATTTTTTTATAACTACACTCATTTTGTTTCAAAATACGATTTGCTTCTGTGCATAGTTGTAAGTCATTTACTAAGATATCATTGTGGTCTAAGAACCTAGAAAATTTTAAATCTATGCTTTCTTTAAATTTGTTACATTCAATACAAGTATGATTTTCAAAGAGTTGGTCTTTTGTACTTACCTGTGAAGACTCAGTTGAATCAGCCATCAATGCAGAGTTTGACTCTTTGGATGCTGGAGATTCCGAACATGTCATTTTGAGTTCTTCTTCAATCAGGTGATCGACCACATTCCCAGCTTCTTCATTATCTGACGTTACTTGTTCAACTGTGATTTCACCTTCGCTCGCAGAGTCATCATCCAATCCCTCGACACAGGCAATTTTTAATTCACCCAAAGACACAAAACTGAAGGTCCAATCCTGTCCTTCGTCACCTTGAGCAGTCAAGGCCTTTGTCTCCTGACGGTTGAAGGATGAGAACGGATTTCTGTTACTTGTTTTCTTGGGCTTTACACATTCACGTTTGAAATGGCCCTTTTCACCACAATTAAAGCAGATAACTTTGGTTTTGTCGAAACCAAAGGTTGTGTCTTTTGTGCCTACCAAATTTTGTCCTATCTTTTTCACAAACTTTTTCACCCTTCTAACAGCACTAGCCAAAGCCCACATTATATCCATTCTCTCTAGTTCATTTTCGTCCACCTGCTCGTAATCTTCATCTGCAAGATGGCAATTTTTGATCTTCCCTACAGCTAGACCATCATAGGAATGGACAACAGCTGCGAGGAGATCCATGTGCTCCTTTTCTACTTCAACAGTAATATTACCGAGATTCTTGGTCTTCAACTTTGTATTATTGGCTTCAGGCACATATATTGGGTACTATATGACCCTGACGTTTCAGACCCTAAAGCTGTGGTTTGAGAAGGAGTGGCTGAACTAGATACAAACGCTATTCGAAGAGGTGCTCCTGAACTGGTTGGAGTGGGAAAGGAGTTATAAAGTGAAGGATTCTGGTCATAGGATCCTTTTTGAGACTTTTATTTCATCCTTAGTTCTTCCTCTGTCAACTTCAATATGAAGTCATTTATATCCAACTTTGACGGAATATCGTTCTGTCTCAGATTCAACACAAACGAGTCCCATTTCTCTGGCAAGCCATCTACAAAACTTGATATCTTATCTTCCATGGATGTTTTTACCCCATGATTGTGCAGCTTACTCATCAAATGGTAGAACCTGTCTATTACATCATCCAAGCTTTCTTTCCCCATCGAAGAGAAGTTATCAAACTCCTTCTTCAGAGCCTTTGCCTTCAAAGCTTTCTGCATTGCATTCCCGTCGTATCTTTTCTCTAAAGCTTCCCATAACTTCTTTGCCTGTTTGTTCTTAGAAAACTGATAGAATATGTCATTTGGTATTGACTGAGTCAACATGGCATACACCTTCTTTTTAGCATTGTACTTTGCTTTCTGGCTGTCAGTCATACCTCCCAAGGTTAATTTAACACCATCAGCCCCGACTGGCATGCTATAACCTGTTTCAATTGATTCCCAAAGATTGGGATCAACTCCATTTAAACAGATCTTGAATTGCTGCTTCCATTGTGGGTAATCATCTAACGTTATAAGTTTAGGTGGTTTATTGTGATTCCCAATTTCATTTTCCAGAAGCAAAAGGTTCTGGATGTGAGTGTCCCTTTCGGCAGTAAACACTTTTTAAAGTACTAATCTTTCATCTCTTTAAACTTTGAACTTTTGAACTTTAAGCTTGTGCGAATGCACAGATGCAAATGAGTCAATCGTGTGATTGGACAAATGCGGAAAAGTCAATCATGCGATTGGACAAAGGCGGATGGCCAATGCAGATGACTCAGTCGTACGAATGAAGTGTGCGATTGGAGACAAACGAATGGGGCTGTTCAGTCGTACGAGTGAGTGAGTGAGCGACTGAATTCAATCGTGAGAATGGGGTGTGTGATTGAGTTCAGTCGTGCGATTGAGCCAATCATGCGATTGAGCCAATCGTGCGACCGAAGGATGATGTTTTTGTAAAATCGAAGGTTTTTGACACTTTGACACAAAAACATGATTTTTCAAGAACCCTAATCTGATGTATGCCAAATAACATAAACTTTGAGACCTGGAGACGTCGAAAACACTGTTTTACTCAAAAAAGGTGAGTCCCTTTCAATGAAAAACGTGCTTTCACACCAAAACTAATCGAATCACACGCAAAATCAAGAGCCAAAGCTTTGATACCACTTGTTAGGAGGATCGTGTACATACAGAGTACTAACTAATAATGCATGAAACTAGATAAAATAGTGCGGAATCCTATTTGATTGGAAATCCAATCAGTGGAACGCAGTCCTGATCAATCTAATGATTAAAGAAACATTAAGAATGATGAGAACAAGATCAACTGCGAACTATGAACTTGGAACAGGCTTTCTAGATGTTGGACCAAAAGAACCAATGAGCCAGATCAAAAAAACCTTTAAGTCCCACAGACATCAAAACAACTGAAGTGATCTACAACAGCTGAAGACAAAGTCTGAAGACAACTGCTGAAGACAAAGTCTGAAGACAAAGTCTGAAGACAACAGCTGAAGACAAAGTCTGAAGATAAAGTCAGAAGACAACAGCTTAAGACAAAGTCTAAAGACAACTATTGAAGACAAAGTCTGAAGATCAAGTTCTCAAAAGTTATCACAACAGCTGAAGTAGTTCTCTTCAGTAGTTGTGATGGTTTACATTTCAGTAGTTTGTAATCAATAGTTTTATATTATGTAAAACATCTGAAGTTCTTACACTTCAGATGTTATAACTTTAGTAGTTTTAATGTTAGCTTATACTTAGCTTTTAGTGAAGGTGTCCTCAGTTGTTGTGGACATCTTCAGTAGTTTAGTTTACTTTCAGTTGTTTGTATAAATCAGTTAGATGTCACTATCAAGTGACGTCAGCTGATGTCACATTCCTTATAAAAGGAATGTTGACCTAATTTCCCCGCACGGGAAGCTTGTGCATGAATGAAAACATTCTTTTTGCAGAAAACTCTCTCTCTATAACCGTTACTGTTTGATTGAATATTCATATTATTCTTGCTATAATTTCGAATAATTCGTGTGCTATTCCGCTACAAATCCTAATCTAATTGATCAAACTAGATCTCGAACACTTTAAATGGTATCAGAGCAGGTTAATCACTGATCGATTTAACAATTGATCATTGAAACTGTTCTTTTGATATCTAAGTTTGATAGAATTAGCAAATTTGCAAGAATTGGTTATAGAGTTTGTTTTTCTGTTGCTTCCTGTGAATTAATTTGAGATTCGTCTTGTTTTAAACTGTGTTGTTGAGTTTTTGAGTTAGATCTGTTAAAATCTCATTGAACCTATTTGAATTGGTGGAAATGGCTACATCAATCAATGATCCTCACAATACTGGCTCCTCAACAAAGCCTCCGATGCTTGTTAGGAGTGAGTACAACATATGGCAACAACGAATGCTCCATCACCTGTCTGTCAACAGTTCAGGTTGTTGGAAATCTGTGGTTCATGGATCATATAAGACTATGGTGAGTAATCTGGAAACCAATGAAATGGTTCCGAAGAAGAAAGAGCAATATTCAGATGAAGATCTGAAACTGTTTGAAATTGATGCTAAAGCCCATGGAATTCTGGCCATGGCACTGCCTAATAAAATCTATTCTGGACTTATGTATCATGAATCTGCTCATGACCTCTGGGTTGCTCTGAAAGAACAATTTGGAGGAACTGATGAGGTCTTAGCAAACAATAGAGAAATCCTTGCCCAGCAATATGAGACATTCTCTCATAGAAAGGGTGAGTCACTGACTCAACAGTTTGAGCAATTCTCCTGTTTGATATCTGAGTTGAAAATGGTTAAACATGAATATACAAACAGTCAGATGAACAACAGATTTCTCAGATCCCTGCCTGAGAGATGGGACGCATATACTATTGTCCTACGCTCCAGTGTAAATCTAGACAATCTATCTCTCACCCAACTTCATGGGAAACTGTTAGCATTTGAAAGAGAGATAGAACAGAAATGGAAACTGACTTCATCTGGGAAGCTCACTGATGATTTTGTACTAGGGAATACTGCTCTAGTTGGTCATGAGTCAGAATATGCTACATCAGAAAGTTCTTATGATGAGCATATTGATTTCTCTTCAAACAGTGGAGATCATGCTTTTGCTGGTATTGATAGTAATTCAGGATGTAATAGTGACAATCTGTGCTTTTTGATGGATGATTTGAAAGGAATTGCTGATGATAATTTGGAAGAGATGGATATTTTGAGCCAAATGACATTAGTTAATATCAGATCTCAAAAATTTTACAAAAGGACATGTAGAAAATTCCCTGGTCTCTCTGGAAAAACCAAAGTTGGTTTTGACAAGAGCAAGTTGAGGTGTCACAAATGCCATAGACTTGGACATTTTGCAAGAGAGTGTAGATCATCTGGATCTAACTCTTCTGCACCCTTTGTGACCTTTCCAGGAAATAATTCACAAAACAAGGGCAACATTCTACCAGTTCTGGTCATCATTCACAATTCAATCATCTCCTGCATATTTTGTTCCTCAAGGTCAAATGCCATATCCTTATCCCTGCTTTTACATGCCTCAGTCCAATCAGGTTCCTGTACCCATAGCTCAACAATCACATGCCCTACCTGAGCCTCAACCATCTCAATCAAGTCAACAATCTCAATCTCAATCTCAATCACATCAAAGCTTTTTCACTCCTGGAGTTGTTGACTGGAGTAGTTTACCAGATGATCTTTCTGGTTATTCTGAACAAGTGTTTTTTGTTGCTGGTCAAAATGGTGGTGAAAATCCTTTTGGAAGTCTTGCTCTTATGGCCCTGGAATCTACTGATGGTTCATGCTCAAATGCTTCATAATCACAAGTACCACAAGTATCTTCTGAGGCTAAGGCCAAGTTGTGTTCTGAGTCATGCATAGTTGCTTTTGCCTCAATTAGAGAAGCAAATGTAGCTTTAATTAATCAAAATCTTGACCTAGAGAAAGTGATTTCCAAAAGAAAAGCAGAGTTTGAGTCTGTTTTAAAAGAAAAAGATGATGAGATTTACAAATTAAAATGCCAAATCACTGATGAAAAGGCTAACGTAGAGGTCATTTTAGAAAATCATAAGAGTCTCAAAGAAACACTTGCAGCTACTCAAGTTGAGTGTGAACGCTGGGTAACATCTTGTAAGGGGTTTGAAATGCTTCTCAGTAAGCAAACAGCTTCAAATGTGAAGTTTGGGATTGGATATAATCACACTGAACCTCCTACAGATTTTACTCCCAAGACAGAAGTAAAATCCGAAGGTGAAATCAATTCCCAACCACATCATCATGTGTCTCATCCTCAAGTGATAATGTACAATAAGAGGATGAAGTCAGTAATAGTACCTCAGCTAATCAATCTGCTGATGGTCTTACTGCTGATGAACACATGATCAAAGAAAAGCTAAGCACTTCAGGTGTTGTCTCACAAGGTACTCAAAGTACCGAAGAGCAAGTAACAACACCTGAAGCACATTTCAAACCAAATGGAACCAAACATGGTTTGACAACAGTTGAAGAATCTATCAGGAAATCCAAATGTACTGATAGCAAACTTCTGAAGAACAAGTCTTCAGTTGTTACAAATCCTTCAGTACTTCACATAAGTACTGAGAGGAAGAAAGTACTGAAGAACACACCTTCAGTAGTTTCATCTTCTTCAGCAGCTGATCAACAGAAGATGAAGAAAAAGCCATGTGAAATATGTGGTCTATTCAATCATCTCACTGATGAATGTTGGTACAGAAAGAGTTCCAAATTTAATAAAGATAAAATCATTAAAAAGAAAATTAATAAAATGAAAGATGAATTTGAAACCAAGTTTGTGCCACAAACATCTCAACCTGATAAACCAAAGTCTTCATAAAAATCTAAATAGAAGAAAGAGGTTTATCATAAAACAGCTGAAAATATTCCTCAAGGAGTATCAAAACAACAAACTAAGTCTGTGTCTTTCAAAAAGGAGGACATGGTGTGTCACAGGAACCATTCAAAAACAAGTACTGATGTGTCTGCTAAACTGAAGGCTTTAACAGCCAATCAGACATAACTTGTTATGATGGTTCAACATCTATTGGGAAGAGTTAACCAAATAGATGTACCTGTGATTAAACCACTGAAAAGGAAAACTAAGCCAAAATCAAAGGAATCCTTTTCAGCACCATCTCCATCTTCAAAGGCTGTTAATCATGACAAATCAGTTAGTATAAAATCTATTGATGAGAAAAGACCCAAAACCAAAATGGTTTGGGTCTCAAAAGCTAACTAGTTGTTGTGATATATGCAGGGTTCTTCAACATGCCATAGAAGCATCTGGTATGTGGACAGTGGAGGATCTATGCATATGACTGGGAGCAGATCTCTTCTTCATGACTACTCTCAAGGAAAGAAGGGATTTGTATCTTTTCGTAGTGATGCTAAGGGTTACATCATCGGCAAAGGCTTTGTTTCAAATGGTGAAATAAGGTTTGATGATGTCAACCATGTGGAGAATCTCAAGTACAATTTGTTGAGTGTCAGTCAAATGTATGATAAAGGGCATGTTGCACTTTTCACCAGTCAGAACTGTCGAATTCTGTCTTTCAATGTTTTGAGTATGATTGACAAGATATTGGATGAACATACTCTCTTGAAAGCCAACAGGATTGGAAGAGTATATGCCTTAGACTTATCAAAGAAAATTGATCTAAAAGGCCATCCATGTCTGTTCTCCAAGGCCTCTCCTCAGGAATCTGAACTTTGGCACAGAAGGCTTGGTCATGTGAATCTTAGAAACATGAACCAGCTGATCCTTCATGGTTTAGTGAGAGGTCTGCCATTAAAGGAGTTCAAATGTGATGACAACTGCTCTGCTTGTTTAAAAGGAAAGCAACATAAAATATCATCCATCCAATAGAAGAACCAACGTCCACTGCCTGCTTGCAGTTACTGCATATGGATCTTTTTGGTCCAGTAAGAGTTATGAGCATGGCAAAGAAAAAATACTATCTGGTAATTGTGGATGATTATTCCAGATTTGTATAGACCTTCTTCTTACATTCAAAAGATGAGGCTGGTCAAATTATCATCTACTTTGTGTTGCATGTGGAAAAGTAGTATTCTCTTTCTGTCAAGTGTGTGAGGAGTGATAATGGCACAGAATATAGAAATCACACACTTGATGAATTCTATTTCTCTAAGGGAATCAAGAGGCAGTTTAGCATTCCAAGAACTCCTGAACAAAATGTGGTGGTGGAGAGAAAAAACAGGACCCTTATTGAAGCTGCAAGGTCAATGTTGGCTGATTTTGGTTTGCCACTAACCTTTTGGGCTGAAGCTGTTAACACAGCTTGCTATGTGCAAAATAGAGTATTGGTAAATCAAAGGTTGATGAAGACTCCTTATGAAGTGTTACATCATTTGGCTCCTTTGATTTCCTTCTTTAGAGCATTTGGGTGTCCTTGTTATATTTTCAACACAAAGGATCCAATTCAGAAGTTTGAATCAAAGGTGGATGCAGGGTACTTTTTAGGTATTCATCTACTTGCAAGGCATACAGAGTTTTTAATCACAGAACAAAGATTGTAGAAGAAACCTTGCATGTAAAGTTTAATGAATCTCCAAAGGAGAAAATCCCACAAAACCTTGTGGAGTTATTTGATCTGGACATACTGCAATATGTTCCTTATCAGTCTCCAACTGTTACAGGTTCTGTGAATCCATAATCTCTTGCCACTTGTTATCCAACTGTTGGTATAAATGCAAGTTTTAGTGATCAAATGCGTGAGTCTACTAAACTTGATGTTCCTGTAGCTTTAGCAGTTCCATCCACAACAAATGCTGATGAGATCTCTGAATCCTCTACTTCATTTAAATTGTCATCTCCTTCTAGGTTTCAAGATTCTAGATCACCATCTGTTGCTGCTGAATCACCTACAAACACTTGCGCAGATCTTATTGAGTATCAAGAACTGAAGAATCACCCCATGTCTCAGATCACTGGTGACATCAATGCTGGTGTTTCAACTAGAAGTCAATTGTCCAACTTTTGCTTCTATGCTCTCTTCATCAGTCAGCAAGAGCCAAAGAACTATCATATTGCATTAAGAGACAATGGATGGGTTGAAGCTATGCAACTTGAGCTTCTTCAGTTTCAAAAGCATCAAGTGTGGGAACTGGTTCCTCTACCCAAGGTAAGTGTGCAATAGGCACTAAATGGGTGTTTAGGAATAAAACTGATGAAAAAGGCCAAATTGTCAAGAACAAGGCCAGACTGGTTGTACAGGGGTTTTCACAAGAAGAAGGTATTGATTATAACCTTTGCCCCTGTAGCCAGACTGGAAGCAATCAGATTGTTTTTAGCTTATGCTGCTTTTCATAATCTCAAAGTTTTTCAAATGGATGTCAAAAGTGCATTCTTATATGGCAAAATAAAAGAAGAAGTTATGTGTTCCAACCACCAGGTTTTGAAGATCATAAACATCCAGATTGGGTGTATAAGCTTGATAAGGCTCTTTATGGGTTAAAACAAGCACCCAGAGCCTGGTATGAAACACTGTCTAACTTTCTTCTTCAAAATAATTTCACTAGAGGCTCCATAGATAAAACCTTGTTCATTAAGAAAGTAGGCATGCATAAGCTCCTTGTTCAAATTTATGTTGATGATATTATTTTTGCATCCTCTGATCCACAGTTGTGTGATGCCTTTACTAAGTTGATGCAAAAAAAGTTTGAAATGAGTGCCATGGGCGAATTACAGTTCTTTCTGGGGTTGCAAATCAAACAAAAGGCTGATGGAACTTTCATTCATCAGTCAAAATATACAAAGGATTTATTGAAAAAGTTTGATTTACAAAACTATAAGCCCTGTTCTACTCCCATGTGCAGCACCACACAACTGGATGCTGATCAGAAAGGTAAAGCAGTTGATGAAACTCTTTACAGATGTATGATTGGTTCTTTGATGTACCTTAAAGCTTCTAGACCAGACATTATGTTTGCAACTTGTGTCTGTGCTAGATTTCAGGCTGCACCTAAAGTATCCCATATGATTGCAGTCAAAAGGATCTTTAGATATTTGCAAGGAACTCAATCTCTAGGACTTTGGTATTCCACTGGGCACTCTTGCAAATTAGTTGCTTTCTCTGATATTGACTATGCAGGGTGTAAATTAACCAGAAAATCAACCTCTAGTGGATGCCAATTTCTAGGCAACTGTTTAGTTTCTTGGCAGAGTAAGAAACTAACCTCTGTTGCTACATCCACTGCTGAAGCAGAGTACATTGCTGCTACAAGTTGTACATCTCAGGTACTTTGGCTTCAGAATCAATTACTGGATTATGACATTACAGAGACTAAGACTCCTTTACTGATGGACAGTGCTTCAGCTCTTTGTATTGTTAAGAATCCTGTCCAGCATTCTAGGACCAAACATATTGAGATCAGACATCATTTTATCAGGGATTGTTATGAAAAAGGTCTAATTGATCCAAGTTTGTTCCTAGTGCTGATGAGCTTGCAGATTTATTACTAAGCCTTTGGACAGTGCAACTTTCCAAAATCTAGTGCTAAGGCTTGGTATGCTACAACTTGAATAATTTGACAACTACTGATGATCTCAGTTCACAAGTACTGATGAGCATAAGTATACAGCTGTCAAAAATAAGTACTGAAGTTATTTTATCTTCAGCAGTTTTCATAACTACTAAAGACTAAATTACTTAAAAGTACTGAAGTACTTTATTTGTTGCAAAGTACTGATGTGGTTACAACTACTGAAGTCTGTTCTAACAGATAAGTACTGATGACCAATGAAACATCTAAAAATCAGATAATCTGCTGAGTAAGTGTTAAGGTCAAATGAAACAATTGAGATATGTGAATTGATGACAACAACTGATGAGTAATTTTATTCTTCAATTGTTTCAAACAACTGCTGTTTCATTTCAAAACAACTAAAGCCAAAACCAAGTCTTCAGTAGATTTCAACTACTGATGACAAACACCAAGTCTTCAGTTGTTTACAACATCTGAAAGTTAAAACCATGTCTTCAGTCGTTTTCTAACAACTGATGACTAAAACCAAAACTTTCAGCTGTTTTCTTTCAGCCGTTTCATAACCTATAAATACCTAACCCTAACTTCAAACTTTTCATAAATCTATTTCCGAACGTTCATCTTCCATTAATGGTGACCATGCGAATCAAACCACGACACAACTGTGTTGCCTACTTCACAAATCGGCCTTTTGGACTAAGTTTGATGATGCTATTGATCTGATGGTTGATTCCCCGTATCGAACTGCTTTTCTTCTAAATCCAACCATCTATCCTGACACTCTTCGTCAATTCTGGACAAATGTCACCATCCATACTGGTGAGAATGATGTCGCGATCACTCTCCAGTCATTTGTAAACCAGAAGAAGGTGGTAGTCACTCATGCTATCATTCGCCAAACGCTAGATCTGAATGATGCTACCTTTGTCACCAAATACCCGAAGGGCACCATTGATCTCTCATTCATCAACCATGGATATGAGGGCAACCTAAGTGCGACAACCATTCTGAAGAAGCACTTCCATGATGCTTAACGCCTAATCTTCCACATGATCAATGTTTGCCTTGCCCCCAAAACCTCTTCATGGGATTAAATGTCATCCAGGTGGCAGCAGGTATTATATTCTATTCTTGAACGCCAAAGTTTAAATTTTTCTGAAATTATATTTATAGAATTAAAAGATCTGGCAATGAAACTTGTAGCTAATAGATGGCTATTATATCCAAGGTTTCTTATGGCCATAATCATGAATCAGTTACAATCTGATGGCCCTGTTGGCCTTGGAGTCCCTGCTGTGGTAGTAGTGCCAAAGGTATACTCCAGGCACAACTCTGACCCATACCTCAAAGAGGCTGCCAAACTGCTAAAACCCAAGCAGAAGGTACCCACAACCTCATCCTCCAGATCCAAAGTCCCCTCCAAACCTCATTCCAAACAACCAAAAAGGCTACTCAGGGAGTTGAGTCCCCTGATGATGCCCCTACAACACAAAGGCAGGATGAAACTATGGGTAGTAATCCCCCTGTAGTTTCCAGGACTCGACCAGCTGAAACCGCTCAGTATCCTCTCAACATGATCCTGACGCAACCAAAAATAGGGAAACCACATTATTGGAATCTCTCTCACTAGAGAGGATTGCCATTGAAGAGCACCATTCACCCCAGGTGCAATCCTCTTTACACCTATCTCCCACTGTAGCCACCCCTACAAGCCCAACTATGGTTATTGTACAAGTGCTGACTCAACTACATTCCTCTATGATAAGATCTCAGCATCTAGTGTGATCGATTCGAATGATTTCAGCAGCGGAATAGAGTACCAACTAGCATAATTCGAGCAAGAATACCAAGATATAGCAATGAACAAAATTAGTTATAGAGAGAGAAAGTTTCTGCAAAAGGAATATTTCATTCAATCACACGCTTTAGCATGGCTTTCACAAAATTACAATTTAGGTCATTCTTCCTTATATAAGGAAAGATGACGTAGGCTGATGTCACTTGATAGTGACATCTAACCGTTATTTAACAAACTACTGAAACACTAAAACTACTGAAGATGTCAAGCAGCTGACATCTTCTTACAAGAAGCTAAGTGTTTACTTCTTACAAAACTACTGATAAGAAACTACTGAAACTACAACGACTGAAGAACAAGCTCTTCAGTCGTTTTACAAAACTACTGAAAGTAAAAACATAAAACTACTGATAAACACAACTACTGAAGAAATACTTTTCAGCTGTTGTGACAAACTACTGAAACTTCAGCACTTGGTCTTCAGACTTGAACTTCAGATGTTTCATCAGCTGATGACTTCAGTAGATGTCATCAGCTAATGTCTTCAGTCTTTGTCTTTAGACTTTGTACATCAGTTGTTGATCTTCAGCACTTGTGGACTCTTCAGCTGTTGAACTTCAACACTTTGGTCTTCAGCTTCAGCACTTGTGTTCTTCAGCTGTTGGACTTCAGCACTTTAGTCTTCAGCTTCAGCACTTGTGTTCTTCAGCTGTTGGACTTCAACACTTAGTCTTCAGCTGTTGAAGTCTTCAGTACTTGATCTTCAGCTGTTGAAGTCTTCAGCACTTGTCGAACTGCTGATGAAGCCTTCAGTAGTTGTTGTGATATCATGTGGGACTTAGAGGTTTTCTGATCTTGGCTCATTGGTTCTTTTGATCCAATAAACTCCCCCTGAACCAATGCAGCCAAAACCTCTAATTGATTTATTTTCCCACTTATTGTTGGCAGAATGGTTGGTCTTTTTCCTTCTTGACCAGTTGAGAAGATGACCCATATAAGCACTGGCCTGGGAATGAGTCTCTGAAGATTTGGTTGGCAATGTATGGATGGGAGCTCTGTATTGGGGAATTGGACACTGAGCTGTTCCCCCATCCATGAGACTCACTTCCCAACTATGAGCCTGTAGGATTCCCTGGTGTAGGCCTCCAAAAATACAATTTGTTCCTCCATGGTGAGCTCCTCTGCCTCACCATCGAAGAATCCTTCTGGCCCATAGTACTCAGACAGGAATTTGACCTGTTTTCCATTTTTGAGTACCACTGTTGTAATCTGTCTGTAAGCAAATTCATCAGGATGATGCCCTTCTAACAGCAGTGGTAACTCATCCTATCTGATCTCATTCAGCCTCTTATACACCAGCCCCTTTTTGATCATTCTATTCTCCAGCATTTTTTGTGGGGGCATGTTTGAGGTGTAGGCCTTTTTGAAATCTTCCAGGATTTCCCAGGGTGAGATTACAAGGGCTAAGGAGATCACTTCATCTACAATCTTTTTCACTTGCCCATTGTATCTCTGAGGGATATTTTTCTTTTGTATTCTGTGAGCCACCCTGGGATCAGGCCAAATTCTTACTCTTTCTTTCACATACTAAAAAGTATGTCTAAGAGTATAAATCCTCTGAGCTTGTTTTTTCATATTAATGATGGAGGAGGTGGCTGCATATGCTTTATCTACTCTCATCAATAACTCTTCATCGTGCAATCTGTGTTGTTCTTCTTCTTCCAATTTCACTTTGATTGCATCTCTTTGTTGCTCAGGAGTTATTGCAAGAGAGAGATCTTTGGCCTTAGGCAACTGCAGAACAGCTGAGATCGGCAGCTAGTCTTCATCATCATCTTCTTCTTCTCAACACCTTTCTCTTCTTCTGCTTAGGTGCATCATCGGCTGTTGGTTTTGAGGGTAAGGGAGTTGGTTTTGTGGGTTGTGGTTATGGTTGTTTTGGAGAGGGAATGTTGACAGGCTGAGTTAGCATTTTGGAGGTGAGTGTGGCTTTTGAGTGTTTGGCTAGCTCAGTCCTGCTCCCTGCTCCTGCTTCATTCAAAGCTTCTATTACTAATCCCTTAGTATATGCCTCAGACGAACAGATCTTGGAGGTTATGGCCAAGATACTGTCCCTGGTCCATGATTTTATTTCGATCAATGATCTCCCAAGGTATTTGTTGATAAATTGATCATGATCTCAAGTCTTTCTCTATCCATTGTGCTGTAGCTGGCCCATCTTTGTTGAATCTCTTCGATCTCTAATCTTCTTATTTCAGAGTCAGCTTTTCAGTATTGAAACCTTGCCTAAACAGCTGATCAATGATATTGTCCATTGATCTGCTGTGTTCAGCATCAACCTCTTTAACCATTCATTCAAGTTTTCTCTTTTTCAGCACTTTTCTTTTTCTTATATGTGACATGAAAATCCTTTTGACTTTCATGTACTTTCTCCTTTTCAGCTCCCTTCTCATTCTCATTCTCTTTCTCTTTCTCGGTCTCATACATACAGTCCTTCTCTATTTCCACTTCTTTGTCCTTCTCTTTCTCTTTCTCCTTCTCCATCCTCTTTCTTTTAGCTTTCACTGCTGGAATCTCCCCCTTTTTGGGTGCATTGGTTTTAAGGGTTGATCAGCAGAAAGCTTTTGGCTCAGTACATCCTCCACCATAGGTTGTAAGACAGAAGAAAGTCTCTCATCACAGTTTTAATGACAATATCAGTTATCTGCGGTGTGATGAGAGATAGGGGATTTTGGGGGATAGCATCCATTTGCTCAGGGGGGTTTTGGTCCTGAGAAATGGTGCCAGAAACAGAGGCAGGTGGCTGAGATTCTTTGAGTGGCTGTGTGTTTAAGTGACCTTCAGAGGAAGGTGCCATCTGTTGGGTTGATATGGTGGCAGATGGTCTTTCTTCCTGAGAGAGTTGGTCAAGTAGTTTTTGCAGCCTACTGACTTCCTCCTCTAGGATTATGTTCTGGGCAAGAACATCATAAAAGAAGCCCAGGTCATCATTAGCAGATGCTGAATCACTTGACCTCCTGCTTGTAGCAGGATGTACATGCACTGGGTGTAGACTAGATGTAGCATGTGCCCCTTTGTCTTGGAACTGGGGACTTCCAGCCTCAGGACTTTGTCCTTCATCAGCTGTTGCCTCCGGTGAGGTCTTAGTTATATTACCAACCTCAGTTGATCATATGCTGATTCAGAAGAGATGGCAGCCTCACCAGATATTCTGATCTCCATATCCACACCAGGAGATAGAACATTTAAACCCCGGTGCTATGGGTTGTCAGAAGCATGTGTATCCTCTTCCTCAATTGCTGTTGTTCTCCCCTTTGTTGGTGGTTGTAGGGGAGGAGGAGAGGCATGTAGCTGAGTTATCATATTAGCAATTATAATGGTTGGAATTTGGGGGGCATTTGCATGGGGAGAGGGGATAGAAGCTGATTGCATCCGGGGAGAGGGATGCTCTTCAATGATAATCTCTTCAAGTGAGAGAGGTCTCAGTAATGTGGTTTCCCTTGAAGTGGTTGCAACAGGATCCTTTTGAGAGGATACCTGTGCGGCTGTTGCTGGTTGAGTCTTTAACACTACTGGAGGGTTTGAACCAGTAGGTTTATCCTGTTTGGGTGGTACAGGAGCATCATCAGGGGACTCATCTCCCTGATTAGCTTGTTTGGGTTTGGATTTTGGCTTGGTGGGAACTTTGGATCTAGCAGTTGAAGCTGTGGGTTCCCTTTGCTTGGGTTTGAGCAAACGGGCAGCTTCTTTGAGAGATTGGTCGGAGTTATGCCTGGAGTATACCTCAGCTAGAACAACTGGTGCAGGGACTCCAAAGCCAACAAGGCCATCAGTTTGTAATTCATTTAAAATTATGGACATCAGAAACCTGGGATATAATAGCCATCTGTTTCCCACAGGTTTCTGTGCCAGATCTTTGATTTCTAGAAACACATTTGTGAAAAATTTAAAGGTTGGTGTTCTAGAATTAAATATAATACCTGTTGCCACCGAGAAGACATTTGATCCCATGAGGATGTCTTCGAGGCTAAGCAAACATTCACCATATGAAATATCAGTCTTTCAGCATCAGGGAAGTTCTTCTTCAGTATGGTAGCAGCTCGAAGATTCCCGTCGTACCCATTGTTGATGAAGGACATATCAGTCGTGCCCTTCGGGTACTCAGTCACAGCAGTAGCATCTTGTAAATTTAGCACTCAACGAATGCTATCAGGTTAACCTCTACTTGTTTTTGGTTGACCAATGACCGAACAGAATTTGGCCGGAAGGCACATCAGTGTGAACGTAGGCATTGGACCAAAACTGACTTAGTGACTCTGGGTAGATGGTCGGGTTTAAGAGCAGAGCAGTACTATACTGAGAATCAGCCATTAGGTCTATGGCATGATCAAACTTTGTCCAGAAGGCCGATTTCGTGAGGTAGGCGACACAATTATGTCTGGGTTTTAGACTCATTGTTGCCATTTTTGAAAGTATGAAGGTCAGAAGAACGGGTAATGGAACGTTTGAGAAGACAGGTATTTATAGGGTTGGAATAGGAAAAGGCTGAAAGAAAACTACTGAAGGTTTTGGTGTGGTCATCAGCTGTTTGAAACTACTGATGACGTGGTATTAACCTTCAGAGGTTTAAAACGACTGACAGTGGTGGTGTTGTCATCAGGTGTTATAAAACAACTGAAGACTTGGTTTTGACCATCAGACGTTGAAACAGCTAAAGTCTTGGTGTTAACCATCAGTATTTATGAAACTACTGAAGGTCGTGGTTTTGACTTCATATGATGTAAACAACTGAGGACTTGGTGTTTGTCATCAGTAGTTGTGAAACTACTGAAGATAGTGGTTTTGCCATCAGTTGTTGTTGTTGTAAACAACTGAGGACTTGGTATTAGTTATCAGTAGTTGTGAAACTACTGAAGACTGTGGTCTTGCTTCAGTTGTTTAGAAACAACAGTTGTAGAAACAACTGAAGAGAAATTGCTCATCAGCTGTTTTCATCAATTCTTAACTTTTTAGCTGTTTCATACTGTCCTCAACACTTACTCATCAGACTTTTCATCCGCTTTTCAGGTGTTTCATAGGACGTCAGTACTTATCTGTTTTTACTGATTTCAGTAGTTGTAACTGCATCAGTAGTTGTAACTACATCAATAGTTTAGAACAGATAAAGTACTTCAGTACTTGTGAGGCATTTAGCCTTCAGTAGTTATAAAAACTACTAAGGGTAAAAAAAAAGTCATCAGTACTTATATGTGACATGGTTACCAATGATCATCTGTACTTATTACTGAGATCATCAGTAGTTGTCACTTATTCTAGCTGCAGCATACCAAGCCTTAACACCAGGTTGTGGAAAGTTGAACTATCCAAAGGCTTAGTAAAAATGTCTGCAAGCTCATCAGCACTAGGCACAAACATAGGATTAGTTAGACCCTTTTCAAAACAGTCTCTTATAAAATGATGTCTAATTTCTATATGTTTTGTCCTAGAGTGCTGGACTGGATTTTTGACAATGCAAAGAGCTGAAGCACTATCCATTAATAACGGAGTCTTAGTCTCTGTAATGCCATAATCCAAAAGTTGATTCTGAAGCCAGAGTACTTGGGATGTACAACTTGCAGCAACAATGTACTCGGCTTCAGCAGTGGATGTAGCAACAGATGTTTGTTTCTTACTCTGCCAAGAAATCAAACAGTTGCCTAGGAATTGACATCCACCAGAAGTTGATTTCCTGGTTAACTTACACCCTGCATAGTCACTATCAGAGAAAGCAACTAATTTGCAAGAGTGCCCAGTGGAATACCATAAACCTAGAGATTGTGTACCTTGCAAATATCTAAAGATCCTCTTGACTGCAATCAGATGAGACTCTTTAGGTGCAGCCTGAAATCTAGCACAAACACATGTAGCAAACATAATATCTGGTCTAGAAGCTGTTAAATACATCAAGGACCCAATCATACATCTGTAAAGCGTTTCAACAACAACTTTACCTTTCTGATCAACATCCAATTGTGTGGTGTTGCACATGGGAGTAGAACAGGGCTTACAGTTTTGTAAATCAAACTTATTTAAAAGATCTTTTGTATATTTAGACTGATGAATGAAAATTCCATTAGCTTTTTGTTTGATTTGCAAGCCTAGAAAGAACTGTAACTCTCCCATTGCACTCATTTCAAACTTCCTTTGCATTAATTTTGTAAAATCATCACACAACTGGGGATCAGAGGATGCAAATATAATATCATCAACATAAATTTGAACAAGTGTATTGTTTCTGAATTCTGTTCCATTATCACTTCTAATACACTTGACTGAGAGGGAATACTGCTTCTCAACATACAACACAAAGTTGATAATCTTCTGAGCTGCCTCATCTTTTGAATGCAAGAAGAAAGTCCATACTCATCACTCTCACAGGACCAAAGAGATCCATGTGAAGAAGCTGTAAGCAGGCAGTGGACTTAGGTTCTGCTATGGAGGGAAATGAAGCTTTGTGCTGTTTTCCTTTTAAACAAGCAGTGCAGTTATCTTCACATATGAACTCCTTCATAGGCAGTCCCCTTACTAAACCATGGTTTATCAGCTGATTTATGTTTTTGAGATTAACATGACCCAGCCAGCTGTGGTTTCAACATAGGAACATCTAATTGGTTAACTCTTCCCAATAGATGTTGAACCATCATAACCAGCTGTGTCTGATTTTGTGATAAAGCTTTCAGCTCTCCAGACACATTGGCATTGGAGTTTGATAAGTTCCTATGTTGCACCTTCTTCTTTTGAGCAATCTCAGTTGTTACCTGTTTAACCCCTTCCTTTTTGGATTTCTTTTTGGACTTAAGGGTTACAGGATTTGATGTTGCTGGTACAAATGTGGCTTCAAACTCAGTTTTCATTTTAACCATTTTCTCTTTAATTTCCTCTTTATGTTTGAGTTTGGATCCTCTTTTGTACCAACAATCATCTGTAAGATGATTGAACAAACCACATATTTCACATGGTTTCTTCTTCATCTTATGTTGATCATCAACTAAAGAGAATGAAACTACTGAAGACTTGTTCTTCAGCACTTTGGAAGCACTATTTGCTTTCTTGACTTCCTCTTTAGTAGTCTTCAAACCCTTTCTACTGACAGTTTTCTTCTCTTCAGTGCTGACAGTAGTTGGAGTTTGAACTTCAGGTGTTAAATCTTGCTCTCCAGTCCTTTCAGGACTTCCAGAAATAACTCCTGAGTTGATCAACTCTTTGATCATGTGAGTGTCAGTATTTGAACCATCAAGATCAGCTGATAGGTTCAACGAGGGAATAATACTAACTTCAACTTCTGATGGTGCTCTATCAGAAAGTGAATCACATGATGAGGTGGATTGGTGATTGCTTTCTCCATCAGATTTCACTTCTGCTCTTGAAGCAAAATCTGTAGGAGGAGCAGTGTGATTATAACCAATGCCAAACTTCACATTGGAAGCTGATTGCTTACTAAGAAGCATTTCAAAACCTTTGCATGATTGTACCCATCGATCACACTCTACTTGGGTGACTGCAAGGGTTTCTTTGAGGTCTTTATACTTTTCTAAAGTACCTCTTCCTTAGCCTTATCATCAGTGATTTGGCATTTAAGTTTATAAATCTCATCATTTTTCTCTTTAAGCATAGACTCAAACTTAGCTTTTCTTTTGGAAATGATCTTTTCTATCTCTATGTTCTTATTAATTAAAGCTACATTTGCTTCTCTAATAGAGGAAAATGCTGCTATGCATGTTTCAGAACATAACTTGGCCTTAGCCTCAGAGGATACCTGTGATACCTGTGATGAAGAGGCATTTGAGGATGATCCATCTGCAGACTCCAGAGCCATAAGTGCCAGATTCCAAAAGGACTGTCACCACCATGTTGACCAGCACCTGTGAACAGTTGTTCATGACCAGACATGTCATCTGGTAAACTGCTCCAGTCAACAACTCCAGGGGTGAAGAAGCTGTGTTGTTGAGGTTGAGGAGGTTGATGAGATTAAGATGGTTGAGGCTCAGGAAGAGCATGTGGTTGTTGAGCAATGGGTGCTTGAACCTGACTGGTTGTGGCATGTAATAACAAGGGTAAGGATATGGCATTGGACCCTGAGGAACAAAATATGCAGGAGATTATGGTTGAGAATGATGACCAGAATTGACAGGATGTTGCCCTCTGTGTTGTTGACTATTGCCAGGGAAAGTCACAAAGGGTGCAGAAGAATTAGATCCAGATGATCTACATTCTCTAGCAAAGTGTCCAAGCCTGTGGCATTTGTGACACCTCAACTTACTCTTGTCAAAACCAACTTTGGTTTGCCAGAGAGTCCTGGGAACTTTCTTCCAGTTCTTTTGTAGAACTTCTGAGATCTGATATTTATCAAGGCCATTTGGCTCAAACTATCCATCTCTTCTAAGTCATCATCAGCAATCCCCTTGAGATCATCCATGATGAAGCATAGATTGTCATTATTACACCCAGTAAATTGACTATCAACACTCACAAATGCAGAATTAGAAGTGTTTGAAGAGAAATCAATATGCTCATCATACTGGCATTCAGATGAAGCATATTCTGACTCATGACCAACCAAGGCAGTGTTGCCTGGCATAAAGTCTTCAGTGAGCTTACCAGATGAAGCCAGTTTCCTTTTCTGCTCTATCTCTCTTTTGAATGTAAGCAGTTTCCCATGAAGTTGGGTGAGAGATAGACTATCCAGATTTGCACAGGAGCGTAGGACAATTGTATATGTGTCCTATCTCTCAGGCAGTGATCTGAGGAATCTGTGGTTCATTTGGCTTTTGGTATATTCATGTTTAACCATTTTCAACTCAGAGATTAAACATGAAAACCACTCAAACTGCTGAGTCAGAGTCTCACCCTTTCTATGAGCAAAAGTCTCATACTGTTGGCGAGGATTTCCCTGTTGTTTGCTAAGACCTCATCTGTGCCACCAAATGTTCTTTCAGTGCATTCCAAAGGTCATGAGCAGTTTCATGATGCATAAGCCCGGAATAGATTTCATTAGGCAGTGCCATGGCCAGAATTCCATGGGCTTTAGCATCAATCTTAAACAACTTCTTGTCCTCATCAGAGTATTGTTCCTTCTTCTTCGGAATCAACTGATTTGTTTCCGGATGATTCACCATTGGCTTATGTGGTCCATGCACCACGGATGTCCAACAACCTGAACTATTGACAGACAGGTGATGGAGCATTCTTCGTTGCCAAATGTTATACTCATTCCTAACCAGCATCGGAGGCTTGGTTGAGGAACCAGTATTGTGTGGATCATTAGAAGGTGTAGTCATTTTCGAAAATTCAGACAAATTCAAGATAAGCAAAACAAATTTAGCTCAAAACCACTAGGATCAATTAAAATAGCCAAAAGCGACAGAACTTCAATCTCTATAACAGATTCGTGCGAATTTGCTAGTTCGATCAAACTTAGAGGAAATGAGCAGTTTCAATGATCAATTGTTAGATCGATCAATGATTAACCTGCTCTGATACCATTTGATAAGATCTCAGCATCTAGTTTGATCGATTCGAATGATTTTAGCAGCGGAATAGAGTACCAACTAGCACAATTCGTGCAAGAATACCAAACATATAGCAATGAACATAATTAGTTATAGAGAGAGAAAGTTTCTGCAAAAGGAATATTTCATTCAATCAGACGCTTTCGGATGGCTTTCACAAAATTACAATTTAGGTCATTCTTCCTTATATAAGGAAAGATGACGTAGGCTGATGTCACTTGATAGTGACATCTAACCGTTATTTAACAAACTATTGAAACACTAAAACTACTGAAGATGTCAAGCAGCTGACATCTTCTTACAAGAAGCTAAGTGTTTACTTCTTACAAAACTACTGATAAGAAACTACTGAAACTACAACGACTGAAGAACAAGCTCTTCAGTCGTTTTACAAAACTACTGAAAGTAAAAACATAAAACTACTGATAAACACAACTACTGAAGAAATACTCTTCAGCTGTTGTGACAAACTACTGAAACTTCAGCACTTGGTCTTCAGACTTGAACTTCAGATGTTCATCAGCTGATGACTTCAGTAGATGTCATCAGCTAATGTCTTCAGTCTTTGTCTTCAGACTTTGTACATCAGTTGTTGATCTTCAGCACTTGTGGACTCTTCAGCTGTTGAACTTCAGCACTTTGGTCTTCAGCTTCCGCACTTGTGTTCTTCAACTGTTGGACTTCAGCACTTTAGTCTTTAGCTGTTGAAGTCTTCAGTACTTGATCTTCAGCTGTTGAAGTCTTCAGCACTTGTTGAACTGCTGATGAAGCCTTCAACAGTTGTTGTGATATCATGTGGGACTTAGAGGTTTTCTGATCTTGGCTCATTGGTTCTTTTGGTCCAACACTCTACCACTCCCCAAAAACCTATTACCACTGGGAAAACCTCAACAATTAAGGGAGAGGATTATAATGTGGCTGATAACCCATAGCACAGGGATTATAGAGTTCAATCTCCCTGTGTAGAGAAGGAGATTAGAACATCTAGTGAGGCTGCCTCTTCTCCTGGTTCAGGACATGATCAGAATGAAGATGGTATCATTTCTAAGTCCTCACCAGAGGCAACTGCCAATGAAGGACATCATCCTGAGGCAGGAAGTCCCCAGTTCCAAGAAATAGGGGCACATGTGAATACTGATCTACACTCAGCACATGTTCATCCTCATTTCATCTGGAGGTCAGCTGATTCAGCACAAACTGATGATGACCTGGGTTTTTCTTTGATGTTCTAGCCCACAATACTATTCTTGAGACTGAGGTATGCAGACTACAAGAACTGCTTGCCAAAATGTCACACGAATCAAGTCCATCTGCCCATATTCACCCACAGATGGCAGTTTCTCCTGAAACTATCCCAAACACTGAGCCACTTTCAACAAATTTGCCACCAGCCTATGCTTTAGGTGCCATTTCTCAAGGACAGAACCCCTCTGAGCTAATGGTTGCTGCCTTTCAAACATCCTTACCTCTCATCACTTCCATAATAACAAACACTGTACATCAAGCCATTGATGAGAGGCTTTCCTAAAATCTTCAATCCTTAGTTGATGCTGCTGTTTCTAAGAAACTTTCTGACATTCACACCCCTGAACCCAATGCAACCAAAAATGGAGAGTCTAAGTCATTAAAAGTAGACAAAAGAAAAAGAGCTGAAGAGGAAGCAGAAAAAGAGAGGAAAGAAAAGGAAATGATCACCTACAAGAGGAAGAAAAGCTCTAAAAAGACTGAAGGTGAGAAAAAGTTAGAAGAATTGATCAAAGAAGCTGATGAGCAACATAGCAGATCTATGGATAAGATTATTGATCAACTCTTCAGACAAGGATTTGACACTGCCAAAGTCGACTCTGAAATCAGAAGGTTAGAGATTCAAGAGATTGAACAAAGATGGGCAAGTTGGAGTGAGAAAGAAAGGGAAAGGCTGGAAACTATTGCAAGATTTATATCCAAACATCTGGGAAGGTCAATCATTGAAGTAAAGTCATGGTCCAGAGATAGTATTTTGGGGATAACCACCAGAATCTGTTCTTCTGAAGTATTTAACAAGGGATTGATCATAGAAGCTCTTGATGAAGCTGGTGCTGGGAAAAGGACTGATATGGCAAAATTATCAAAAGCTTCACTCACATCCAAGATGCTAGAGCAGCCTGCACAATCACCAAACCAAAACAACCACCCTCACAACCCTCAAAACCAACTCCTTTACCCAATAACCTATTCAACCCACTACCAATGATGCACCTAAGAGGAAGAGAATGGTGTTGAGGATGGAAGAAGAAGATGAAGATGATGAGGATGATAGTCTACCAATCTATACTGTTCTCAAAATAAAGATGCCTGAGCCCAGAAGTCAACCAACAACAATCACACCTGACTTCCAAAGGCAAATGGTAAAAGTCAAACTTGAAGAACAAGAACAACACAAACAACTTAAAGAGTTTCCCAAGTCTTCATCCATACAAGCTATGAAGAAACATGCTCATAGGTTGTATGCTCTCAGATTTACATTCCAATATCAGAAAGAGAGAGCAAGAATTTGGCCTGACCCCAGAGTAAGTGACAAAATTCACAAAAAGAAGATTCCAAGCAGATACAATGGCCAAGTAAAGAAGATTGTAGATGCTGTGATAATGCTGGCCATTGTAGTGTCACCCTGGGAAATCCTTGATGACTTCAAGAGAGCTTACAAGACTAAAATGACTCCACAAACTTTACTAGAAAACAAAATGGTAAAGAAGGGGTTAATCTACAAGAAGCTTGAAGAAATAAGAAGAAATGAGCTCCAGTTATTGCTTGAAGGCACTTATCCTGATGAGTTTGCATACAGAGAGATAACAACTGTGGAGCTAAAAAATGGAAAGGATATTAAGTACTTATCTGAGTACTATGGGCCTGAGTTCTTCTTTGAAAGTGGAGCTGAAGAACTCACAATGGAAGAACAAGTTGTTTTCCTTGAGGCCTATGTCAGAGAGTCTTACAGACTTATCATTGGGATGTAGGTTTCATGGATGGGGTAATAGCTCTGTGTCCAATTCCCCAAGACAGAGTTCCCATTCATCCTTTGCCAATCAAACCTTCTGAAATCTCCTCCCTGGCCTGAGCTTATTTTGAAGAATTCTGAGCTGATCCAGATTTTGTTTCTGCTAATAAGTGGGACCTCAATAATTTTAAAGGTTTTGGCTGCATTGGTTCAGGGGGAGTTTGTTGGACCAAAAGAACCAATGAGCCAGATCAGAAAAACCTTTAAGTCCCATAGACATCAAAACAACTGAAGTGATCTACAACAGCTGAAGACAAAGTCTGAAGACAAAGTCTGAAGACAAAGTCTGAAGACAAAGTCTGAAGACAAAGTCTGAAGACAAAGTCTGAAGACAAAGTTTGAAGACAACTGCTGAAGACAAAGTCTGAAGAGAAAGTCTGAAGACAAAGTCTGAAGACAACAGCTGAAGACAAAGTTTGAAGACAAAGTCTGAAGACAACCGCTGAAGACAAAGTTTGAAGACAACTACTGAAGACAAAGTCTGAAGATCAATTTCTCAGAAGTTGTCACAACAGCTGAAGTAGTTCTCTTCAGTAGTTGTGATGGTTTACATTTCAGTAGTTTGTAATAAGTAGTTTTATATTATGTAAAACTATATTATGTAAAACATCTGAAGTTCTTACACTTCAGTAGTTGTAATGTTCGCTTATACTTAGCTTTTAGTGAAGGTGTCCTCAGTTGTATGGACATCTTCAGTAGTTTAGTTTACTTTTAGTTGTTTGTATAAATCAGTTAGATGTTACTATCAAGTGACATCAGCTGATGTCACATTCCTTATAAAAGGAATGTTGACCTAATTTCCCCGCACGGGAAGCTTGTGCATGAATGAAAACATTCTTTTTGCAGAAAACTCTTTCTCTATAACCGTTACTGTTTGATTGAATATTCATATTAATCTTGCTATAATTTCGTCTAATTCGTGTGCTATTCCGCTGCAAATCCTAATCTAATTGATCAAACTAGATCTTGATCCCTTCACTAGATGCTCTGGACGGCTTGGGTACGTGTTCAAGTGTTTTTGAATTCTTATGTTTTCCACGAATTTAGTCTTCTTCATATGACTAAACCATTAGCATGGTTCAGTCATGCGACTGAATCATACGATTGATCCATACCTTCAGTCGTGCGACTGAGTCAATCTTATATCTCAATCATGCGACTGATCCAGTCTCCTGGTTTAGTCATGCGACTGGTCCATTAGCATGAAGTGTTCATGCGTATGTCCATTACCATGGTCCATGCGCATGAAGACTTCACACGATTAAGTTTGAACATGTTTCTCAATCACTATTGACTAATAACTATGCCCAACAACCTCAAACCTATATAGTTAGTTCAATATTCTTTATCACACAATAAACAATGAAACATTAAACATTATAAGCATCAATCACATATTGTTTTTCATTCAAATCATTCATTACATATGTGTAAGACATGACAGACATTTACATTAAGCTCATAAACTAGGTACATATGTATCAACATCTAACCCGTTTCATGCTTTAGAAATTTTAAAAGTGCACATAAGTGCCTTATTATAGATTTGGAAAAATATAGTCTGACACGGAATACCATAACATGGTCATAACAAACTAAATTGACTAGAATCAGACTCCAATATTAAGTTCATTGAATTGACATTCTAACAATAGTTTATACGTCTTCAAACTTAATCGGATGACTCAACAATAGCCTTCACAAGATAAGTGCACATTTCAGCACCTTCTGTCTTGTTCTGCTGTTTTGACCTATTACAGATCTTTTCATAGAAATTTTTCTGAACAAAAGTTGTCTTCAAGATTCTGAACTAGCCAACTATAAATTTTTATAATTTTATGAAACCATTTGCTATTTTTAAAAATAGTTAAAAATATAGCAAACATTATGTCTAGAATCTAAAATTGGTGCAATAATCTTTTTTCAATCTACCTTTTGCTTTAGGCAGTCTCTAACATCCTAACTTCTTGTAATGAGTTCCTAAATTAAGTTATTATTTTTTTTATCATTTAGGACGTCACATTTGACTCTTGAACATCCAAGTTTTCTTATGTACTCTACAACCATCATTATACAATGTGAGTTTTCCATGTGAGTTTTTCATGCCTTTATACTTTATTTCACACCTTTTGGGGTGAAACTTGTTAACCTTATAAACTTACACTTGTAAACTTCTCGATACTTGTAAATGCACATGCAATTCATCTTCACTTGTTATCATTGTTATTTGTAATATTGTGAGTCTTATTTTATAGACATTATATGTTGACAATCATTAACTATTACTAGCCTGGCGACATCATAGATCTATTGGCCTGACAAGCCTATTTGATGCTAAAGCCGAGGTTATTGCTGGCTCCTAATGACGTATTCTTGTTCATCATGGAAACCAAGTACACTTAGCTAATTATTATAAACTTGTAATTGATATTCTTGGTCACGGTTTGATTGTAGCTATATGTTATCTATAAACTTGCTTTATCCGTAACCACTGACATGAATTGCTACTTGTAAACTTTTATATATATGTATGATTAACCCGTGGAAACTCACCAACTTTAAAAGTTGACCCTTTATTTTTAACATGTTTTAGGATTGCTACTTGAGGAATTCTTCTTGCTCATATATATGGGGTATTGATTTCATGGGGCCATTCCCGATGTTATTTGGCAATTGTTACATCTTAGTAGCAGTCTATTACATTTCAAAATAGGCTGAAGCTCAAGCCCTACCTACCAATGATGCCATAAATGTTATCAGATTCCTTAAGAAACTATTCTATCATTTTAGCATCCCCAAAGCTTTAATTAGTGACTGAAGAACGCATTTATGTAACAACCAGCTCGAACGAGAAATTACCCATTATGGAGTGCACCATCGCTTTACAATTGCTTACCATCCACAAGCGAATGGGCAAGCTGAAGTCGTTAACCGAGGCATCAAACGAATCCTTGAGAAACGTAGGTCAAAATCATAAGGAATGGTCTACCAAACTAGATGACACACTATGGGCTTTTCGAATAGCCTATAATACTCCCATTGGCACAACACCGTTCAAACTAGTTTATGGGAAGTCGTGTCATCTACCTATGGAACTAGAGCACAAGGTCTTTTTGGGTACTTAAAGCAGCAAACCTAGACCAAGACTTTGTAGGAAAGAATCGATTCCTACAAATTCATGAATTAGAGGAATTGAGAGAACATACAAAGAAAAGACAAGGAAATTCCATGATACTCGATTAAAGAACACAAAACGATTTCATGTAGGAGAATGTGTCATACTATATAACTCTCGGTTACGTTTGTTTCCTAGAAAGCTGAAATCACATGGTTTGTACCTTATACGATTAAAAATATGTTTCCGAATGGTGCTATTGAAATTGATAACCACGAGGGTTTAAGTTTCAAAGTAAATGGTCATCGTTTGAAACTGTATAATGATGGACCAACCAAGATTCTTTTGGATGAATTACACCTCCGCCCCGACGAAAACTAAGTGTGGGGAAGGGTCGCGTCGAAGACTCAAAACTTAAGTGCGACACCTATACATAGATTTTTCTTGATTTTTTATACTTTTTAGGACCTCACAAGCACAAGCACAGGTTCATGCCCCATGAAGCACGCCCCCGTGTCTGTGAAAGTTTTTTCCACGATCTCCGCTGACGACTCTGGAACGTTGCAAGTCGAATTAAGATGGATTCTGACAAGCACGGGGTCATGGCTGGCCAAGCACACCCCGTGTTCACTTTGCATGACATGTATAAAAATACCACACTTTTTTTCATTCTTTCGTCATACCTATTCCTGCTTAAAATGTCTGAAAAATAAAAGAATCAAGTCACGGAAGTTCAAACTGGAATCCTGCGAAGAAACCACATTCTGAAACGCGAGAGCCGACGACACAAGAATACTTCTTCAAGTTGCATGAACTGATTAAGTAGTTAACTGAAATGAACCTCATCGCGTCCCAACGCTTAGCTGAATCTATCTAAAAAGTTTAGGAGATAGGTGAGTAACTCATTTCCATTAACCGTAAACTTGCGGAACTAAGCAACCCCACTGCTCACTATCCCATCCCAAACCCTCCACATGGAATGTGTCGAGACTTCTTTTAGAAACATTTCATGATGTGTTAGGTGCGTTATGCGCGTTAAGGAGTTTGGTTTTATAGTTTCAGATTCTCGGCTTTTAACGTATCGTGTAACCGTAGGAGCCTAGGAAATGTAATTTTCAAATTTTGTTGTGTGAATTAACTCTAGGACTATTTTCATTTGTTTTCTGGTGATTTCAATGTGATAAAAGTTAACCGGATAAATTGCGTAACACGTGAAACTGAAAAACGGAACAACGAGAGACTGAAACCGAATAACATAAGGGGAGCACGCCCCCGTGCTTTATGAGGCACGCTCCTTTTCTCGTCAAGAAATGATACAATGTGACTTTTTTAGCCTTTTGTCTTGTTCCCCATCAATTTTTCATGATAAAAACTGAGCTCATTACCTGCAATGTTCGTATCCTCTTCCATATTCACCACATTTTCCAGCTTTCTTTCACATTTACAAGAGTTCTTTCAAGATTATTGATCAAAAGGTTAGTATGCTAATTCCTATGATTATGATGGTCATTTACATGGAGTTAGGTGATTAGGTCTTTAAACAACCGAAATCCTAGCGATTATATGTAAAGCCTTGTACTTAAACGTATTATGGAATGATGAATGTTTTAAACCTTCTTGTTCATGTTTCTTTTTGTAGTTGATTAGTGTTAATTAGTGTGATTTGTTAGTTATTAGTATGTTTTCTTTTGTTGCTAACAAGACTATCTTCATAATTAGTGGTAAAATCATTGTTAATCATATTCAAGTTATAGGAATTCATAAATGGTGTTAAACACTATATATATTTTTGAGTCTCTTGACATTTTAACAAGTAATTAAAATGCTAAACATATAATCTTTGGTTTCTCAAGCAAGAAAATGTTAAACCTATGCTTAATAAAAGGTTTACAAACATAACCATGCGTACTCAAGTCAAAATTTCATGCCTCAAAATATCAACCACACCCCCATGTTCCACAAGTCACACCCTGATGTTTAACAACTTTTTCTTGGATGTCAAATTCTTAATTGTTTTAAACATGAGTTGAAAAATTATGGTGTGATGTTTTGTGTAACCCATGATTTTCACTAGTGTCATGAAACCATTCCATAAATTTCTTTTGTATAGTTTAACTTATTTTTGAAATTTCAGGATCATGGATTGTAAGGATTCCAACAAGTTTGAAGTAGACAAAACATTCAAAGCATCCAAAGTCTCTCTGCATGCATGCACTAAGTTACTGAAGTAGAAATGCTTCGGAAGTTTTACACCTCACACAAGAAATATTCTAAGTGTAAAATCTTTCGAAGCCAAGACCGATATCTTTCGAAGCCAAATGTGAAGTCTTTCGAAGCTTCAGAGACAGTTGTAACACCCGGTATATTTTTTAAAGTCAAAGAAGAAGGAATAAAGTGAAGAAAAAGAAAGAAAAGATATTTTACCCAAGTGAGGGGTAAAAAATGTCAAAAGAACAAAAAAATTTGAAAGTGGGTGTAAAGTGGGCATGGCCAACCACTCCCTTCTCATAACACCCAGATCTTCGGTTTTTAGATAGAGAGAAAGAAAAGAGCAGAAAGCTCTCGGGTCTGAAGAGGAACAAGAAGAAAAGTCAAATTCAAGGTAAGAATTCATGATTTTTGAGTGTTCTTAACTGGCCCTGCCTTGGTTGTATGCTTATGTGTGTTGGTATGTTCGGTTGTGTGTTTTTAGTGGGTTCTAGGGGGTTGAACTCAATTACAGACGATTTTGGAAGAAGCCATACTCAAGAGCTGGAAAGGTGAGTTCTAGAACCCCTCTTTTACTGTTTTTAACTGATTTTAGGGCTGGAAATGCATGAATGTATATTTTTATAAAACTGGGTTTCATATCTGTATGTTTGAATGTATGTATGTTGCGGGTATGATATGATTCTGGACTGCGTTCATGATTTGATGATGTTATGGTTGTGTTTCTAAGGCTTAGAATGCATGATTTAAGCTTAGAACAAGATAGATGAGGTTTGGGGACTGAATCTGATGAATAGTGTGCACTAGGCTACTCATGTGTCCAAACAGTAGTTCATACGACTAAGTTTAGAAAAAATTGCTTAAGTGTTGGCGCCCAAACAGTAGTTCATACGACTAAGTTTAGAAAAAACCGCTTAAGTGTGGCAAATGCGGATAGAAAATCAATGCGGATGGAAAGTCAATGCGGATGGAAAGTAAATGCGGATAAAAAAGTCAATGCGGATGAGAAAGTCAATGCGGATGAGTAATTCATGCGACTGAGGAAATGCGGATGCGTAAATCATGCGACTGAGAAAATGCGGATGAGTAATTCATGCGATTGAGGAAATGCAGATGAGTAATTCATGCGATTGAGGAAATACGGATGAGTAAGTCATGTGACTGAGGAAATGCAGATGAGTAAGACATGCGACTAAGGAAATGCGGATGAATAAGTTCATGCGAGTGAGGAAATGCGGATGAACAAGTTAATGCGGATGAACAAATGTAGATGATGAAAGTCAATGCAGATGAACAAAAAGAAATACGGATGACCAAAAAGAAATGAGGATGACCAAAAAGAAATGAGGATGACCAAAAAGAAATGCGGATGAACAAAAAAGAGAAATGCGAATGAACACTTGGAATATTTTCTGACTTTTTGGAAAAAAAAGTGTTAAGTGGGCCTTGGCTTGGGAGGTTCCCAGGGGCTTTGTAAGTTGACTTTTTGAGGTTGAAGATGATATGATGGGCATGAATGATGGGAGATGATGATGATGTATGATGATTATGATGTTATAATTGATGCTTATGCATGATGGTATGTATGATGTATATCATGCATGTATGATGATGTGTGATTGATGATGTGCGATTGATGATGCTATGTTTATGTATAATTGCATGTTATGTTCTGTTATGTTCTCTGTTACGTGTGATGATGTGACTTTACGTGGTGTGATATTGTTAATAAACCTAAAGTATTATCTTAAAGAAGCGATAGATTCAAGATAATAAAAGACAAACATAATGAATGAATGCATGCATTAATTAAAGAGAAAGTAAGGAAAAGCCTTGCAAGCAATTGAAGGGAGGTTCATAACTCATTGATAGTTGTTACCTTGTGTGTGTCTACACCGTGCGATTTTGCCTAATTCATAAGGGTTCAGACAAACAGTAAGAGTTCAGTCCCGGTGACTACTCCAATACGTGTGATTTCCTAATTACTTTGTCATATAGCGTGCGATTTTGGCTAACCCATAAAAGTTCACACACACAGGGGAGTGTCCAACTATGTGTGTATCTACAGCGTGCGATTTTGACTAACTCATAAGGGTTCATACACACAGTAAGAGTTCAGTCTTGGTGACTGCTCCAATAATCTGCGATTTCCTAATTACTGTGTGTTATATAGTGTGTGATCTTGGAGAATCCATAAGAGTTCACACACATAGGGGGAGTCTGTCCTAGTGACCACTCCATACGTTCGATGTGCGATATGTGCGATACGTGCGATATGTGCGATACATGCGATATGTGCGATACGTGCAATATGTGCGATACGTGCGATATGTGCGATATGTGCGATACGTGCGAAATGTACCAAATGAGAATGATAAAGATAATAATTATTACCTTGATGTATGTGCAATGTGTGATCACGTGTGATAGTGATGAAAAGGTTTTAACGTATGGATGGTAATGCAATGTTTTTATAAAACTAGAACTCAGTTAGCAACACTGACTTTTTATGCATTTTCCAGTTGGTAGGTAAAGTTGCTGAGGATGGCATGGGGCAGCTACTTGGCATATTTGGATGGCTTCCATTTGTTAGAAATATGATTTTTTTATGATGTAATGCAAATTATGATGTTTTGTAACCAGTCAACATTGTAGTATTTTGCATAGTTTATTATAATGAAAATGTTGTTTTTAATATTTCTGCTGCAATGTCTATTTCCACTTAATGTAATATATGTTTTACGAGTGATGACTGGCCTGTAAGCGTCCGGGAACAGGGCCTTACAAGTTGGTATCAGAGCCAAAGTTTAAGTGAAGCGGGTAAAATTTCAAAATAAACCTTAACTTAAACCGAAAATGGGATGGAAAGGTAAGGGATGCCAGTCCGAGTAGCTACGTGCCATCAGGTATTTTCTTAATGTTAACCGGTATTACTTGCACATGTTATGTGGTTATGTGTTGCTTGTAGATCTAGATGCTGATGTAGTCAGGATAGGTAATGCTTGGGGTATGAAGAGTAAAGTAAGTGGCTAATCACAACTAGCCACTATAATTAGGAACTTACTATACTTGACATAAACTGAGCTCTTCCCTTGAATGACCGTGTTGGCGTTTCAATCTTTCAGTGTGTGTATTAGAGGATGGCCGGTGGTAGATCATCGAAAGCTTCACATGGTGGAGATCGTGGTGCTCAACCACGAACTACGAGAGGAAGGCCTAGAGCCGAGGAGGTGGTTCATGAAGAACCTGAGACTCCTCATCCGGAGGGCGGCGATGAGAGTGCTAAGTTAAGGGCATCAATGAAGGAGGCAGTTGTAGAGGAGGTGCATCAGGTCATGCAGACGATCTTATCGTCTGTGGTGACTGAAGTGATAAAGGCTGTACGGGAGGGGGAGAGGAAGGAAAGGAGTAGACCTACGGGCAAAAGGAGACAGCTCGAGACTGAAACGGTTTTCTCTGATGACGAAGAGGAAGAGGAGGAAGAAGAGCCTGTGCAGGAGGTGGCACGAGGTTGTAACAATGGGGCATTTATGAGATGCAAGCCCCCAACGTTTGATGGGAATGGTATTGCTGCTGCTGCTCACCGGTGGGTGAGAGAGATGGAGGCGGTACTCGACATTAGCGAGTGCCGGGAAGATCAAAAGGTGAAGTTTGCTGCTCACTCATTTGTGGACTTGGCTTTGTGCTGGTGGGACAATATCGTCCAAGCCGAGGGTAGTCGGGCGATAGGAAGGATGAAGTGGGCAGAGTTGAAGAGGTTGGTGATTGAGGAGTTCTGTCCTCATAGGGAGATGGACAAAGTTAAGAGGGAGTTCCTGTAGCTGGAGGCGGGGACTATGACACATCAGCAATGCACCACCAAGTTCAATGAAATGGCCCGACTGGTGCCTGATCAGGTGACACCTCTATCATTAAAGATCAAGAGGTATATTTAGGGCTTGCCAGCGGACATCCGCAGGCACATGAACGCAGCCCGACCAAGCATGTTTAAGTCGACAGTTGATTTGGCGGCGAGGTTGTATGATGACAGGACTGTGTTGGTGGCTGAGGTGAGTAGGAAGAATGGTGGAGACCAGAACTGGAATGGGAAGAGGACTGGACGAGGTGGTGTCCCGATGAACAATAAGCGTGAACGGGTGGATGGCCGACTTGTGGTCACATCTAGTGCAGGATCGAAGAGGTGTGGTAAATGCGGGAAGAAGCATTCGGGAGAATGCAAATGGGGGTCACACATCTGCTTTGTTAGGATCATGTACTGGACGAATACTAAAAGATTTACACGTATACTGAATCAAATAGTGCGGAATCCTATTTGATTGGCGATCCAATCAGTGAGAACGCACGTAGAATCAATTAACGATTGAAACTAAACGTCAAGAACAATTAGCAATCGATCTACTGCAATCTATGAAGTTGGAACAGGTTGGTAGAGGTCTCGGGATGGCTAGGGTACGTCTGGGTATCACAATATTCAAAGTGTCTCGTTTTCCATGATTTAAGTGGTATTTATAGGTTAGGGTTTCTCAATCGTGCGACTAGACCATTTGCATGGTTCAGTTGTGCGATTGAGTCATGCGGTTGATCCGTTCGCATGACTGAATCATCATGAGCTGAGTCTTGATCTATTGGAGGGGAGCAACATCATATTCATCTCTTTGATAATTTGGATCTGCTCAATTTAAAACATGTAACACATCAACCATTAGTCAACAATCAAAGCAGGTAAACATCAATTTTAAATATAAACATTTTACATTAATTTGATACAAGATTCAAATACATATGATTTAAATAACATAAACAACTAAGCATTACTCTTGTCTTGTTTCATGTGCTCCTCTGCTGATGAGGCTAATATGGAGGCACCTTGGTCTTGAGCTTTCTTGCTCCTCCTTTCACTTGCAGATGTGGCACCCACAGCAGAAGTATCATCATCTCCTTCATCATCGTCATCAACATCATCACCAACATCAGTATCCTCCCCTTGATCATCACCATCATCATCATCATCATCACTGTCATCATCATCACCATCATCTTCATCACCTTCTCTGATCTTTAAAAGCTCATCCTTTGATCCTTTGAGCCTCAGCATGATGGTCTTGTTGGTCGCCTCCAAATCCTCTATCCGTTTTGCTTATTGGACATTTTGCTCCTGGAGTTGGGACATTTCTAAGCTCTGAGCAACCATCTGCTGTGCCTGCTGCTCTATCATTTGTGCTGCTGAGATATCTGCAGAGATTGTGCAGCAGTAAGTTCTACTAGCTGACGAATCTAGGCAGACTTCTCGTCATCGGCTGCCAACAGCTTCAGCACCATTCGGTTCAGTGCCGAGAGCTGTTCCTCTACCCCATTGGGAGGTAAAAAGGAAACAGATAGGAAGGAGGGGTAGATGACGGTCCAGCTTGGTGGCTAGTGGTGGTGGTGGTGGCAGTGGTGAAGATTGGGGATGGTATAGATGAAGGTGGTGGTGGATGAGCTGTAGTGGGGTGGATTGTATGCGGGTAAGTGGTGGTGTGGGTGTGTAGTGGTGTGTGAGGTGGTAGATATGGTGGGGGGTGGAATGGTGGTAGTGGTGGTAGGTAGAATGGTGGTAGTAGGTGGAGTGGTGGAAGTGGTGGTGGTGATGAATGTCATCATCCTCTTCTTCTTCTTCAACCTGTGGGCTGAGCCATCCTTTTCTTCCTCGAGCCCCTCAAGGTGGATGCTCCCCCTGGAACATGCTGGACTGGTCGGGCGCATAACTGGGATCAGTATTAGTCTCCCTAGATTCGCCAGGGCGTCCTCCAACCTCCCGAATACCTCGGTCGGTGGCAACCACCCTGCTCCCCACAGTCCGAGTCAAGGGCTCCTCATCTGTCTCCTCCTCCTTATCAAGATGAAAGTCCTGATGGAACCCTACCTCCTCTGTTCCACCTTGGGTGGATGCCGGAGATGCCATATCAGCAGTTGGGGCCCTCTGTTGAGTGGGCCCTGCATCTCCATCATGACCGTTGTCATCTTCGTCGGAGTCATCTTCAGGGAGCTCCAGCTGCTTGACATCCAAATCACTGTCTACGTGGCGCCATTTACGCCTCCCTGGCGCCACGTAGTCCCCTTGGCCAGATGGCCGATGAGTCTCTTCACCGGGGGTTTGACCTGCTTTCTCTAGTAAACCTTCATACGACCCATTGTGGTGTCATCCATAACCTCCAACGCCACTGCATCTTGGCTCTCCTTGGGCAGTGTGGGCAGCTTCTCATCAAAAATCATCTGTAGAAGCCTAAGGTACATGCAAAAACCCTCTTCGCCCTTTGTCTCCAAGTTCTCTATGAAGTAAGAGATAATCATGCTTGAGAAGCTGAAAGGGTGGTTCAGTACCAGTGCCACGTAGGCATTTTGGATCTGGTCAGAAAGATCATCGAACCCACACCTTCACGAAGCCAAGCACTTGAGGATGACATGTGCCAAGTACTGTACTGGGGACACAGGTTGCTCTTGTTGAGGATACCTGCATTAATATCCCCATCGTACTTCATCCTCAAGAAGCACCCTCTCTCAGTCAGTGGGTGGAGTCTGGTAGGGTGGTCAGCATCATCACCCAACCCAAGTACTCGCCTGATATCCTCAGCAGTGACCTCAATATCCATCCCAAAAATAGAGCTCCTGATGCTGTACGGCTCATGAGAGCGGTCAACCGATGCCCCCTCCCAAAAGGCCAGCTGAATAGACCTGTTGGAAGTGCATGGTGTAGATATCTCCTTGTGGATCCTAGATCACTTGAGGAAAGCAATGATCCCTAAAAACTCGACACCATTTCGAGTTGTGGAATCTAAATGAGCACAAATGTTGTGCTTGGGGTTGATGGACCACTTGTCAGCCATCAATCTATAACACAAGACACGTAGACATTAGATAACCATACGACATAAATTAGTTCTCATTAACTTGGTTGAATTCATTCTGGTTCATTCATGCGATTGAACCATGCGACGGTGTTCAGTCGGTTGACTTGGCATGCGACTGGATTCAGTCGGGTGACTGAGCAGGCGACTGAGTTCAATCGTTTGACTGAGCCTACGATTGGTTCAGTCAGCCAACTGAGCTCATTTGTATAATCCATTCGGCCGATTGAGCAATTCGACCAGCTCAATTGTGCGATTGGAGTTCATCCTCGTGTCCAGTCGAATGACCCCACTGTTCAGTCGACTGTGATTTGAATTTTAACCAATTCTTGAAATTAGACGTTGTGTAATGGTTCTTTAGACTCGCATTCATTATACTAATAACCTAATAACCATTATTTCAACATTGTACTTGGTTTAGTTAGGTTATTAGTCCATTTAAGGTCTCGGGTCTTGTTCAGGCCAATTTCTTGATTTTGAAGTCTAATCGAAGGATTTTTTGGCATGTTCACACCGCCTTTTACCTGTATAAACACCAACGAACGTCAAACTATGAGAATAAGCAAGCAATTTGGGTTAGAGGGAATTTTGGCAGAGTAATGGTAGGCTGTGCAATTTTAGGGCGATTGGGGGTGATGAGTTGAATGCGATCAACTATGGCCCTATTTATACTGAATCTAATTTCAATCGGTGGACTGGGGCCATTCGCTCGATTCATTCGGGCGAATGGACCTCAGTCGTGTGATTGGTTCAGTCGATCACATTCAGTCGGCTGACTGGATTCAGTCGGGCGACTGACTCATTCGCACAGTTTCATTCGGTCGAATGGCTCATTCTGATAAGCCATTCGGGTGAATGGTTCATACTCATGTTCATTCGGCTGTTTGGTGCATGAGTACGGTCCATTCGTACGGTTGGTCCATACTCATGTCTAGTCGTGCGATTGGATCAAACTCATGATTTTGACTTTATGACCATTTCTCACTTAAACCCTTTTTAACTTTTGAATGAAAATTTTGAGCATTTGATCATCTCAGACATGATCTTTTTAACTTGAATAAATGTTGATCACCTCAGACTGATCCTTTTAAGCAATTTGTCACCTCAGACGTGACTAATTTTACCTTTGAAAACGCGTGTGGTCACCTCAGACGTGACCGTTTTAGATGATTAAATCCGCTAATGATTCCATGGCGTAGTCCGATATCAAACAAACTACGTTTGACTAAATTAAGAAAAATAAAAGACTTAAACTGAAATACAAAACTAAGACTTGTTTTTGACGTTTTGTGTGAGGTGTAAATCCTATGATATAAATCTAATGGATTCGGTTCCGGAATAGGCAGCTTCAATTTATTTTGACCATAAATGGACCAATTCAATTTGGAATCATACAGGCAAGTGAAATCATTTGGGACATGTTATCAATACCTTTTGATGCTTAATTCTTGTTTTTCATCTAGAGTCGTTAGCAGTTTAGGAAATCATACTAGTACTATTAGATCCCCACATTGATTTGGACTTTAGAGATTTGTAGCCACGATGATTGTCAGTAGACTGGTCCCCTTAAATCCATACACTGACTTTTGACACAGATTGGTGATAGTTTAAGGTTTGATTATTTCAACAAGCATTTGTGGATCCCACACTTATATGGTAATCAACCTTCCTCAGGAGATATTTGAGCAGTCTCAGAGAAGTTTTCAAGAAGAAACTATTCATAGAACTTCCAGAGAGAAGCCAAGCCTCAGGTCAGTGCCACCGCACAGCAGAGAGGCGGCAAAAAACAATGAATTCTAGAATATATAGGTTGTGCTTATTCTCAGGTCAGTGCCACTGCAAAGCAGAGAAGCCAAGCCTTCATGATCCGTTGTGGAGGCCTTTGATAGATCCAAGACATAGAGGTCCTTATATCTTGAGGCAGACATTAAGACTTGATCCTCCAGGATGACATAGTCCTTTTTCAAGACATAGCACTTCTTGTTGTCAAATACTACCTTAAAGACTTTATCACAAATTTGAGAAACCGAAAGCAAGTTATTTTGAAGTTGTTGGACATAGTTTACCTTGTCAAACTTCACTTTCTGATTACCTACTTCCCCTTGAGCTGTGATGTACCCACCTTTGTTTCTAGCAAACGAATCATGACCTTCTTTTATCTGTTTGACGTTTGATAAGAGTGTCCTGTTCCCTGTCATGTGCATGGATGCTCCGCTGTCTATGATCCACGTGCTGGTCTTAGCACTATAGCGAACACCATGCACATTCAATTTGAAAACATTAGTTCAGGTTAGGGACCCAAGCCTTCACTGGCTTGGGTTCACAGAGGCATCACACATCATAAATGTAACCCATTGACTGTTTGAGGATGAGGGAGGCTCATATGTCTTCTTGTTCTCACTATCAAACAATGAGGTTGATTTTTCCTTCCATAAGCTAGATTTGTATAAGGCCTGTTTATGATAAACAGACGACTGGCTGATGTGTTGAACTTTAGGTTCACTATCCCTTTTAGGTGGCATCACTGAGTTCCTCTTAAAAGAGCTAGGTTTTTTTTCACTAAGTTCAACTTTCCTCCTCGGTGTCTGATAGTAAGGACAATGAGATGCAATGTGTCCACACTCTCCACAACTGTAGAATGATCTGCTTTTGACTTTACGATTTAACTATTTTTGTGGAGATGTATGTGACACTCGAGTGACCTTACTCTGTTTGGGTTTTGACTCTGCTTGTTTAGATGTTTTGTCTCGTTTTACAAAGTTAATTGCTTTAACATTTTTAACATCTTTTTCTTTTCTAGTTTCTGGACTTTGACATGATGCACGTGATTGGTTAATATTACTTGTCTTTTTAGGTTCAGATTTGATAGTTGTTGAACTAGACTTTGTACTAACTTTTTCAAACTCTTTGTCTAGATGAACGCAAGGCATTTTACCTTTTGCCTTTAAAGTGGCCTCCTTTTGTTTAGTGCCAGATTCATTTGATGAACATGTGGAATTCGGATCACTTACAAGAGGAGTAGACACCACATGATCCTTGATTGGATTTCATTAATTGGTTTACTTTCAGTGTTCATCAAGGTCTCTTGTGGTGGTAGAACCACTTTATAACCCAAACCCTCCCCATTATTACGCTCTCTCACTAAGTGTGGGACTATATGTGAAGAACTAGTCCAACGATGCAGTTTTTGTTTTAGGGAATTAACATCTACTTCTAAAACTACCTTTTGGTTATTAGTGTCCTCTAGGGAGTTTAGATAGTACCTAATGTCATTAGCTTTGTTAAAGGCTACAACTTCTATTTCCCTAAGCTGTTTGTTCAAAAGCTCTATCTTTTCTTTGTAACTATGCTCATTTTGTTTTAAAACTCACATTTCTAGGTCCTTTACTAAGTTATCATTATGGTCTAATAACCTAGCAAATTTTAAATCAATGCTTTCCCTAAATTTATTACAGTCAGAACAAGCATGATTATTAAAAAGTTGGTTAGTAGTTCTTACCTGAGAGGATTCTGATGAATCAGCCATCAATGTAGAATTGGGTGTTTTTGGAGCTGGTGATTCTGACATTGTCGCATTTTCCCTTCTTCAGGCAGGCACGTGACCACTGGTGTAATTTCTTCTGATATCGCAAGTTCGACTGCAATGTCTCCTTCACTAGCAGAGTCATCATCATATCCTCCACACTAGCGATATTGGATTCTCACGGTGAGACAAACCGAAAGCTCCAGTCCTGTCCTTCATCATCATGAGCAGTCAAGGCTTTCGGATCCTTGCTTGATGAAGTAGGATTGCTAGTGGGTTTATCCTGACGATTGAAGGAGGAGAAAGGATTCCCATTGCCAGTCTTCTTTGGCTTCACGAACTCTCTTTTAAAGTGCACTTTCTCACCGCAGTTGAAGCAAGTTACCTTGGTTTTATCAAAGTCGAAGGTAGTGTCATTAGTAGCAATCAAATTTTGTCCGATCTTTTTGACAAACTTCTTAGCTCTCTGGACAACACTAGCTAAGGCCCACATTATGTCCGTCCGATCCAGCTCTGTCTCATCCACCTGCTCATAGTCCTCATCTACCAGGTGGCAGTTCCCAATCTTACTAGCAATTAGTCCATCATAGGAGTAGACTACTGCAGCTAAGAGATCCATGTGCTCTTTAGCTACCTCAACTGTCACATTACCAGAATTTTCGGTCTTCAGTTTTGCTACATTTGCTTCAGGTGCAATGTGTTGGGTACCAGACAACCCTGACGTTTGTAACCCTGAAGTAGAGGCTGGTGAAGGACCAGACGAACTTGATACAAAAGCTATCTGAAGAGGTGCTCCAGATGTTTTGGCTTGAGGAGTCACGTTGTACAGTGCAGGATTCTGGTCATAAGAAGACTTGTGAGCTCTGTACTTCATTCTTAGTTCTTCCTCTCTGAGCTTCAGAATGAAACCCATTTATATCTAACTTTGTTTGCATACCATTCTGTTTGAGATTGGAGACAAATGAAACCCATTTCTCTGGCAGCCCATTGTAAAGTTGGACACTTTGTCCTCTATTGATGTCGATACTCCATAAGTGTGCATCTCACTCATGAAGTGGTAGAACCTATAGATAACATCATCTAGGCTTTCTTTTCAATCGAGGAGAAGTTGTCAAACTCCTTCTTTAAATCCTTAGCCTTTATGGCCTTCAATGATGCATTTCCATCATACTTTTCTCCAATGCATCCCATAGTTTCTTTGCTTGTGTATATTCTGAGAATTGATGGAAAATATCCTTCGGAATTGACTGTGTAAGCAAATCATAAACTTTCTTTTCGGCATTGTATTTCACCTTTTGTCCATCAGTCATGCCACCAAGTGTTAGTTTGACACCATCAGCTCCTATAGGAATGTTGTACCCCGTCTCTATAGACTCTCACAGATTTGGATCTACTCCATTTAAGTAGATCTCGAAACGTTGCTTCCATTGTGGGTATTCGTCTAATATGATTAGCTTTGGGGGCTTGTTGTGATTCCCCACTTCATTCTCCAGTAGCAGTAAGTTTTGTACACGTGAGTCTCTCCCTGCTGTGAATACTGAGTATTGGTCTTCCATTGCTATTAACTTTAACTTTAAACTAAACTGTTGTATTAGTGCGAATGAAGGTGTGCAAGTGGGCTATTCGGGCGATTGAAATATGCGGATGGTTCAATCGTGCGACTGAACTAATACGGATGGCTCAGTCGGGCGAATGAGCTAATGCGGTTGACCAGTGCGAATAGGCTTCTCAGATGTATGAATAGAAGTATGAATGAGACCAATCGTGCGTATAGGGGATGTGTATGAACTTAGTCGGGCGATTGAGTCGTTTGTACGACTGGGCCTATTAGGTTTCGAACATTCGTAGGTTTAAGGTGTTTGAAAGCAAAAACATGAATTTCTTGCTGACCCTACTTGCCGTATGCCGGAAATAACTTAACTTTACGATCAGGAGAGGTCTAAAACCTAATTTGACACAAAAGATTGCGTTTTTAGTGTAGAAACACAATTTTTATATCAAAACGATTGAATCACACGTAAATCTAGAGCCAAAGCTCTCATACCACTTGTTAGGATCGTGTACTGGATGAATACTAATAGATTTACGCGTATACCGAATCAAATAGTGCGGAATCCTATTTGATTGGCGATCCAATCAGTGAGAACGTACGTAGAATCATTTAACGATTGAAACTAAACGTTAAGAACGATTAGCAATCGATCTACTGCGATCTATGAAGTTGGAACAGGTTGCTAGAGGTCTCTGGATGGCTAGGGTACATTTGGGTATCGAAATATTCAAAGTGTCTCGTTTTTCCACGATTTAAGTGGTATTATAGGTTAGGGTTTCTCAATCGTGTGACTGGACCATTTGCATGGTCCAGTCGTGCGATTGAGTCATGCGGTTGATCCATTCGCACGATTGAGTGTTTAGTCGGGCGACTGAGTCAATCTCATGTTACAATCATGCGACTAATCCAGTCTCCTGGTTCATTCGTACGACTGGTTCATTAACATGAAGTTGTTCATGCGTGTGGTCCATTAGCATGGGCCAATCGTATGAGAACTTCACATGATTAAGTTTGAATTTGTTTCATAATCATTAGTTGATTTAAATATTATTCAAACAACCACAACCTATATAGTCAGTTCAACATTATAAGCACAACCACATATTGTATTTCATTAAGTGCCTTACAATTACATATGTGTAAGACAATAAAGACATATTTCATTAAGTTAAGAAATTATTGACACATGTATCTACATGCTTCAAGTGCGGGAAGCCAGGCCATATACAAGGGAATGCGGGGTTGTAAGGTGTTACAACTGTGGAGAGAATGGTCACCTGAGTAGAGATTGTAAGAAGCCAAGGGCTAAAGGATCAGTAGTGAAGAAGGCTGGAGGAGAAGGTAGAGGGCAAGTACCAGAGTGTTCACGATGACGCAGGGGGAGGCTAGGACAGACCCCAATGTTGTGCCAAGTACGTTTCTAGTAAACCAAACTTTAGCCTTTGTGTTTTTTGATTCTGGTGCTAGTAAAAGTTTTATTTGTGCTGCTTTCTGTGCTAAAATCCCTGTTAGTAGTAGAAGTGTAAATGCGCCCTTTAATGTAGAAACTGTCATAGGAGAGTCTACCCAGATTTCTGAGATGATAGTGGGTTGTGACATAGAACTAGAAGGTCAGAGTTTCCTATTAGATCATTCGTGATGACCTTAGGTGGGTTTGATGTAGTCCTAGGAATGGATTGGTTGGCGGACTACAAGGCGAACACTGTGTGTCGCAAAAAGATGATATGGTTGACAGCGCCTGACGAGAGTATAATGACGGTTTATGGCGATCGAGTCACGACGATTCTAAAGGTGATTTCGATGGTGGTGGCAGGAAAGTGCATGAGGCATGAATGTAGTGTCTACTTGGCATACATGAAGGATGTGGATACACTAACACCACAACTATCAGATGCACCAAGACATGAAGAAAGATTTTTGGTGGTCGGTATGAAGCGTGATGTGGTGGAGTACGTGAGTAAATGCCTTACTTGTTTACGAGTAAAGGCCGAACATCAAAAGCCATATGGAAAGATCCAACCTTTGGATATACCGGAGTGGAAGTGGGAGCACATCACCATGGACTTTATTACGAAGCTAACGTGTACCGCGCGAGGGTATGATGCCATATCGGTGATAGTTGATCGTTTGATGAAGAGTGCTCACTTCCTACCGATTCGCGAGACGTATTCATCCAAGAGGTTGGCGGATCTTTTAATCAAGGAGATCGTAACTCTTCATGGTGTGTCGGCGTCTATTGTGTCCGATCATGACACTTGGTTTATATCCAAATTTTGGAAGAAATTCCACGATGCGATAGGGACGAGATTACATATGAGTATGGCTTATCATCCTCAAATAGATGGTCAGCCGGAAAGGACCATCAGACACTGGAAGATATGCTTCGGGCATGTGTCATCGATTTTGGAGGAAGCTTGGATGACCATTTACCGTTAGGTGAGTTCTCATATAACAATAGTTATCATGTAAGCATTGGTATGCCCCCTTATAAGATGCTATACGGTAGGAGATGCAAAACAGCTGTGTGTTGAGGTCATATCGGCCATAAAGAGTTAGGGAGCGTCGAAGTGGTCGAGGCTATGACTGAGAAGCTTGAAAAGATCAAGGCCTTCATGAAGGCAGCCAAGGATAGGCAGAAGTTGTATGCTGATAAACGACATAAACTGATTGAGTTCCAGGTGGGTGACAGATTTATGTTGAAAGTCTCACCTTGGAAGGGTAACATTCGGTTTAGAAAGCGGGGCAAGTGGAGCCCGAGATACATAGGCCTTTTTGAATCAATGCTAGAGTAGGAGAGGTGGCCTATAGATTGGAGTTACCAAATGAGTTAAGTGGAATTCACTCGACATTCCATGTATCTCATCTGAGAAAGTGTTTAGCAGATGAAGATATGACTGTACCACTGGAGGATATTGAGGTGGATGAACAGCTCAATTATGTGGAGCAACCAATGGCGATCATTTATCATAAAGAGAAGAAGTTGAGGACTAAAGTTGTTCCCCTTGTGCGTGTATAGTGGAAGCATAGGAAAGGATCTGTGTCTACATGGGAGACTGAAGAAGAGATGAGACAACATTACCCATGTTTGTTAAAGGAATAACAGGTTTCGGGGACGAAACCTATATAAGGGGGGTGGACTTGTAACACCCGACTATTTTTTTAATGTCAAAGAGAGAAAGAATAAAGTGAAGAAAAAGAAAGAAAAGATATTTTACCCAATTTGAGGGGTAACAAGTGTCAAAAGAAAAAAAAAGGTTTGAAAGTGGGTGTGTAAGTGGGCATGGCCGCCCACTCCCTTCTCACAACACCCAGATCTTCGGTGTTTAGAGAGAGAGAAAGAAAACAGCAGAAAGCTCTCCGGTCTGAAGAGGAACAAGAAGAAAAGTCGAATTCAAGGTAAGAATTCATGATTTTTGAGTGTTTTTAACTGGCCCTGCCTTAGTTGTATGCTTATGTGTGTTGGTATGTTCGGTTGTGTGTGTTTTCAGTGGGTTTCTAGGCGGTTCAACTCAATTACAGACGAGTTTGGAAGAAGCCATACTCAACAGCTGCAAAAGTGAGTTCTAGAACCCCTCTTTTACTGGTTTTTAATTGATTTTGGGGCTGGAAATGCATGAATGTATGTTTTTATAAAACTGGGTTTTATACCCGTATGTTTCAATGTGTGTATGTTGCGGGTATGGTGAGATTCTGGACTGCGTTCATGATTTGATAATGTTATGGTTGTGTTTCTAAGCTTAGAATATGATAGATGAGGTTGGGGACTGAATCTGATGAATAGTGTGCCCTAGGCTGCTCATACGCCCAAATAGTAGTTCATACGCCTAAGTTTAGAAAAAACTGCTTAAGTGTTGGCAAATGAGGATGGAAAGTCAATGCGGATGGACAGTCAATGCGGATGAAAAAGTCAATGCGGATGAGAAAGTCAATACGGATGAGTAATTCATGCGACTAAGGAAATGCGGATGAGTAAGTCATGCAACTGAGGAAATGCGGATGAGTAAGTCAGTGAGTGAGGAAATGCAGATGAGTAATCAGGTGAATGAAGAAATATGGATGAGTAAGTCATGCGAATGAGTAAGTCATGTGACTGAGGAAATGCGGATGAGTAAGTCATGCGACTGAGGAAATGCAGATGACTAAGTTCATGCGATAGAGGAAACATGGATGAACAAAGTTAACGCGGATGAACAAATGCGAATGATTAAGTCAATGCGGATGAACAAAAAGAAATGCAGATGACCAAAAAGAAATGCGGATGAACAAAAAAGGGAAATGCGAATGAACACTTAGAATATTTTCTGACTTTTTGTGAAAAAAAGTGTTAAGTGGGCCTTGGCTTAGAAGGTTCTCGGGGGCTATGTAAGTTGACTTTTTGAGGTCAAAGATGATGTGATAGGCATGAATGATGGGAGATGATAATGATGTATGATAATGATGATGTATGATGATGTATGATGATGATGATGTTATGATTGATGCTTATGCATGATGGTATGTATGATGTATATTATGCATGTATGATGATATGTGATTGATGATGTGCGATTGATGGTGTTACGTTTATGTATAATTTCATGTTATGTTCTGTTATGTTCCCTATTACATGTGATGATGTGACTTTACGTGGTGTGATATTGTTAATGAACGTAAAGTATTATCTTAACAAAGCGAAAGATTAAAGATAATGAAAGAGGAACATAATGAATGAATGCATGCATTAATAAAAGATAAAGTAATGAAAAGCCTTGCAAGCAATTGAAGGGAGGTTCACAACTCCTTGAGAGTTGTTACCTTGTGTGTGTATACAACGTGCAATTTTGGCTAACTCATAAGGGTTCAGACACACAGTAAGAGTTCAGTCCCAGTGACTACTCCAATACGTGTGATTTCCTAATTACTATGTGTCATACAACGTGCGATTTTGGCTAATCCATAAGAGTTCACACACATAGGGGGAGTGTCCAACTATGTGTGTATCTACAGCGTGCGATTTTGGCTAACTCATAAGGGTTCATACATACAGTAAGAGTTCAGTCTTGTTGATTGCTCCAATAACATGCGATTTCCTAATTATTGTGTGTTATACATCGTGTGATCTTGGCAAACCCATAAGAGTTCACACACATAGGGGGAGTTTGTCCTAGTGACCACTCCATATGTGCGATATGTGCAATATGTGTGATATGTGCAATACGTGCGATAGGTGCGATAGGTGTGATACGTGCGATACGTGCGAGAGGTGCGAATGTACCAAACATACAATGATGAAGATAATAATTATTACCTTGATGTATGTGCGATGTGTGATCACGTGCGATAGTAATGAAAAGGTTTTAACGTAAGGATGGTAATGCAATGTTTTTATAAAATTTGAACTCACTCAGCAATGCTGACTTTTTTATGCATTTTCGAGTTGGCAGGTAAAGTTGCTGAGGATGGCATGGGGTGGCTACTTGGCATTTCTGGATGGCATCCATTTGTTAGAAATATGACGTTTTTGTGATGTAATGCAAATTATGATGTTTTGTAACCAGCCAACATTGTAGTATTTTGCAGGGTTATTATAATGAAAATGTTGTTTTTAATGTTTCCACTGCAACATCTATTTCAAGTTAATGTAATTATACGTTTTATGAACGATGATTGGCCAGCTGTAAGCGTCCTGGGAACGAGGCCTTACAAAATTCTTCCAAAGCCAACTTATGAAGATAGATTTCTTCCGAATACTTTTGTGTACATGCTATTATCTGATGTATTTTTCCATAAAGCTGGACTACCTTTTCACTATAACTCTGTTTGACTCACCAACTTTCACAAGTTAATGAAAAGGTCCAAATACTAGTGTTGCTGTCTTTTACGTGATCCTTTTTGCAATCTGCCTTTTGACTCTACATTTCATTTGTTGTCTAGTCTTATGTAACCAGCTGACCTTCAAAGTATGGCCGGCTGTAGGATGTAGTATAAGTATCTCAAGTACTTGTAACTTTCTAATATGCTTTGTAAAAGAATTGAGAAGCAATATAATGCATTCCTTGAAACCTAAGTACTTGAGTTGCTGTCTTGTTCTGTCTCTCTTTTACTTGTGTTCTTAGCATCTCTTAGTAGTTAACCAGTTCCCTATTTGATCTGTTAAGCATTCTAAAAGAACTCTCCTCCGTTGTGTTGTTATTTTGTAAAATGCATCACCCCTTCTAAACGCTCCTGCATGGATCATCCCTATTTACAATTTGAAGGGAATTGCGAGAGATGGTGTCGTGATAGACATCAAAGACTGCTACAAACGGTCGTAAGATCCCATTTACAAGCAGGCGAAGAAACACTGGCGGTAGTCAAATAGCTCGAAAGATATAATAATTTATTGAGTATTCAGGGGAAGTGTTTATTCTCACAAATAGACCTTTCATTTATGAACTAACTATTTAATTTTTATCATCTTTCAAATTTATCATGAAAGACTTTGACCCTTAGAATGATAGTACAGTTTCATTCACACTTGCTGGTCATTGGCATAAGACATCCATTGCCTTGTTTGGTGTTTATCTCAGTATCTACATGGAACAAGAATTGGTGGAGGAAGCAATATCAGGAATGCAAGCATACCATATATTCAAGATGAGGAAAGTAATGACGTTGAAAGTGATGCCATGCAGAGAGAATTTTGGAAACGGATTAGAACCAAAGGGTTTAACTCAAGTAATACAAAAAGCAGCCAGATACAAGACCCGCTGTTGCGGTACATTCATCGTTTACTTAGCCATTCCATAACAACTCATGGTCAATGCAAGGGAGTTGTTAATTTGATGGATTTGTTCATTTTATATTGTATGGTTAATTAGTTGCCATGTAATATTGGGTATTTGTTTTGTAATTTGTTTTCAAGGAATGCAATTATAGGTGCTCCAGCACCCATTTTTGTAGGAAGCTGGATTCTAAACCTATACGAGAGCTATGGGTGTAACACTAAGGGAACTAAAGGAGTGATGCTAGGACTGTTAGACTTGAGCATTTGCATAAGTATCTACATGGTACAAACCTACCAAATGGCAACCATGGTTTATGGATAAAAAGGACAAATATGGGATCTAGTGGATCCCGAAGAAATAATCATGGAACTTGATATGCCGATACAGTCGGAAGGAGCCGGAGCCGGATCTTCAAGTTCATGTACTAGGGAATTACCAACCAATGTAGACCTTTATGAATCAATCCAAACCACCAGTGACCATGTAAGGCAATCATTTGAATATGCCCAACGAGTCTTCAACCGAGTCGAAGATTTGCATTCCCAATTCGATGACCTGACCAATGATGTCACGTACATTAAAAACCGAATGTATCATGAGTGCGGGAATATCCCACCACAAAGCCCTTGAAAAGCGTATCACTTTCGGGGCCCGAGCACAATTCTTTCATGCCAATCTATCTTTTAATTTATGTCGTTTTATTTTTATTTTCATATTGTGTGTTTAGGATTTTAATGCTTTCCATAAATTGGTGACATTTCAGGCGATCCTGAGGATTCTCTTAACTTGAGGGCAACCAAACACAAGTGACAAACTCATCATTTTTAGGGGAGTTATTTCATTACCCGAGCCCAAGTTAAGTGACAACCCATCAAAGACATAACAATTTATGCAAGTAAATATCTAAGTAGGTGGAGATTTGATCCCTTAACAAGCATATGATTTCACACGTATTCATACTAGGCAATTGAGTGTATTAGTCATACTTAATCTTAATTATGACTTCATATATTTAGCCGAGTGTGAGTGAATCTTGTGAGGAGTGTGGATTTTTGTATGGTAATAATCTTTACTAACCAACCTATTGCTTGCTAAGATATCATTTTGTATATGCTTAAAATGTTTACATTTGGATGAAATAATATTTACTTGCATATTTCCTGAAATACATATTTATTATTTGATTTATTTGGTTTTTGGTGGAATTGTAAGGCCCCGTTCCCGGTACGCTTACAGTTGCCCAACATTGCTCACAAAACATACAATTATTTTAACTAAATAGAAACATCGCAGTGGAAGATTAAAATAACTTTTCATTTCATTAAAAATGCTTTGCAAGTTAATACAATCATTCATTACACATTTTCATTTGTTCACATTACAATACAAAAACATTAACAAAAGAATGTAATCCAAAATACCAAGTAGCAGCCCCACGCCATCCTCAGCAGTGCTCATCTGCCAATTGGAAAATGCATAAAAGTCAGTGTTGCTGAGTGAGTTCTAGTTTTATAGCAAAACATACTTTACTTTCATTAAACCATTCTTTACTTTAGCATGTAATCACACATCATACATACACATAGATAATATCATTATTATCTTCATCACTCATTCGTTAGCTTTCGTTCATTCATCGTACGTCATTACCATTCACTTTCATTACTTTCATTCTCATTCATTCATACTTCTTTTCATTCCATAAAAAACCATGAACTTTACCCCACCGTCATGCATAAAGCGGGTACTGGGCCGGGGTCTATCATAGACCCCCCATCATGGTGCACAGTAGCCTGTCCATAGTACCTAAGGGTAAATTCAGGCGTACCATTGTCATGTGCTATACCCACCGTCATGCATAAAGAGGATATTGGGCCGAGGTCTATCATAAACCTCCTATCATGGCGCACAACAGCCTGACCATAGTATCTAGGGTAAGCGACAAAGGTTCTATACAAATGCTCAATCACAAAGAAAGACTCTGATGTTAATCCTTCTCGGGTAGCTAACCCACACACCGTTGGACTAACACCCTTCATTGGGCGTGTTCCACATACAAGGCTTGCAAGACTTACATTACTTTCCATCATTCATTAATGCATGCATTCATTCATCATGTTCCTCTTTTCATTATCTTCCATATACGTTACATAATACTTTCACTTCATTTATTAACATTCAACATAAAGCCAAGGGAAAATAATCATACATAACAAGGAACACAAACATAAACAGTCAACAGCATTATACAGGGCATCATTCATACATGATACGTATCATCATGCATAAGCATTAGTCATTCATCATACATACCATCATGCATAACATCATACACATCATGCCAAAGCATCAAACATACATCACATCATCTATGTCCTCAAAAGTCAACCTTCATATGCCCCCGGAACCTCCCAAATCAAAGCCTAAATTTACTTTTTTCCCCAAAAGTCAGAAAAATACTCTAAGTGTTCATCCGCATTTGCCCTTTTTGTTCATCCCCATTTGTTTAGTTCATTTGCATTTCATTAGTACTCAACCACATTTCTTTTACTTCATCCGCATTTCCCACTACTCATTTGCATTTCTTTTACTTCATCCGCATTTCCCACTACTCATCCGCATTGACTTACTTAGTGGTAAATGTTCATCCGCATTTCTTGTTCATCCATATTTCCCACTACTCATCCGCATTGACTTACTTAGTGGTAAATGTTCATCCGCATTTCCTGTTCATCTGCATTTCCCACTACTCATCCGCATCAACTTACTTAGTGGTAAATGTTCATCCGCATTAACTGTTCATCCGCATTCCTTCCAATACTCATCCGCATTGACTTACTTAGTGCTTAATGCTCATCCCCATTAACTGTTCATCCGCATTGACTCCATCCACATTGACTTACTTAGTGGTTAATGCTCATCCGCATTAACTATCATCTGCATTGACTCCATCTGCGTTGACTTACTTATTGAACAATGCTCATCCGCATTTCTTCTACTTCATCCGCATTTCCCACTACTCATCCGCATTTCTTTTACATACTAGTGCAGATTCTAAAACTTAGACATCTGAGCCCTAAACATCAGATTTCAGTTTCCAAACACCATCTATGTGTTCTAAGGTTAAATTTTACCTTCTTAGCCTTAGAAACACAACCTTAACATCATCCAGCATGACACAATCCAACATCACATCATAACAGCAACATACACATAGTAAATCATATGGGTACAAAACCTAGTTTTATAAAAACATACATTCATGCATTTCTAGCCCCAAAATCAGTTAAAACCAGTAAAAGAGGGGGTTCTAGAACTCACCTTTGCAGCTCTTGAGTATGGGTTCTTCTAAACTCGTTTGCAATTGAGCTCAACTACCTAGAAACCCACTAAACCACACACAAACGAACATACAAACACACATAAGCATACACCCAAGGCAAGACTAGTTAAGAACACTTACAACCATGAATTCTTACCTTGAATTCGAATCTTTCTTCTTGTTCTTCTTCAAAACTTGAAAACTTTGCACTTTCTCTCTCTAAAATCCATAGCAGAAATGTGATGTGCAAGAGTGGGCGGCTATCACCTTTATTCACCAACATTTCAAAGATTTTGTCCTTTTTGTCAATTTTAACCCATAGACTTGGGTTTTATTTCTTTTCCTTCTTTTTCTTCACTTTATTCTTTCTTTATTTGCCTTTAAAAAAAATAACTGGGTGTTACAGGAATTGTCATTTCAAGTTATTTTTGCTTGAGGACAAACAAAGTTCAAGTATGAGGATGTTTGATGTGCTCCAAATTATACATAAAAATCCTATCAAAAGCACATAAATTATTCTTGAATATCTCCCTTAAAATTATGAATATGTACTTAAAAATTTTCAAATTGTGTTTTCAGATGTTTAAAAGAGCAAGATGGACAAAAGAAGCATATTTGACAAGGAATTGAAGTAATCAGAGATTTGGAGTCCAAGCATGGGGCCCTACCTCATTAAGCACACCCCCATGCCTTGCCTGAAACACACCCTCGTGCTAAATTGACACACCCCCGTGTTTGGACATCATATAGGACAAAAAAGTATTGTCCCCTAAAAGCAAGCACGAGGCCATGCCCATGAGACACGAGGTCGTGCCCCACGAACAACATGGGTCGTGCCCCATCAAGAACGGGGTCGTGCCCGACACAAACTACACGTACGAGTCGACTAACTTTCTTAAGAATTGTACTAGCACGGGGTCATGCCTTTTAGGCACACATCCATGCTTAAACACTCTAGAAAGCCTATAAATAGAGGCTTAAGTTTACCATTTTTGGTAAGCTTTGGTGGGAGATTTACTATGCAAAATTCTCTTAGGAATTGAGTCTTCAAGACCATTTGAAGCCTCAAGAGGTGTATACAATACTTGGAAGAAGCTCGGGATCGTCTAAACGTCATCCATTGTGGATTAGCGGTTTGATTGTTCCATGTTAGATCTAGGAATTATAGGTCTAGATCAATTTGTATAGGCTTAGAACTTTAATCAAATTTGTACTGAATAATTGTAATTCATTATTATGTATTATATAGGTTAACCCATATGTTTATTGATTTGTGTATGATTGCAGGAACAAAATAATTCTTGGTCAATTACTAAAATTGATTAAGTGTAAGAAACATCTACGGATGAATATTTTTGTTTATCTGTAGATATGTTTCTTACAAAAACAATCATCTGAAAATCTTCTACGGATGAACAACCAACTGAAGTAAGAAGTGAAGATTCCTTCAGAAGAACAAAGTACATTCAGAAGAACAAAGTACCTTCGGAAGAACAAGACTCCTTCGGAAGAACAAACATCTATGGAAGACCATATTCCTGGGAAGTCCAAACACTTGTATTTAATAATACAAGTCAACAAGTCAACATGACAGCTGTGCGAATCCCAAGAGATCCGGTGTTTCTTTAACAAAAACACATGTGCCTACAAATATGGATCCTAGGTTTCACATAAAGGAGATGGCGACTACCATGAATAGACACACGATCACAAACAACCAAACATCAAATCACACAAACACAAACCCTGGCAGCCGTCACATCAACATCAATACATTCAAACCACATTTTCTTTCATTCATTGTGTATTCATCTGTAATCATTAACATCTTTTAATGAAATACATTTGAATAAACTATTTTGGTTGATTATTAATTGTGTCCTTTTTATTATGTTTGTCATAATCATTAATCATTATTGTTGATATTAAATTGATAAAAAAAATTAAACAAAGTTAATGTTCATTCCGTAAACATTAACTTCACTCAAAAATTGACATGATAATTCTTGATTGCGATCCTTGGATTCACAGGTGGTATCAGAGCCAAGTGCTCATTGATTAAGATCGGTTGATCTATCAGTGTTATTTTTGTTTAATTGTTTGCTGATTTACTAGATTTATCAGTTTTTGCTGATCAGATCTATTGTTTATAAGCAAATCACTTATGTGATTTAATCAAAATAGTGAATTGTCTCTCAGCAAGCACTGTTACATTGCTTGTTTAAACTTGGGTCAATATTCAAAACAATTGAATAGTAGATTTTGGTTACTAATTGACATTCATATATTGTTTATATTTAATTGAACAAATACATTGACAAAAATCCTTAATTTGATAATATAATTATCATTGAAAGGATTGACTGAGTTATGACCACAACTGCTAGGTTAATTATAATTCAAGTATTGTCACTAATTAGTTTATTTAATAAATTATACTCTGTAATAGTTAAATCTTAGATCTTAACTAAGCATGAGTAACTTTGGTGGATCGTCATACAACCTCCAAAGTTGGAACAAAAGAAGACTTCAAATCTTGGAAAATCAAGTTCAGAAATCGTGTTAGTTACACGAGATCAGACTTATGGGTTTCAATAACTGAAGGTCCTTATACTCCACCCCACTCGGGCCGGATTATAATGACAACAATCAACCATAAGTACAAAAGATCTGTCACCTGATGATGTTAAGAAGGTGAAAGTTGATATTAAAGCATACAACTTGCTTAGTGTGACTTTACCTGAAGAAATATTAATAAGGTGTGAGAATTACAAAACAACAATTTCCTGTGGAAGATTCCTCATACACTCTGTGAAGGGAGTGATGAAATCAAAGAATTAGGAAGGACACCTTCGGTCACGGAATATAACCTTCATCATTTAAGGGTGAACCAATTCCTCAACAACTCCATAGATTTATGCAATGGTTACAGAGATGAATATCTTGGAGTTGAAATACACAAATGAGGAAGTAAACAAGAAGATGCTCCATACTTTGCCAGAAAGATGGAAGCAAACAATATCCATGTTCAAAAACACAATTAATCTCAACGCAACTGGTTTAGATACACTAGTAGCTAAAGTTGAGGCTCTTGAAATGGATGAGAAATCAAGAAACAAGAGTTCGTGAACTCATGCGTCTCCATATCACTTTCAAGAAACAAAAAGTGCAGGAAGTGCCTTTATTTCCAGCAATGATGGTGATAACTCTTGTACTTTGAGTGAAGATGCAGAGGAAGTAAGTTTCTATGCATCAAAGCCTTCTAAGGAATCTTCTCAAAGTAAGTCAAGAAAAAGAGAAATGAAGAACTGATGATCAAAGAGATACATTATTAGTAAAGCCTTCATCAATCAAAAATCAAACAGAGTCCATCACTGTCATTCTGGACTCTAAAGAACAAAAAGCAGCTTTTACAACATTCAACTCAAGTTTTCAAGCTTACCTTGAAAGCTCATTAACATCTGCAAATATTTGCCAACAGGACTTGGAAGAACTACATCCAGATGTAGTAGAGGAGATGGACCTACAATGGAAAATGGCAATGATTGCTTATAGAGCCAAACAATATCTGAGAGAAATAAGAATTTGGCCGCTACAAGTAAATCATCAAAGATTGGTGTTGATAAGTCAAAGGTGAGATGCTTTAAGTGCAATCTCTATGGACACTTTTCTAGAGAATGTAATAAACAAAATCCTATGTCAGCATAACATCAGCAACATCAGTCTCAGCAAACATCATCCTCTCAAAGACCCTTCAGGCAACCACAACTTACAAACTCATCCCCACCAGCCACCAATACATCACCAGGAACAAGTAACTCCAAAGAAACTGGGCTGATCATTATTCAAGATGGAACTTGTGACTAGAGTATGTATGAGAAGGAAGTTTTGAAAGAAAATCAAGCTTTAATGGCTCATATAGAAAACAAAGTTCTACCCATGGCTAGTGAGGTAAGAGATAGGTTATGTTCATCAATATGTGTTAAGGAAGTTAAAAGATATAGAGTCCATGCTCAACAACTGGCTGGTAAAGTTAAAGAAACTATGATTTTGAATGAATCTCATGTAAGAGAACATAAATTATATCAAATAAAAATTAACTCTTTACAAAAGGATTTAGATAAAATAGTTTTAGAAAGTTACAGTTTAAAGGCACAAATTGAGCATCTAACCACTTCCTTAACTAAATCCATGGCTGATCATGCATCAACTGAAGTGAAACTTCAGAAGTTTCAACTTTCATCTCAGCAGTATGAGAAATTATTAATTCTCATATGGAATCTAAAAACAGGTTTGGGTTGGAATATAATGCTGTGGCACCTCCTATAAAACAATAATTATATACCTTTTCCTGAATCAGTGACAAATAACTTGTCAAATCATTTTGTGCCAAGCACCAATTTTGAATCAAATTCTAATCAACAAGATATTTAAAATAAAACTGAGGCGAATGAAACTGAGTCTTCTGAATCAGAAAGATAAATGAAAGGATTTAGAATTTGACTTGATGAGTTTGATGACTTGGATGATTCTGATGAACATGATGATGATTTACTGAACAAAGGTAAGAAGTTTTTTTTTGAAACAAACATTCCAAAAGTTCTTGAAGAAACAAAGTTGCAATACCCTCCAAAACAAAGAAACATGCTGAAAACTATGTGCAAGAGAATAGCTCAGCTAAATGAAGGTCTTCAAGAACTACATCAGCAACAGACACCATCACATGAAGAAATTGAAAAGTGTGCATCTACCAAGGAATTACACAAGTCATCTGTTGAAAAAGCAAAAAGGAAGCTATGAGCTGAACTTCATGTTATGTTTGTTCGACACATTATGAAAGTTGTTTAACCATTTAAACATGAAAAACACGGCGGAAACAAACCTTAATATTAAGTTTTGTAAACTGAAAATTAAGGAATATAACTTAGAAACAACAAACCTAAGAACATAGGATCAAATATATGTGAATCAACTACCTATCAAGAAAAAATAACAACAAAAACAACACATATGAAACTACCTTTGTAGAGCTGTCAAAAACATGTGATTTGATGAAGATGATGATGTTCTTGAACGAACAAAACACCAAGGAAACGTATCCTCAACCTTCCATACCCACAAGCATCAAGCAAGGACCAATTCAATTTGTCCTACTTACACACACGTCGGAGTTTACACATACAAGTGGTTTGGTGACCTTTATCCCACAAATATGCCAAGCCCACCTCAAACACACAAGTTCCCTAAAAGTGGTTAGGTGACCTTTATCCCAAAAATAGTTCTCAAGTGATTCGACTGTCATGTAAAAGGATGGTGTTAAACTTGTTTCCAAAGGGATTTTAGTTTTCATTATTTCTAGTTATGAAAACTAATGTACCTTGTATTTGCATGCTTTCAAATACATGGCACCTATGGTTCTCTTTTTAGTAAAACCCCTTTTATTAGAATCATTAATCCTTTTAATAACCTTTTATTAGTCACTTAATGATTAGAAACCATAAATTTTCAGCTTGTTATTTTGTTAATAAGTTTGTTATGCACATCCAAATATCAAACAACCTCTATAACAAACAACCAAACAGAATAATGATACAATCACAAATGCATACCATAGCCACTAAGTTGACCACACTTGTTTGCTATCACAAGTTTGTCATCTGGTCTTTCCTAAGGGTTAATCACAACACACAAGATAAGATCTCCAAAGACCCCCACTTGAAGTTTCATCCAAATGCTTCAAGTCCTTCTTTTTGTGTCTTCTCTTTGTGCTTCAACTTGAGCCTCTTCTTTTACAAAATTTATATCCTAATACAAATTTTATAATAAAAGAAAATACACTTAATCTATCTATTACATCACCATTGAATGAATAAATAAATTACAACCATTAACAGCATAAAAGAATAATATTACAACCCATAAAGAATGAAATCAACGAAAACCAACCAACACAAGGACAAGGCTAGGTTATGCACCAATATGAAACAAAATATACAACATTCAAGAATCAAAATAAATCCCCGTTTAACCTTAAATTTTTAGCCAACATAAACCAAGAATTTAGGTTTTTTGTCCAAACAAAATATAATCAACCGTTTGACATCTTTCTTTCAAGGTTAATAAAAAGCATGTAAGATATAACCTTGAAAGATTGGGGATTCATCATATCATCACAAACATCCCCTATTAGGTTGTTAAAGTCCCAAAACCAATTTTACAAGGACAAAAAAGCTAGTCATCCACATATCCGGCTCTAGATGCCAATGTTGGTTTGTTGGACACATTATCGAAGTTGTTTAACATTTAAACATGAAAAATGCAGCGGAAAATAAACTTAATATTATGTTTGTAAACTGAAAATTAAGGCATATATTAGAAACAACTAACCCAAGAACATAGGATCAAATATATGTGAATCAACTAGCTATAAAGAAGAAATAACAACCAAAACAACACATATAAAACTACCTTTGTAGAGCTGTCAAAAACTTGTGATTTGATCAAGAGATGATGTGTCTTGAACGACCAACACACCAAGGAAAGGTGTCCTCAAGCTTCCATACCCACAAGCATCAAGCAAAGACCTTTCTTGATAGGATTTGTACACCAAAACGGATCAAGAAGGGCTGCTGGAACCCTATTCTAACCGTGAACTTCGTCAGGTTTAGAGAGTTTTTTTTGCCTTTGGTCCTTTTGCATGTAAAAGAGAGTGAGAGGTTGAGGGTGGGACTTCTCAAGAGTGTCTAGTTCCAAGACATAACAATGAACCAACCCCATCAAGGGGGCGGCCGAAACTGTCTTTAAATAGGGTTTTCCCCCCATTTTAATCACCCACTTTTAATTGTAAGTAGTCACTAATTTAGTTATATTTAAACTTTTAATTATATAACTCATACCCTCTTTTATTATTTAATGTTTTAACCAACTTAAACAACATTACAAATAATACCCATGAACAAAATATCCTTATAAGTTGTTCCATTTCATATGCAATTTATTTAGAAAACCCACTTTTCTAAAATTGGTGTAATTATTTAATTGCATGATCATATCATCAATAAATATATATTGGTGTTTGCTAAGCTTGTTATTGGGTATGACCCGACTTGGATCATAATGTACTAACCACATCAATGTTCTATGTGTCTTGGGCATAAAGAATCCACCAAATCTCCCATTTGCACAAGATTCATAGAAGATTGATGCAACCAATAAATACCTCCTAACAACAGTTACTGCCCTTAATACGCATGACTAAAAGGCCATTCAATAACATCATCCCCATCAAGTATCCAACTTAAAATGGTTTAGGTGAATCAATCATTTATCCTTTTGTTACAGATGTCATGTTAAATCCAAGGACACAGAATGACCATTCCTTGTTGATTTAATTTAATCAGGCCTTAGACATCTTGCTCTTAACGAATAAGAGTAACAAATTCCATCTTGACTACATACGTTTCTCACAATCACCTCATGTCACACCTCAACATAGCCTTATGTACTGTCCATTGTTTCAGAGCAGTGAAGAACTAGCTCAAGGTATAACACATTGGTGAATATAAAAACCCAAAATGTATCTCAGGTCGGAGGATACCAAATGATATTCATCTTCACTCAAATTTACTTATGATCAATCAAGAAGATTCCATGTAGTAAATTTGAGACGCGGGTCAGTCCAATATTTGTATCCCACAAATATTTATGAACTTTGGCAGCAACCAATTGCTCTATATTCATGCCTTATGAATATCCACCAATCCATGTTCATAATAGTCTTACATTGATATCTGTTCCCATAAACATGACTGACTACAGACATTTAGAATAATAAACATATTCATGGATGTATACATGCTAAAATGAACATAACTTAGAACATCACAAATATATAAAAGAGTTAAATATACATTGTTCCAAACTTTTAAATACTAAATAAATCAATTCCAATCACTAGAATATCGAAGTCCTAAGGCACAAGTATGACACTCATGCTTTGCCCTTTCAACGAGCTTCATGAGTGGATCCACAGTGTTTTGATTAGTGTGAACTTTATGAATACATATTTTTCCCTTTTCAACTTCATCCCTTATGTAGTTGAATCTCCGCTCAATGTGTCTAGTCTTTTGATGTGCACGGGGTTCCTTGATTTGTGCAATCGCACCCTCGTTATCACAAAAGATTTCTAGGGGGTCTTGAATGGTTGAGACCACCCCTAAATTGGCGATAAGTTTCTTTATCCATGCAGCTTCCTGAGCTACTAATGAGGCGGCTATGTATTCGGATTCTGTAGTGGACAATGCTACCACGTCTTGTTTTGAACTCTTCCAGGACACTGCTCCTTCATTCATAATGAAGACATACCCCAATTGTGATCGAGAATCATCTCGATCAGTTTGGAACTCGCATCAATATAACCCTTACAACAAGTTCCTTTTCATCAGATCCGTATATTAGAAAATATCCTTAGTCCTCCTAAGGTATTTTAATATAATTTTAACAGCCATCCAATGGCTATTACCTGGATTCTGCTGATATCTGCTTGTCATGCTTAATGCGCATGACACGTTCGGTCTAGTGCATATCATCGCATACATGACGGATCCTATAAAAGACGCATATGCGATGTCCTTCATTTGAACTTGCTCATCCTTTGAGCTTGGACAGTGAGATGTACTCAATATTGTCCCTTTTTGAATAGGTACCAAACCTTTCTTAGAGTTTTCCATCTTGAACCTTTTCAAGACTTTATCAATATATGCACTTTGGTTTAGACCTATCAACTGCCTTGATCTATCCCTACAGATCTTTACTCCCAAACTATAGGCGGCTTCTCAGAGATCTTTATGGAAAAACAATTCCAAGCTAGGTTTTAACACCTTCCATGGTTGGAATATCATTTCCAAAAGGTAGTATGTCATCAACATATAATACTAAGAATGTAATTATGCCTCGTCAACGTTCTTGATGAAACCAAATTTCTTGATCTTTTAATTAAAATGTTGATTCCAACTTCTCGATTCTTGTTCCAATCCATAGATTAATCTCTTTAAGTTGCATACTTTATTAGGATGTCGTGGATCGACAAAACCATCAAGCTAAACCATATGGATAGTCTCTTCAAGATGTCCATTAAGAAAAGTGGTTTTGACATCCATTTGCCAAATCTCATAGTCATAATATGCAGCTATGGCAAATAATATCCTAATTGACTTTAGCATTGCCATAGGCGAGAAGGTTTCATCATAATCAACCCCTTGAGTTTGAGTGAAACCTTTTGCTACAAGTATTGCTTTGTAAGTATCCAAGTTTCCATGCATATCCGTTTTCTTCTTGAAAACCCACTTGCATCCAACCGGTTCGGAGTTAAGTGGAGGGTCAACCAATTCCCAAACTTGGTTGTCATACATGGATTGCATCTCAACGTTCATGGGTTCCAGCCATTTGTCACAATTCGAATTGGACATCAGATCATGGTATGTAGTTGGCTCATCGGAGTCAACCACATAGCATCCATTCATAAAAAAAGCCATATCTTTAGGTGGAATGCTAACTCTACTTGATCTGCGAACGTTTTGTGTGTATTGATCAACCTCTTGATCATCATCAACAACTTCCTGTTGATTTCTAGTGTCAACCAAATTTGTATCAGCTTGTGGATCTTGATCCTCATCAAATTCCACTGTTCTATACATTATTCTTTCCATAAGGAACTTAGCTTCCAGGAACTTTTCCTTTCGAGCAATAAATACCTTTTGCTTTGTTGGATCAAAGAAGTAGTATCCTATATAGTCTTTGGGATATCCAACAAATATACACTTAATGGATCAACTTTTCAACTTGTTTTGAGTGTTTAGCTTAACATAAACTTCACAACCCCCATACTTTTAAATAAGGCAGCGATGGAACTCTTCCATGCCATATTTCAAAAAGGTGGCAAATCCACTTTCTTAGTCGGGGCATATTCAGAATACAAGCCGTGGAGAGCAATGCGAAACCCCAAAATGATAGAGGTAGTAGCTTATAGCCATCATAGATCGAACCATATCCAATAGGGTTCGATTTCTCCATTCTGACACACCATTATGTTGTGGTGTTCCAGGTGGAGTAAGTTGTGAGACGATCCCACAACTTTTTAAATGATCCTGAAAAGCCTCACTGAGGTATTCACCTCCTCTATCTGAACGAAGAACTTTGATAGTTTTATTGAGTTGATTTTCTACTTCATTCTTGAAGATTTTGAACATTTCAAAAGCTTCATATTTATGTGTCATCAAGTACACATAACCATAGCGACTGTAATTGTCGGTAAAAGTAATAAAGTATCTTTCACCATTTCTTGTCATTGTCTTTAAAGGACCACATACATCCGAATATATGATTCCTAATAAGTCTTTTGCCCTCTCGTTAGTACCACTAAAGGGCGACTTGATCATCTTACCGTGTAAAGAAGATTCACATTTATCAAATAAACCATTTTCATTTTTTTCAAAAGACCATTCTTTTGAAGTGTTTGAATTCGATTCTTGTTTATATGACCAAGACGACAATGCCAAAGATATGAATCACTTAAACCCATTTTAAGTTTCTTGGTGCTTGTTTGGTATAATGAGTTATCAATGAATGAATTATCATGAACCAATTCATAGATACCATAAAAATGCATAGCCTTGAAATAAAATACATCATCCATACAAACATAAATACCATTGTAACAAACTTTAATTCATAACCATATTGTTTTTAAAGGGAAACATAAATTATTTTCCTAGTCAAACTAGGAGCATACAAAATGTTCTTAAGAATAACTTCCAAACCATTTGAAAGTTTCAAAATATAGTCTCATTGGGCTTTGACATCAACTTTTGCTCCATTGCCCATGTAGAGACTTGTGTCTCCCTTCTTGAAGTGCTTATTTCTTTTGAACCACGGCAACAAATTGCAAATATGAGTTCCACATTTGGTATCCAATACCCATGTGTTTGAAGAAATAACATTTAAACCAATATGAATCTTGAAGGTTGTACCTGAGGTTTGCCCAACATCCCTCTTGTTTCACAACTCTTTGAGATAGGTTGGACAATTCCTTTTCCAATGTTCTATCTTAACACACTCAAAGCATGGATCATTCTCCATTACCTTATACCTCTTAAGCTTAGGCTTTGGAGGTTCCGCTTTAGCCTTTCCCTCCCTTTTCCTTTGATGTGCCCCTTTCCTTTGGTAACATTTGCTTTGGGATTGGGGTATGGCCTTTTCTTGTTGCCTCCCTCATTGATCGAGAGAATAGGTACAACATTTCTACCCAACCCTGCCTCGGCTGTTTTGAGCATTGCGTGAAGCTCACTAATGCTCTTGTCCCACCGTTCATATTGTAATCCATTATGAACGTCTCAAACCTTTTAGTTAGGCCACTAAGGATGATTTCCGTGGCCAGCTCCTTTGAGACGGGGCAGTTAAGCCTCTCGAGGAGATCAACGTGGCTTTTCATCTTATGTAGATAACATGATACCGATTGGGTTTCTTCCATGCGACACGCGTGAAGCGCTAGGACCGTTTCAAAGCGCTTTACCCTAGCTTATTGAAGGAACATTTCCTTCAACTGGGTAATCATGTCATATGCCCCATGTTGTTCCAAATCCTTTTGGAGTTCGGGAATCATAGTTCCAAACCTGAGGCAGGAAACCTGCATGGAATCCATAGTATACTGAAGCTAAACATTATAGGCCTCAACATCCTTTGGGTTGGGTTGGTCAGGAAAGGGATCGTCAAGGACATAGATCTTTTTCTCTAGCTTGAGAACAGTTCTCAAGTTTCGAATCCAGTCCATAAAGTTATTATGGTTAAGACGATCGCTCTCTAAGATGGTTCTCAGCGATAGGGTATGGACGGTCGGGGTGGTAGCATTATTGTTTGTGGCCATTTCTACAAAATTTACAAAATTCATATTAGTATTTCTGAAAAATTACATTTTAATCATTAATACCCTTTTCATGTCTCATAGACAATTAATAATTAAAATCTAGAATCCAACGTTACATTTAAATCATGGTTAGGTGACCTTTATTTATTTAAACTAACAAGGTAATCAACATTTGACAATTGCAACCTATTGCAACTTCTAGCCTTATGGGATCGGTTAAACATCTTATGTTAGTTGGCATGTAAAATCCCATCAACACCATTGTACGCCATGCTTTGGTGACCCTATGCACATGGTTTCCAATTCAAGTCGTCCTACTTACACCACGTGTGAGTTTACACATAAAAGTGGTTAGGTGACCTTTATCCCACAAATATGCTAAGCCCACCTCAAACACACAAGTTCCCTTAAAGTGGTTAGGTGACCTTTATCCCACAAATAGTTCTCAAGTGATTCGAGTGTCGTGTAAAAGAATGGTGTTAAACTTGTTTCCAAAGGGATTTTACTTTTCATTAATTCTAGTTATGAAAACTCCATGTACCTTGTATTTGCATGCTTTCAAATACATGGCACCCTATGGTTCTCTTTTTAGTAAAAACCCCTTTTATTAGAATCATTAATCCTTTTAATAACCTTTTATTAGTCACTTAATGATTAGCTACCATAAATTTTCAGCTTGTTATATTTGTTAATAAGCTTGTTATGCACATCCAAATATCAAACAACCATCATATAACAAACAACCAAACAAGCATAATGATACAATCACAATGCATAACCATAGCCACTAAGTTGACCACACTTGTTTGCCATCACAAGTGTTGTCATCTGGTCTTTGCTAAGGGTTAATCACAACACACAAGATAAGATCTACAAAGACCCCCACTTGAAGTTGCATCCAAATGCTTCAAGTCCTTCTCTTTGTGTCTTCCCATTTTGCTTCCAACTTGTGCATCCTCTTTTACAAAATTTATATCTTAATACAAATTTTTTAATAAAAGAAAATACACTTAATCTATCTATTACATCACAATTAAATGAATAAAAAAATTACAACCATTAAGAAGCACAAAAGAATAATATTACAACCCATAAAAATGAAATCAACCAAAACCAAATCAACACAAGAACATAGGATCAAATATATGTGATCAGCTAGCTATCAAGAAGAAATAACAACCAAAATAACACATATGAAACTACCTTTGTAGAGCTGTGAAAAACGTGTGATTTGATGAAGATGATGATGCTCTTGAACGACCAAAACACCTAGGAAAGGTGTCCTCAAGCTTCCATACCCACAAGCATCAAGAAAAGACCTTTCTTGCTAGGATTTGTACACCAAAACGGATCAAGAAGGGCTGCTGGAACCCTATTCCAGTCGTGAACTTTTTCAAGGTTTAGAGAGTTTTTTTGCCTTTGGTCTTTTTGCATGTAAGAGAGAGTGAGAGGTTGAGTGTGGGACTCTCAAGAGTGTCTAGTTCCAAGACATAACAATGAACCAACCCCATCAAGGGGGGCGGCCGAAAATGTCTTTAAAATTGGGTTTTCCACCCAATTTAATCACCCACTTTTTATTTGTAAGTAGTCACTACATTAGTTATATAATTAACCTTTAAATTGTATAACTCATACACTCTTTTATTATTTGATGTTTTTAACAAACTTAAGCAACATTACAAATAATACCCATGAACAAAATATCCTTATAAGTTGTTCTATCTTATATGCAATTTATTTAGAAAGCCCATTTTTCTACAAATGGTGTAATTATTTAATTGCATGATCATATCATCAATTAAATATATATTGGTGTTTGCTAAGCTTGTTATTGGGTATGACCTAACTTGGATCATAACGTACTAACCACATCAATGTTCTATGTGTCTTGGGCATAAAGAATCCAACAATCTCTCACTTACACAAGATTCATAGAAGATTGATCCAAGCAGTAAATACCGCCTAACTTGAAATAATTTAGGTGAATCAATTATTTATCCTTTTGTTATAGATGTCATGTTAAATCCAAGGTCACAAAATGACCATTCCTTGTTGATTTAACTTAATCAGGCCTTAGACATCTTGCTCTCAACTAATAAGAGGAACAAATTCCATCTTGACTACATATGTTTCTCACAATCACCACGTGTCACACCTAAACATAGCCTTATGTACTATCCATTGTTTCAAAGAAGTGAAGAACTAGCTCAAGGTATAACACATTGGTGAATATCAAAACCCAATATGTATCTCAGGTCGGAGGATACCAAATGATATTCGCCTTTACTCAAATTACTTATTATCAATCAAGAAGATTCCATGTAGTAAAAGTTCAGACGCGGGTCAGTCCAATATTTGTATGCCACAAATATCTATGAACTTTGGTAGCAACCAATTGCTCTATATTCATGCCTTATGAATCCACCAATCCATGTTCATAATAGTCTTACGTTTATATTTGTTCCCACAAACATGATCGACTACTGACATTTAGAATAATAAACATATTCATGGATGTATACATGCTAAAGGAAACACAACTCAGAATATCACAAATAAATGAAAGAGTTAAATATTACATTGTTCCAAACTTCTAAATACTAAACAGATCAATTCCAATCACTAGAATATCGAAGTCCTAAGGCACAAGTATGACATTCATGCTTTGCCCTTTCAACGAACTTCATGAGTGGATCCACAATGTTTTGATCGGTGTGAACTTTACGAATACATATTTTTCCCTTTTTAACTTCATCCCTTCTATAGTTGAATCTCCACTCAATGTGTCTAGTCTTTTGATGTGCACGGGGTTCCTTGATTTGTGCAATCACACCCTCGCTATCACAAAAGATTTCTAGGGGGTCTAGAATGGTAAGACCCCCTAGATCGGGGATAAATTTCTTTATCCATGTAGTTTCCTGAGCTGCTAATGAGGCGGCTATGTATTCAGATTCTGTAGTGGACAATGCTACCACGTCTTGTTTTGAACTCTTCCATGACACTGCTCCTCCATTCATAATGAAGACATACCCCGATTGTGATCGAGAATCATCTCGATCAGTTTGGAACTTGCATCCGTGCAACCCTTTACAACGAGTTCCTTTTCATCAGATCCGTATATTTGAAAAATATCCTTAATCCTCCTAAGGTATTTTTGGGTACTTTTAACAGCCATCCAATGGATATTACCTGGATTCTTCTGATATTCCTTGTCATGCTTAACGCGCATGACACGTCTGGTCTAGTTCATATCGTCGCATACATGATGGATCCTATAGAAGATGCATATGGGATGTCCTTCATTTGATCTTGCTCATCCTTTGAGCTTGGACATTAAGATGTACTCAATATTATCCCTCTTTGAATAGGTACCATACCTTTCTTAGAGTTTTCCATCTTGAACCTTTTCAAGACTTTATCAATATTTGCACTTTGGTTTAGACCTATCAACCGCCTCGATCTATCCCTACAGATCTTTATTCCCAAAATATAGGCGGCTTCTCCGAGATCTTTTATGGAAAAACAATTTCGAAGCCAGGTTTTAACACCTTCCATGGTTGGAATATCATGTCCAAAATGTAGTAGGTCATCAACATACAATTCTAAGAATGTGATTATGCTCCCACTAGCCTTCTTATATACACTAGCCTCGTCAGCGTTCTTGATGAAATCAAATTTATTGGTCTCTTCATCAAAACATTGATTCCAACTTCTCGATGCTTGTTTTAATCCATAGATTGATCTCTTTAACTTGCATACTTTATTAGGATGTCATGGATCGACAAAACCATCAGGCTGAACTATATGGACAGTCACTTCGAGATAAAGACACTCAAAGAAGAGACAATCAGATAAAGCTGAATCAGACACTCAATCATCTGATTATGAAAAGGATTCAAAATTTAAAAAGTCTCAACAAAAACAAAAGTAAATACCAAAGGAGAAAACATCCACTGATGTTCAACCTGTGAAGAAAAGAACAGCATTCACACAATCAAAAATACCTCACAAACGAGTGGATTTGACTGAACAGTAACCAAATGCTAATGATGCTTTGATAATTTTAAAATGGGAACTCATGTACCTCATTCAAAATTAAAAGATAGTGATAGTTTCAACAATAGAATCATTATCAAAACCAAAGCAACACTTCAACAAAATTAAGGTGAATGAAGAAGAGATTGAGAAACCAGGAACTAGATCATCAACATCATCTTTAACAAAATCATCCTCACCTGAAACAACTCAAAATGAATCAAACAAAACTGAAACTAAAACTTCAAGAATTATTCATGAAGGAGTAACAATTTTAGATACTGCTGGCAAACCCAAGATCATAAGGCTTAGGTTGTCAATTCTAATTGATTTCTTTCTGTGTGCAGGAACAATCTTGGAGAACTGACAACAAGTGGTATGTTGACATTGGTTATTCAGGAATATGACAGAAAACAGTTACTTCTCTATGACTTCAAACATAAAAATGCTTCATATCTAGCATTTGGTGGGGATAAGAAGGGAGGTAAAATTGCTAGTGAAGGAATGGTAACTAATGGTGTGCTCAAAACAATACCATTTTATTTGATAACACTAACTGTTACATTCTTAAGCTAGATTTTTCTATTCCAAAAGATTGGGTCCTACTTAAAGTATCAAGAAAAGGAAACACATATGTTTTGGATATGAACAACACTTCTATCACAATACATGAGACATGCCTCCCATCTAAGTCATCAAAAGATGAATCTCAATTGTGGCATAGAAGGCTTGTACATTCTAACATGAAGAACATGAATAAATTGGTGAAAAATTTAGTCATTGCATTGCCAAAGAAAGAGTTTTATTATTCAAATCATTGTTCTTCTTGTTATAAAGAAAAACAACATAGAGTGTCTTATAAATCCGAAACTATCAATACAAATACTACACCACTCAAACTGCTTTACATGGATTGTTTGGTCTAACCAATGTGGAGCATTGGAAAGAGACAATATTGTCTTGTGATAGTGATGATTTCACTAGATTCACTTCGGTCTTTCTTTAAAACAAAAGAGTGAAACATCAGAAACATTAATGGACTTTGTCATCAAGATTAAGAATCAACTTCATTTAAAAGTAAAAATTTTCAGGAGTGACAATGGTATTGAATTTGTTCATTCTGACTTGGATTTCTTTTGCAGGAATAAAGGTATTGCAAGGAAATTTAGTGCACCAAGAACTCATAGCAGAATGGAGTGGCTGAAAGAAGAAACATGACACTTATTGAAGCAGCCAAAACAATGTTAGCTGATTCACAACTGCCTATCACCTTTTGGCTGAGGCAGTGAATAACAACATGCAATGTTCAAATTAGAATATGATTGTCAAAGAACATAACAAAACACCTTATGAGCTTTTTTTAAAAGAAAACCATATATAGATATCTTAGAGCTTTTGGGTGTCATGTATCTGTTTTAAACATAAAAACAATTGGAAAATTTTCAGAAAAGGCCTATGATGTTATCTTTGTTGTATATTCTTTACATCTAAATCTTACAGGGTCTACATTCCATAACATAATATGTGGAAGAAACTCCTAATGTATCTTCTGATGAATCTGTATTTACTAAATCAGTTAAATGATCATCATGGTGTTGATATAGATGCTTTTACAGAGTCATTTAACTCTGGTTATTTGAATTATTCAGGATCTGATGATACATGCTATCCATTTGTTCCCCCAAATTTGAATGAAGTATCATTATCTGCTGATCCTCCAAGGAAAAACACTTCAACAGCTACTGACGCTGCATCAGCAGATGTACACTGTGTATCCAGAGATATGCATAATGTATGATCAATTGTACAAGACTCTCAAGGAGATACAACAAACATTAGAAATGATTCCTCTATTCCTCATATTCTATCCGAAGAAATTCATGTAACTCCTACGGATGAACAAAATGTTTCTGAGAAGTTGTTGTAACTCATAAGGAAGAACAAAATGCTTCAGGAGAAATTACTATGGAAGACATTAATCATTCTCCTAATGTCCAAACTGAGGCAATCAATCAATACCTAATGATGCACAAGAAGAACACTTTTACTACATCCTAAAATCACAATCTGGATTGGATCAGTCTTCAACAATGGATATGACTAACTTAGAATCATCTATTCTAGTTGACCCAAACCATCAACAAGAATCCATATGACTTATCGAGTCAACATATCATTAGAGATCCTGCCAAAAGAATTAGAAGAAGCCAAAGTAGAACTGTCCCTATTTGTCTTTTCACTTGTTTTCTTTCATAAGTGGTTCCTCCAAACATCACACCTGCTCTAAAAGACAATAGCTGGATTGAAGCTATGCAAGAAAAGCTTCAACAATTTAGAAAGCAAAGCTTCAACAATTTAGAAAGCAAAGCTTCAACAATTTAGAAAGCAAAAAGTGTGGACTCTAGTTTATTTACCTGAAGGCCAACATCCAATTGGAACCTGAGCACTACCATGGCTCTTGGATACATGAAAATTTTAAAATTTAAACCTTCTAGTGCATAATTGTCATGAATACAAAGTCAACAAGGTCCAAAAGCAATAAATGTTTCTAAGGAGTGGACTTGGACCATACAATAAAATAAGTTTCTCATAGTGCACTTCAAGCATTAGCAGAAGCCACAGTACTTTTTAAGTATCAGCAGAAGCTACAGTGACTTTGAAATGTTAGGAGAAGCTACAGTGCATTTCAAGCGTCAGGAGAAGCTACAGTGTATTTAGCGTTAGCAGAAGCTACAATGTGAAAACTTAATTAAATTTGTCCATCCGTAGATTGGTAAACTACGGATAAGCCAGTACAAAAAGTATAATCCAATTTCATAGATTTGTAACCTATGAAAATTTATACTTAATTAGCAAAGTTTTTAAGTCATCTGCAGATGATATACGGAATCCGTAGATAAGTGCGAAGAACTAAGAACTATGGAGAAGTTAAATTTTTAAGGGTCCCATATCATTAAATAAATGAAACTAATGTATCTGAGAGAGTATAAATGATGTTCTTTGACTTCAATATCATTATTCACTTTTTTAGAACACTTTTTCAGACCTAGAAAAACACTCTCAGCAAACTTTTCCCCCTTTCTCTAACATTCAAAATCACCAAATCAAAACATCAAATAAACATAACTATGTTCATATCACTGTGTTCAAGGTAAAACATGTCGTAATGTTCAATAATGAACCGTTGATTCTTGGTTATTCTCACAACTGTTCGCATTCTCATGTCAATATTGTTGATTCTAACGTAATCTTCTTTATTCTTCTGAACAGATGGCTAATCGATTTGCAAGAGAGCACAATGTGTGTGCTTTCTTAAACCTTGACGACCCTGTCATAGAAGGGTGCCAAGACATTATTCGATATCTAAGAAGATCTAGGCTGTTTTGTGCCTTGTGAGCAGAGCCAGTGATTCATCAATCGCACATTACTGATTTCTGGAACTCCATCTGAATGGAAGAAGATGGAGAAGTTATTGTGGCGGATGTAAAGAATCAAAGACTGAAACTAGATGAACCGACAGTACGAAGGGTTCTAAAGTTAGGAGATATAGAAGTGGACACCCTGATGTGTTTGAAAAAGTATACATTGAGAGATTGTTCAATCTAATGGGATATGTTGGTGACTTCGATGTAAAAGAAAGGAAGACTTTGCAAGCCATACAATTTTTATGCCACACTTATCTCAAGTGCATCTCTAACAGGAATCTAGACTTGACAGACTTTCATGGCATTTCTTCGGGCATTATTAGTGTCTTTGAGAGAAGAACATACAACTACACAAAGTACATCTTCAATTACTTATGTGACCACATCAAAGTGCAGAAGGCTGACAAGATGTACATGTTTCCAGGTTTTTGCAACTGATCATCAATGCTGATCTGCCTAGGACTGCTACAGATGGTGATGTGTTTGTTCAAGCTCACCTAGATAGATCTGTTATAAATAAGATATCCGGGAAGTATGAAGGAGGAGACATGTCCATGTTTGCTCATGTGGTAGATGCAAATGCAAACATCCCTCAAGAATTAATATGGAAAGAAGTTCAAGAGAGCTCATCTACTAACTTTGTACAAGCATCATCTTCACCTCTTCAATCACCCATTAACCAACAACCTCCAACACCATTATCATAATATCCTGTCAGCCAAAATACCCAACCAATCTCTCCAATCCACCCTTTATCACAAGATTAACCCTAAACACCCCAATCATACTATTCAGCCAGTCAAAACACTTAGCCAATCTCTCCATTTTTTCATCAATCATCTGAGAGTGTGTATACTGAACCCCTCTCTGTCACTCAGTCTCTTAACTCAGTACACTCTAGTGAGACTGATTTGATTTCTCAAGCCAGCACCATTCCATTCTCACACTCCAACTCTCAATAACCAGTCACCTCAAATCAAACTGAACCTTTCGTGCTCAGTATAGATGTTGAACAACAATCTTATAAAGATAAACCCATTCTAGCTGAAGAGGCATGCTCTAGCTCAGCAAGTGTAGCTCATACTAAAGACCATAATGGTGAGATTGCTATCAGAAAAAAGAAGAAGAAGCAAACTATGTGGATGTAATTCCTTACCATGAAAATGATGTAAGTGATAATGATATCCTAGTGAGCAAAAGTTATTAGGCTGCCGAATACAACAAGCTTGTTATCTAGTCTGACTGCAGAAAGCATAGAATTCAAGAGCTAAAGGGCTAATAAAAGAAAAAGATGATCAGCTGATGTAGCAAGAAGCAAGAAGTAAAGGATTAAGAGAATATTTTTATGCAATAATGAAGTTATTAATGCTCTTCTTCAACAAGAATATGAGCTTAAAGAATCAGTGAAGTTTGAGAGAGATGAGAATGAGAAGTTGATGCTGAAAATGATCAAGTAACTAACTCTCTCTCTCTACTCAATCAGCTTTGATGGAAAGAAAAGAAGAAGAGGTGAGGAGCTAAAAATGAAAATATGTGTATTGGAATCAAATACTGCTCCTACAACAAATCAAACAAAAGAAGCTTCTAAGATCACAAAGCAAATCATTCGATACAGAAGGAAAAGGAAGTTCTTGGGTCTTCTAAGAAGGAAGTGATTAAGATACAAGATTCACCAAAAAGGACTAAATCAATTGATTCTTCATCCTTAAAGCCCATGTCTCCTGCTGAAACAACAAGTGATGATGAATGGAATGAGCTCTCAAAGAATGAATCTGCCAAAGAACAAAGAATAAATGGCTGATGACATGCTGACCACTAGAGACATACTTGAAGAAAGGCCAGAATCCTCAATGTTTATGACTCAAATAAATCATGGCTTTCTGTATGACATGGTGAAAAGGATGAGCATGAGTGAAATGAAAGATGTGCTAAAAGATTTTGAAGTGGCTAGTTTCATGATTCCAAACTACAACTATGAAACATTCGCAACTTATTAATCAATTCATAAACTGAAGAAGGAGTTGGGTCACCGTAATACAGTTAAGTTCTCCAAATACAATATGATATGGTGGTTACAGGGTCATAACTACAAAACATATGAACTCAAGGGAAGATAAGTTGGTAAGCTAAGGAGTATGATGGAACAAGTCATGGCTGTTGAGCTTGATACAGGGGTAAGATTCAGAACTGAAGCACCAAACCCATCCCGAGAGCAACAAAGCAAACTTTCTCCTGATCCTATTACTTTTGAAACTAAAGATCAGCACAAAGGAAAAGATGAGCTTATAAGAGAGCCTAGGGCAGTTATCCCTGGAAAAGTATGGCCTCTGGGTATGACTATGAGAGAGATCACTGATGAAAAATCAACTGTAATCCAGTTATTTGACATCTCACAAACCCCTCTACTACTAAAGAAAACGGGATTATGGCCTAGAAATATGACTCAGAGTGGGATTGTGCTATAATCAAAAGAGTATCTGGTAGAATTGAATGCTACCACCTACTTGAATCAATCTTAGAGCTATCTGATGCTGATATTAAAGACCTGCAAAGCCTGATCATCTCCAATTACCTAATAAGCCCAAGAGAAAGTGATTTCTCTATGATCATAGGAATGCTGAAAACTAAGTTCAAAGATGATGTTGTCAAGGAAGCAAAAGGGAAAATGTAGAGCACAAGAAAAGACTGCAAAGGAAAAGAAGATCAAGTACCAACTCCTCTACTCTTGTTGATGATGAATTCCTGAAGATGGTTGGTTACTCCCATAACTGAGTGGGGACATGTAGAAAAGACTAAAGAACTGGTGCTATAAGAAATAAATAAAATAAGAAAGCTACAAGCATAAGGCTATTTGACCCAATTGAAATAAAGCTTCTGCATTCAAGCAACATTTCATATCTACATGACAAGTTCTTTCCAAAACTCAATGATGATCAAGCTCAAAATGATCTCAACTTGTATTTGGATATCATACAAGTCACTAACAAACTGCATGCGAAAACATATAAAAGAAGACGATATGGCTAGTATGTTGAAAGGAACTGATATCATGGAAGTAACTGAGCTAAGAATGTCAGAACAAGATGAGCTAGAAATAGTCAACAAACAAAGTGTTCTGGAAACTCTAACAACAGAAGAAGACATTATAAGATTGAGCTTTGACACACTTAAGAAGACACGCAGAATGGAGATCAAGTACAAGTATGAAGATCAAAAGGATGCAGTATCCTACTTTAACAAGAAGATGGTGTCAAGATTGAAGGAACTTTCAGTTTTGAAAGGATGATTACAAGTGTCTAAGCCTAAGGGGAGTATTGTTAGATCTAGGAATTATAGGTCTAGATTTTTTGTATACGCTTAGAACTTTAATCAATAATTGTACTGAACAATTGTAATTCTTATTATGCATTATATTAGGTTAACCCATATGTGTATTGATCCTTGTATGATTGCAGGAACAAACATAATCTTCGTCAATTACTGAAATTGAATAAGTGTAAGAAACATTACGATGAACATTTTGTTCTTCTATAGATATGTTCTTACAAAAACAATCATCCGAAGATCTTCTTCGGATGAACAACCAACTAAAGTCAGAAGTGAAGATTCATTCGGAAGAACAAAATACCTTCGGAAGAACAAGACTCCTTCGGAAGAACAAGACTCCTTCGGAAGAACAAACATCAACGAAAGACCATATTCTTGCAGAGTCCAAACACTGTATTTAATAATACAAGTGTTACAAGTCAACAAGTCAACATGATAGCTATGTGAAGCCCAAAAGATCCGGTGTTTCATTAACAGAAACACACATGCCTATATATATGGATCCTAGGTTTCACATCAAGGGGATGGCGAACATGACATTAGTCACACGATCACAAACAACCAAACATCAAATCACACAAACACAAGTCCTAGCAGCCGTCATATCAACATGAATACATTCAAACAAAATTTCTTTCATTCATTATGTATTCATCTGTAATCATTAACATCTTTTAATGAAATACATTTGAATCAACTATTTTTGTTTGATTATTAATTGTGTTCTTTTTATTGTGTTTGTTATAATCATTAATCATTATTATTGATATTAAATTGATAAAAACAATTAAACAAAGTTAATGTTGATTCCGCAAACATTGACTTCACTCAAAAATTAACACTGATAATTCCTGATTGCGATCCTTGGATTCATTCACAATTGGTAACAGAGCCAGAGTTGATGGATTCATATTAATTTTTACGAGATTTCATGGTTAGATTGCTAAAATTGGTGAAGATCTGAAGAAAACTTGGTGAAAAAGTTAGTGTGTTCTTCATGAGAAATCCAATGATTTGGATTCATCAACATAATGTTACAATAGCAATTTCATCAACTATCAATTCAACAATACAAGATCTGATGCGGACCTTGCGAGAAAGCGAATGAAAGAGGCTGCCTCAAGGATCAAGAAGCAATGGATTGCTTGCGAATGAAAGGAGATACCATAGGCAGCTTTTGCGAATGAGAGGAGGCTTGCAATTAGGGTTGCGATTAAACCCTAGCTGCCATCGCTAGGTTTTAGTGGAATGGAAGGGGGTCATAGGTGGCCATTCTCGGCCAAATTAGGGTCTGCGAATTAGGGTTTTTGAGAAGATGGATTGTGAGGTTTTCGCATGAATTGGACTCAAGGATTAATGGATTGGGCTATGATCATTAAAACCAAAAGAAAATGGGGACTCGGGTTTATTTGTTTGGGCTGCCAACATGAAGAAAAGAAAAGGTGAACTCGAGTTTATTTGTGGGCCACCAACATCAAAAAAAAGATGGACTCGGGTATAGCTTAAAGCTATAAAAGCAAGCTATAACAACCAAAACAAAACAAAAACTGGTCGTTCTAAAGTTTTGAAGATCTCGCTTCCGCTCATCAACAACTAAATTCTTGGCTTTGAACAACTATTCAAAAGAATCAACATCAAGCTTCAATTCACATCGGAAATCTACAATTTAAAGGGATTATTGTTGGGTATTATACCTTTGAAGAAATTAAAGATTCTAATATTATTAAAGTTGAAGACTTGAAGAACAAAAGCAAAGAAATATTAGTCTAGGGTTATTTATAATATTGTAAATGCTAGATTAATAAAAGTATTAACATATATCATAATTGTAAAGGGTTAATGGTTCTTCACAAAATATGTGGGAATTAGTTTGATCACCTACAACATCATATCTGCTAAATCAAAATTTAGATTCATTGAGCTTGGATCTTAGGATTCATCTCGTTCAGATCTAGAAATCAAAATTAAGATGTGTGAACGTGTGTGAATCAAAGAACAAAGATATGGATAATGATAATATGTTATGATTTCATTAATGTTGATAAACAAGTTACAATGAGAATCATAAATGGCTGGTGAAATCAAACCCACCCAAAGGAGAGGATTTCTCCTTGGGTGGTGATTTACACCATGAGAAACACACACACAAAAGCCATACTTGAAAAATGCACTAGTGGGTCTATTTATATCATTATTACACATGACCTAATTTTGAATTTTCTAATTGTCTTGATCTTGACTTTGTCATGTTAAATTGTCTTGTATTGTTTTTTTTGTAATCAACTTGGTCTCTAAACTTGTACAATGAGATCTTCAGTTGGCTGTAATTATGATTTGGTAAGCTTCAGTTTATTCCATTATTGAACCCCAACAATACTCCCCCTAAACCGATGTTTGCCAAAACTTGAATTTGAAGATCTTCTCTGTCACATGTCTTCTTGATCAATTGATGTTCAGGCACAAGTCATTGATGTTCTCCCTCTCAGATTAAGCTCCTTCTATATATATCTGACAAAGGTTAGAATCTCTTGAGAATACTTCTTGGTATTGGATATGGGTTGTATCACTTTTGGATATAGTTCATATGACAACTCAAGGATTAGAATGTATTAGGCATATGGTGAGGCTTTGAACTTCAATAAACTGCATCAGGAACATGAATTAATGTTGAACACACTTCCACTCTTTTGAAATAACTTGATAAATGACATTCTTCAGATAATGAGTACTCGCTTGATTAAAGTCCGGTTAATTGTCTGCTCAGTAGTCAGACACGGGTGCAAAACATCATTAAAAAATATGAGCTCAAGTACTTCAAAAAGGGCATCTGATAGTTGTACATGTCCCTGGATGAATCTGTGAAAAAGTGACCAAAGTTGATTTCCTTTTTTGCTTTCATGATCAAAATGGATGTGCTTGTTGGTTGCAATCATCCACATTCATGTTTTTATTTTCTTTCTGAACTCTTGTTCATAAGCTATTCATAAGCATTTCTCGCAACACATCCGCATTGGTTTGCAAGGCATCCATTTCATTTCAATGCATCCGCATTTGATTTCAAAGCATCCACATTTCTGCTTAAAGTACCAGCATTGTATACAAGTCAACTGCATTTGGTGAGAAGGCAGCATCTGTTGCCAAGTCATCTGCATTTGGTGACAAGTTCATCCGCATTTGTGTATAAACATCCGCATTTGTGTATAAACATCCGCATTGTGTATAACACATCCGCATTTGTGGATAACACATCCGCATTTATGTATAACACATCCGTATTTGATGAAGCTTCATCCGCATTTGTTTTTGTTTATCCGTATTTCTTTTCAGGCTTCAACAAAAATGATTTTACACTGCAGTGCAAGTCGGGAAATCAGCAGTAGCTTCTATTTCTTCATTTTTCTTTGTTTTTAATGATAATCATGTTCAATTGCATCGAATTTTGAAGGAATAATCCAGAGAATGATTATATTTCTTCAAATCGTACCATACTACAACAGATCTGATGATTTTGAGATGAACAAATGTGTTTTCTTCTTTTTTGATGTTAATCTTGTTCAATTGCATTGAATTTTGAAGGAATAATCATGAACATGTTCACGATTCTTCAAATCGTACCATAGTTGAACATATTTGTTGGTTTTTCTTCTGATTTTAGGTATGAACATATAGGTTTTTGATGAACAGGGACTTTGTTCTTCAGTTTTCTTCTTTTCTTCATTGTTCTTGACATCATTAAACATGAAATCAGATCTGAAAACTAGATAAATCTAGTAACCAACAACTCTGATACCATTTTGCTAAATCAATTTTCAGAGTCATTGAGCATGAATCTTAGGATTCATCTCGTTTAGATCTAGAAATCAAAATTAAGATGGGTGGACATGTGTGAATCAAAGGAATCATAGATGGCTGGTGAGTTCAAACCCACCCAAAGGAGAGGATTTCTCCTTAGGTGGTGATTTACACCATGAGAAACACACACGACAAAAGCCACACTTGCAAAAATGCACTAGTGGGTCTATTTATATTATTATTACAACATGACCTAATTTTGACTTTTCTAATTGTCTTGAACTTGACTTTGTCATGTTGAATTGTCTTGTATTGTTGTTTTTATTGTAATCAACTTGGTCTCTGAACTTATACAATCAGATCTTCAGTTGACTGTAATTATGATTGGTAAGCTTCAGTTTATTTCATTGTTGAACCCCAACAATATCATCATTCATGAATGATGATTTCAACATCAAATCCATAAACATCAAGCATTAAACACTTTTGTGTTCATCATTATTATATTTTAGCATGGAATCATCAAGTTTTGTTATTATCAATTTGAATCGTAAGATCCATGCTCATTGTTCTCGTTCATATCGGGAACACACATTCCATATCACCGATGATTTCATATCTATCTTCTATGTTATTTGTTGTTATGTTCAAGCTCATTATAAGTCTCTTATTATCATCCTAATTGGATGAAACTTATGTAATTTGTGATGAACTAAGGGTGTGATATATATTATATTAATGTTATGGTGGTCTTGAGAAAACTTTTGATGGGTAGCATCTACATTTGAAGAAGAAGTTATATATTTATGGTTTGGGATTGTGATTTGTCAGGATCGTGTACGTACGGAATACTAACGATTCTGCCTTTATACCGAAACAAATAGTGCGAAATCCTATTTTATTGGTGATCTGATCAGTGAGAACGTTAACCCGATCGATATAAGAATAAACTAAACGTTAAGAACTCGTAGAATCAATCAGGGACAAACTATGAACTTGGGCTGGCTTTCTTGGACGTTCTAGACAGCTAGGGTTCGTGAAAGTATCAAGTGTTGTTCAATTGTTATGTTTTTTCATGAATTAAGTGGTATTTATAGGTTAGGGGTTTCCATTCGTACGACTGAACCATTGGCATGGTTCAGTCGTGCGACTGGATCATGCGATTGATCCATACGGACGACTGAAGGTTTAGTCGTGCGACTGAGTCAATCTTATGTCTCAATCATATGACTGATCCAGTCTCCTAGTTCAGTCATGCGACTGGTCCACAAGCATGATGTATTCATGAGTATGGTCCATAAGTATGGGCCATTAGCATGAATACTCATTCGACTCGGTTGAACACATTACTTAATCATTATTGACTTTTAATTGTGTAAAACTGTTGATCCATACGTACCTAGTTTGCGGTCTTAATGTAATATGTCTGTCATGTCCTAAATGTAATGAAAGGAATGAGTTGAATGAAACATATTATGTGGTTGTTGATCTTAATGTCTAATGTTTCATTGTATGTTTTAATGTTTATTATTTATTAACGCATATTGAACCAACTATATAGGCTTGTGGTTGTTTGAATAGATCTTAGTCGAGTAATTATTGAGAAACATATTCAAACTTAGTCGTATGAAGTCTTCATGCGAATGGACCATGCTAATGGACCATACACATGAATACTTCATGCTAATGGACCAGTCGCATGACTGAACCAGGAGACTGGATCAGTCGCACGACTAAGACATATGGATGACTCAGTCGCACGACTGAACCTTCTGTCGTGTGATTGACTCAGTCACATGCTTTTGTCGCACGACTGAACCATGCTAATGGTCCAGTCATACGATTGACTAACCCTAACCTATAAATACCACTTAATTCATGGAAAAATGTAACACTTTGAAGAATTCGACTCCTACTCGTACCCTAGCCGTCCAGAACGTCCAAGAAAGCCAGTCCAAGTTCATAGATCATTCTTGATCAATTCCTATTCATTCTTAACGTTTAGTTTGTTGTTATATCGATCGGGTTAACATTCTCACTGATTGGATCGCCAATCAAATAGGATTCCGCACTATTTGACTTGCTATACACGTAAATCAGTTAGTACTCCATCCAGTACACGGTCCCTAACAAGTGGTATCAGAGCTTTGGCTCTTGATTTACGTGTGATTCAATCGTTTTGATATAAAAATTGTGTTTTTCACTCAAAAACGCAATCTTTTTGTGTCAAACCGTGTTTTACATGTCTGCAGGTCAAAAGTTAACGTTTTTCCGGCATACGACAATTAGGGTTCTTGAGAAATTCGTGTTTTTGCATCATAATACCTTAAACTTTCGAATTCTCAAGATTCAGCACCTTCAGTCACACGATTGACTCAATCGCACGACTGAATCCATACGCATCTCTCATACGCACGATTGGACTCAGTCGTTCATCCATACGTATGATTGAATTGTCGAGTCGCATTGTTCACCCGCACCTGACCATTCGCACGAGTTAGCCATCCGCATTGGTTCATTCGCACGTCTGAGCTATACGCATTGGTCAATCACACGAATTGTCTAATTGCACACCTTCATTCGCACAAGTAACACAGTTTGTTCTAAAGACCAAAGTCAAAAGTAATGGAGGATCAATATTCAGCATTCACCGCAGGAAGGGACTCTAGGATTCAAAATCTGTTGCTTCTAGAAAATGAAGTGGGAAATCATAACAAGCCCCCCAATCTCATAACGTTAGATGATTACCCATAATGGAAGCAAAGATTTGAGATTTACCTAAATGGAGTAGATCCCAATCTGTGGGAGTCGATAGAAACAGGATATAGCATGCCTCTAGGTGCAGATGGAGTCAAACTTACCTTAAGTGGTATGACGGACGACCAAAAGGTAAAGTACAATGCAGAGAAGAAAGTATATGCATTGCTAACTCAATCAATTCCTAAGGACATCTTCCATCAATTTTCAGAGAACAAGCAAGTTAAGAAGCTGCGGGATGCATTGGAAAAGGGGTAAGAGGGAAATGCATCGTTAAAAGTTCTAAATGCTAAAGCGTTGAAGAAGGAGTTTGACAACTTCTCGTCAATGGGAAATGAGAGCTTGGACGACGTTATTGACCGGTTCTACCACTTAATGAGTGAGCTGCACAGCCATGGAGTCACCACGTCTATGGAAGACAAAGTTTCAAACTTTGCAGATGGGTTTCCAGAGAAGTGGGTTTCCTTTGTATCCAATCTCAGACAGAATGATTTGTGGGCGAAGTTAGATATCAACGACTTCATTCTGAAGTTGAGAGAGGAAGAGTTGAGGATGAAGTACAGGGCCCAAAATTCTTCATATGATCAGAATCGGGCACTGTACAACTCAACTCCACAAGCGAAAATGTCTGGAGCGCCACATCAAACGGCATTTGTGTCGAGTTCCGCTGGTCTATCTTAAGCTACTACTTCAGGATTTGACACGTCAGGGTCGTCTTGTGCCCAATACATAGCACCTGAAGCCAATGCTACAAAACTGAAGACTGAGAATCTCGGGAATGTGACAGTGGAGGTAGCAAAGGAGTACATGGATTTTATTGCAGTGGTCCTTCACTCCTATGACGGACTAGTTGCTGGGAAGATTGGGACCTACCATCTGGCAGATGAGGACTACGAGCAGGTAGACGAGACAGAGCTAGAGAGAATGGACATCATGTGGGCCTTAGCAAGTGCTGTTCGAAGAGGCAAGAAGTTTTTCAAGAAGTCCAGACATAATCTGATTGCCACTAAGGACACAAATTTTGGTTTTGATAAGACCAAAGTTACGTGCTTCAACTATAGGGAAAAGGGGCACTTCAAACGTGAGTGTGTGAAGCCCAAGAAGACAGGAAATGGAAATCCATTTTCATCCTTCAATTGTCAGGATAAACCCACAAGCAGCCCTACTTCATCGAGCAAGGATCCTAAAGCCTTGACTGCTCACGATGACGAAGGACAAGATTGGAGCTTTCGGTTTGTGTCTATGGGAGAATCCAACATTGCTAGTGTTGAGGATCTAGATGACGACTCAGCAAGTGAAGGTGATATTGCAATGGAACTCGCGATGTCAAATGTTGAAGAAGCTACAATTGTAGTTGATCACCTGCCTAAAGAACGGACAAGTTCAACAAGTCCAGAATCACCAGAACCAGAAATGTCAGACACTGCTTTGATGGCTGATTCAAACGCACCCTCTCAGGTAAGTACCACTACTCAACTTTTCAATAATCATGCTTGTTTTCATTGTAATAAATTTAGGGAAAGCATTGATTTGAAATTTGCAAGGTTAGTAGACTATAATGATAACTTAGTAAAGGACTTGCAATTGTGCACAGAAGCAAATAGAGTCTTAAAACAAAATGAGCACAGCTATAAAGAAAAGATAGAACTCTTGAATAAACAACTTAGGGAAACTGAAGTTGTAGCTTTTAACCAAGCTAATGACATTAAGTTCTATCTAAACTTCCTAGAAGACACTAAGAAACAAAAAGTAGTTTTGGAAGTAGAAGTAAATTCATTAAAACAAAAACTGCATAGTTGGACAAGTTCTTCTCATATTGTCCAACACTTAGTGAGAGAACACAACAATGGGGAGGGTTTGTGATATAAAGTGGTACCACCACCACATGAGACCTTGAAGAATGCCCAAAGTAAACCAATAAATAATAACCCAATCAAGGATCATGTGGTGTCCACTCCTTTTGTAAGTGATCCAGATTCCACATATAATCAACTGAATCTGGCACTAAACAAAAGGATGCCACTTCAAAATCAAAAGGTAAAATGCCTAGTGTTAATCAGGATGAACAATTTGAGAGGGTAAAAGTAAAGTCTAATTCAACCAAGTTTAATTCTGAACCTAAATAGACCAAAAATGTTAACCAATCACGCGTATCATGTCCAAGTCCAGGTAAGATAAAGAGTAAAGATGCTAATAATGTTCAAACAATTAATTTCGTTAAACAAGCTAAACCATTAAAACGGGAAGTGACTAAGCCCAAACTGAATAAAGTCACACATATACTTCTCCAGAAAAATAGCTAAATCCTCAAGTCGAAAGCAGATCATGCTACAACTATGGAAAGTATGGTAACATCACGTCTTACTGTCCTTATTATCAGACACCAAAGAAAAAGGTTGAACTTTATGACACTAAAGCGAGCTCTTCCAAAAGAAGCTCCATGTCTCCACCAAAAAGGGTCAGTGAACCTAAAGTTCATCACATTAGCAAGTTGTCTGTTTACCACAAACATGCCTTACACAAAGCTAGCTTATGGAAAGGAAAGTCTATTTCTGGAAATGAGAACAGGAAGACAAATGATCTTCCCACACCCTCAATGTACAATGGGTGGAATTTATGACGTGTGATGCCTCTGGGTCACCCAAGCTAGTTAGGCTTCTGTCCCTAACCTTAACTAATATTTTCGACTGACTGTGCAGGGTGTTCGCTATAGTGCTGAGACAAACACTTGGATTGTAGATAGCGGAGCATCAAGGCACATGACTGGAAACCTGGCACTCCTATCAAACGTCAAACAATCAAAGGGGGTCATGTTTCATTTGCTGGAAACAAAGGAGGTTACATCACAGCTCAAGGGGAAGTGGGGAATCAGAAAGTGAAGTTTGACAAGGTAAACTATGTTCAACAACTTCAAGATAATTTGCTTTCTGTTTACCAAATATGTGACAAGGGATTTAAGGTAGTTTTTGACAATAAGAAGTGCTATGTCCTGCAAAGGATTATGTGATTGCGGAGGTCCAAGTCTTAATGTAAGCCTCAAGATATAATGACCTTTACATCTTGGATCTATCAAAGGCCTCCACAATGGATCATCAAGTTCAACACTTCTTGTCAAAAGCTACTGAGAATGATTCTATCTCCTGGCATAGGAGAATGGGACACATCAATCCGAGGAAGATAAATCACTTGATCTAGAATGATCTAGTGAGAGGAGTCAATGTCAAGAACTTCCAACTCCCAGATTTTGTGTCGCCTGCAAGAAAGGCAAACAGACTAAGAAGTCACAAAAGGCAAAGAAAGTTAATTCCATAGAACTGCCTCTTGAACTTTTTCACATGGATTTGTTTGGTCCCGTAAGTTCAAGAAGCATCATATGCGACTTGTACTGCTATGTAGTTACAGATGACTACTCAAGATTCTCTTGGGTGATGTTTTTGAAATTAAAATCAAAACATTTGTGTCATTCAAAGAATTGGTAACTACACTGGAGTCACTCTACAAGCTGAAGGTAAGACAAGTACGCTAAGACAATGGAACCGAGTTCAAGAATCAATGGATGGAGGAATTCTGCAAGGAAAAAGGAATTGTACATCAGTTCGCATATGCCTACACTCCACAGATGAACGGGGTTGCTAAAAGAAAGAATAGAAGCTTGATAGAGACTGCAAGGACGATGCTAGCAGACTCGAGACTGCCAATCCAATTTTGGAATGAGGTAGTTGCAAATGCATGTTATACATTCAATCGAGTTCTGTAGTCAAACGCCATGGCAAGACATGTTACGAGTTACTTCAACGAATAAGAGGGAATCTTTGTAGGATACAACATACCGAATAAGAGAGTTTATACTCAATGGGTCAAGTAGAAGTGTGGTGTAACGTCGACATTCAGAGATAACCACTCCTCCTGCTAGAAAAGGACCCGCATTCTTTTTTGACTATGATGGATTCTTCAAGTCCTTCAACATTCCTCTCTCCACTTCTAACGATGAGTTAGCAGCCAAAATGATGTATGATGTCTTAAACACACCATCACAGGACTCTACATCATCTGGTTCACTAGGTGAATCACCCACCCATTTAGGGGGAGCACTCAAGGTAAGTCACTCTTCCTTTGATGATGAAGTTGTGGAGAATGATGAGGACACTCAGGAGCAACAGGTTCCTACTACTACAAGTCCACAAGCATCTGACGTTGATGCCTCTGAGTCTTCTGAACTTCACACTCCTACTGCCTCAGATACGGAACCAAATCATAATCTTGATTCTGAGGTAGTTGTTCCCCTCACTCCTAGATCACGCCTAAATGTCTATCATCCCCTGGACAATGTCATTGGGGATGTTAGATCAGGAGTTCAGACAAGAAATCAGCTGTATTTAGTTGATTATGCATCGCTAATGGAAAAAGGGTATCTGAACGATGGTGCTTATTGTTGTTTTGTGTCTCAGTTTGAGCCAAAATACGTCAGTGAAGCCCTAAATGATGAGGCATGGGTGAGTACCATGCAAAAAGAACTTCTTCAGTTCAAGAAGTTAGGTTTATGGACACTGGTAGATAGACATAAAGGTGTTAAGGTCATTGGCACCAAATGGGTCTTGAAATGTAAGAAAGATGACCAAGGTGTTATCATCAGGAACAAGGCTCGACTTGTAGTTCAAGGATTTCGGCAAGTCGAGGGAATTGACCACAATGAAGTATTTGAACAAGTGGAAACGATGGAAGCCATCCGTATCTTCCTAGCCTATGCCTTTTACATGAAGATTAAAGTCTATCAAATGGATGTAAAGAGTGCATTTCTTCATTGTGAAATTAGGGAAATAGTGTATGCCAGTCAACCCGAAGGATTTGAGGATCCATATCATCGGGATAGAGTTTACAAACTGGGTAAGGCTCTCTATGGGCTTCACCAAGCCCCTAGAGCATGGTATGAAAAACTCTCAACTCACCTTGTGAAACACGGATTTCGCAGAGGTGTAATTGACTGTACACTGTTCATCAAAGAAAAGGATAGTGATCTGCTGCTTGTTCAGATTTATGTTGATAACATAATCTTTGATTCCAAGAATGAAGACTTATGTAAAGAATTTTGATGCAGTAATGAAGGCAGAATTTGAAATGAGTGCCATGGGAGAAATGAAGTTCTTTCTCGGATTGCAGGTGGATCAAACACCAAAGGGGATATTTCTACATCATACAAAGTATGTAGGGGATATTCTCAGTCAGTTTGACATGGAGAATGCTTCTGCAGCTGGGACTCCACTTACTACAAACCATGATGTAGCACATGACGAAAATGGTGATCTGGTTGATGCCACCATGTACCGAGGAATGATTGGATCCCTCATGTACCTCACTGCCTCAAGACCTGATATCATGTATGCGATATGTCTATGTTCAAGATATCAGGTGAAACCAAAAGTTACCATCTTATAGGAGTCAAGAGGATATTCTGTTATCTGAAGGGTACACCAACCCTTATGTTTTGGTATCCTCATGACGATGATTTCGAGCTTACCGCGTACAGTGACGCGGATTATGGCGGCTGCAAGATGAACTACAAATCCACCTCAACAGGACGTCAATTCTTTGGGAGAAGATTAGTCATGTGGCATTGTAGGAAGCAGACATAAGTTGTTCTATCAACTTGTGAAGCTAAATATGTTGCTGCGGCAAGCTGCTGCTCTCAAATCATCTGGATTCAACAGCAGATGCAGGACTACGATTTGAAATTTTGTAACACCCCTATATTTGTTGATAAATCTACTGCAATAGCCGTTACCAAAAATCCTGTCCAACATCCTAAGACCAAACACATCGGCATTAAATATCACTTTATACGTGATTGTTTTGAAAAGAATCTAATCGATGTTGTTAAAATAAATACGGATTTTCAACGCGCTGACCTCTATACAAAAGCCTTTGATAAACCATGTTTTCTATATTTGTTAGAGGTCAACGGTGTTAAAAAGAAAAGTGATGTAGCTCCAGAAGATGAACATGTCTAGTCTGATGCGTCGATTCTATCTTTCTGTTATTTTATTTTATGTCATTTAATTAATTTTTATTGGTTTTATTTCTTCGCCTATTAAAATCCTAAAAACGCAAATCGTTTACGGTTTTAGAATTTTAGGGGGAGAATAGCTTAAGTTAAGTTAGTATTAAAAAAACGAGGGAGGAGGCATGCAAGATGAAAGAAATGAGATTATATCTGAGATATCGATTCAATGACTATGGAAAATGATAGTACACAGGAACAAAGAATTTTGGACTTTAAAAGATTTAAATTGATTTAGATGCGAAATTCAAAGTATAAGTCTGAGAAGTCTAAGCAAAAATAAAAGGAAAAATGATAATAAAACTAGCTGTTACTAAGGTAACACGACGAAAGTAGACTTAGAGGTTGCTAGACCATTAGATGATGTGCCGGTAGATTCAACACAATAGATAAGTAGTCCTCTTTGGTGATACCAAGATCAAAGTAAGTTGTTTAACAAGCTGTGGGTTATCATCTTATCCCTGGTTAACACAATCAACAGAGTTCCAATAAGGGGTGACGAGCAAAGTAAACGCCACAAATGTGTGCGGATGACCTAAATATGAGCAAAGCACATGATGAAAAATGCAAACAACAATCAAACTAATAACCTATGTTGTTGGTGCTATCTGTGCAAAAAGAATAAAATTGCTTAAACAAAAAGATAGGTTGTGTGCCTCTCTGCTGTGCGGTGGCACTGACCTGAGGATAAACATAACCTATATATTCTAGAATTCATTGTTGTTTGCCGCCTCTCTGTTGTGCGGTGGTGCTGACATGAGGCTTGACTTCTCTTTGAAAGCTATAAGAATAGTTTCTTCTTGTCAAAATACCTGTAGACCGCTCAAAAATCTCCTGAGCAATGTGGATTACCATATAAGCGTGGGTTCCACAAATGCTTGTTGAAGTAATTAACCTAATGTATCACCAATCTGTGTCAAAAGTCTGTGTATGCATTTAAGTGGACAAGTATACTGACAATCATCGTGGCTGTAATTCTTGAAAGTCCAAATCAATGTGTGCATCTTATAGTACTAGTATGATTTCCTAAACTTGCTCATGACTCTCGAAGAAAACAAGAACCTAGCATCAAATGATTTTGGTAACACGTCCCGAATGTTTTGATTACTTGTATGATTCCATAATGAATCGTTCCACTTATGGTCAAAATAACTTGAAGCTGCCAGGTCAAGAAATAAATATGTTAGATTTCTATCTTAGGATTTCCACCTCACACAAAATCACAAAAACATTTTAGTTTTGTCTTTTAATGTTAACTATTTTATTTTGTTTTAACTGTTAGTCAAGTTAGTGTTATATGTCAGACTATGTTGTGGAATTCAATCTGGGATTTAATCACTTAAAAGGGTCACGTCTGAGGTGACCAAACGTTTTTAACTGTTAAATGGGTCACATCTAAGGTGACAAAATGTATTTTGTTTAAAAGGATCACGACTGAAGTGATCAAAGTTTTCAAAGGTAAAATGATCTTGTCTGAGATGATCGAATGCTCGTAATGTTATACCAAGGGTAAAGTGTCAAATGGTCATAAAGTTAAAATCATACGTATGAGTCAGTCGCACGACAGGACCATAAGTATGGACCAGCCATACGATTGAACCATACGAATGAGCCCAATTGCACGACTGAGCCACACGTATGGCCCAGACATGCAATTGGACCATCACATTAGTCAATCCAGGCAATTGGATCATAAGAATGAACCAATTGCTTGAAGGACAGTCACCGAATGGGGTAGTCACACGACTAACACCCAGTCGCACGACTCATGATGACCGATTGAGTCAGTCGCACGACTCATGATGACCGATTGAGTCAGTCGCACGACTGAGTCTCAATCACACGAACCAGCTATGCGATTAGGTCCAGTCGCATGACTGAAGGAAGCCCAAGTATAAATAGAGGGGAAGTTGGTCGCAAACCCTATTGTTCTTTTCTTCGCTCATTTCTTCGCACGACTTGTCAGTCGCACGACTGAAGGAACCCCAATCGCTCATTTCTTCGCATGACTTGTCGATACCCTGCCCAAATTTCATCCGATTGTTCTTAGACTGTGATTCTTACTTTCTAACAATTTCCAATGACTCCACAGGTAATGTGCACTGATTTCCAGTCAAATGTTCAGTCGATTAGTCATCAAAAGATTGAAATTTAAACCCTAAAACTTAACCGATGCTAACTGGACAAATAAACTGATAAAACCAAGTAAAATGTTGAAATAAAGGTTATTAGGTGCTATGTCCGGTGTTTGCGAGACTAATGCACTATTTCATGACGTCTAACATTACGATTTGCTAAAAATTTGGATTTGAATGACCCAACAGTCTGTCATCCGAATAGGCGCCCTGATGAACCTCAATCACACGACTGAGATGGGCATATGGCTCAATCGCATGACTGAGATAGGCGAATAGCCAAGTCACATGCTCAGTCGTACGTATGAGCTCAATCGCACGACTAAGCCTCAGTCGCACAGTACATTCGCATGACAGAACAGAAAGACACAAATTAAGAATTTCATATGGCTATTCTCTACTCATACTAACATTTATCCATTTTGTGTAACAGATGGCGAGTCGCTGGACCATTAGCACTAAGCACAACATATGTGCTCACTCGAATCTCACCTCCAAGAATGCTGTAGATTTCTCTGGCATCATTACTTTTCTACGGATATCGAGGATCTTCCGTGCCATTTCGACACCTTGCACACCATACCGATCCCTTCAGCAGGCCTTCTGGGAAGGGGCGGTTGTCGATAGGACCACAGAGACCCACAGGGGAGGATCTCCGTACAGTATTAGAGTTTGGAGATGATGCTGACTACCCGACCCGCTTGCACCCACTAACAGTGCGCGGATGCTTTCTACGAGCCAAGTACTCGGGGGAAATCACCGCAGGTGTGCTCAACAAGAGCAACCTGTGCCCCCAATTCAAGTACTTGGCACATGTGTTGCTTAAGTGCATTGCCTCCCGGAAAGGAGGCTTCGATGAGTTGTAGGACTAGATACAGAACGCCTACGTGGCGTTGGTGTTGAACCACCCGTTCAGTTTCTCCCGGATGATCTTCACCTACTTGATGGAGAACATCGACGCAAAGGGGAAGGAGGGATTCTGTATGTATCCTCGCTTCATGTAGATGATCAATGATCAGAAGCTCCCTCAGCTACTTAAGGAGAAGGAGGATGTTGTAGTACTTGAGGTGATGGATGACACTACATTGGGCCAGATGAAGGTTTACAGGGGGAAGCAGGTTAAGCCTCCTATGAGGAGATTGCTCGGGCACCTGGCCCAGGAGGATTACGTGGCACTCGCCAGGAGGAAGTGGCCCCACGAGGATAGTGATTTTGACATAGAGCGGATTGTACTTCCCACCGATGACTCAGGGGACGATGATAGTGGCGATGGTGGAGACACAGGCCCCACTCCATCTAGGGCCACCATGGAGATGCTGACATAGTTGGTTTCCATTAGGATTTCAGGCCTGATGAGGAGGAAGAGAGTGATGATGAGCTGTTGACAAGAACGGTGGGCAGCAGGGTGGTTGCCACCGAACATGGGATAGAGGCGGTTGGAGGACGCCAAGCTGCGTCTAGGGAGACTACTAAAGATCCTACTTATACCCCAAACCAGCTCAGCATCCTAGGGGAGGATCCTCCTCGAGGGGTTCAAGGAAGAAAAGGATGGCTCAGCCCCATGGGATGAAGACGAAAAGACGAAGGTTCACAATGACTCCTACCTCCACCACCACTGCCACCATATCTACCACCACCACTCATCCACCCACTAGCACAGCCACTCCACCACCTATCTACACCACTTCTACCACCACCACAGCTTACTCATCACCACCCACACAAATCCCACCACCCATATACACCACCTCCACCACCACCAACCACCAAGCCGGCCCCTCATCCCATACCACATTCATCACTAGATCACCTTTACCTCCAAGTGGGGTAGAGGAACAGTTGTCGGCACTAAATCGTATGATGCTAAAGCTGTTAGCTGCCGATGACGGGAAGACTGCACAGCTATGACAACTGATGGAGCTCACTACAGCATAATCACAGCACATCTCTTAACAGGCAGAGGAGATCGCCCAACTCAAAGAGAATAAAGCCGAATCAGCAAAGAAGATTGAAGAGTTGGAGTCATCTAACAGATCTATAATGCTCAAGCATAAGGGATCCAAAGAAGAGCCTTTGAAGATCAGAGAAGATGATGACAATGGTGATGACAATGATGAAGTGGATGATGATGAAGAGGATGAGGATGACACTGAGGATGGAGGAGATGATGACGAAGGAAGAGATCCATCTGCATCAGGTGCCCAAGAAGTTAGTAAGAGGCGGACCAAAAGGAATCAAGATCATGGTGCCCTAACATCAGCCCCGATAGCAGACGAACACCTGATCCAAGACAAACATAATGCATAGATGTTTATGTAATTTAAATCATGTGCAATTGAATATTGTATTAATCTTATGTCCATGAATGTTTATATATATATTAATGTTTATTGTTTTGATTAATTACTGATGAATGATGTGTTACATGTTTTAAATCAAGCAGATTCACAATTTCAGCGAGATGAATATGATGTTGCTCCCCTTCAGCAAATCAAGTTTCAACTCACAATGATACTTAATCTGCAAGGGATTTTCAGGAGGTCAGTAAGCTATACTCCCGAAGAAGGAGAAATTATTCACAACCTCACTCATGAGTAACTCGCAGAAATGTTCCGGTTAAACCCGGATGAAGTAGTTAAGGATGCCCCTACCGTCGATGTTGCTAGTCATGAGGTCAACGATATTGATGAGATAGAGATTGAAGACATCATAGCACAACACTATCCGGAATATGCTGATCGAGAGGGAAATATGGTTCCTAATTTTGGAGATACACTCGATAGTGATATGCATATTAAATTGGATACGATGGAGAAGGAAACTGAGAAATCAGAAAGCCAAGCTCAAGCCACTGACGCTGATGTTGAGATCAAAAAGGCTTAATAGGCGGCTTGTTTTGAAGAGATCCGTGCCCAACGGACAGCGCCAAAGCCGAGTGCCTACGCCAAGGTCTACAAAGTAAAGAAGCATCTTAAGGTGTCTAGCAAGATTATAATGTGGGCTTAATTTGGGGATCTTAATGTATATTCTGTGAAGAGGGAGAAGGGAATCGAGTACTTTAGATTTCCACATGATCTGAAGACTCTCCCAGGTTTTGAGCTCAACCAGTTGGCACGCCTGAACCTGCTGTATGCTGACCCCAGGAAGATGTCAGGCTGGTTTGAAGTTGCGTTGAAGAGAGAATACCACACATGATGGGTTAATTTCAAGCCTCAACAAACTACGAAGTACATTCGAAGGTCGAAGGTGGACCCAAGGACTGGGAAACCTAAAGTGGTGCTGAATTCGAGTCCACCGCATACTATGTCAAAGATCCCCATGAGGGAAATGCCACAGGACTTCACTCCCCACTTCAAGTGGTGGTATTATGACTGGCGTATAGGAGAAGCGATCATAGTATTACAGAAAGAGTGCCAAATGGAGACCATCCGGGTATTTGACCCAATGTGGCTAACCAACCTGTTAGCTAGTGATGTTTATACTTTATACAGGTGGCCATTATTCTATGATTCGCAGGATATTATACAGGCCCTCTAGTTTCAGAATATGATAAGACTCTGCTTTGCATTCGAGATACATGCTGGAGTCACAGTCGAGGAGAGCCATAAGAAGTTTGACGAGCTAATGAAGGATGCTAGACAATGAAGGAAACTAGGTCCAATAGGGAGTTTGTTGATCCATATGTACGTAGTTTGCGGTCCCAATGTAATATGTTTGTCATGTCCTAAATGTAATGAAATGGATGAGTTGAATGAAACATATCATGTGGTTTTTTATCTTAATGTCTAATGTTTCAGTGTATGTTTTAATGTTTATTATTTATTAATGCATATTGAACCAACTATAAATGTTTGTGGTTATTTGAATAGATCCTAGTCAAGTAATGATTGAGAAACATATTCAAACTTCGTCGTATGAAGTCTTCATGTGAATGGACCATGCTAATGGACCATAAGCATGAATATTTCATGCTAATGGACCAGTTGAACGAGTGAACCAGGAGACTGGATCAGTCGCACGACTGAGACCTTCGGATGACTCAGTCGCACGACTGAACCTTCAGTCATGTGATTGACTCAGTCGCATGACTGAACCATGCTAATGGTCCAGTCGTACGATTTACTAACCTAACCTATAAATACCACTTAATTCATGGAAAAATGTAACCCTTTGAAGAATTCGACTCCTACTCGTACCCTAGCCATCCAGAACGTCCAAGAAAGCCAGTCCAAGTTCATAGACCGTTCTTGATCGATTCCTATTCGTTCTTAACATTTAGTTTATTGTTATATCGATCGGGTTAATCTCTAATAAATATAAACCACATATTATATTTCATTGAACCAATTCATTACATATGTGTAAGACATGAAAGACTTTTACATTTAAGCTCATTAACTAGGAACATATGCATCTACAAACTCCCCATTGGTCCTAGTTTAATTGTCTAACATTCTTCACATGTTCTTGGAATTTCTTATACTTCTCCTCTTTTGAAACTCCTGCATGTATCTCAAATGCAAAACAAAGTCTTATCACATGTTGGAACTGTAGAGCTTGTATAATGTCCTGTGTGTAATAGAATAGTGGTCACTTGTATAATGTGTAGACATCTTCAGCTGACAAGTTTGTAAGCCACATTGGGTCGAATACCCGAATAGTATCAATCTTTCCATCTCTGTTTAGCACTATGACCGCTTTGCCCATTCGCCAGTCGTAGTACCACCATTTGAAGTGCGGAGTGAAGTCCTGAGGCATTTCTCATAAGGGAATCTTTGACATTGTGCATGGGGGACTCCACTTCAGCACCATTTTGGGTCTTCCAGATATAGGGTCCACTTCAGACTTATGGATGTACGGTTGTTGAGGTCTGAAGTTTACCTACCTAGTGTGGTATTCCTTCTTTAACACAGCCTCGAACCATCCTCACATCTTCCTTGGATTTGCATATAGAAGATCTAAACATGCTAGATGATTAAGCTCAAAACTAGGAAGAGTCTTCATATCATGAGGATATCAGAAGTACTCGATTCTTTTCTCTCTTTTTACTGCATAGACTCCTAGGTCTTTAAAACACACCCACGCTATGACCTTACTAGACACCTTCTAATGACGTTTGACTCTATAGAGCTTGGTGTAGGCATTTTGCTTTTGTGGCATGCGTTGGGCTTTCATCTTTACAAAAAAAGTTGCCCATTCAGCTTTCTTGATATCAACATTTGCGTCTGAAGCTTGGGCTTGGCTTTCATCTTTTTCCTTCTTCTTTTCCATCTCTTCCAGTTTCTCAAATGTAGCACTGCCAAAAGTATCACCCAAGTTGGTATAACATTACCTTCGTGGTCAGTGTACTCTAGATAATGCTCAGCAGTGACATCCTCGATCTCAATTTCATCTACATCGTTTAGCTTATCATCACTCGTGACATCAACTTTTGGAGCGTCTTTGACAAGCTCAACAGGATTTAGCCTGAATATTTCAACGAGTTGTTCATCAGTTAGATCATGAATAATCTTTCCCTCTTCCGGAGTGTAGTTCATAGATCTTGTGGCTATCCCTTGCAAGTCAAGAATCATTGTAAGTCGAGTCTTAACTTGCTGAAGGGGTTTGACATCATACTTGTCTCTTTGTTGAGCTTCATCTATTTGATTAAACATTAAGCACATCACACATAAGTCATTATTAAAAACAATTAAAACATAAAAAACATACATGATTGTTAATTACATTAATGTAATATACAATTCAAGCACAAAAGGCTTTTAAATACAAAGACATCTAATAATCACTTTTGTCTTGATCTGTCGGTTCTTCAGCTGGAGGAGCGGAGGATGAGGCTCCTTGATCTGGGTTTCTTTTCATTTGCCTCTCTTGAGCTTAAGGATTTGAGGCTGATGCATATGCATCACCTTCCTCATCATCATCATCCTCTTGATCTTTTCTGCTCGGTCCTCCTTCCTCAACATCTTCCTAAGAATCTTCTTCATCCTCATCATCATCATCATCATCATAATCATCATCATAATCATCATCATCATCACCATCCTTTATCTTTAATGGCTCACTCTTTGATCCCTTGAGCTTTAGCATTATCTTCTTATTCTTCTTCTCAAGCTCCTCTATCATCTTCACTGAAGCCAACACCAGCTCACTTTGACTAGTAAGTGCATGGTGGGCTCGGCCTAGAGCTCTCTTATACTGGGCACTCTTCTTGTTGAGCTCCATGATCTTCTTTGCCTGAGCTGCATTCACTTCCATCATCTTGTGTAGCTGAGTAGCTCTTAGCTCATCAGTGGCAAGCAGCCTTAGCATAATGCTGTTGAGGTTAGCAAGCTGTTCCTCTAACCCGATGTTGGGAAGAGTGGGTCTAGCTATGAATGTAGAGTAGGTGGAGGGACCTGCTTGGTGATTGGTCCTGGTAGTAGTGGATGTGGTGAATATGGGAGGTGGAATTAGATTGGGATATGGTGGAATGGTTGTGGTAGTGGTGTTGGGAAGAGTGATAGTGGTAGTGGGAGGAGTGGTGGTGGTAGTAGATGTGGTGGTGGTGGAAGGAGATGTGGTAGTGGTGCTACCTGTGGCAGTGGTGGTGGTTGTGGCATTGAAAGAAGATGTGATCAAAGTAAACCTAGGCCTTTTGCTCTTCTTCCCATGAGGATGGGCCATTCTCTTCTTCCTGGAGCCCTTTACAATAGGTGCTCCCCCTTGGCTGTTGGGCTGGTCAGGGGTGTAAGTAGGATCAGTAACATCATCAGGAGCACCCCTCGACTCAGCCTGGCGTCCGCCAACAGCCTCTTTGTCGGTGGCCATAACCCGGCTCCCGATAGTCCTCACTAATGGCTCATCATCTGACTCCTCATCTTCATCGACCAAGAAGCCCTGGTGGAAAGTAGCCTTCTCAGCTCCACCAGGTGCCTCACCACCTTGACCCTGATCTTGGTCATCGTCATCGTCGTCTTCTTGGTCTGTTGGTAGCTCAATCAGCTCAACATCTGAGTCACTGTCATGGTGATGCAACTTCTTGCACGAGGGCACCACATACTCTTCACTAGCCAAGTGACCAAATAGTGTCTTGACCGAGGGCTTAACCTGCTTTCCTTGGTAGGCCTTCATCCGACCTAGTGTCATATCATCCATAATCTCCAGGACAACCGCATCATCCCTCTCTTTCAGCAGCGATGGAAGCTTCTGATCAATGATCATCTACAGAAACCTTGGGTACATGCAAAAGCCTTCGTTGCCTTTGGCCTCTATGTTCTCGACCATGTAGGAGAATATCATCTGGGAGAAAGTGAACAGGTGGTTCAGCACCAGAGCAACATATGCGTTCTAGATTTGATCTGGCATCTCGTCAAACCCTCCCCTCCTTGATGCTATGCATTTCAAGATGACGTGAGCTAAGTACTTAACCTGGGGGCACAAGTTGCTTTTATTGAGCACACATGCGTTGATGTCCCCAGTGTACATCATCCGTAGGAAACATTCCCTAAATGTCAGAGGGTGTAGCTTGGTCGGTTGGTCACCCTCTTCACCTAGATCCTAGACTTGCCTAAAATCGGGTGCAGTAATATTGATCTCAAGTCCGAAGATCAAGCTTCGATGTTGTACGGCTCAGTGGACCTATCAACAGTAGCCCCTTCCCAGAAGGTCTGCTATAGTGATCTGTATGGAGTGCAAGGTGTACATATCGCCTTGAAGATCCTTGATCTCTTGAGAAAGGCAATGATCCCTGCAAACTTGTAAGCATTCCGAGTAGAAGCATCTAGATGAGCACAGATGTTGTGCTTGGGGCTCATTGTCCATCTGTCAACCATGTTGCTGTAACACATGAAACATAAACATTAGAGTTGTGTATAGGAGATGATAATTGAAACTTAAACTGGGTTTATCATACCGGTTCAATCTTGAAATTGAACCATATGACTGACTTCAGTTGTGCGATTGAGCCTACGACTAAGTTCAGTCATACGATTGAGCTTGTGACTTTAGTCGAGTGTTAAGCCATGCGGTTGAGTCAGCCGTGCGGCTGAGTCACCGAATGATTCAATCGTGCGATTGAATCTTGCGCCTTGCTCAATCATGCGACTGAGGTTCATTCAGAGTGTCCATTCGCATATAGTTCTATTTGACACTCTGACCTCGAATCTTGTCAAATCTTGATGTTAGACGTCGTGTTTAGACTCATTTGACTCGCAAACATTCTAAATAGAACCTAATGTTTTTTAAATCAACGATTATGTCCATTTAAGTGGTCTATTTGACGAGTTTTATAGATTTCTTGATTTTAGTCGATTAAGTCAGTTAGGGTTTGATTTCACCGGTCATTTTAATCGATTTTAGTCTCACAATACTTGTAGATGAATGACAAATCAGTTAGGAACACAATCAGCAAGTAATCAAGGTAAAATGAAATTTGGGCAGAGTGTCTACGTATGAGAGGTTTTTGAATGCTTTAAAGGGTGGTGAGAAATGCGATCGACTCACCCCTCCTTTTATACTGTCTTATTTTTCAGTCGTACGACTGGACCAATACTCATTGTTTAGTCGTGCGACTGGGGTTTAGACGTGGACCGGCTCATACTCCTTCATCCATTCATACTATTGGTTCAGTCTTGTAGTCCAATAGCATGGTTGTTCCATACTCATGGTCCAATCGTGTGACTGGCTCATACTTATGGTTCAATTGTGCGATTGGCTTATACTTATGATTCAATCGTACGATTTGCTCATACTCAAGAGTTTGACCTCATACACTTTCAATCCTTTAAAATGTTAACCTTTGATAAACATTATGGCCTTTTAACACCATTTTATCATATCAGACGTTATCCTTTTAGTTTAAAACCGATTGATCACCTCAGACGTGATCCTTTTAATTTAACACAGATTGGTCACCTCAGATGTGACCCCTTTTAGTTAGTGATTCACAGAGTACATCCAGTTGTATAGTCCGACTACTAACCTACAAACGACAAAAAAATAGAAATAACTTTGAAATTTAAAAGAAACATTACATATTTTTGTTGTGTTAGGTTGGAACAGAAGAGCTTCAAGTTAATTTGATCATTTCTGGAACGATTCGTTATGGAATCATACAGGTATATCAGAATCGTTTGGGAACCCCTTTTAGTATGCACTTTGAAGCTAGATTCTTGTTTTGTCTTAGAGTCATTAGCACTTTCAAGAAATCATACTAGAGCTATAAGATGCACACAATGATTTTGACTTTCAAGAATTGCAGCCATGATGATTGTTAGTATGTTTGTCCACTTAATTCCATACACAGACTTTTGACTTACATTGGTGATGAATTAGGTTTAATTATTTCAACAAGTGTTTGTGGATCTCACACTTATATGGTAATCAAAATTCCTCAGTAGATTTTTGAGCGGTCTACTTGTATTGGACAAGAAGAAACTATGTTAAGAGCTTTCAAAGAGATGCCAAGCCTCAGGTCAGTGCCATCGCACAATAGAGAGGTGCAAACAACAATAAATTCTAGAATATTTAGGTTATCCTTATCCTCAGGTCAGGGCCACCGCACAGTAGAGAGGCACACAACCTATCTTCTTATTAGAGCATTAATTTTTCTTTTGCACAACGCACCAACAACATTAGTCATTAGCTTGATTGCTTTTAGCAATTTTTACATGTGCTTTGCTCATATATATGGTTATCCGCACACATTTTTGGCGTGTATTTTGCTCATCACCCCTTATTCGAAATGCGTTGATTGTGTTAACCAGGGATAAGATGAGAACCCACAGCAAGTTGAACAACTTAGTTTGAATTTTAATTCACCAATGAAGCCTACTCATCTATTGTGTTGAATCTACCGACACATCATATAGTGAACTAACAACCTCTAGGTCTGCTTTCTCAATGTTTCCTCAGTAGCAGACTAGTTTAACTATCATTATTCAGTGCACTATCATTTTCCTTTAGTTTTGAATCATAATCACCTATTTGATTTCAGTTCTTTTAGCTAACCTGCCCTCCTCCTTGTTTTTTTAAGTAAATTAATACTGCAATTTAATACTAACATATGGCTATTCTCCCTCTGAAATGCTAAAACCAAATATCTTTTTGGTTTTTGGATTTTAATATACAGAAAAATAAAATAAAATAAAATAAAATAAAATAAAATAAAATAAAATAAAATAAAATAAAATAAGGCAAACTAGTCGGACTACGGACTTTCTTCTTCTTCTTGAATCACATCACTTTTCTTTTTTACGCCATTAACCTCTAAAAGATATAAAAACCTAGGTTTGTCAAATGCTTTTGTGTAGAGGTCGGAGCGTTGAAAATCAGTATTAATTTTAACAACATCAATTAATTGCTTTTCAAAATAGTCACGTATAAAGTGATACTTCAAACCAAAGTGTTTAGTTCTAGGATGTTGGAATGGATTTTTGGTTACAACTATTGCATAAGAATCATCACAAAAAATAGGGGTGTTAGAAAATTACAAACCGTAGTGGTGTATTTGCTGTTGAATCCAAATGATTTCCGAGCAGCAACGTATTCAGCTTCACATGTTGATAGAGCAACTGAGGTCTACTTCTTACACTGCCAGGTGACTAACCGTCTACTAAATAACTGACATCCCGCTGATGTTGACTTGTAATTCATCTTGCAACCACCATAATCCGAGTTACTATACACTGTAAGATCAAAGTCATCGTCATGAGGATACCACAATCCGAGTGTTGGAGTACCCTTCAAATAACGAAAGATCCTTTTAACCCCGAAGTGATGATTTACTTTTGGTTTCGCCAGATATCTGGAGCAAAGACACGTGGCGTACATGATATTAGGATGCGAGGCTATGAGATACATGAGAGATCCGATCATTCCTCTGTACATGGTGGCATCAACCAGATCACCATTTTCGTTAGGTGCCACATCATGGTTCGTGGCAAGTGGAGTTCCAGCTGCTAAAGAATTCTATATGTTGAATCAACTGAGAATATCTCCTACATATTTGGTCTGATGCAGAAAGATTCCCTTTGGTGTCTGATCCACCTGTAAGCCGAGAAAGAACTTCATCTCTCCCATGGCACTCATCTCAAACTCTGCTTTCATTACAGACTCAAATTCTTTACATAATTTTTTGTTTTTGGAACCGAAGATTCTGTTGTCAACATAAATTTGTACCAGCAGTAAATCTCCATCTTTTTCTTTGATGAACAATGTACAGTCAATCCCTCCTTTACAAAAACCGTGTTTCACAAGATGAGTTGAGAGTTTCTCATACTAGGCTCTAGGAGCTTGATGGAGCCCGTAAAGAGCATTGTCTAGTTTGTAAACTCTATCCCGATGATAAGGATCCTCAAATTCTTCACATCTAGTTGATAAACTCTAATCTTCATGTAGGATGCATAGGCTAGAAATTTACATATTTCTTCCATCCATGCCACTGGTGCAAACACTTCATTGTAATCTATGCCTTCGACTTGTCGAAATCCATGAACTACAAGTCGATCCTTATTCCTGGTTATGACCCCTTGGTAATCTTTCATGCATTTCAACACCCATTTAGTGCCAATCACCTTAGCACCTTTTGGTTTGTCCATGAGGGTCAATACTCCTAACTTCTTAACTGTAGAAGTTCTTCTTGCATTGCACTGACCCATGCCTCATCGTTTAAGGCTCCACTCACATATTTTGGCTCAAATTGAGACACAAAACATCGATATGGACCATCATGAAGATATCCCTTTTCCATTACTGAAGCATAATCAGCTGCGTACAACTGATTTCTGGTCTTTACTCACGATTGAACATCCCCAATGACATTGTCCAAGGGATGATAAATATTTATCCGAGATCCGGGAGTTGTTGGGATAGCCACCTTATTATCCAAGTTGTTAAATCCAAGATCAGTCTCTATAGCTGTTGGAGTATGAGGTTCCGAAGTGTTAGAGGCATCAGGATTTGATGCTTGTGTACTTTCATTGGTGGGAACCTGTTCCTCCTGGTCCATGTTAGCAGTCTCCACTACTTCATCAGCAGATGAAGATTCACTTACTTCAAGGTCTCCCCTGATGGGCTAAAAGAGTCTTCTAATGGACCAGTTGATGTCGAGTCTGATGGAGGAGTATTTAGAACAGTGTACATCATCCTAGCAGAAAGCTCGTCATCAGTATGAGTCTTTTTCAACAACGTGCATGGCGCGCCAAACGGTTCTATATACTCCAAGTTAGGTTTATGCCACTGGAGTAGTTCATAACAAGTTTTTCCATGTCTTTTGACCAGTAGGACTCGATTAAGTGTGTAACAAGCATTCGCCACTGGCTCATTCCAGAATTGAATTGGCAGTTCCGAGTCAGCTAGCATTGTTCTGGCAGTCTCTATCAAGCTACGATTCTTCCTTTCAGCAACGCCATTCATCTGTGGAGTGTAGATAGAGGTGAATTGATGTTTCTCTACAGTATGCCTCCATCCATTGATTTTTGAATTCTGTGCTGCTGTCTGATCTAATCTGCATTACTTTCAATATGTAGAGTGATTCCAATGTAGTTACCAAATGTTTGAATGATTCAAAAGTTTATGCTTTAGATTTTAGAAACATCACCCAAGAGAGTCTTAAGTAATCATTTGTTACTACAAAGCAATACAGATCTCCAGCAATGCTCTTTGTGCTGACAGGACCAAATAGATCCATGTGTAGAAGCTCAAGAGAAAGATCGATTGAATGAACTTTGTTTGCCTTGTGAAACTTCTTGCTCTATTTCCCTTTCTTACATGCTACATAAAAATCCTGTAGCTGGAAGTTCTTGACATTTACACCATTCACTAGATCATTCTAAATCAAATGATTCATCTACCTATGATTGGTGTGTCCCATTTCCTATGCCACGAGACTGAGTCCCTCTCAGTTGCCTTTGACAAGAAGCATTGAACTGTGTGATCAGTTATGGATGCTTTTGATAGATCCAAGACATACAAGTTGTTATATCTTGAAGCTGACATAAGAACCTTATCCTCCTCAATCACATAGTCTTTCTTCAACATGTAGCACTTCTTGTTGTCAAATACAACCTTAAAACCTTTATCACAGATCTGGGAGGCTGAAAGTAAGTTGTTTTGTAGTTGTTGAACGTGGTTGACCTTGTCAAACTTTACTTTCTTGTTTCCCACTTCGCCTTGTGCTATGATGTAACCTCCTTTGTTCCCAGCGAATGAAACATGTCCCCTTTGATTTTTTTGACGCTGAAAAGGAGGGACGAATTCCCTGTCATGTGCTTGGACACCCCACTATCAATAATCCAGGTATTAGCGATAGCACTGTAGCGGACACCACAGTCAAATAAATTTGTTAGTCTAAATTTGGGACCCAAGCCTTAACTGGCTTGGGTGACCTAGAGGAATCACACATCATAAACTTGACCTATTGTTCATTAGAGGATGAGGACATATCTTTCTTCTTATCGTTCTCACTATCAGACACTATACTTGATTTTTCTTTCCATCAGCTAGTTTTGTGTAAGGCTTGTTTGTGGTAAACAGACGACTGACATATGGTTTGAACTTTAGGTTCACTAACACTCTTAGGTAGAGTGTTAGATCTTACTTTAGAAAAACTTTATTTTGCATCAGTTCAATTTTCTTTCGGGGCATCTAATAGTAAGGACAATTAGTAGAGATATGTCCTTGTTTTCCATAACTGTAGCAAGATCTTGCTTTTGCAGATTGAAGAGAACTTTTATGTGATGTTGAGTTTAGTGAAGGTGTGAGGTGTGTCTGGTTTCGTTTTGTCACTACTCTTTTAGATGTTTCATCCTTATCAACAAACTTAATTGTTATAATATTTCAACATCTTTAACTTGCACTTTGGTTGGACTTTGATGATTTATACGTTTTCTGGTTAACTGTTTTAGTCATTTTAGGTTCTGAAATGGACATTGGTGAACCTTTCCTACATTAACCCTTTTAAATGCATCATCCAAATTCTCAACTGGCATCTTGCCTTTTGACTTTAAAGTAGACTCTTTCTGCTTAGTGTTAGATTTCACAAGCTTACCCATGGAATCAGGATCACTAACTAGAGGAGTAGATACCACATGATCCTTAATTGGGTTGTTATTGATAGGTCTATATTTTGTATTCAAAAGGATCTCATGTGGTGGTGGAACTACTTTGTACCCTAAACCTTCCCCATAATTTCGTTATTTCACTAAGTTTTGAACTATGTGAGAAGAACTAGCCCAACTATGCAGTTTTGTAAGGCCCCATTCTCGGGACGGTTATAGTTGGCCAATCATTGCTTATAAAACATATAATTACATTTATATTTCATAAAACATCGTAGCAGAACGTCAATACAACTTTTCATTTCATACAAAATTCTTTTGCAAATTAATACAAGCATCCATTACACATTTTATTTGTTCGCATTACAATGCAAAAACATTAACAAAAGAATGCCATCCAAAATGCCAAGTAGCTGCCCCGCGCCATCCTCAGCAAGTTTACCTGCCAACTGGAAAATGCATAAAAAGTCAGTGTTGTTGAGTGAGTTCTAGTTTTATAATAAAACAAACTTTAGATTCGTTAAAACCAATCTTTACTTTTGCATGTGATCACACATCATACGTACACATAGATAATATCTTAATTATCTTCATCATCATTCATTTCGTACTTCTGTTATCCTTCATTTTCATCTAGGTCCTGTCATGTGCTTAACCCCCCTTTAGAGCACCAAGCAATTCATTTAGGGTTATGCGACAAGGACCCCATACATCTGGTCAATCACCAAGATTGAACCCCTGTGTGCATCCTCATGGGATATTTAACCCGCACACAGTTAAGCTGACAACCCCTCAGTGGGTGTGAACCTACATACATATGCTTGATCACATAGATCAGCCCCAGTGTGCATCCTCATGGGGTAGCTAATCCGCACACGGTTGAGTTAACACTCCTCATTGAGTGTGAACCTCCATACATTTGCTTGCAAGACTTTCTTACGTTTGTTCATTCGTTAATACATGCATTCTTTCATTACGTTCCTCTTTTCATTATCTTCCACTTTATGTTACATAATACCTTTCATTTTGTTTATTAACATTCAACATAAAGCCAAGGGAAAATAACATACAATGAAAGGAACATCAACATACATAGTCAACATCATCATACAGGGCATCATCACATACATCATACGTACCATCATGCAAAAGCATCAAACATACATCATAACATGCCCAACATAACATTTAAGAACTCAAAAGTCAGCTTACATAAACCCCTAAGAACATCCCAATTCAAAGCCTAAATTACAGTTTTTCTCCAAAAAGTCAAAAATATTCTAAGTGTTCATCTGCATTTGCCCTTTTTGTTCATCCACATTTATGTTTGTTCATCCGTATTTCCCACACTTCATCCACATTTCCCTTACTTCATCCGCATTTGTGTTTGTTCATCCGCATTTCCCATACTTCATCCACATTTGTGTTTGTTCATCCACATTTCCCATACTTCATCTGCATTTGTGTGGCATTTCCCATACTTCATCCGCATTTGTCTTGCTCATTCACATTTATCAAGGCTCATTCGCATTGGTCCTCCGCATTTCTCCTACTTAATCAATTCCTATCCGCATTTCCCATACTTAGTCAATGCTCATCTGCATAGACTTTCCATCGGCATTGACTTCATCCGCATTAATTACACTTAGGAAATTTGTTATAAATCCATTCACACCGAAACATCAAACTTCAGTTCCCAATCACCATCCATCATGTTCTAAGCTTATGTCTTACCATCTAAGCCTTACAAACACCATCATATATCATCAAGCATTAACATAACCACATATCACCTCAAAAATTCAATATACACATAATCAAACATTCAGGTCCGAAACCCAATTTAATGAAAACATACAGTCATGCATTTACAGCGCCAAAATTAGTTAAAAACCAGTAAAAGAGGGGTCCTAGAACTCACCTTAGCAGCTCTTGAGTATGGCTTCTCCTAAACTCATTTGCATTCAACCGCCTAGAAACCCACTAAAAACATACCCGGACACAAGCAAACACACATAAGCACAACCCGAGGACATAACCGGTTAAGAACACCATAAAAACATGAATTCTTACCTTGAATTCGCACTTTGCTTCTTGTTTCTCTACAAAACTGAGAGCTCTCTGCTTCTTGCTACTCTCTCTCTCTAAAAACCCGAAAATTTTGTGATGTGGGTGACATATAGGCGGCCATACCACCTTTATCACCAACTTTTAAACTTTTTGTCCTTTCGACACTTTTAACCCCTAGACTTGGGTTTTAAATCCTTTTCCGACTTTTTCTTTGCTCTATTCTTTCTTTCTGCGTCTTTATAAATAACCAGGTGTTACAAGTCCACCCCCTTATTTAGGTTTCGTCCCTAGAACATGTTATTCCTCAAACAGTCGTGGGTAATGCTATCTCATCTCTTCTTCAGTCTCCCATGTAGACTCGGATCCCTTCATGTGCTTTCACTGTACACGCATAAGAGGAACCACTTTATTCCTTAGCCTCTTCTCTTTTCGATCAACGATTGCCACTGGTTGCTCCACATAATTGAGCCATTCATCTACTTTGATATCCTCCAGTGGTACAATCATATCCTCCTCTGCTAGACACTTCCTCAGATGGGATACATGGAATGTCGGGTGAATTCCACTTAACTCATCTACTAGTTCCAGTCTATAGGCCACCTCTCCTACTCGAGCAACGATTCGGAAAGGCCCTATATACGTTGGGCTCATCTTGCCTGGCTTTCTGAATCGGATGATACCCTTCCAAGGCGAGACCTTCAACATAACTGGGTCACCCACTTTAAACTCAATCAGTCTGCGTCGCTTATCAACATACGACTTTTGTCTATCTTTGGCTACCTTCAGGAAGGCCTTGATCCTTTCGAGCTTCTCGGTCGTAGCCTCGATTACTTTGATGCTCCCTAATTCTTTCTGACCAATGTCGCCCCAACACACGGGCGTTCGACATCTCCTACTATATAGCATCTCATAAGTTGGCATACCAATGCTGGCATGATAACTGTTGTTATATCAGAACTCAACTAACGGTAAGTGGTCATCCCAACTTCCTCCAAAATAGATAACACAAGCACGAAGCATATCCTCCAACGTCTGAATGGTCCTCTCTGACTGACCATCAGTCTGGGGATGATAAGCCGTGCTGATGTGTAACCTCGTCCCCATAGCATCGTGGAATTTCTTCCAAAATTTGGATGTAAACCAGGTGTTACAATCCGAAACAATAGACACCGGCATACCATGACGATTTACAATTTCCTTGATGAATAGATCCGCCAACCTCTCAGATGAATATGTCTCGCGGATCGATAGAAATTGAGCAGTCTTCATCAGACAAACAACAACCACCCATATAGCATCATACCCGTTCGGGGTACGCGGCAGCTTCGTAATGAAATTCATGGTGATGTGCTCCCAATTCCATTCCAGTATATACAAAGGTTGCATCTTGCCATATGACTTTTGATGCTCGGCCTTCACCTGTAGACAAGTAAGGCATTTACTCACATACTCCACCATATCATGTTTCATACCCGGCCACCAATAATCTTTCTTCATGTCTTGGTACATCTTTATAGCACCAGGATGAATAGAGTATCGAGTCTTATAAGCTTCATTCATAATCTTCATATGTGGATTCCTAAAATAAGGAATCCACATCTGTCCAAATCGGGTTCAAACACCAAGCTTGTTTTCTCCCAATTCCACTACTAGATCTCTCATTCTTTCAGAGTTAGGTTGATCTTCTTTCAACGCTTCATCTTGCAACTCTTTTACTTGCTTCATCACATCAGAGGTCATGATCAACTGGTAAGCTTTCACCCGAATCGGATCGGGTTTCTCTTTTCGGCTAAGGGCATCCACCACCACATTGGCTTTTCCAGGATGGTAATGGATCTCGCAATTATAATCTTTTATATGTTCCAACCATCTCCTCTGCCTCATGTTCAGGTCCTTCCACTTGAAGAAGTACTTCAAGCTCTTGTGGTCAGTGAATATGGTGCACTTTGTCCCGTAAGGATAGTGCCGCCAAATCTTTAACGCAAAGACCACAGCTGTTAGCTCCAAGTCATGAGTAGGATAATTGACCTCATGAACCTTCAATTGTCGGGATGCATAGGCTATAACCTTCCCTCTCTGCATTAACAAACACCCCAACACTGAGTAGGAAGCATCAGAATAGACCACCATATCTTCACCTACATCGGGTAATGACAGAACAGGAGCTTGAGTCAATCTCGCCTTTAATTCCTCGAACGCCTTCTCTTGAGCTTGGCCTCATACAAACTTCATGTCTTTTCGGGTCAACTTAGTTAGTGGAAAAGCGATCTTAGAAAAGTCTTGGATGAATCTTCTGTAGTAGCCTGCCAAACCCATGAAACTACGAATCTCGGATAGCATCTTTGGAGACTTCCATTGCATCACCGCCTCCACCTTTGCTCGGTCACCATAATCCCATCGGGATTCACTACATGACCCAAGAAATGAACTTTGCGCAACCAAAATGCACACTTAGAGAACTTGGCGTACAACTTCTCCTTCCTCAACGTCTCCAAAACCTCCCGAATGTGCCCGACATGCTCTATCTCGCTCTTCGAATAAATTAGGATATCATCAATAAAAAAAATCCCTGATTTCTCAAACATCAGCCAACACACTCGATTCATCATATCCATAAAAGCAATTGGCACATTGGTCAAACCAAAAGACATGACAAGAAACTCGTAATGACCATAATGCGTGCGGAAAGCAGTTTTAGGGATATGCTACTCCTTCACTTTCAATTGATGGTAACCAGATCAAAGGTCTATTCTTGAAAACCAACTAGCACCTTGAAGCTGATCAAACAAGTCATCAATTCTTGGTAAGGGGTAGCGGTTCCTTATCGACAACTTATTCATCTCACGGTAGTCTATACACATCCCCATACTACCGTCTTTCTTCTTCATGAACAGGACTGGAGCACCCCAGGGGGAGATACTCGGTATAATAAACCCTTATCAAGTAGCTCTTGCAACTGCTCCATCAACTCTTTCATCTCAGTCGGAGCCAATAGATACGGTGCCTTGGCAACAGGTTGGGCACCCGGTATCAAATCAATCTGAAACTCGATCTCATAGTCAGGTGGCACTCCCAGTAAGTATTTTGGGAACACATCTGGAAAGTCACACACAACCGGGACATCAGACAGTTATGGTGTTGGTGTTTCCACATCTTTCACATAAGCCAAGCGCTACGTCCATGCCTCATGCACTTTCCTGCCACCGCCATTGAGATTACTTTCGGAATCGTCATGACCCGATCACCATAAACCGTTACTGAACTCCCGTCAAGCGCTGTCAAATGAATCATCTTCTTATGACACACAATGTTCGCCTCTTAGTCTGCCTAAGGTCATCACAAACAGTCTAACCGAAAACTTATGACCTTCCAATTCCACATCACATCCTTCTATCACCTCAGAAATCCTGGTAGACTTACCTATGGTAGTTTTTACATCAAAAGGCGCATCTATATTCTTATTACTAACAGTCAGTTTAGCAAAGAAAGTAGCAGAAATGAAACTTTTACTAGCACCAGAATTGAATAACACAGAGGCTAAAATTGGTTTACTAGAAACGTGCCTGACACAACGTCAGGGTCTGTTCTAGCTTCCTCCTGCGTCATTGTAAACGCTTTTGTGCTCGCCCTCGGACCTTCACCTCCATTCTTCTTCACCCCAGAATCCTCAGCCCTAGGCTTTTTACATTCCCTACACATATGACCACTTTCCCCACAGTTGAAACACTTCATAACCCCACAATCTCTAGCCATATGACCAGGCTTCCCGCACTTGAAGCAGATGTCTGATCCCCACTTGCATTCCCTCGAATGCTCCTTTCCGCATTTGCCACATCTCTTTGACCCCGTACCAGATGTAACCACACGGCGGTCATCCATACATGCCTTCTTGTTACATGGGGGGGGGGCACCACCCCGAGCAAGCCTCTTCCTTTTCCAATTCCAGTCGCAACTGCCCTTCTTGCTCACCTCAGCCACCACCACCTCTCGTTCGTCATACAACCTTCCGGCTAGATCAACTGCCGACCTAAACGTGCTCGGTCGGGCAGCAATCATTTGCCTACAGATATTCGTTGGCAAGCCCTGAACATACCTCTTGATTTTTCGTGATAGAGGCGTCACCTGATTTGGCACCTGTCATGCCATTTCATTAAACCTGGTGGTGTATTGCTGGTGTGTCATAGTTCCCGGCTCCAACTGCAAGAATTCCTTTTCAACTTTATCCATCTCATGGTGAGGACAGAACTCCTCAATTACTAGTCTCTTCAACTCCGACCATTTCATTCTTCCGATAGTCCGGCTACCCTCAGCTTGGACAATATTGTCCCACCAACATAAAGCTGAGTCCACGAAAGAGTAGGTAGCAAACTTCAATTTCTGATCCTCTCGGCACTCGCTGATATTCAGAACAACTTCCATTTGTTGGACCAAAAGAACCAATGAGCCGGATTAGAAAAACCTTTAAGTCCCACAAACATCACAACAACTACTGAAGACCACAACAGCTAAAGATAACAGCTGATTACAAAGTCTGAAGACACAAGTGCTGAAGACAAAGTCTGAAGACACAAGTGCTGAAGACAAAGTCTGAAGACACAAGTGCTGAAGACAAAGTCTGAAGACACAAGTGCTGAAGACAAAGTCTGAAGACACAAGTGCTGAAGACAAAGCCTGAAGACACAAGTGCTGAAGACAAAGTCTGAAGACACAAGTGCTGAAGACAAAGTCTGAAGACACAAGTGCTGAAGACAAAGTATCAGACGTTGTCACAACAGCTGAAGAGGTCTTCTTCAGTAGTTGTGATGGTTTACCTTTCAGTAGTTTCTTGTTTCAGTATTTGTAAAACAACTGAAGAGTATGTTCTTCAGTTGTTATTGTTTCAGTAGTTTCTTTTCAGTAGTTGTAATAATAGTTAACACTTAGTATTTTTGTAAGAAGATGTCAGCTGTTTGACATCTTCAGTAGTTGTGTTAACTATCAGTAGTTTGTGATAAATTCTGTTAGATGTCACTATCAAGTGACATCAGTAGACGTCACATCTCTTATATAAGAGGTGTCGACCTAATTGTAATTGTGACATTCCGTTACCACGAAAGCGAATATTGAATGAAATATATATGCAAAATTCTCCCTATCTATAACCGTTTTTGTTCTTACATTGAATATCTTTTTGTTCTTGTGAATTGGCTAATTCATTGTTAGATTTCCGCTGCTATACTCTCTAATCAATCAAACGTAGATCACTGATCCTAACAAGTGGTATCAGAGCAGGTTAATCATTGATTGATCTAACAATTGATCATTGAAACTGCTATTTGATATCTATGTTTGATTGAATTAGCATATTTGCAAGAACTGGTTATAGATTATTGAATTTCTGACGCTTTCGTTCATTTATTTTGAGATCTCTCTTGGTTCAATTGGTTGTTGTGTTTTGTTCTAAATCTGTTATAGCTTAATTGAATTTGATTGAATTTGAGATGACTACTCCTTCTAATGATCCTCACAATACTGGTTCCTCAACCAAGCCCCCGATGCTGGTTAGGACCGAGTATAACATATGGAAGCGAAGAATGCTTCATCACTTGTCTGTTAACAGTTCAGGTTGTTGGACATCTGTGGTACATGGACCACATAAGCCTATGGTGAACAATCCGGAAACCAATCAAATGGTTCCGAAGAAGAAGGAACAATACTCTGATGAAGATCGGAAACTGTTTCAGATTGATGCTAAAGCCCATGGAATTCTGGCCATGGGACTGCCTAATGAAATCTATTCAGGGCTTATGCATCATGAAACTGCTCATGATCTCTGGAATGCCCTGAAGGAACAATTTGGTGGCACAGATGAGGTCTTAGCAAACAACAGAGAAATCCTTGCCCAACAATATGAGACATTCTCTCATAGAAAGGGTGAGACACTGACGCAACAGTTTGAGCGTTTTTCCTGCTTGATCTCTGAGCTAAAAATGGTGAAACAGGAATACACCAATAGCCAGATGAATAACAGGTTCCTCAGATCACTGCCTGAGAGATGGGACACATACACTATTTTCCTACGCTCCAGTGCAAATCTGGATAGCCTATCTCTCACCCAACTTCATGGGAAACTGCTTACATTCGAAAGAGAGATAGAGCAGAAGAGGAAACTGTCCTCATCAGGAAAGCTCACTGATGACTTTGTACCAGGGAATACTGCCTTGGTTGGTCATGAGTCAGAATATGCTGCATCTGAAAGCAATTATGATTATCATATTGATTTCTCTTCAAATAGTTTTGATCATGCATTTGTTGGTATTGAGAGTCATTCTGGCAGTAATAGTGACAATCTATGCTTCATCATGGATGATTTGAAAGGAATAGCTGATGATGATCTAGAAGAGATGGATATTCTGAGCCAAATGGCATTGATTAATATAAGATCTCAGAAGTTCTATAAGAGAACTGGCAGGAAATTTCCTGGACTCTCTGGCAAAACCAAAGTTGGTTTTGACAAGAGTAAGTTGAGGTGCCACAAATGCCAAAGGCTGGGACACTTTGCAAGAGAGTGTAGATCAACTGGATCTAACTCTTCTGCACCCTTTGTGTCTTTTCCTAGTACTAGTCCACAAAACAGAGGGCAACATCCTGCAAGTTCTGGTCATCATTCACATCCTAGGTCTCCTGCATACTTTGTCCCCCAGGGTCCAATGTCATATCCTTATCCCTGCTATTATATGCCTCAACCAAATCCTGTTCAAGCTCCAATTGCACAACAACCACAAGCATTGCCTGAACCACAACCTTCCCAATCTCATCAACAAACTCAACCTCAACAACATAGCTTCTTCACCCCAGGAGTTGTTGACTGGAGCAGTTTACCAGATGATTTGTCTGGTCATGAACAACTGTTCACTGGTGCTTGTCAACATGGTGGTGACAGTCCCTTTGGAAATCTAGATCTTATGGCTTTGGATTCTACGGATACTTCATCTACTAATGCCTCTACACCAAAGGTATCACAGGTATCCTCTGAGGCAAAAGCCAAATTATGTTCTGAATCATGCATAGCAGCATTTGCATCTATTAGAGAAGCAAATGTAGCTTTGATTAACAAGAACATTGAGCTAGAACAAACAATTTCCACAAGAAAAGCTAAATTTGAGTCTGTGCTTAATGAAAAGAATGATGAGATTTACAAACTTAAATGCCAAATCACAGATTATAAGGCTAGGGAAGAGGTACTTCTAGAGAAGTACAAAGAACTCAAAGAAACCCTTGCAGTCACCCAAGTAGAGTGTGATCGATGGGTACAATCATGCAAAGGTTTTGAAATGCTTCTTAGTAAGCAATCTGCTTCCAATGTGAAGTTTGGCATTGGTTACAATCACACTGCTCCACCTACAGATTTTACTCCCAGAGCAGAGGTAGAATCTGATGGTAAGAGCAATAACCAATCCATTTCATCATGTGATCTACTTTCTGATTCAGCACCATCAGAAGTAGAAGTCAGCACTAAGCCCTCTCAGAACCTATCAGCTGATGTTGATGGTTCCACTGCTGACACTCACATGATCAATGAGTTGATCAATTCAGGAGTTAATTCTGAAAGTCCTGAAAGGACTAGAGAGCAGATTTAACACCTGCAGTTCAAACTCCAACTACTGTCAGTACTGAAAAGAAGAAAACTGTCAGTAGAAAGAGTTTGAAGACTACTAAAGAGGAAGTCAAGAAAGCAAACAATGCTTCAAAGCACTGAAGAGCAAGTCTTCAGGTGTTTCATCCTCTTTAGTTGATGATCAACATAAGATGAAGAAGAAACCATGTGAAGTATGTGGTTTGTTCAATCATCTTACAGATGATTGCTGGTACAAAAGAGGATCCAAACTCAAACATAAAGAGGAAATTAAAGAGAAAATGGTTAAAATGAAAACTGAGTTTGAGACCACATTTGTATCAGCAACATCAAATCCTGTAACCCTTAAGTCCATAAAGAAATCCAAAAAGGAAGCGGTTAAACAGGTAACAACGGAGATTGCTCAAAAGAAGAAGGTGCAACATAGGAACTTATCAAACTCCAATGGCAATGTGTCTGATGAGCTGAAAGCTTTATCACAAAATTAGACACAGCTGGTTATGATGGTTCAACATCTATTGGGAAGAGTTAACCAATTAGATGTTCCTATGTTGAAACCACAGAAAAGGAGGTCCAAGCCAAGGATTCCTCTTCTTCACCATCTTCTTCCTCTTAGGCTGTTGTTTCCATCAAACCTGTTAGTTTACCATCTGTTGATGAGAACAGGCCCAAAACCAAAAGGTTTGGGTCTCCAAAACTAACTGATTGTTTATAATTGCAGGGTTCTTCAACATGCCAAAGTAGCATCTGGTATGTAGACAGTGGGGGATCTATGCACATGACTGGGAACAACTCTCTTCTTCATGACTACTCTTAAGGAAAGAAGGGGTTTGTTTCTTTTGGAAATGATGCTAGGGGTTACATCATTGGCAACGGCTTTGTCTCCAATGGAGAAATAAAGTTTGATGATGTTAATCATGTGGAAAATCACAAGTACAATCTCTTGAGTGTCAGTCAAATGTGTGATAAAGGCCATGTTGCTCTTTTCACCAGTCAGAACTGTAGGATTCTGTCATCCAAAGTTCTGCATTTGATTGAAAAGGTGTTGGATGACCACACTCTCCTGAGAGCCAACAGGACAGGAAGAGTGTATGCCTTAGATCTTTCCAAGAAAATAGATCTCAGAGGCAATCCTTGCCTATTTTCCAAAGCCTCTTCTCAAGAATCTAAACTGTGGCACAGAAGGCTGGGTCATGTTAATTTCAACAATATGAATCAGCTGATCCATAATAGTTTAGTCAGAGGCTTACCAATAAAGGAGTTCCACTGTGATGAAACCTGCACTGCTTGTTTAAAAGGAAAACAACACAAAGTCTCATTCCCTCCTATTGAAGAGCCTAAGTCCACTGCCTGCTTGCAATTACTGCATATGGATCTATTTGGTCCTGTGAGAGTGATGAGCATGGCAAAGAAGAAATACTGTCTGGTAATTATGGATGATTACTCCAGATTTGTATGGACTTTCTTTCTACATTCAAATGATGAGGTTGCTCAGAAGATTATTCACTTTGTGTTGTATGTTGAGAAGCAATATTCCCTTCCAGTCAAGTGTATTAGGAGTGACAATGGAACTGAATTCAGAAACCATACACTTGATGACTTCTATCTTTCAAAGGGAATCAAAAGGCAGTTTAGCATACCACGGACTCCAGAAAAAAATGGAGTAGTGGAGAGAAAGAACAGGACCCTAATTGAAGCTGCAAGGTCCATGCTGGCTGACTCTGGTTTGCCACTAACCTTTTGGGCTGAAGTTGTTAACACAGCTTGCTATGTGCAGAATAGAGTATTAGTAAATCAAAGGTTGATGAAGACTCCATATGAAGTTCTCCATCACTTGGCTCCTCTAATTTCATTTTTCAAAGCATTTGGGTGTCCCTGTTTTATTCTCAACACAAAGGATCAACTCCAAAAATTTGATCCTAAGGTGGATGCAGGGTATTTTGTTGGTTATTCATCTACTTGCAAGCATACAGAGTCTTCAACTGCAGAACAAAGATAGTTGAAGAGACTTTGCATGTGAAGTTTAATGAATCTCCTATGGACAAGATTCCACAAAACCCTGTGGAGTTGTTTGATTTGGACATACTGCAATATGTTCCTTATCAACCTCCAGCTGTTACAGATCATGTGGATAAATCATCTTCTGCAGCATGTCTTCCACCTGGTGGTATTGATGATGATGATGATAATATCAATACTCACCTATTCAAGTTTAGTGACCAACTGCCTGTGTCTGCTAATTTGATGTTCCTGTAGCTTCAGCAGTTCCATCCACAACAAATACTGATGAGATCTCTGATTCCTCTACATCTTTTGGGTTACCATCTAATTCTTAGTTTCAAGAGTCTGCATCAACATCTGCTGCTGCTGAAGGTCCTACAAATACTTGCACATATCTCATTGTTTATCAAGAACGAAGAATCACCCAATGTCTCAGATTATTGGTGATATCAATGCTGGTGTTTCAACAAGAAGTCAATTGTCTAACTTCTGCTTCTATGCTCTCTTCATCAGTCAGCTACAGCCAAAGAACTACCATGTTTCTTTGAGAGACAATGGATGGGTTGAAGCCATGCAGCTTGAGCTACTTCAGTTCAAGAAACAGCAAGTGTGGGAACTGGTTCCTCTTCCCCAGGTAAGTGTGCAATAGGCACTAAATGGGTGTTTAGGAATAAAACTGATGAAAATGGGCTTATTGTTAAGGACAAGGCTAGATTGGTTGTACAGGGTTTTCACAAGAAGAAGGTATTGACTATGATGAAACCTTTGCCCCTGTAGCCAGACTAGAGGCAATCAGATTGTTTTTAGCCTATGCTGCATTCCACAATCTTAAAGTTTTTCAAATGGATGTCAAAAGTGCATTTCTATATGGTAAAATAAAGGAAGAAGTTTATGTGTGTCAACCACCAGGTTTTGAGGATAATAAACATCCTGAATGGGTATATAAACTTGATAAGGCTCTTTATGGGTTGAAACAAGCTCCTAGAGCCTGGTAGGAGACACTTTCCACTTTTCTTCTTAAGAATAATTTCACTAGAGGCTCTATTGATAAAACTTTGTTTAGTAAGAAGGTGGATCAGGATAAGCTATTTGTTCAGATTTATGTTGATGATATCATTTTTGCATCCTCTGATCCCCAGTTGTGTGATGATTTTACAACATTAATGAAAAAGAGGTTTGAAATGAGTGCAATGGAGAATTACAGTTCTTTCTCGGCTTGCAAATTAAACAAAAGGCTGATGGAACCTTTATTCATCAGTCAAAATATACAAAAGATCTTTTGAATAAGTTTGATTTACAAAACTGTAAGCCCTGTTCTACTCCCATGTGCAACACCACACAACTGGATGCTGATCAGAAAGGTAAAGCTGTTGATGAAACACTTTACAGATGTATGATTGGGTCCTTGATGTATTTAACAACTTCTAGACCAGATATTATGTTTGCTACATCTGTTTATGCTAGATTTCAGGCTACTCCTAAAGAGTCTCATTTGATTGCAGTCAAGAGAATCTTTAGATATTTGCAAGGTACACAATCTCTAGGTTTATGGTATTCCACTGGACACTCTTGCAAATTAGTTGCTTTTTCAGATAGTGACTATGCAGGGTGCAAGTTAACTACAAAGTCAACTTCTGGTGGTTGTCAATTCCTAGGCAACTGTTTGATTTCTTGGCAGAGTAAGAAACAAACATCTGTTGCTACATCAACTGCTGAAGCCGAGTACATTGCTGCTGCAAGTTGCACTTCTCAGGTACTCTGGCTTCAGAACCAACTTCTGGATTATGGCATTATAGAGACTAAGACTCCATTATTAATGGATAGTGCGTCAGCTCTGTGTATTGTCAAAAATCCAGTCCAGCACTCTAGGACCAAACATAGAGATCAGACATCACTTTATTCGGGATTGTTTTGAAAAAGGTCTGATTGATCCTAAGTTTGTGCCTAGTGCTGATGAACTTGCAGATATTTTTACTAAGCCTTTGGATAGTTCTACTTTCCAAAACCTTGTGTTAAGGCTTGGTATGCTGCAGCTAGAATAAGTGACAACTACTGATGATTTCAGTAAAAAGTACTGGTGATCATTGGTAACCATGTCACATATAAGTACTGATGAGTTCTTTCACCTTCAGTAGTTTTTATAACTACTGACGGCTAAATGCCTCACAAGTACTGAAGTACTTTATCTGTTCTAAACCACTGATGTAGTTACAACTACTGAAATCAGTACAAACACATAAGTACTGACGTCCTCTGAAACACTTGAAAAACAGATGCAAAGTCTGATGAGTAAGTGTTGAGGACAGTATGAAACAGCTAAAAGGCTATGAATTGACGAAAACTACTAAAGAGAACTTTCTCTTGAGTTGTTTCTACAACTGCTGTTTCATCCTAAACAACTGATGACAAAACCATGTCTTCAGTAGTTTCACAACTACTGAAGACTAACACCAAGTCTTCAGCTGTTTACAACACTGCTGACAAAACCAATGTCTTCAGTAGTTTCACAACTACTGATGACTGATACCAAGTCTTCAGTTGTTTCATCATCTGAAGTCAAAACCATGGTCTTTAGTAGTTTTATAACTACTGATGCTTAAAACCACGACTTCAGCTGTTTCAACGTCTGAAAGGGTAATACCATGTCAACAGTCGTTAAAACTACTGATGACTAACACCAAACCCTTCAGTCGTTTTCTAACCCGTACCCTATAAATATCCCTGACCTAATCCTTCAGAGCCTCATCTTCTTCAAACCTAACGTTCATCTCTCCAAAACTTCTCTCTCATAATGGCGTCCATGCAGCTCAAACCGCGACACAACTATGTAGCTTACCTCACCAAATCGCCATTCTGGGCTAAGTTCGACTGCTATTGATCTTATGGTCCAGTCACCCTACAAAACGGCCTTTCTTCTCAATCCAATCCTTCATGCCGAATCCCTTAACCAGTTTTGGATGAACGTCACCTTACCACTGGGGAGAACAACACAGCGTCTCTCCGGTCGGTCATCAACAACCACAAGTGGTCATCACTCCCGATATACTTCGTCAAACTCTACACCTGGATGATGCCACTTCTCCTGCTGGATATCCAAAGGCAAACTGATTTTCCTTTGCCCACCATGGATATCAGGGAAACCTTAGTGCCTCCACCATACTGAAGAAACATTTCCATGATGCTGAACGTCTCATATTTCACATGGTAAATGTCTGTTTGGCTCCTAAGACTTCGTCTTGGGATCAAATGTCTACAAGGTGGCAGCAGGTAATGTACTCCATTCCTTGAGCAACAACCTTTACATTTTTCGGAAATACTATTTTCAGAGCTCAAGGATATGGCTCAAAAACAAACTGCTAACCATTGGATTTTATATCCGCGGTTCATAATGGCCATAATTACAAACCAGCTTCAAGCTGAGGGACTTGTTGGCCTGGGAGTCCCTGCTATGGTTGTTTTGCCTGAAGTATACTCCCTGCACAACTCTGACCAATCACTCAAAATGGCTGCCAAGCTGCGCAAACCCACGCAGCTGGAACCCACAGCCACCACCTCCAAATCAAAAGTCCCCACCAAACCCACTAAAAAGAAAACCAAAAAGGCTACTCAGGGAAATGAGTCCCCTGAGGATGCCCCTGCAACACAAACGCAGGCTATATCCACTGTTTATAACCCCCTAGTGGATATAAGGACTCTTCCAGCACAGCCGCTCAGGATTCCTCTCAAAAGGAGCCTACAGCAACCTCAGAAGGGGTACCCACCAATCTGGGATCTTCCTCATTTGAGGAGATTGCCATTGAAGAGCACCATCCTCCCCAGGTGCAGACTGCTTTTACCCCATCTCCCCATGCAACCGCCCCCCAAAGTCCTACATTACTTGTTGCACAAGTGCTGACTCAGTTGCACTCCTCACCCCCTCCCCAGATACCAATTACTACTGGGAACACTTCTACCATTGAGGGGGAGGACCAAAGTGCAGTTGAGAACCCACAGCATAGGGGTTACAATGCTCCTTCTCCTAGTGTAGCAATGGAGATCGCCCAAAACACCATCCTGGAAGAGGAGGTGAGCAGACTCAAAGAGCTGCTTGCCAAAACTTCTAGGAACAAAGACCATCTGCCTCTACCACCCACAGATGGCACCTTCATCTGAAGGTCTCCCAAACCTGAGCCACTCCCAACAACTAAGCCACCTGCCTCTGCTTCTGGCACTATTTCTCAGGAACAGAACCCTCCTGAGCAAATAGTTGCTATCCTTCAAAATTCCCTCCCCTCATCACACCCATAATCACTGACATCGTGATCAAAGCCATTGATGAGAGGCTTTCCTCACTAATCCACCCATTGATAGAGGAGGTTGTGGGCAAACACTTTCTGGCAATCAACCCCTTGCAACCAATGCCCCAAAAAGGGGGAGATTAAGTCAGTGAAAAAAAAGAAAGAGGAGTACAGAGGAGAAAGAAAAGGAGAAAGAAAAAGAAGGGAGAGTAGTGGAAAAGGAGTTGGAGTTGAATGTGGAGACCGATAAAGAGAAGGAAAAAGAAAGCCTTGGAGCTACTAATAAAAGAGGCTGATGCCGAACACAGCAGATCAATGGACAACATCATTGATCAGCTGTTTAGGCAAGGCCATGACACCGATAAACTTGACTCTGAGATTTGACGATTAGAGATTAAGAAATCCAGAATAGATGGGCGAGTTATGAAGTGTTAGAAAGAGAAAGGCTGAGATCATGATTAGATTTATTGCAAAATATCTGGGAAGATCAATGATCGAAATCAAAGCTTGGTCTAGGGACAGTATCTTGGCAATCACCACCAAGATCTGTTCATCTGAAACATATACTAAGGGACTTGTTATTGAAGCTTTGAATGAAGCAGGAGCAGGGAGCAGGACTGAGCTAGCCAAATACTCAAAAGCAACACTCACCTCCAAAATGCTAACTCAGCCTGTCAACATTCCCTCTCCAAAACAACCACAACCACAACCCCCAAACCAACTCCCTTACCATCTAAACCAACAGCCGATGATGCACCTAAGAAGAAGAAGAGAAGGGTATTAAGGCTAGAAGAAGAAGAAGAAGAGGATGATGTGGAAGAAGATAGGCTGCCTCTGTCTGCAGTTCTAACATTGGCGAAAGCCAAATCCATGCCTATCACTCCCACCTCACAGATGGAAGCTGTGAGAGTAAAGATTGAAGAAGAATAGCAGAAAAAGCTTCATGATGATGAAATGCTGAAAAGCATTGACAAAACTTATGTTGCTTCGTCATCAATTATTAGTATGAAGAAAGAAGCTCTGAGGTTGTACACTCTTGCCAACACATTTCAATATCAGAAGGAAAAGGTGAGAGTATGGCCTGATCCTAGGGCGGCTCACAGGATTGTAAAGAAAGACATTCCTTCGAGATACAAGGGCCAAGTCAAAAGGATCGTAGATGAAGAGATCACAGTGGTCCCTGTAGTATCACCCTGGGAGATTGTAGAAGACTTCAAGAAGGCCTATGAGACTAAACAACCACCCCAAAAGATGTTAGAGAACAGAATTATTAAAAAGGGGTAGTCTACAAGAGGCTTGAGAACTTCAAACAAAATGAGCTCAGTTTGTTACTTGAAGGGACTCATCCTGATGAGTTTGCATACCGACATATTATAACAGTTGAGCTCAAAAATGGTAAACAGGCCAAGTACATCTCAGAGCTGTATGGGCGAGAAGGATTGTTTGATGGTGAAGCCGAGACCTGACCATGGAAGAACAAATCATGTTTCTCAGAGCATACCTGGAGAATCCTACAGGCTTATACATGGGAAGTGAGTCTCATGGATGGGGGACAGCTCAGTGTCCAATTTCCCAATACAGAGCTCCCATCCATACATTGCCAACCAAATCTTCAGAGACTCATTTCTAGGCCAGTGCTTATATGGGTCATCTTCTCAACTGATCAAGAAGGAAAAAGACCAACCATTCTGCCAACAATAAGTGGGACCTCAATAAAGTTAAAGGTTTGGCTACATTGGTTTAGGGGGAGTTTTTTGGACCAAAAGAACCAATGAGCCGGATCAGAAAAACCTTTAAGTCCCACAGACATCACAACAACTACTGAAGACCACAACAGCTGAAGATAACAGCTGATTACAAAGTCTGAAGACACAGGTGCTGAAGACAAAGTCTGAAGACAAAAGTGCTAAAGACAAAGTCTGAAGACACAAGTGCTGAAGACAAAGTCTGAAGACACAAGTGCTGAAGACAAAGTCTGAAGACACAAGTGCTGAAGACAAAGTCTGAAGACACAAGTGCTGAAGACAAAGTATCAGACGTTGTCACAACAGCTGAAGAGGTCTTCTTCAGTAGTTGTGATGGTTTACCTTTCAGTAGTTTCTTGTTTCAGTATTTGTAAAACAACTAAAGAGTATGTTCTTCAGTTGTTATTGTTTCAGTAGTTTCTTTTCAGTATTGTAATAATAGTTAACACTTAGTATTTTTGGAAGAAGATGTCAGCTGTTTGACATCTTCAGTAGTTGTGTTAACTATCAGTAGTTTGTGATAAATTTTGTTAGATGTCACTATCAAGTGACATCAGCAGACGTCACATCTCTTATATAAGAGGTGCCGACCTAATTGTAATTGTGACATTCCGTTACCACGAAAGCGAATATTGAATGAAATATATCTGCAGAATTCTCCCTATCTATAACCGTTTTTGTTCTTACATTGAATATCTTTTTGTTCTTGTGAATTGGCTAATTCATTGTTAGAATTCTGCTGCTATACTCTCTAATCAATCAAACATAGATCACTGATCCTAACACCATTTCTCTCACCCATCCATGAGCAGCAGCAACAGCAGTGCCATTACCATCAAAAGTAAGGGGCTTGCACCTTTGAAATGCCCCGTAGTTACAGCCTCGTGCCAACTCCGGCGTAAGCTGTTCTTCTTCCTCCTCTTTTTCATCATCAGACAGAACTTTCTCAGTCTCGGGCTGTCTCCTTTCGCCCGTAGCTCTACTTCTTTCTTTCCTCTCTCCTTCCCTCACCGCCTTGATAACTTCGGTCAACACTGACGGTAAGATTGTTTGCATGACCTAATGAACTTCTTCCACAACAACCTCCTTCATTGAGGCCCTCAAATTGGCACTCTCATCACCGCCCTCCAGATGAGGGGTCTCTGGTTCTTCATGAACCACCTTTGCGTCCCTAGGCCCTCCTTTGGTAACCCGTGGTTCCGCACCACGACCTCCACCACGTGAAGCTTTGGATGATCTACGACCGGCCATCCCACACACACGCTGAAAGGTTCAAACACCAACATGGTCATTCAAGGGAACAACTCAGTTTATGTCAAGTATAATAAGTCCCTAATTGCAGTGGCCAGTTGCGATTAGCCACTTACTTACTCTTAATACTCCAAGTATCACCTGTCCTGACTACATCCATATCTAAATCTACCAGCAACACATAACCACATAACATGTGCACGTAATACCGGTTAACATTAAGAAAATACCTGATGGCACGCAGCCACTCAGACTGGCATCCCTTCCCTTTCTGTCTCATTTTCAGTTTAAGTTTAGGTTTATTTTGAAAATTTACCCATTTCACTTAAACATTGGCTATGATACCAACTTGTAAGGCCCCGTGCCTGGGATGCTTACAGCTAGCCAATCATTGGTCATAAAACATATAATTACATTTATATTTCATAAAACATCGTAGCGGAACGTCAAAACAACTTTTCATTTCATAAATAATGCTTTTGAAAATTAATACAAACATCCATTACACATTTTCATTTGTTCGCATTACAATGCAAAAACATTAACAATGAATGCCATCCAAAATTCCAAGTAGCTGCCCCACGCCATCCTCAACAAGTTTACCTGCCAACTGGAAAATGCATAAAAAATCAGCATTGCCGAGTGCGTTCTAGTTTTATAATTAAACATACTTTAGATTCATTAAAACCAGGTTTCAGAATGTAGCAATGAGTGTATGTAAAGTTAGTGGAATATTTCATGTCACAGATCTGAGACACGCTTAGCAGATTGAAATTCAGTTGTTCACAGTAGTTCACTCTGTCAAAGCTCAGCATCCCGTTTGACACAGATCCTTCTCCTGTAATTCTACAACTTTCTGAATCTCCACCAAATGCCACAGTAGTTCCTTACATGTGCTTGAAGTCATGAAGGAGGGAACGATCTCCAGTCATGTGTCGGGAGCATCCACTGTCTATGTACCATAGGCTATTAGACCTGTGTGGATGAACCTGCAAGCAAAAAGAACTAATTAGAATAAGGAACCAAAGCCATGATGGTCTTGCGTTTCCTGATCCTATTCATGATGGTGACCTCCTGGTATTCCCCTTTAAATTGTGGTTTAGATGGAGGTGTCCTGGGAGATTTTTGGTGATGAATGGGTTGAGTCATCTCATCAACATCTACTGAGGATTCAGATGAGTAATGAAATCATTGGTCTCTGTTTCTTTGTAAAAATTTAGCCCATTTTTCATTATCAATAGTAGGTTTTTGTTTTGGAAGGTCAAGTTATTGTTTCATTGTGAGATGATTTTTTTGACCCTTCCTCAATTCCTTCAAATTATTCATGTCATTTGTTGATCGAGGTGTCCTAGATTAAGAATTGTGAAAATGAGGTCTGACAGAATGCATCACAGTGGATGTTTTTGAGATGAGCTTGTGTTGGGGAATTCTCAAACCCTTCTGATTGAAGTAACAATCAGATGTATTGTGATTGTTCATGTCACAGATTGAACAATAGTTGTTGAAATAGCAGTTTTTGGTGGAGTGATTGTTCATATCACAAATAGAGCAATATTGATTAAAGAAGCATTTATTTGTCTTGTAATTGAACTTTTCACAAATGTCACAATACATTTGTTTGTTTCTTGGATCAGATTTTTCTTTGTGTGACTCAACTGATATTTTCTTTTGATGAGTCACTTTCTTTTCTTTAGGTGATGAAACAAAATCAGCCCTTTTTGTAGTTTACTTCACAACATTACCTTTGCTTAATTGTCTGGGTTGTTTCTGTTTCTTCAACCTATTTCTTACTTTTTTCTCAAGCTGGTCAACATGTTCCTTGTTGTAGATATCAAACCCAACTCCCTGTCTTAATCTTGAAGACTGAGGGTCTGATGATTTTTTATGTGTTGAACTCAGAGTTAACGTTTGTTTCTTTTGTAGTAAAACTTTTTCTGATTTGCTTGAATTTTGCAGAGATATAATCTCATTATTAGAACTACTCTCAGTAGTGTGTTTCACTGTCTTCATATATTTCTTTTTACCTTGTAAAACAGATGGTATGAATTTTATAAAAGGGACAATTGCTTTTACAGGGCTTGATGGTTCATGATACTCACTATGTTATCTGAACACTCTTTGATTTTGATTGGGTGACCTAACTTCATTTTATCCTCATTGGTTTCAATATAAACATCAGGTTTGTTTTGAGGATTGGTCACCTGTTTTACTACAGATTTAGGTTCCATAGTTTTAGTTTCAATTGCTTCAGTGAGTGAGACAGATTCAGGCATGACAATGTAGTTGTCATTGTATGGTGGAGGACATGAATTATACCCAATCCCTGACATGTCCTTTGGATCCTTTTGAGAATCAATCATCTCTTGCAGCTTGACTAAAGACATTTGAAACTTTTCAAGTTTCACTTCAGTCATAGATTGTTGAGCCTTAGATTGAGCTAACTTTTCAGTAAGTAGCTCATTCTCAGCTGTAAGAGTGTACTTCTCACCATGCAGTTTTTCTATGTCAGAGATGAGAGATTTAATTTTGATTTCAAAGTTTTTTATTTTCTCTTCATCATCTCTGACTTTACCTTTTCTTCTTTGATTTTATCAGCCAGTTTGTGGTTATGCTCCCTATACCCTTGCAATTCATTAATGCATTTTTCACTACAAAGGTTAGATTTTTCCTCAATAGGCATCGGAGATGGTCCATCATTGATGTGAGCCATAAGAGTATGATTTTGAAATTGAGGCTTAACTTTCTCTACATACACACTCCAGTCACATATTCCATCTTGCTTATCACTAGAGCACTGGCTGAAGACTAACTGCTTCCGTGAGCTTGATTTGTCAGTTGGGGTGGATTCTGATATGATTGGTGTTGATGATACTGTTGTTGTTGGTTGCTTGAGTGAAAGCTTGAGTTAGGCTGTGAGGATGATTAGCCTGGAGAGTTCCTTTGATAGTTGTTTCTCTTGGGGGAATTGCACTCTCTTGAGAAGTGGCCAGCCATGCCACAGTTGAAGCATTTCACCTTGGATTTGTCATATCCAGGTGTTGTATTTTCATTCAGGCTCAGCTTTCTTCCTTTTCTAAAGAATTCCTTAGCTCTCATTGCAATCATGGCCATTTTCCATTGTAGATCCATTTCTTCCATATCATCTGGATCCATTTCCTCCAGATCTTCTTGAATTAGATAAGCAGAAGTGAGTCTTCCTCCCAGGTAGGCTTCAAAGCTTGCAACAAATGCATTGTAAGTTGCCTTTTGTTCTTCTGATCTTGAGTCTTCAGGAGTGGTTTGAGGAGCAGCAGTGACTCTGGATGTTTGAGGAGAGGTTGATGGATGATTGATTGGCGGAGTTGCAATGAACCAGTTTTATTCATTTGATCTCTTGATAAGATAAAATCATCTTAGTTAGTGATGAAGGCGTTTTCCACAGAATGAGTTTCTTATGGAAATTTGTAAGCCTCAGTCACTCTTGGTCCATCAAGATTTATGCTTCTTTCATCAAGTTCTAAAGCTTCAATTTTGGCTATCATGATGTCTAAAGGAGTACTCTCAAGATCAAGAGTATTTTTCAGCATGGTTACATTCTGTTTCCAGCTTTCAGGGAGATTGTGAAGCATCTTTTTGTTTAATTCTTTAATCTTGTAAGTGACTCCCATGATTTCCAAGTCATTTACTAACCGTAAAAAACTATGAAGTTGTTTAAATATTGATTCTCCCTTGGTTTGGTGGAATGTTTCATACTGATTAACAAGCTTGTCCTTGTTGATTTCAGCCACCTCACTGCTTCCTTCACACATGATTTTGAGTGCATCCCACATAGCTTTTGCAGTTCCATACTTCTCCAATCTTTTCAGCACAACATCTTGAGTGCTTAAGTCAGAATTGAGTAGGCTTTGAGGTCTATCTTGATTTTTTAGTAGTCTTTTTCATCTAAGGTCAGATCCTCAATGGGTATTCTAGCAGTTCTGTATATTGCAGCTTGATCTGTAGATATAGTAACAAGTATGTGTGGCCCCTTGCATATTGAGATCCAGAAATCAAGATCTACACCTGTGATATAATTTTTAAACCTGATTTTCCACCGTTTAAACTCAGATTTATGTTTAAGCATAGGAGGTTTAGGTGTATGACCAAGTTCTGAGTGCTGTTAGAACCCATTTTAATTATGTGTTTAACTGGTATAATATAGATTTAGATGATTTTTAGGATTGATTAGTCCAATTAGTCCAAACAGTTCAAACGGATTTTGGAACCAGATTTGTGATGGTATTGAGTTTCTTGCTCTTGTGAGTATTTTGGTGAGCATGTGTTGACAAGAGTATTTTCTGCTGTTTACTAAGTAGAGAAGATGATATACTCTTCTAGCAACTCGATTACCAGATCAATCGACTTCTATTCAGTTCTTGCACAGATCTGAAAGAGAATCGAGAGCCAAAGCTTTGATACCAATTGACTGGGGTTGAGTAAGATTGAGATTCTTACTATGAATCGAATATGGTAATCAAGTCAGTGATTGAATGGTGGAAAAAAACAATCACAGAACATTCGATGCAAGAAAATCACTCATAAATGCTTTTCTATTGTATATATGAAAGTTGATGAATTAAAGAGAATAATTACAACAAAAAATTCTCTATATCTATCAACCGTCACACCAAGTACGAGGTTATCTATTCTATTTATAGGCAGACAAGATGCCTTTTTGAAAATGACTAAACTACCCCTGAACTATTACATCAGAACTAGTCTAAGTCTCCATCCGCATCTTTGCTTGTCCATCCGCAATGACAAATGCGGATGAGTTAAGTTGATCAACATTTCTTCACTTGATCATCCACATTAGTATGTTGGTCATCCGCATTGCTTAATGCGGACGAACAAATACTTATGCGCATTTGTTCGGTCATCCGCATTTGTCTAATGCGGATGAACAAAGTCTTGTCCGTATTAACTTTTAGTCTTCCGCATTTGTCAATGCAGAAGAGCAAATACTTATTCGTATTAGCATTATGTCTTCCGCATTGACAAATGTGGAAGACAACACTTGTTCTTTTCCTTAGTAGGATTTTCATCCGCATTTCTTCTTGGACTTAAGGGATTCCAGCAGAGCAATCATCAAATCACCCATTGAGTTGGCATGTGTGATCCTTTCAGGGTGCAACAATTCGCATTTATCAAGGCTCATTCGCATTGGTCCTCCGCATTTCTTCTACTTAGTCAATGCCTATCACATTTCCCATACTTAGTCAATGCTCATCCGCATAGACTTTCCATTGGTATTGACTTCATCCGCATTGACTTCATCCGCATTAATTACACTAGGCAATTTATTATAAATCCATTCACACTGAAACATCAAATTTCAGTTCCCAATGACCATCGATCATGTTCTAAGCTTAAGTCTTACCATCTAAGCCTTAGAAACACCATCATACATCATCAAGCATGAACATAACCACATATCACCTCATAAATTCAATATACACACAATCAAACATTCGGGTTCGAAACCCAATTTAATGAAAACATACAGTCATTCATTTCCAACCCCAAATTTAGTTAAAAACCAGTAAAAGAGGGGTCCTAGAACTCACCTTAGCAGCTCTTGAGTATGGATTCTCCCAAAATTGTTTGCAATTGAGTTCAACAGCCTAGAAACCCACTAAAAACATACCCGAACACAAGCAAACATACATAAGCACAACCCAAGGACATAACCAGTTAAGAACACCATAAAAACATGAATTCTTACATTGTATTCACACTTTTTTTCTTGTTTCTCTTCAAAACCCAGAGTTCTTTGCTTCTTGCTACTCTCTCTGTCTAAAAATCCAAAAATTTTGTGATGTGGGCGACATATGGGCGGCCATACCATCTTTATCACCAACTTTTAACCTTTTTGTCTTTTTGAAACTTTTAACCCCTAGACTTGGGTTTAATTCCTTTTGTCTTTTTCTTTGCTTTATTCTTTCTTTCTGTGTCTTTATAAATAACCGGGTGTTACAAATTTTTATTTTAATGATTTAACCTCGACTTCCAAAACTGTTTTCTCCTTTTTGGTTTCTACTAAAGAATTTAAATAAAACTTTATATCGTTAGATTGATTTAAGGCAACAACCTCGGTTTCCCTTAGTTGTTTACCCAAAAGTTCTATCTTTTCTTTAAAACTGCACTCATTTTGTTTTAATATACGATTAGCTTCAGTGCAGAGTTGTAAGTCATTTACTAAGTTGACATTGTGTTCTAATAACCTAGCAAATTTTAGATCTATGCTTTCCATAAATTTTTCACATTCAGAACAAGCATGTTTTGTAAACAATTGATCTAAAGAACTTACTTGTGAGGAGTCAGTTGAATTGGCCATCAAAGCAGAGTTAGACTCTTCTATTACTGGAGATTCTAAACTTGTTGCTTTGAGTTCTTCCTCAACCAAGTGATTTACCATGTTCACAGCATCTTTAGTATCTGACATCGCTTGCTCAGCTACAAGCTCACCTTCACTAGCGGACCCATCATCCAGTGCTTCGACAAAGGCTATATTTGATTCTCTAGGAGAAACAAATCGGAAGGACCAGTCTTGTCCTTCGTCACCTTGAGCAGTTAGTGCCTTTGCTCTTTACTTGAAGAATTAGTTTCAACCATGTCTTTGTCTTAATGGTTGAAAGTAGGAAATAGGTTACCATTTCTAGTTTTCTTAGGCTTCACACATTCACGTTTAAAGTGCCCCTTTTCACTACAGTTGAAGCAGGTGACCTTGGTTTTGTCGAAACCAAAAGTCGTATCTTTCGTGGCTACTAGATTCGGCCCCGTCTTCTTAACAAACTTTTTAGCTCTCCTAACTGCACTTGCTAGAGCCCACATGATGTCCATTCTTTCCAGCTCGTTCTCATCAACTTGCTTGTAATCTTCATCTGCAAGATGATAATTTCCGATCTTCCCAGCAACTAAACCATCATACGATTGAACCACTACTGCTACAAGTACCATATGCTCCTTTGCAACTTCCACTGTGATATTACCGAGATTCTCGGTCTTCAACTTCGTAGTATTGGCTTTAGGCACTATATATTGGGTTGGCGATGACCCTGACATTTCTGGTCCTTTGGGAAAGCGCCGCGGAACTAGACACGAAAGCTATTTGTAATGGTGCTCCTGAACCAGTTAGAGGGGGAACTGAGTTATAGAGTGAAGGATTCTGAACGAAGGATCTTTTCTTTGACTTGTACTTCATCCTCAGTTCTTCCTCTCTTAACTTCAAGATGAAGTCATTTATGTCTAACGTCGCAGGAATGTCATTCTGTCACAGGTTAGACACAAATGAGTCACATTTCTCAAGCAAACCATCACCAAAGCTTGAAACTTTGTTTTCCATTGATGTGGTTACATCATGAGTGTGCAGCTTACTCATTAGATGATAGAATCTGTCGATAATATCATCTAAGCTCTCGTTCCCTATCAAAGAGAAGTTATCGAACTCCTTCTTGAGAGCCTTAGCCTTTAATGCCTTTAGCATCGTGTTTCCATCATACCTATTCTCTAATGCCTCCCATAGCTTTTTGGCCTTCTTGTTCTCAGAAAACTGATGAAACATGTCTTTCGGTATTGACTGAGTCAATAGGGCATAAACTTTCTTCTCAGCATTGAAGAGTATCTTCTGAACCTCATTCATTCCACCCAAGGTTTTCTTGACTCCATTTGCATTGGTTGGTACCGTGTAACCAATCTCTATAGAAGTCCAAAGGTTGGGATCCACTCCATTTATGTAAATCTGAAATTCTTGTTTCCACTGATGATATTCATCTAACGTTAACAGCTTTGGCGGTTTATTGTGATTACCAATCTTATTTTTCGGAAGAAGTAGGTTCTGGATGCGTGAGTCCTTTCCTGCGGTAAACGCATCAAACTGATCTTCCAATTCTGTAAACTTTGAACTTGGAGAATAGGACAACTTCAATCGTGTGAATGGACAATGCGTATGGAAAACTCATGTGAATGAAGGGTGCGAATGAATTCAATCGTATGACTGTATTCACTCGTGCGTTTGAACAAGGCGATTAGAAGTAGACGACTAGAGTTGTTCAATCGTGCGAATGAGCTATGCGACTGAGTTCAGTCATGCGAATGGAGTGAACGAATGAGTTCAATCGTACGAATGAGCTAGTCGTGTGACTGAAGGCTACTGTTTTGGAAAAAAAATCGAATTTTTGACACTTAGACACAAAATACGATTTACCTAGAAACCCTAATCTGCCGTATGACGAAAAACTTAAACTTTAATGCTTGAAAACGTCAAAAGCACCCGTGGACTAAAAAAGATGACTCTTTTGAATTAAATATGAGTGTTGACACCAAAAATAATTGAATCAAACGCAAAATCAAGAGCCAAGGCTCTGATACCACTTGTCAGGACCGTGTTCGTACGGAATACTAACAAATTATGCATTTATACTGAATCAAAAAGTGTGGAATCCTATTTGATTGGTGATCCAATCAGTGAGAATGTTAACCCGATCGATATAATAATTAACTAAACGTTAAGAACTCGTAGGAATCGATCAATAATGAACTATGAACTTGGGCTGGCTTTCTTGGACGTTCTGGACGGCAAGGGTTCGTGAAAGTATCAAGTGTTCTTCAATTGTTATATTTTTCCACAAATTAAGTGGTATTTATATGTTAGGGGTTTCCATTCGTACGGCTAAACCATTAGCATGGTTCAGTCGTGCGAATGGATCATGTGATTGATCCATACACACGACTGAAGGTTCAGTCGTGCGACTGAGTCAATCTTATGTCTTAATCATACGATTGATCCAGTTTCCTGGTTCAATCGTGCGACTGGTCCATAAGAATGATGTATTCATGCGTATGGTCCATAAGTATGGGCCATTAGCATGAATACTCATCTGAGTAGGGTGAACACATTACTTAATCATTATTGACTTAGAATTGTGTACAACAACCTCAAACCTATATAACAAGTTCATTATACTTTAACACAATAATAATATGAAATATTAAACATTAATAAACATCAACCACATATTATATTTCATTGAACCAATTTATTACATATGTGTAAGACATGAAAGACTTTTACATTTAAGCTCATAAACTAGGAACATATGCATCTACATAATTGTCATACACAATTGAAAAACATATGATCAAATTTCATTTGCGAACCAGTATCCATAACAAATCCATGGCTAATAAACTAGAAATGGTTATTAGAAATCATATTACCTTAACGTTTCGATCATTTACAGGTCTCTTTTATTAGTCTGGGAAATCTAAAATAATTGTTATGGTTTTCTAAAACTAATGGTATGTTAGGAAGGAGCCTGATCAACTCTCTTTTTAACATTAAGTTATGTTTTCAGAATTATATGTCAAATAGGTCACAAAAGTTTCACCAACATTACTAGGGCTTTGATCTAAGCAGTAAAATCAGCCTGGCATGATCCTAGTCACTACGGAGCAGGATAAACGAGAAATCACACCAGCTTATCTTTATAAACATTAACATAATTACATTAATCAATATCTTTAAATCACACCGCCACTTCATCACAGTTACATAAGTGTAGTCTAATTAGGATGATAACCTTTATTCCCTGGTTTTAAATCCAGATGCTTCAATCTTAGTTTACTTTATTTTAACTATTGTTTTTAAACCCTAAAAAATCTTATCAATGCAACTTATCATTTTTTCAAACTAAAACCAAATCTGATAGTCAAACCTCAGGTTTTTGAGTAGGCTAGGTGTGTCCATAGATTGATACTCGGTTCTTACCAACTCTATATTACCACATGACAGGTACACTTGCCTTTTGTGTGTGTGGTTTAGTATTTGTAATAACAAGTTAAAACTGACTCTGTGGGAAAAATCTTTATCAAAATATATACACTCTGCATCGCATCAATAGCCCATAAAGAGCTTTATCAAGCCCGCAGACATAATTAGGATGATCAAGATTTGCAAAGCCAGGTAGCTGTTTGACATACACCTCTTCATCAATCACCCGATATATAAAAGCACATTTGACATTAAGTTGGTAGACCTTGATGTCCTTGGATGCAACAAAAGCTTGGAATATCCTCATAGCTTCTAGTCTTGTCGTAGGAGCAAAGATATTTACGTAATCAATTCATTCTTCTTATGTGTATCCTTAGACATCTAGTTTGGCTTTGTTTTTTATGACAAGTCCTCTATCATCCTTCTTGTTTCTAAACACCCATTTGGTTCCTATGGTAGTGTTCTCGTGAGGAATAGGAGATAAGTTCCAAACCTTTTATCTTTTGGATTAAAGCAACTCCTCTTGCATAGTTTCAAAGCCACTTACATCCTTTAAAGCCTCATCAACTATTTTTGGCTCTATCTGGGATAGAAAACAAGAGTGGAGAGAAACAGTTGTATCATGGGTTTGCCCTCTTTTCCTTGCCCCTGTATCAACATCTATAGTGATGTTAGTGATGGGGTGAGACTTGTGGATCTCAAGTTGAGGGATCGTAGCAAGTTTCTTGGAGAGATCTAAATTAGAAAATTTTAAATCAAGCAAGGGAGTATCACTCACCACATCAACACACTTATTAAGAGATACTTGATCCAATGAGTGTATGGCATCATTGATGTTGTCTTGTATGGAGTGATTATCAATATCAAGAAACTATTAATCACTGTCACCACTACCATTTCCTCCTACATTTGAAGCTCCTTCATTTGAGTTTTGTGCCTCTGAGCTGGAATTTAAAGGCACCTCAGATGTATTAGCTAAATTTGACATGATTATGTTGATAGTAACTCCATCTGTAGGGTTGATTACCACTGGAGCTGAAGTAGTATGATTTGTAGGTCTTCTCAGCTCAAATCTTGGGCCACGATCTCAATTGATAAGATATTTATGGACCCTAAAATATTATCACAAGATTTGTTAAAATAGTTGGTAACTATATCAATATCAAACAGCTAATCAGGACCAGATGCTTTAACACTAGGAGTGAGCTCATTGAAAGTCACATTGACTGACTCCTTAACTATTTTAGTTTTGAGATTATATACTTTATAAGCATTAGCTTGAGAATAGTATCCAACAAAATATCCATCAATAGATTTCTCATTAAATTTGACTACTTGATCTTTTGTAATCAAGATGGTGTAAGGACATCCAAATGACCTGAGAAAACCAATGAAAGGTTTCCTCTTATGTCAAAGTTGATAGGGAGTCTTACCATAAGTCTTGACTACTAAAACTCTATTTTGCACATAGCAAGGAGTGTTTACTGCCTCTTCCAGAAGGTGATGGGCCGTTTAATGTTAGACAACATAGTTCATGCAGCTTCAATTAGTGTTTTGTTTCTCATCTTAGCAACACCATTTTGCTAAGGAGTCTTGGGAGCACTATATTATCTTGTAATACTTTTTCATCACAAAATGTATTAAGGATTTGGTTCTTGAATTGAATTCACTAATCACATCTTATGCTCTTGACCTTGTGATCACATTGATTCTCAATTTTCAGAATGAAATTCTTTAGATCTCAGGAGCCTCATCCTTAGTTCTAAGTAAGAAACACCAAGTGAATCTTGTAAAGTCATTTATGATCACTAAACAATATGAGGTTCTTCCTATACTCAAAAAACTAGTAAGGTCAAAGAAGTCCTTATGTAATAAGTGAACAGGAGTGGTGATGGAGTTTCTTTCCTTTGGCTTGTGAGATACCTTGTGTTCCTTACCTTTCAGGCATGCAACACAATGGTCATCACTTGTAAACTCTTTGTTTAGCATTCAAGTTATCAAATCATTCTTAACTAATTTATTCACGTTTTTAAAGTTTACATAGAAAGCATGAACTTCTCTAGAAGGAAACTTTTTGGCAAGTCCATCTTGTACATGTTCCCTTTCCTGGGGCTCTGAGCAGGATATGCTCTTGAGGAATGAACACCATAGGCTTGAGAACAATGAACACATGCTTATTGAAAAGCATGTTGTGTCTTTAGTCACAAAATTGAGATACACTCAGTAGATTGTATCCAAACTCCTTAACAAAATTTACCTTCTCAATGTTGAGCTTACCATTTGTGACCCTGTCCCTTCCAAAATCAACTGGCTCTCCATCAATCTTCTCAAAATTTTGAAGCAAAGAGCCATTTCCTGTCATGTGCCTAGAACAACCATTGTTAAGGATCCATACATTCCTATTAATGTTGAGTTAATCTTACACAAAAGAGATAGTTACATTTAGAAACCTAAGCCTTATTGGTCTTGGGTTTGTCAAAAGAAGTTGAAGATAATGTAATAGTAATTGATCCTATTTTCAAGCTTGGAGGATCATTAGTGGTTATTAATGAAGAACTTTCACCCACATGGTCATTTTTTGTCTTCCACATCACATTTGGAAGCTTAGACTTGATCTTCAATACTTCGTAAGTTTTGACAACATCAGATATTTTGGAGACTAGACCTTTGGAAGATCTTGCTAACACTACAACTAACTTTAGTGCTTCAGAAGTATTACTTTCTTCCGAGACTAATTTTTCTTTCGAATGTAAGTTTTCACTTGTCATCTTCTTCATTTTGTATCTTCTGAAAGGAAAAGATTTTCCTTCCGAAAAAAGCTTCTTCTTGACATTCTCAAGAGTTTCATTCTTGATCATATGGACAATACTTTTTGGATTATAGATACAATCCATGGCTAAATGAGAAGTACTACCACACATGACACAATCCATTTTCTTTTTTCTAAGAATCTTCCTTTGAGAGGAAGGCTGAACTTAATTACTTTCCTTCTTTATTTTCATCTTTGCAGATGATAGGGTGAGAACTACCTTTCGAGCTAGATGGTTCGGGTTGTGTAGTAGTGGTACACAACTGATAAGCCTTCTTCATGTTAATGGGATGGTTTGGACAAGAACTAGAACTCTTGGCACTAGAGTTCTTGTTTGAGTCTTTAGTCTTAACCACTTCAAACCCTACAAGATAAACACTTGTTTTTGTATAGAGTTAAAGGTGGCCTTGATCTCTTGAGCCTTCTTGAACTTACTTTTGGCTTTTCTGATCAAGTTTTTCCTTCTAGAGTTAGTCATCCCAACTCCTTTTCTCTCCTCAGGAGAATAAGGACCCTTCTTAGGATGCTTTTCTTCACTCTTCCTAGAGTCATCCTTCAATATTTCCTCTTCATCCTTTTCATTTGTGGGGTCTATGAGGGGAAGCTCATCTTTACAAGTTTCACACCTTGGAGATCTTATAGACAATATTGTGTATGGAGGAGCTATCTCAATAGATCATAATCCTTGCTTATTCTGATAATAAACTCTTGCATGCCAGGATAAGGATATTATGTTCTTGAAGGTCTCTTCTTCAACAACACATTTTTCTACCATGGCCTTTGCTGATCACAAGCTTAGTCTAGTATTAACTTTACTTAGTGATAAGATCTTTGATTTGAGTCTAGTAGTTGGTGTGTTCACGTTTAAGAGTGGAAATTATAAGTTTGTAATCATTTTTAGCTCTTTTGAAATTAGATTTTAAGATGTTTAAAGACACCATATCAGATCTCATTTCCAAGTTATAGGACCTACATCTATTAACTTTAGCAATGCATTCAGGTGTATAGTGATTTTCCAATACCTTGGCTTTACCATGGTCAGCCATTAGAGCTTGATTTGGAGAGGCATCCTCCAGTTAAAAGCTCCATTCAAAACCTCCTTGTTCAATAGCAACTGCAACTTACTGTTTTCGCATCTCATTCTAGTTGCCTTTGTTAGTGTAGTTTGGTATGGTTGTGCTTGGCCACCATTTGTTCTTGGTGCCTTGCACTCTCTAGCAAAGTGTCCCATTTGGTTACAGTTGTACCACTTCACCTTCCTTTTGTCCAGTCCAAACTTTTTAACGGTTGCATTCCTAGGAAACTTCCTGCCTGTCCTCTTATAAATTTTCTTGGCTCTATGAGTGAGAAGAGCCCTTTTTTGAATTATCTCCATGTACTCCAGATCATCTGGATGGATATAATCCAGGTCTTTAAGGCTGAAGAGAAAGTTGCCTATGCTTTCATCAGTAGACACAAAGGCTTGTGAAGAGTTTGTCTTTTGGAATTGACTTCCTTGGGTGTAGATCTCTCTTGGTGTCTCCAAAAAGGTGATGAAAGGACCTTTGCTGAACTCTGCAGATTGGTGGAGTTACTAAATGGATGTTGCATATTTATCTCCATCTAATACCCACTGAGGATACCATATAGCTTTGTAAGAGTGAGAGTCTTAAGGTTCTCAGTTCTCTTGATAACAACATAATAATGTCCATTGTTTAGGAAAAGAGGACATGAACTTCCTTACAATATCCCTGTTTTCAAGAGTTACTCTAATATCCACTAGAGTATCCACAATCTCAACATACCTAAAGTATTTTTGAGTCATCGTTTCACCTGTCTTGTAGGTTAAGTTCTCAAACTGCTGCTTCAAGACGTCCTTCTTGTTCTTTTTGCTTTAGTGGACCCCTCATACATGAGTTTCAGTGCATCCCATAGTTGCTTAGCAGTCTTGAACTTCTTAACGTCCCAGTATATAGAGTTTGGAAGAGCAGTTTGGAGGACAGTCATGGCTTTTGATCTATGCCAATCTCCTTCATGTCTTCTTCAGATAAGTCAGCTACATCCTTTGGTATCATACCACCCCCAACAGCAGTTGAAGAGGTGCTTGGAATGTGAGGTCCAGAGACAATAGACTCCTACATCCTGGAGTCTGGAGACTTGATAAAGCCTTCTGCAGGATTGTTGAAGGGCTAGTTACAGCACAACAACACAAAGAGGAGATTAACTAAACTTTAATCAAACAATAAACTGGATTAACCAAGATAAGATACTAAGTACACAAGTAATGCAGGAGACAGAACACAAGTGTTTGATTTTCAAGAATGTAGTATATTGCATTCTCTATGTTCTATTACAAGTGTTACAAAGCATATTCGAAAGATCCAAAACAAGAGATACTTATACTACATCCTACAGCCGGCTATACTTTGAAAGCCAGCTGGATACAATTGACTAGACACAAACGAAATCAATTGTAGAGTCAAAAGGCATATTGCCTTTTGACTTGTGACTATGACATGCCATAGCTCACATCATTATCTATTACAAAAAGGATAAAGTACATAAAGTAGAAAGTTACAGACTCAAGACCTCAATGTACAGTTACCAAAAGCATGGACCTTTTCACCAATGTAAGTTGGTGACTTGCAGAGGCACAACGGAAAGGTGCCCAGCTTTATGGAATAGTACATCAGATAAAGCATGTTACTAAAAGTCTTCAGAAGAAATTTGTCTTCATGAACTTGAAGCTTCGGAAGACTTTGTCTCTAAGGCTTCGGAAGACTTCATGTTTGGCTTCAGAAGATATTGGTCTGGGCTTCAGAAGAATTCACACTTAGAGTATTTTCTGTTTCACGTGTGAAACTTTCTAAGCTTCTTCTTCAATGCACTTGTGCAGCATGCAGGAAGGACTAAAGATGCCATCTTTCCGTATTTGTGGTGTATGTCCAAGACAAGATGGGTCTTCCTGATGCTAGAGGATCTGTTTGAATTGGAGTTGGTGTTGCATCCTCTGGGTGCACATCCTCAGGCTATTCTGATTTATCTTGGGGTTTATAAGGGGGTGTAGGCTTCCTCTTCTTCTTAGGCTTTGGTCTAGAAGCCATCCTTTTCTTTCTCTTACAAAATTTTAACTGAGAAGACTGGCCTGCAACACCAGATTGATCTTCACTATCTTTCTTAGTTAGGACTTCCTCTCTCTCATTTTCAGATGGAGAGGGAGGTTGACCCTGATGTGGATCAGAAGATGAAGCTTATTGAGCATTAGCAGGAGGTCCAGGTTATGTTGTGTTTGGTTGTTCAACCTTAACCTCCACTTCAGGTGGAGCCTGACTTGGAGTGGAGTGTAAGTAGTGAGCTCTCCACTCTTAATCTTCTGCTTGATTAGCCTGATATGCTCATCGATAATGGATAGAGACATGGGTCCAAGTCTCCTTCCAGGGAATCCATACGGCTTCAAGAAGCTCATCATCCTCTACCTATCAGCAGACTTCTTCATGCTCTTTTGGATGATGGCTCTTGATTTTGTAGCTTCTTCCCTTAGCTTCTTCTTTGTTGTCTTTCTTTCCTTGACTAGCTCAAGCTCAAGTTGTTTTAAGTACTCAAACTCGATATAGTCATAAGGTAAGGGAAGGAGTGCATATGCTTGATAGAGGCCTGTGGCACTCAGGTAGTTAATCATCTTGATAATGTCTTCTTCCTTATCTACCTGAGGTTCTTGTGGAACCACATCCTCTTGTTCAGGATTTTCTTGAACTGGTGAGAGGGTAGGCATACCTTTGTATAGTCTTTTTCTTCTTCTCTCTTCTTTGACTTGTACTAGGAGTTCTGCATCTTCTGCCTCCTTCTTCTCTCTTGACCTTTCCAGGTCAATCAGTTCATTCAGTTCATCCAAGGGAAGAGAAATGACACTATCTATGTCATAGTTCCTAGTCTGCAGATAGTTAGTCCTGACTGCCCTTAACTCATCATTCTGAGTATCTGGTCTGGGGGCAGCCTTGATTGCAGACTCCGAGAGTCTTGGAGACTCAACAAAGGAACTTTCTCCCGTTAGCCTCCTTTTCCTCTCTCTCTCTCCTCCTCCTTAATCTCCTCAGATGTCATCTTTCATTTCCCTTTGTCACTCACAGGTCTTTGTGACTCAGGGTGGAGAGAGCTTTGGACTTCATTGCTTGTTGCAGCATCTGAGCTCAGGCCAGATAGAGGTTGAGAAGCACCTTTACTAGCAGGTGTCTCAGAAGGAATATGGATCTCTGCAGCTGTTGGAGATGATGAGAAGGGCTCTTAGGTTTTGTCTCCTTCTTAAGCTGAACTCTGCAGTGATCCTGTCTTGGATTCTTTTAGCCAGTCTGTCAGCTTGTCTTGATTGGCTTGGGTTGACAAGTGGCATGTTGACTAAATCCAGACCTTCATAGTAGTCCAAGGTCTGAAAATTGAAAACTTCTTGTTGTCCTTGAACTCTTATGATGATGAGGCCTTCCTGTTGTTGTCATACCTCCACCCAATGATGTGATTGAAAGATGGTGAAGGTGACATAGCCCTGGTATCCCATCCTCAAACAGACTCTGTATGAAGGAGTCTGTGTAGTCCACATCAGGTGAACTAGAGGAGGTTGCTGAGAATGCATAGTTGCAAGTAAGGATGGTGAGTCCTCAATGTCCATTCTCCCTAAAGAACTCCCAGGTTCTATGGCTGTAATGACTTTCTCCCCCTTTTTGGTAGCATCACCCACTTGCATAGGTGAGCTGGAAGATAGGTCAATCACATCCATAGGTTCTTGTGTTCCTAGTTGAGCTCTCCTAGCTAGTTTTTCCTTAAGATATGAAATCTCAAGTTGCTGATCATTGATCCTGTTGTGTAGGGTAGTCACCTGAGATTCAAGGTGACTGACCTTTGAGACTAGGTAAGTGCATGTTTCAGACAGTTTTTGCACCAGTAGTCTCAGATTCCCCTCGTCGTCCTTAGAAGATTCATTGGGGGATGAGATGATTGGACCAGAGTCCTCTCTCTTACCACCAGCTGGAGGTTCTTGGCTGCTAGTTTTCCTCTGCTCACTGGCAGTCTCAGTGGCTGAGTTGCCATGGTTGAGGTCTTAATGATGTAATCACTTTCAGAAGTGAGAGCCTCTTCCATATGGGCATCCTTAACAGGTTCAGGAGTGTCCACCTCAGTTGTATGTGACTAATGTGGGATAGATGTAGGAGACTCAGGAGTACTCATCTCTCTTTGAGTAGAGGGAAATAAGAGAGATTCATTATACTCACTGAAACCTATATCTTCATCAGTGTAGAAATCAAGGTTGGGAATTGGTTGGTTGAGATTATAGGCTGTGGATGGTAACTGTGCCATGAAGGTTGATCAATTGAGTGTTGAGACTCAAAGCGATGGCTTAAGGCAGTAGGGCTAATGAGCTCATCAGGCTGAGCATCAGGAACCTCAGCACTGATTCCTGAAGAGATGGGAGTGGTTTGCTCCTCAGGAGAAGTGGGAGCTCCAGTGTCCACTTCTTCCTGTATGGTTGAGTATATGGGGGCCTCCACAGACTGAATAGTCTGAGCAGGGGTTCGTTTGGATTTTCTTTGGTAGGTGATGGAGATTTGAGGCTGCGAGAGTGGTTTGGAAGTAGGAGGTGTGGGTTCAACACTAGCTTGTGCTGCTAGGTTGTCACCTTGAGCAATGAGCTCTAACATTTTTGGGAATAGGGCTGTTTCTACCCTAGAGAATCCAACAGTAGAGTTTCTTAGTATTTTAAAGATGTCGGGTTTCATCTGTCCCAATTAAGAATGTTACATGTTTCCCTTAATTGTGAGCCCAGTTCACAGTTAAGAATGTACTGGACATATCTACGAAACATGTAATACTCTAAGGAGTCTAAATTAGCAAGTAAAATTGTATAGACAAACTGTGAATACCTAAATTTGACCCCTGAACCATTCCATGGATTATGAAGGAGAGATCCTCAGGAATCTGGTCCCATCCACCATGCTTGTTTGATAAGTTGTGGATGACCACATGGAGCAGGAATCTCCATTGGGATGAGACCTTCCCTTTCCTAAAGGTTTTTACATAGAAATCTCCCTCATATCCATCTGCTCAAAAGAATGATTGACAGCTTCCTTTGGGAAAAACACCTCACCTTCTTCATCATCCAGCTGAAGATGTCTGTTGATGATGACCGGAGTAATAAAGATTGTTCTCCCCTGCACTGTGGCAGGCGGTACCTTTTCCCTGTCTGTTGATGATGACCGGAGTGATAAAGATTGTTCTCCCCTGCACTGTGGCAGGCGGTACCTTCTCCCCATCCATAATGACCTCTTGGCAGGTCTTCTAGAATTCAAGCAACTGATCCTCATAGAGTGGAGGATCAATGATTAGGGAGGTGAAGTAGTTTAATAGAGTTAGGAAACGACAAAACTCTGAGAAATGAGGATCTTTCTCAGAGCTTAACAGAGCAACCTGATTGTGTTGTCTGTGTAGCTTCATGGTAAAGTTGGGATCATTTCTATGAGCAAGGGGTTGGCCATTTTGAAGTAGCTTAGGGACGAAGAAAGAAGAAAGAAAGAAATTTCAGAGAGAAATTTGGGGTTTTAGGTTTGGAGGAAGAACAGATGATAAAAAGAGGGGGGAAACCGTTGGGTTTATATGTGAGAATGATTTCACATAAAGTTTAATGAAAGGGAATAAACTTTGAAATCCGGATGTTGGTCCCACCTCTGAAAAAGTAGTTTACTTTTGCTCAAAAAGTAGTTTTCTTGGAAGTCAAAAAGCTTCCGAAGGTTAATTATCTTCGGAAGTTTTAATTAAAAAGCTTCCGAAGCTAAAATGACTTTGGAAGAATTTCCTGAGAGGTTTGAGAATTTTGCTTCGGAAGAAGAATTAAAACTTGAGTGCTTTGTATATAAACTAACAAAGCTTCCGAGAGTTAATTTTGCTTCGGAAGTAAATGCTCCTTGAAAATGAGTAAGTGTCTGAGACAAGTATTTAAGTTTCGGAAGATAAATTTGAAGACTCTTCTGAAGGTAAATTTTTTAGACAGTTATTTATTTTGAAGGCATGATTTACTTCCAAAGTTAAAACATAACTTCCGAAGTATCAGAAATTTTTAAAAGTCTAAGGAAAGTCTTCAAAAAGAAATTTTCATCCAAAGAAAAACATGAGCTTATGAAAGTGATGAACTAGACACTTAGGACACACATAAATTTTAAAGAAATAATAAGAACTAGTTTTAAGAAAAGCTTACTCAAAGTTTATCATCCCAATAGCTGATGTTAGATATTTAAATCTCCGTTCATCAAAGGCCTTTGTAAACAAATCAGCATATTGTTCATCTGTGTGAACTTTGACTAGTTTAATTAATCCCTTTTCATAGTTATCTCTTATCAAATGATACCTAATATTGATGTGGTTTGTCCTTGAGTGTTGCACAGGGTTCTCTGTGATTGAGATAGCACTGTTGTGGTATATATGAATGGGAGTCTCCTTGAAGTTTAACCCAAGTCCAGCATCTGATTTTGAATCAAAAGTACTTGAGCACAACAGCTTGTAGCAGCAATGTATTCAGCTTCAGCAGTTGATGCAGAGACATAAGATTGTTTCTTGCATTGTCATGAGACAACCCTTCCACCAAGAAATGACATCCCCCAGATGTAGACTTTGCAGTCATGTTGCAACCACCATAATCACTATCTGTATAGGCATACAGATTGAAGTCAGAATTCTTAGGATACCATAGTCTAAGTGTTGATGCAACTTTGAGGTATCTTAGAATCCTCTTGATAGTGATGAGATGAGACATCTTAGGGTTGGCTTGATATCTTGCACAAATACATGTAGCAAACATGATATAAGGCTTGCTAGCAGTAAGATACATAAGAGACCCAATCATAGCCCTATATAAGAGCTCATCTACACACTCCCCCTCAAGATCAGGACCAAGAGAGTGGTTTCTGGCTATGGGTGTCTTAGCAATCTTGCAGTCAGTCATATTGAATCTCTTGAGTATTTCCTGAACATACTTTGACTGACTTATGAAGATGCCATCTTCAACTTGCTTCACTTGAATTCCCAGAAAGAAATTGAGTTCCCCCATGGCACTCATTTCAAATCTGTCTTTCATCAGCTTCTCAAAGTCTTTGCAAAGCTTTGGATTAGTTGAACCAAATATGATGTCATCCACATATACTTGAACTAGCAATATGTCTTTTCCTTTTTCTTTGATGAAGAGAGTTCCATCTATAGTACCTCTCCCGTATCCATGTTTACAAAGATGCTCACATAGTGTCTCATACCATTTCCTGGGTGCCTGATGCAGCCCATAGAGAGCTTTGTCAAGCTTGCAGACATAATGAGGATGATGAGGATCTACAAAACCAGGCGGCTGTTTGACATAAACCTCTTCATCTGTCACTCCATACAAAAAGGCACACTTCATATCAAGTTGAAAGATCTTGAAGTTCTTGGATGCAGCAAATGCCTGGAATATCCTAACAGCTTCTAATCTTGCCACTAGAGCAAAGACATCAGTGTAGTCAATCCCTTCTTCTTGTGTGTATCCTTGAACAACCAGTCTAACTTTGTTCTTGATGATGATGCCTCTATCATTTTTCTTGTTCCTAAACACCTATTTGGTTCCAATTGTAGTCTTCCCAGAAGGAAGAGGACAAAGGTTCCAAACTTTCTGCCTTTTGAATTGAAGCAGCTCTTGTTGCATAGCCTCAACCCAAGTTCCATCCTTTAGAGCTTCATCAACTTTCTTTGGCTTTATCAGGGATAGAAAACAAGAGTGAAGACAAACATTTTCTTCATGGGTTTTTCATCTTGTCTTTACCCCTGAGACAACATCTCCAATGATGTTTATGGTAGGGTGAGACTTGTGGATCCTAAGCATGAGGGATCACAACAAGTTGTTGAGAAAGATCTCAATTAGATAAATTTAGATCCGGCATGGAAGTTTCTCCCACCACATCAGCACACTTTTAAAGTGAAACTTGATCCAAGCAGTGTGTGACATCATTGATGTTCTCATCAATGGTGTGGTTAGTGGCATCAAGAAATTCTTGGTTACTGTCACCACCACCATTGTTGTCTTCCACAGTTGAGGTGTTCTTATCTGGTTGTAGAGCCTCTGAACTGGAATTTGAAGGCATACCAGATGTATCAGCTAAATTTGTCATTGTTGTGCTGACGGAAACCTCATTTGCAAAAGTGGTTCCCACTGGAGCTAAAGATATATGTCTTAAGGATCTTCCTTGCTCAAATCTTGGATCAGGATCATCTGTATTTAAATTTGCTGAAGATCCTGAAACATTATCACAAGATTTGTTAAAACAGTTGGTAACCAAATCAAGATCAAACAACCAATCTGGACCAAAACTAGCAACACACGGTATGTGTTCATTGAAAGTTACATTGGATGACTCCTCAACAATTCTAGTTCTGAGATTGTATACTCTATAAGCCTTAGCTTGGAAAGAGTAACCAATAAAGTGTCCATCATCTGATTTCTCAGCAAACTTCGCAATATGATCTTTGGTATTCAAGATGGTACAAGGACATCCAATGACCTGAGAAAACCAATGAAAGGCTTCCTCTTGTGCCAAAGTTCATAAGGAGTCTTGCCATGAGTCTTAACTACTAAAACTCTGTTCTACATATAGCAGACAGTGTTGACTGCCTCTGCCCAGAAGGTGATGGGCAGTTTGGAGTCAGACAGCATGGTTCTTGCAGCTTCAATTAGTGTCCTATTTCTCCTCTTAGCAACACCATTTTGCTAAGGAGTCCTGGGAGCACTGAATTGTCTTGAAATACCCTTTTCATCATAGAACGTATCAAGGATATGGTTCTTAAATTCGGTTCCTTGATCACATCTTATGATCTTGACCTTGTGATCAGACAGATTCTCAATCTTTAAGATGAAGTTCTTCAATATCTCAGGAGTCTCATCCTTAGTTCTAAGGAAGAAAACTCAATCTTGTAAAGTCATCTGTGATCACTAGACAATATAAGGTCCTTCCTAAACTCATTACACTGGTGGGGCCAAAGATATCCATATGTAACAAGTGTAGGGCCAAAGATTCCAGTTACCAAATCATGCTTAATTAATTTATTCATGTTCTTAAAGTTTACATGGCACATTCTTTTATGCCATAGGAAAGACTCGTCACTATTTGCTTTAGACAAAAAGCATGAAACTTCTCCAGAGGGAGAGGTTTCTTGCAAATCCATCTTGTACATGTTTTCTTTCGTGGGGGCTCTAAGCAGGATATGCTCATGAGGAATGACCACACCAGGCTTAAGAACAATGCACTCATGCTCAGTAAAGAGCATGTTATGACTCTGATCACAAAATTGAGATACACTCAGAAGATTGTATCCAAGCTCCTTAACAAAGTTTACCTTTTCTATGCTGAGCTTACCATTTATGACCTTGCCCCTTCCAGAAATGTGACCACCTTCATCTCCTTCAAAAGCAACTGGTCCTCTATCAATCCTTTCAAAGTTCTGGAGAAGTGACCTATTGCCTGTCATGTGCCTGGAGCAGCCACTGTCTATGATCCAGACATTTATGTCTGTCTTCACTTGTCCCTGCACAAAGAGAATGATTAGTTACATTAGGAAACCCAAGCCTTGCTTGTCTTGGGCTCATTTGCATAAGGTAATTCAAGAGTAATAGATCCTATGGTTGTACTAAGAGGATCTTGAGCTGTTGTTGATGGAGAAATCTCAGTCACTTGGTCTTTCTTAGACATCCACACACCTTTTGAGTCTTGGACTTGACCTTCACAACTTTAGAAGCTTTTGGAACTTCAGATGTTTTGATGACTGAACCTTCGGAAGATTCTGCTGACACTGCAGCAGACTTCAGTGCTTCGGAAGAATTCCTTTCTTCCGAGACCAAACATTCTTCCGAAGGGAATTTTCCACTTCCCTTCTTGTTAGATTTGGAGCTTCCGAAGGAAATAGGTTTTCCTTCCGAAGCTTGAATCTTCTTAGAACTCTTTGAAGCATTTGTTTTGGTCATATGGACAGTACCTTTAGGATTGAAGGGACAATCCTTGGCAATGTGAGTGGTACTTTCACACATGACACAATTCATTTTCTTCTTCACAAGAGCCTTTTCTTTGGAATAGGACTGTCTTTGGTCACATCCCTTCTCCACCATCATCTTTGTAGATGATAAGACAATCCTCTTGGGCTGAGGACTGTGATTGGAGTTTGATAGTCTAGGCTGTGCAGCAATGGTACACAGTAGATCAGTCTTCTTCTTGCTGCTGAGATGAGTTGAACAAGAACCAGAACTCTTAGCAGAAGAGTTTTGGTTGATGTCTAAAGTCCCTACCACTTTAAACCCTGCAGAGATAAAAACTTGTTTCTGCTTAGAGTCAAAAGTAGCCTTGATCTCTTATGCCTTCCTTGCCTTTCTTTTGCTCTTTTTGATCAAGTTCTTTCTTATGGACTTGGTCATCACAGTCTTCACTTTCTCCTTAGAAGGATAGTGGCCCTTCTTGGAATCCTCCTCTTCACTCTTTTTAGAGGGATTCTTCACTATCTCTTCTTCATCCTCTTCACTCATAGGATCTATGAGAGGAAGCTCATCTTCACAAGTTCCACACCTAGGATATCTTACTGACAAGATTGTGTGTGGAGGAGCTATCTCATTGGATCCCAGTCCCTGCCTGTTTTGATAGCACACTTTGTTGTGCAGGGATGAGGATATCATGTTCTTGAAGGTCTCCTCTTCAAGAACACTCTTTTCTGCCCTGGCTTTGCTGATCACAAGCTCAGCCTGGCACTCAGTTAACTTAGTTATGAGATCTTTGATTTGAGTCCTAAAATCTGTGTGTTCATGTCTTAGAACTAAAATGGTTTTCTCTAAGTCCTCTATTTTCAGCTTATAATCATTTTCAGATTTTCTAAAATGTTGATACATGTATGTCCCTAGATCATGATATGTGATGTAATAGATCTTGTTTGGTATGATTCATGAAATGATATTGATAGTTTGTTAGTTATAGTGTTTAATAGTTCATTAATGAGTCGTGACTGAATTGATTGGGTTTATGATTATTTGAATGGTTACACATTATGTTATATTAATTAACTTAAACATTCAAACTTAACTTAATGAAGTTCTCATGCGAATGGCTCATGCGAATGAACCATAAGCATGAAGAACTTCACACGATTGACTCAGTCGCACGACTGAACCAGGAGACTGGATCAGTCGTACGACTGTAACATAAGATTGGCTCAGTCGCACGACTGAACACTCAGTCGTACGAATGAATCAACCACATGGTTCAATCGCACGACTGAACCAGACTAATGGTTCAGTCGCACGATTGAATAATATCAACCTATAAATATAACTCAATTCGTGAAAAACAAAGACACTCGATCAATTACGATTCCAGACGAAGCCTAGCCGTCCAGATGCCTTGCAATTCGTTCTCCAAGTTCATAGAACACATTAGATCGATTCCCAATCGACTTCTAACGTTAGTTTCAATCCTTGATTGATTCTTCGTGTGTTCTCACTGATTGGATCGCCAATCTAATAGGATACCGCACTATTTGATCTGGTTTACACGTGATCTCCAGGTATTTCGGTCAAATACCCGGTCCTAACAAGTGGTATCAGAGCTATTGGCTCTTGATTACGTGTTGATTCAATCAAGATTGCATAAAAGTTTGTGTTTTTGCACTAAAAACGCAATCTTTGGCATCAAAAGTGATCTTAGAAGTTCCCTGCTCATCGAAGTTTGGTTTCTACGGACTTAGGCGATTAGAACTTGTGAAATTTCGAATCTTTACGGCTGAAACTCGTCAAACCTAGAAATTTTCGCAAAACAGCAGCTTCAGTTGCACGAGTGACTCATTCGCACGACTGGACTCCATTCGCATTGCTCATACGCACGATTGGACCTAGTCGCACCCTCATTCGGCCGACTGAACCATTCGTTAGCATAGCTCATACGCACCAGATTCATTCGCACGACTGAACTAATCGCCCAGTTCAGCCGCACGATTGAACCAATCGCAGAGCTCATACGCACGATTAGCTCATTCGCATCCTTCAGTCGCACCAATGAAAGTTTGTTTGATTAGATTATAAGTGTATTAGTCATGGAAGATCAGATGTCAGCCTTTACTGCTAGGAAGGACTCAAGGATACAGAACCTGCTGTTGCTTGAAAGTGAGGTGGGGAATCACAATAAACCACCAAAGCTTTTGACTTTAGATGAGTTTCCCCACTGGAAACAACGTTTTGAGATCTACCTTAATGGAGTAGATCCTAATCTGTGGGAAGCCATTGAGATTGGTTATAGTACACCGGTGGGAGCTGATGGAGTTAAGCTAACATTAAGCGGGATGACAGACGCACAGAAAGTAAAGTACAATGCAGAGAAAAGAGTTTATGCATTGATCACACAGTCTATCCCCAAAGACATATTCCACCAATATTCAGAGAACAAGAAGTCCAAGAAACTATGGGATGAGCTAGAGAAGAGATAATGAAGATGATGAAGACGAGGATGATAATGAGAGTGATACTGATTAGAGAAAACCGAAGAATGGTCTGAAGATGAAGACACTGAAGAAGGTGAAGCAGTTGAATCTGTCTCAGCGCCAGGGCAAGAGAAGAGAACAAAGAACAGACAAGATTAGTCAGCCTCTGCTTCTGCACTTTCAAATGAAGAGCCGAGTACTCTGGCTAAAAGTAAATAGTAGATGTTTATGTATTTATTTACTTTTGTATTCTGTATTGAAAAAAACCATGTACTAAATGTTTATATTAAGTTAAGGCATTTTGTTTGATAAATTACTAATGATTTGAGTGTGAAATGTGTAAATCAAACAGATCCAAGTACAACAGAGATGAGTTTGATATTGCTCCCCTTCAACAGGTCAAGTCTCAACTCACAATGATTCTTGATCTGCAAGGGATTGTGAGAAGGTCAGTGAGTTATACCCCTGAAGAAGGTGAAATAATTCACGACCTATCTAACGAGCAACTGGCAGAGATGTTCAGACTCAATCCTGATGCAATTGTCAAGGATGCTCCAACAGTTGATTCAACCAGTGACGAAGAACTAAATGATGTTGATGAAGTTGAGGTTGAAGATATTGCTGCTGAAGAGTACCCTCAGTACGCTGACAATGAGGGTAATGTGGTCCCCAATCTGGGTGAGTCCCTAGTCAGTGATATGTTTGAGGTAATAGACAAGATGGAGCAGGAAACAGGAAAGACCGAAGGAACCGCCCAAGCTTCAAATGATGACGTAGACATTCGAAAGGCTGAGTGGGCTGAATGTTTTAAAGAAGTTAGAGCCCAACGTGCTGCACCGAAGAGGGATGCCTACACCAAGTTCTACAGCGTCAAGAAACATCTTACGGTGTCAGGCAGGATTATAGCATGGGCATATTTTGATGATCTTAACGTTTATGCCGTTAAGAGGGAGAAGGGCATAGAGTACTTTAGATTTCCACATGATCTAAAGACTCTACCAGGTTTTGAGCTCAACCAGCTGGCCAAATTGAAGCTGTTGTATGCTGACCCGAGAAAGATGTCAGGCTGGTTTGAGGCTGCCCTAAAGAAAGAGTACCACACCAGGTGGATTAACTTCAGACCTCAACAACCTACAAGGTATATTAGAAGGTCTGAGATGGATGCCATCACTGGAAAACCAAAGATTGTGTTGAAGTGGAGTCCTCCGCGCACTATGTCGAGAATCCCTCTCAGGGAAATGCCACAGGACTTCACTCCACACTTCAAATGGTGGTACTATGATTGGAGAACTGCTGAAGCTGTCATAGTTCTGAACAAAGGGGACCAAATGGATACTATCAGGGTATTCGATCCAATATGGCTAACCAACTTGTCTGCTAATGATGTCTATACATTATACAAGTGGTCACTGTTCTATGACACACAAGACATTGTACAAGCCCTCCAGTTCCAAAACGTTATACGACTTTTCTTCGCGTTTGATATTCACGCGGGAGTCACAGAAGAGGACAAGTACAAGAAATATGAGGAGGTAATGAAGAAAACAAGACATTAGAGAGATCTAGGTCCAAGGGGGAGTTTGTTGACACATGTATGTCCCTAGATCATGATATGTGATGTAATAGATCTTGTTTGGTATGATTAATGAAATGATATTGATAGTCTGTTAGTTATAATGTTTAATAGTTCATAATGAGTCGTGACTGAATTGATTTGGTTTATGATTATTTGAATGGTTACACATTATGTTATATAATTAACTAAAACATTCAAACTTAACTTAATGAAGTTCTCATGCGAATGGCTCATGCGAATGAACCATAAGCATGAAGAACTTCACACGATTGACTTAGTCGCACGACTGAACCAGGAGAATTGATCAGTCGTACGACTGTAACATAAGATTGGCTCAGTCGCACGACTGAACACTCAGTCGTATGAATGAATCAACCGCATGGTTCAATCGCACGATTGAACCAGACTAATGGTTCAGTCGCACGATTGAATAATATCAACCTATAAATACAACTCAATTCGTGAAAAACAAAGACACTCGATCAATTACGATTCCAGACGAACCCTAGCCGTCCAGAAACCTTCCAATTCGTTCTCTAAGTTCATAGAACACATTAGATCGATTCCCAATCGACTTCTAACGTTAGTTTCAATCCTTGATTGATTCTTCGTGTGTTCTCACTGATTGGATCGCCAATCAAATATGATTCCACACTATTGATCTGGTTTACACGTGATCTCCAGGTATTTCGGTCAAATACCCGGTCCTAACATAAAATCAGATATTAAAATGTTTAAGGACTCAAGGTCATATCTCATTCCATGTTGTAGGACCTGTACCTGTTAACTTTAGCATGTATTCAGGAGTACAAAGATGTTTTAATACATTGGCTTCATCATGATCAGCCACTAGTGCTTGGTTTGGAGAAGCATCTTCCACTTGAAAGCTCCAGTCAAAGCCTCCTTCTTCAACAGCAACAGCAGCTTGCTGCTTTGACTTCTTATTATGGAGAGCTTTGTTAGTGTAGTTTGGTTTGGATTGTGTTTGGCCACCATTTGTTCTAGGTGCCTTACACACTTTGGCAAAGTGGCCCATCAAGTTACAGTTGTAACTCTTGACTTTTCCTTTGTCCAGTCCAAACTTTCCACTGGTTGCATTGCTTGGAAACTTCCTTCCAGTTCTTTTGTAGAACTTCTTGGCTCTGTGAGTGAGAAGAGCCATATGCTGGTCTATTTCCATATATTCCAGATTATCTGGACGGATACAATCCAAGTCTTCAAGAGTGAAAAGAGAGTTGCCATAGCTTTCATCAGAAGACACAAAAGCTTGAGAAGAGCTTGTCTCTTGGAATGGGCTTCCTTGAGTGTAGTTCTCCTTTGGTCTCTCTAGGAAGGTGATGAAAGGACCCTTTGGTGAGTTGTCAGGGTAGCATAAGAGATGATGTTTGGGTTCTATGCTATCCCTTTCAATCACATGTAAGGCTGAACCCATCTGATTGTTGGAGTTTCCAGATAAACCTTGCATGTTCATCTCCATCTGGTAGCCACTAAGAATCTCATATAACTCTGTCAGAGTAAGAGTTTTGAGATTTTCAGTTCTCTTGATCACCACATAGTAGTGTGTCCATTGCCTAGGAAGTGAGGACCTAAACTTCCTTACAATGTCTCTGTTTTCAAGAGAAACTCCTCCATCCACTAGGGTATCCACAACCTCAACATACCTGAAATACTGCTGAGTCATGGTTTCACCTGTTTTGAAGGTGAAGTTTTCAAACTGCTGCTTCAGGAGATCCTTCTTGTTCTCCTTGGCTTCAGAAGAACCCTCATACATCAGTTTCAGTGCATTCAACAACTGCTTGGCTATTTTGCACTTCTTGAAACCTCTGTACATAGAGTTTGGAATGGCAGTTTGAAGAGCTATCATGGCTTTTCTGTCTATCCCTACTCTCTTCCTATCTTCATCAGAGTAATTAGCCACATCTTTGGGAATCATACCAGCACCAGTAGCAGAAGGGGTGATGGGTATGAAAGGTGCATTCTCAATAGACTCCCACATTCTTGAATCAAGAGACCTGATAAAACCTTCCATTCTTAAACACTAGGTATCAAACTCATCAAGTGTGATCAGTGGGGACTTGTTCATGGTTCTAGTTTCCATATCAGTTTTGGAAATGGGTGCCATTTGAAAAGTTTTAGAATTTGTGTGTGTGAGGGATCTTAAGATGGTGAGATCTTATATCAAGAGCCTGAAATGCTCTGATACCAAATGCAGGATCGTTGAAGGGCTAGTTACAACACAATAACACAAAGAGGAGATTAACTAAACTTTAATCAAACAGTAAACTGGATTAACCAAGATAAGAGACTAAGCACACAAGTAATGTAGGAGACAGAACACAAAGAACACAAGTGTTTGGTTTTCAAGAATGCAGTATATTGCCTTCTCTATGTTCTATTACAAGTGTTACAAAGCATATTCGAAAGATACCAGAACATGAGATACTTATACTACATCCTGTAGCCGGCTATACTTTCAAAGCCAGCTGGATACAATTGACTAGACACAAACGAAATCAATTGTAGAGTCAAAAGGCAGATTGCCTTTTCACTTGTGACTATGACATGCCATAGCTCACATCCTTGTCTATTACAAAAAGGATAAAGTACATAAAGTAGAAAGTTACAGACTGAAGACCTCAATGTACAGTTACCAAAAGCATGGATCTTTTCACCAAACCATGTAAGTTGGTGACTTGTAGAGGCACAGCGGAAAGGTGTCCAGCTTTATGGAACAGTACATCGGATAAAGCGTGTTACTAAAAGTCTTCGGAAGAAATTTGTCTTCATGAACTTGAAGCGGCAGAAGACTTTGTCTCTGAGGCTTCGGAAGACTTCATGTTTGGCTTCGGAAGATATTGGTCTTAGCTTCGGAAGATTTCACACTTAGAGTATTTTCTGTTTCATGTGTGAACCTTCCTAAGCTTCTTCTTTAATGCACTTGTGTAGCATGCAGGAAGGACTAAAGATGTTTAGGTTGCATCAGCCTCTTCATTAATCTCTACACCTTCCATTCTTTAGTACCAAGTATCAAAGTATAAATGAATGATAAGTGGGGATTTTGCCATGGTTCCAGTTACCATATCAACCTTTGTGAGAGCTACCATTTGAGATATTAAATGTTTTGTTAGACTAAGGAATCTAAGATGGTGTGATCTTACAATCAGAAGCCTGGAATGCTCTGATACTAATTGCATGACTATTTAAGGGATAGTTAATACAATCAGTCTCACAATGAGAAAAGTGTTAGAATATTTAACAGATCAAATAGGGAACTGATACTATATTATGACACTAAGAACACAAGCATACAATAAGACTGAAACTTAAGAACAAAACAACAAAGTATGGTGCAGGACCGGTGAAGGGTATGCACTTACAACACAACAACAAAATGAGGAGATTTACTTGACTAATCAAATAATGAGACTAGATTAATCACTAGTAATGATACTAAGAACAAAAGTAAATATGAGACAGAACAAGATAGCAAAATACACAAGAAGATGATTTTCAAGATTGCAGTATATTGCCTTCTCAAGTTCTATTACAAATGTTACAAAGCATAATCAGAAAGTTACAAGTACTTGAGATACACATACTACATCCTCGAGCCAGCCATACTATGAAAGCCAACTGGATACAATTGACTAGACAACAAACAAAAACAATTGTAGAGTCAAAAGGCAGATTGCCTTTTGACTTGTGACTATGACATGCCATAGCTCACATCCTAATATATTATAAAAAGGATAAATTACATGAAGTAGAAAGTTACAACTCAATACCTCAATGTATAGTTACTAAAAGCATGGACCTTTTCACCAACTTATGAAAGTTGGTGACTTTATAGAGTTGCAGTGGAAAGGGGTCCAACTTTATGTAAAGTACATCAGATAAAGCATATACTAAAAGTCTTCAGAAGAAATATATCTTCAAGTGTTGGCTTTAGAAAACTTTATCTCTAAACTTCGGAAGACTTCATCTTTGGCCTTTGAAGATATTGGTCTTGGCTTCGGAAGATTTCACACTTTGAATATTTCTATTGCTTATGTGAAGCTTCCGAAGCATTCTTCTTCAATGCACTTGTGCATGCATGCAGGAGACTTTGGGTGTTTGAGTTGCATCAGCCTTTACATTTAATCCTTACAAACTCCCCTAAGCTGATGCTACCGAAACACTTTGAGGACTTCAAATATGAACAGTGCTCATTATGATGATGACCATCCATTTCTTCATAAGATGATTAGGATCACTCAGACTCTTAAAGTATCTTCTTATATCAAAGAGATCATGCAGAGGCAGATTGAACATGTCTTGCCATGTGTAGACATCATTAATGCCTTCTTCTCTAATGACATGCCACCTTTCTTGATTTGTAGTATATGTCTAAGACAAGATGGGTCTTCTTGATGCTAGAGAAGTTGTTTGAATGGGAGATGTTGGAGCATCCTCTGGTTGCACATCCTCCAAATGTTCTGACTCATCCTGAGTGTAGATACATGATGTTCCTAGTTTATATTCTTAAATGTAAAAGTCTTTCATGTCTTACATATGTGTAATGTGACGAAGTAATGAAATAAGATATATGTTTTGATGTTTATTTATCTTTGATTCATATGTATGAACTATTTATATGAGTTTGAGTTTGTTGTACACAATTCTAAGTCTATAATCATTAAGTAATGTGTTCAGCTTAGTCGGGCGATTATTCATGCTAATGGACCATCCTTATGGACCATACGCATGAATATATCATGCTTATGGACCAGCCGCACGACTGAACAAGAAGACTGGATCAGTCATATGATTGAGACATAAGGTTGACTCAGTTGCATGACTGAACCTTTAGTCGTGCGTATGGATCAATCACATGAGTCAGTCGCACGACTGAACCATACTAATGGTTCAGTAGTATGAATGGAATATGCTAACCTCTAAATACCTCCTAATTCTATAAAAACATAACACTTTGTGAGATACTTCGAATACACATAAACCCTAGCCGTCCAGAGCGTCCCGAACAACATGTCCAAGTTCATAGTTCGATCTTGATCGATTGCTACTCGTTCTTCATGTTTAGTTCATTCTTATATTGATCGGGTTATCGCTCTCACTGATTGGATCGCCAATCAAATACGATTCAGCACTATTTGATTAGGTAAAATGTAGAATCCGTTAGTACTCCGTACGGTCACGATCCTCTATCAAGTGGTACCAGAATTTTGGCTCGTGATTTTTCATTTGATTCGATTAGTTTTGGTGTCAAAAACCTACATTTTATTCCAAAGAGCTACCACTTTGCTTCAATAGGTGTTTTTGATGTTTGTAGGCATTAAAGTTTCGCTTTTTCACTATACGGCAGATTAGGGTTCCTAAAAAATCGTATTTTGTGTTAAATTGTCAAAAATCTTCGATTTTAGAAAAACAACAGCCTTCAGTCGCACAATTAGCTCATTCGTACGATTGAACCCATTCGTATACCCCATTCACACGATTGAAATCAGTCGCATTCCTCCATCGCACGACTGAACAACTCTAGTCATTTGATTGCAATCGTCTTGTTCATACGCTTCATTCACATGAGTGATCCATACTCATAGCCCATTTGCACGAGTGAAACTGTCCTATTCTAAAAGCAGAAAGTTTAAAGCAATGGAAGATCAATTTGATGCGTTTACTTTCGGAAAGGACTCACACTTCCAGAACCTACTACTTCTGGAGAACGAGATTGGAAATCATAATAACTGCCTAGCTGTTAACGTTAGATGAATATCCACAGTGGAAACAACGGTTTGAGATCTATTTAAATGGAGTTGATCCCAATCTTTGGACATCCATTAAGACTGGTTACACGGTACCAGTCAGTGCTAATGGAGTCATGTTAACCTTGGGAGGAATGAGTGAAGATCAGAAGATTCTTTTCAATGTTAAGAAGAAAGTATATGCCTTGTTGACACAGTCTATACCGAAAGACATCATTCATCAGTTCTCTGAGAACAAGCAAGCTAAAAAGTTGTGGGAAGCATTAGAGAAGATATATGATGGAAACACAACTCTCAAAGCACTAAAGGCTAAAGCTCTTAAGAAGGAGTTTGATAATTTCTCTTCGATAGGGTATAAGAGTTTGGATGATATTATTGAAAGATTCTATCATCTGATGAGTGAGTTGCACACTCATGGCGTAACCACATCAATGGAAGATAAAGTTTCAAGCTTTTATGATGGTTTGCCTAAGAAATGGGATTCATTTGTGTCTAATCTGAGGCAGAACGACATTCTTGCGACGTTAGACATAAATGACTTCACCTTGAAGTTAAGAGAGGAAGAACTGACAATGAAGTACAATTCAAAGAAAGGATCCTATGTTCAGAATCCTTCACTTTACAACTCAGTTCCGACTCCAACTATTTCAGGAACACCACTACAAACAACATTCGTGTCTAGTTCATCGACTCCTTCCCAAACCACTGCATCAGGAACTGAAATGTCAGGGTCAACTGGAACCTAATATTTAGTTCCTGAGGCAAACACTACAAAGTTGAAGACCAAGAATCTTGGTAATATCACAATGGAAGTTGCTAAGTAGCACATGGATCTTCTAGCGGCCGTGGTACAATCTTACGATGGTTTAGTTGCAGGTAAGATTGGAAATTGTCATCTTCCAGATGAAGATCACGAGCAAGTTGACGAAAATGAGCTAGAAAGAGTGGACATCATGTGGGTACTTGCGAGTGCAGTCAGAAGAGCTAAGAAGTTTGTCAAGAAAACAGGGCAAAATCTAGTAGCCACTAAAGATACGACTCTTTGTTTTGACAAAACAAAAGTCACCTGTTTCAACCGGTGAAAAAGGGCACTTTAAACGTGAATGTGTAAAGCCCAAGAAAACTAGAAATGGAAACCCATTTCCTACATTCAATCGTAAAGACAAAGACATGATTGGAACTGCTTCTTCAATCAAAGAGACAAGGGCTCTAGCTACTCAATGTGATGAAGGGCAAGATTTTTCCTTCCGATTTGTTTCTCCAAGTGAATCAAATATTGCTTTTGTCAAAGCATTGGATGATGGATCTGCTAGTGAAGGTGAGATCATAGCTGAGCACATGATGTCAGATACCGAAGAAGCTGTGAATATGGTAAATCACTTGGTAGAGGAAGAGCTCAGAGCAACTAACTCAGAATCTCCGGTCTAAGATGCTTTGATGGCTTATACATCTGATTCCTCACAGGTAAGTTCTAAAGACCAACTTTTTCAAAAACATACTTGTAATGAATGTGACAAATTTAAAGAAAGAATTGATCTGAAATTTGAAAGGTTATTAGAACACAATGATAATTTGGTAAATGATTTACAACTCTACACTGAAGCAAATCGTATTTTAATACATAATGAGTGCAGTTTCAAAGAAAAAACAGAACTTTTGGGAATCAACTAAGGGAAACCGAGGTTGTTGCCTTAAATCAAGCAAATGACATAAAGTTATATTTAAACTCTTCGGAAGAAATAAAAAAGGAAAAAACAGTTTTAAAAGTCGAAGTAGATTCATTAAAACAAAAACTGCACATTCTGGCCAGTTCTTCTCACATAGTTCAAAACTTAGTGAAAGAACAAAATAACGAGGAAGGTTTGGGGTATAAAGTAGTTCCACCACCACATGCAGTCCTTTTGAACACTAAACGTAGACCTATAAATAACAACCCAGTAAAGGATCATGTGGTGTCCACTCCTCTAGTTAGTGATCCTGATTCCATGGGTAAACCGGTGAAACCTGTAACTAATCAGAAGGATTCTACTTTGAAATCAAATGGAAACACACCTGTTGAAAATTTGGATAATGAAATTAAAAGGGTTAATGTAAGGTCAGGTTCACACACGTCTATTTAAGAACACAAAATGACTAAACTAGTTAACCATAAATGTGTTAGTCATCTAAGTCCAAATAAACTAAAAGTTAAAGATGTTCAAAACGTTAAAACAATTAATTTTGCTAAAGAAGCTGAAACATCTAAAAGAGAAGTGACAAAACCCAACCATACACACTTCACACCTTCACCAAACTCAACACCACATAAAAATTTTCTTCAATATGTAGAAGTGAGATCTTGTTACAGTTGTGGAAAACAAGGACATGTCTCTCCTAATTGTTCTTATTATCAGACGCCCAAAAAGAAAATTTAACATTATGACAAAAAACCAAGTTTTTCAAAAAGTAGATCTAATACTCCACCTAAGAGTTTTAGTGAACCTAAAGTTCAAACCAAAAGCTAGTCGTCTGTTTACCACAAACAGGCCTTACATAAAACTAGTTTATGAAAAGAAAAATCAAGTAATGTGTTTGATAGTGAGGACAAGACGAAAAAGGATGAGTCCTCATCCTCTAAAGGACAGTGGGGTGAATTTATGATGTGTGATTCCTCTGGGTCACCCAAGCCAGTTAAGGCTTAGGTCCCAAATCTGAACTGATCAATTTTTTTGAATGTGTAGGGGGTTCGCTATAGTTCTATCACTAATACCTGGATTATTGATTGTTAGGTGTCCAGGCACATAACAAGGAATTCGTCACTCCTTTTCAACGTCAAAAAAATTAAAGGGGGACATGTATCATTTGCTGGGAACAAGGGAGGTTACATCACCGCTCAAGGCAAAGTGGGAAACAAGAAAGTGAAGTTTGACAAGGTCAACTACGTTTAACAACTACAGGACAACTTGCTTTCAGTCTCCCAGATCTGTGATAAAGGATTCATAGTTGTGTTTGACAACAAGAAGTGCTAAATTTTAAAAAAGGACTATGCAATTGAGGAGGATAAAATTCTTATGTCAGCTTCAAGATGTAACGACTTGTATGTCTTGGATCTATCAAAAGCCTCCACAACTGATCACATTGTTCAATGCTTGTTGTCATAGGCAACTGAGAGGGACTCAGTCTCATGGCATAGTAGAATGGGACACATTAATCCAAAGGAGACGAATCATTTAGTTCAGAATGATTTAGTGAATGGAGTAACTGTCAAGAATTTCCAGCTTCCAGATTTGTGTGTAGCATGTAAGAAAGGGAAACATACCAAGAAGTCTCACAAGGCAAAGAAAGTGAATTCTATTGATATTCCTCTCAAGCCTCTACACATGGATCTGTTTGGCCCTGTTAGCATAAAGAGCATTGCTGGAGATCTATATTGATTTGTAGTAACAGATGATTACTCAAGATTCTCTTGGGTAATGTTTTTGAAAGCCAAATCAGAAACTTTTGAATCTTTCAAACATCTAGTAACTACTTTAGAATCACTCTATAAGCTGAAAGTATGGCAGATCGATCAGACAACGGGACAGAGTTCAAGAATTAGTGGATGGAAGCATATTGTACAGAGAAAGGAAATGTTCATCAATTTACTTCTGCCTACAGTCCATAGATGAATGGAGTTGCTGAAAGGAAAATAGGAGCTTGATAGAGATAGCCAAGACAATGCTAGTCGACTTGAAACTGCCTATTCAATTCTGGAATGAGGCAGTGGCTAATGCATGTTATACGCTCAATCGAGTCTTAGTGGTGAAACAACATGGGAAAACATGTTATGAACTGCTCTAGCTACATAAACCCAACCTAGAGTATCTAGAACCATTTGGCACACCATGCATGTTGTTGAAGAAAACTCAGACTGGAAAGTTTAGTGAGAAGGTAGAAGAAGGCATCTTCCTTGGATACAATATACCAGACAAGAGAGTTTATAACAACTCAACAGATTAGGGAGAAGTGTGGTGCAATGTTGATGTTCAAAGATACACCACCCCCTACTGGGAAATGACCTCTTTCTTCTTTGACTATGATGGATTCTTTAAATCCTTCAACCTACCGCTTCTCATCCTGATGACGAGCTGACTGCTATGATGATGTACGATGTTCTGAACACTCCAGTACCAGACTCCATATCAACGGCTCCACTAGATGTTACTTCTAGCCCTTCAGGGGGAGAGTTTGAAGTAAGTGATTCTTCCTCCGAAGATGAAGCAGTTGAGACTGGAAATGTAGACCAGGAAGAACAGGTTCCCACAAATGAAAGTACACAAGCATCAAATCTTGATGCCTCTGACACTTCTGAACCTCATACTCCAAAAGCTAAAGATACTGAACCTGGAGTTCACAATCTGGATACTGAGGTAGTTGTTCCCACCATAGCTAAAGATACGAACCGTGACGGGGCACCCGACGAAATGGTGATCTCGTGGATACCACCACGTATAGAGGAATGATCGGATCCCTAATGTATCTCACAGCCTCTCGTCCTGACATTTTGTGTACCATGTGTCTATGTTCCAGATATCAGGCAAAATCCAAAGTAAATCATCTCATTGGAGTTAAACGGATTTTTCGTTATCTAAAGGGTGCTCCAACACTTGGGTTGTGGTATCCTCATGATGATGAATTTGAGCTTACAACGTATAGTAACTCGGATTATGGTGGTTGCAAGATGAATTACAAGTCAACATCAGCAGGATGTCAGTTCTTTGGTAGACGGTTAGTCACTTCGCAGTGTAAGAAGCAAACATCAGTTGCTCTGTAAACATGTGAAGCTGAATACGTTGTTGTTGCAAGTTGCTGTTTGCAAATCATTTGGATTCAACAACAAGTGCGTGACTACGGTTTGCAACTTTCTAATACCCCTATTTTTGTTGATAATTCTGCTGCCATTGCTGTAACCAAAAATCTGGTCCAACACCCTAAAACAAAACACATCGGTATTAAATATCACTTTATACATGACTGTTTTGAAAAGAAACCTCTACACAAAAGCATTTGATAAACCATGGTTTTTATATCTTTTAGAGGTTAATGGCGTGAAAAAGAAATGTGACGTGATTCAAGAAGACGAAAGTTCTTAGTCCGACAAGTAGTTTCTTAGTATATTATTTATTTTATTTTTATTTTCCTATCTATTAAAATTAAAAAACACAAAAACATTTTTGGTTTTAGAATTTTAGGGGGAGAATAGGTTAGTTTAGTAATTTAGTCATTGTACTATTTATTTACTTAAAAAACGAGGGGGAAGGGTAGTTTAGCTGAAAGAAATGAAATTAAATCTGTGATTATGATTCAAAGTTTGTTGAAAATGATAGTACACAGGGAACAAATTGGTTAGGACTTCAAAATTAATTTGATCAAAATGCTAAATTCAAATTACAAGTCTGACAAGTCTAAGCACAACAAATGCAAAATGATAGTAAAACTAGTCTGCTACTGAGGTAACATAGAGAAAGTAGACCTAGAGGTTGCTACTTCATTATATGATGTGTCGGTAGATTCAACACAATAGATGAGTAGACTTCATTGGTGAATTAAATTCAAACTAATTTGTTCAACTTGTTGTGGGTTCTTACCTTATCCCTGGTTAAGACAATCAACGCATTTCCAATAAGGGGTGATGAGCAAAATAAACACCACAAATGTGTGCGGATGACCACAAAATTTAGCAAGCACATGGAAAAACTGCTAAAAGCAATCAAGTGAATGACTAATGTCGTTGGTGTGTTATGTGCAAAAGAAACAAATGCTCTAACAAGAAGATAGGTTTTGTGCCTCTCTGTTGTGCGGTGGAATTGAACTGAGGATAAGCATAACCTAAATATTCTAGAATTCATTGTTGTTTGCGCCTCTCTACTGTGTGATGGCACTGACCTGAGGCTTGGCATCTCTTTGAAAGCACTTAGAATCGTTTCTTCTTGTCAAATACCCGTAGACCGCTCAAAAATCTCCCGAGGAATGTTGATTACCATATAAGTGTGGGATCCACAAATGCTTGCTGAAATAATTAAACCTAACTAATCACCAATGTGCGTCAAAAATCTGTGTATGGATTTAAGTTGTCAAAGATACTAACAATCATTATGGTTGCAACTCTTGATAGTCAAAATCATTGTGTGTATCTTATAGCTCTAGTATGATTTCTTGAAAGTGCTATTGACTCTCAGACAAAACACGAATCTAGCATCAAAGTGCATATTAAAAAGGTAATGATAACATGTATGATTCCATAATGAATCATTCCAGAAATGATCAAATTAACTGGAAGTTGTTCTGCCCTAACCCAAAACCATAAAAATATGTCTTGTTTTTCTGTTAAATTTCAAGTTGTTTTCTATTTTCTAGTCTTTTGTTGTGTAGATATCGGACTATACAACTAGATGAATTCTATGAATCACTCACTAAAAGGGGTCACGTCTGAGGTGACAAATTGGTTCTAAACTAAAAGGGGTCACGTCTGAGGTGACAAATTGGTTCTAAACTAAAAGGGGTCACGTCTGAGGTGACAAATTGGTTCTAAACTAAAAGGGGTCACGTCTGAGGTGACAAATTGGTTCTAAACTAAAAGGGGTCACGTCTGAGGTGACCAATCGGTTCCAATTTAAAGGGATCACGTCTGAGGTGATCAAATGATGTTTACTTAAAAGGTTCATGACTGAGATGATCAAAGGTCATAATGTTATGTTTCAAAAGTTAAAATTTTAAGTGTATGAGGTCAAGCTCATAACTATGAGCCAATCGCACGATTAAATGATAAGTATGAGCCAATCGCACGATTGATTATAAGTATGAGCCAATCGCACGACTGAATGATAAGAATGAGCCAATCGCAAGATTGAACCATAAGTATGAGCCAGTCACATGATTGGACCATGAGTATGAGACAAACATGCAATTGGACCACAAGACTGAACCAATCATATGAATGGAAGAAGGAGTATGAGCCAGTCGCACGACTGAACCCCAATCACACAAATGAAGAATGCGTATGGGTCCAGTCGCATGAATGAAATATAAAGAGTATAAATAAGGGGGTCAGTCGGTCATAACCCTTACCACCCCTCAAACTCTCTGAAATCTCCCATACACACACATACTCTACTAAACATTCGTTTGAGTGATATTACCTATTGTCTGTGATTCTAACGTGTTTCTACTTATCTATAGGTACAGGGCAACTGAAATCGATCCAAATGAATGCCCTAATCACATCTTTAAGGACCGATTATGCTAAAACCTAGAACCGAGAATAAACCCTAAAAATAGACCACTTAAATGGACATAAAAGTCGATTTAATGGACATTAAGTGCTATTTTGAGTCCCTGCGAGTCAAATGAGTTTAAACACGAAGTCTAATATAAAGTTTTGACAATGATTCAAATCTAGGGTGTTCAACAATGAAGGATGCGAATGGACATGCTAATGAACTTCAGTCGCACGATTGAGCCAGGCACACGATTCAATCGCACAAATGAATCATACGTATTGGTTCAGTCGCACGATTGACTCAACCGCATGGTGAAGTATACGACTAAGTTAAGTCGCAGGTTCAATCGCACGACTAAACCCAGGCGCAGGCTCAATCGTACGACTGAACCCAAAGTACGACTAAAACTCAGTCGTGTGGTTCAGTCGCACGACTAAACAAGTTTGATCAAAACAGTCTAAGTTCCACCTATCATCTGTTATGCACAAATCTAATGTATATATTTTTCTTGTGTTTCAGCAACATGGCTAATATATGGACGATGAGCACCAAGGACAATATATGTGCCCACTTAGATGCTACCTCTTGGAATGCTTCCAAGTTTGCTGGGATTATAGCCTTTCTACGTAGATCAGGATCTACAAGGCTATCTCTATTCCCTACACACCCTACCAATCTGTACAGCAAGCCTTCTAGGAAGGTGCTTTGGTTGACAGGTCCACTAAGCCCCACAGTACTCAGAGCTCGATCTTTGGACAGGATATTAGGATTACTGTAGCAGATCTAAGGTGAGTCTTGGATCTGGGTGAGGATGGTGCCCACCAAACCAAGCTACATCCTCTGACTGTTCGAGGATGCTTTCTGAGGATGAAGTACACTAGGGACATCAATGAAGGTGTGCTCAACAAGAGCAACTTGTGCCCCCAGTTCAAGTACTTGGCTCATGATATCCTTAAGTGCATAGCATCAAGGAGAGGAGGATTCGTGAGATGTCTGATAAAATCTAGAATGCATACGTTGCTCTGCTACTGAACCAGCCATTCAGTTTCTTCCACCCGCTATTCTCCTACATGATAGAGAACTTAGAGGCCAAGGGCAAGGAAAGCTTCTGCATGTACACAGGTATTTACAGATGATTATTGCTGAGAAGCTTCCTTTGCTGCTGAAAGAGAAGGATGATGTTGTAGTTCTTGAGGTTATGGATGACACTACATTGGGTAGGATGAAGGTCTACCGGGAGAAGCAGGTGAAGCCCCTGGTTAGGAGACTGTTTGGTCATTTGGCTAACGAGGAGTATGTGGTGCCCTCTCGTAAGAAGTGATGTCACGATGAGAGTGGTTCTGATATGGAGCCTATAGTGGTACCCACCGAAGAAGATGACGACGATGATGGGGACCTCGATGATGGTCAAGGTGGTTGAGATGCAGGCCCCAATCATTCAAGGGCCACTAACACGTCTAATATATCTCCACCACCTCCTCACAGTACTAGTGCTTCTCCTGGTGGATCTAAGCTGGATGCTTTCCACCATGATTTCCTGATAGATGAAGAAGAGGTGTCTGATGATGAGCCTCTCACCAGGACAGTTGGGAGTAGGGTCGTCGTTACTGAGAAAAGAATAGAGGTAGTCGGTGAACGCCCAACTGGTACTGCTCGTGATGATACTGATGTCATAGTTCCCACCTACACACCTGACCAATCTACTAGCTCAGGGGAGCCTCTACAGCAAAAGCCTCCAGGAAGAAGAGGATGGCCCATCCTTATGGCAAAAAGAGTAAGATGTCAAGATTCACAGTGATCACATCCTCCACCACCACTACCACAACCACTATCACTACCACAACCACCACCACTACCACACCCACTACCACCACAACCACTCATACTCCAACCACCACCCATACACCTACCTCCACCTCACCACAATACCCAACACCATCCCACCATAATCCATTCCCATTCCTCCTCTTTCTTCACCACATCCACCACTACTACCACTACTCACCAAGTTGGTCCCTCCACCCAATCCATATTTACACGAGGATCTACTCTAGCCATGGTCGGGATAGAGGAATAGCTAGCTAGCCTGAATCGCATGGTGCTAAAGCTGATTGCTACTGATGATCTAAGGGCTACTCAAATGAACCAGCTGATGGCACTAATTGCGGCTCAAGCCAAGCAGATAGCTCAGCTAAATGAGAAGAACACTCAGTATGAGAGAGCTTTAGGTCGGGCCCACCATGCACTAAAAAGTCAAAATGAGCTGGTGCTGGCTTCGTAAAGAGGATTGAAGGACTTGAGAAGAAGAACAAAAGGATGTTGCTAAAGCTGAAGGGATCAAAGAGTGAGCCATTGAAGATTAAAGATAGTGATGATAAGGATGATGAAGATGAGCTAACTGAAGATGAATCTGAGGAAGAAGATGGTGATGATGAGGGAGCGGGAGGAAGTGGAAAGGGAAAAGGAGGAGATGATGATGATGAAGATGATCAAGAAGGTGATGTTGTTGCATCAGCCTCAAATCCAACAGTTAAGGAGAGCTGCACCAAGAGAAATCAAGATCAAGGAGCCTCGTCCTCAACTCCTCAAGCTGAAGAGACACCAGATCAAGACAAAAGTAATGATTAGGTGATCATGTATTTGAAACTTTTGTACTTGAGTTGTGTATTACATTAATGTAATTAATGATTATTAATGTTTAAATGTCTTGTCTAATGATTTATGTATGCTGTGTTGAATGTTTAATCGAACAAATGAAGCTCAACACACAGATGAACATGATGTCACCCCCTTCAGCAAGTCAAGACTCAAGTCACTATGATTCTTGATTTGCAAGGGATCGTCAGATGATCTGTGAGTTATACTCCTAAGGAAGGAGAGATCATCCATGATCTGATAGACGAGCAGTTCGCTGAAATGTTCAGACTAAATCCTAATGAGCTTGTTAAAGATGACCTAGAAGTTGATGTTTTGAGTGACACGAAGCTGAAAGATGTGGATGAGATAGAGATAGAGGATGTCAGTGCAGATTACTATCCACAGCACACTAACCCTAAGGGCAATGTTATCCCCAACTTGGGTGAAACCTTTGGCAGTGGTACTTTTGATAAGTTGGAGGAGATGGAGAAAGATAAAGAGAAAGATGAAAGTACAGCCCAAGCTTCGGATACTAATGTTGATATTAAGAAAGCAAAATGGGCAGCTTGTTCTGCGGAGATGAAAGCCCAGCGCACACCCCCAAAGGAAAATGCCTACACCAAACTTTACAGAGTCAAAAGGCATCAAAAAGTGCCAGGCAAGATTATTGCGTGCGCATATTTTGAAGACTTGGAAGTCTGTGCTTTTAAAAGGGAGAAAGAGATTGAGTAGTTCAGATATCGACATGATTTGAAGACTCTTCCTAGTTTTGAGCTCAACCGACTAGCATGCTTAGATCTGTTATATGCTAACCCAAGAAAGATGCTAGGATGGTTTGAGGTTGCATTGAAGAAAGAATACCACACTAGATGGGTAAAATTCAGACCTCAACAACCTAACAAGTTCATTCATAAGTCTGAAGTTGATCTTATATCTGGAAGATATAAAGTCGTGTTGAAGTGGAGTCCCTCGCACACAATGTCAAAGATTCCCTTACGGGAAATGCCTCAAGACTTCAGTCCACACTTCAAATGGTGGAATTATGAATGGAGGATAGGGTAAGCGATCATAGTTCTGAACAGAGATGGAAAGATAGAGACAATCAGGGTATTTGACCCAATGTGGCTTACTTACTTGTCTGCTGAAGATGTCTATACATTATACAAGTGGCCACTGTTCTATGACACGCAAGACATTGTACAAGCTCTTCAATTCCAACACGTTATACGGCTCTGCTTTGCATTCGAGATACACGCAGGAGTCACAAGAAAAAGAAGTACAAGAAGTTCCAAGAACATGTGAAGAATGTTGACAATAGGGTAAACTAGGTCCAAGAGGGAGTTTGTAGATACATGATGTTCCTAGTTTATATGCTTAAATGTAAAAGTATTTCATGTCTTACATATGTGTAATGTGAAGAAGTAATGAAATAAGATATATGTTTTGATGTTTATTTATCTTTGATTCATATGCATGAACTATTTATATGAGTTTGAGCTTGTTGTACACAATTCTAAGTCTATATCATTAAGTAATGTGTTCAACTTAGTCGGGCGATTATTCATGCTAATGGACCATACTTATGGACCATCCGCATGAATATATCATGCTTATGGACCAGCCGCACGACTGAACAAATAGATTGGATGAGTAGTATGATAGAGACATAAGGTTGACTCAGTCGCATGACTGAACCTTCAGTCGTTCATATGGATCAATCACATGAGTCAGTCGCACGACTGAACCATGCTAATGGTGTTGGACCAAAAGAACCAATGAGCCGGATCAGAAAAACCTTTAAGTCCCACAGACGTCACAACAACTACTGAAGACCACAGCAGCTGAAGACAACAGCTGATTACAAAGTCTGAAGACACAAGTGCTGAAGACAAAGTCTGAAGACAAGTGCTGAAGACAAAGTCTGAAGACACAAGTGCTGAAGACCAAAGTATCAGACGTTGTCACAACAACTGAAGAGGTCTTCTTCAGTAGTTGTGACGGTTTACCTTTCAGTAGTTTATGTTTATCAGTAGTTTTGTAAAATGACTGAAGAGCTTGTTCTTCAGTCGTTGTAGTTTCAGTAGTTTCTTATCAGTAGTTTCTTATTTTTACTTAACACTCTGATATGTTCTCATAGTTGTGAACATTTCAGTAGTTTGTTAAGAGTTAGTTATTTTTGTAATAGATCTGCCAGTTGTCACTTTCCCGTGATAACAGCAGCGATTGCACTCTATATAAGGAGTGTCAACCTATTGTAATAAATGAATGATTTGAACAGAAATATTCAATATTATTGAAACATTCCTTGTTACAGAAATATATTCTCTCGTTATAACCGTATTTGTTCTTAATGCATACGAGTATCAAATTCTTGCTACAATTTGTCTAATTCTTGTTCTTATTCCGCTGCGTTACGCTCTATTACATCAAACTTCTGATCACTGATCCTGACAAATGGTATCAGAGCAGGTTAATCATTGATCGATCTAATAATTGATCACTGAAACTGCTATTCAAGATCCAAGTTTGATTGAATTAGCATTTTTGTGTTTTGCAAGAAACAGTTATAGAGATTGAATTTTCTGTGTTTTCTGGTCATTCATCCTGAGATTTTCTTTTGGTTTTCATTGAGTCTGTTGTGGTCTTTACAAAAACGTTTCAAAGCTTGAATTAAATTGTATTTGGACTCAAAATGACTACTCCTTCCAATGATCCTCACAATACTAGTTCCTCAACCAAGCCTCCAATGCTGGTTAGGAATGAGTATAACATATGGCAACAACGAATGCTCCATCACCTGTCTGTTAACAGCGCAGGTTGTTGGACATCAGTGGTACATGGTCCACACAAGCCTATGGTGAATAACCCGAAACCAATCAAATGGTTCCGAAGAGGAGGGAGCAATACTCAGATGAGGATAAGAAGTTGTTTGAGATTGATGCAAAAGCCCATGGAATTCTGGCCATGGCACTGCCTAATGAATCTATTCTGGGCTAATGCGTCATGAAACTGCCCATGACCTCTGGAATTCCTTGAAAGAACAAGTTGGAGGAACAGATGAGGTCTAGGAATAATAAAGAAATCCTTGCCCAACAATATGAGACATTCTCTCATAGGAAGGGAGACACTGACTCAACAGTTCGAGCGGTTCTCTTGTTTGATCTCTAAATTAAAAATGGTCAAACATGAGTACACCAATAGCCAGATGAATAACAGATTTCTCAGATCACTGCCTGAGAGATGGACACATATACTATTGTCCTACGCTCCAGTGCAAATTTGGACAAACTATCTCTCACCCAACTCCATGGGAAATTGCTCACATTTGAGAGAGAGATAGAATAGAAACGAAAACTTTCTTCATCTGGAAAGCTCACTAAAGACTTGTACCAGGCAACACTGCCTTGGTTGGTCATGAGTTAGAACATGCTTCAACTGAATGCCAGTATGATGAGCATACATTTCTCTTCAAACACTTCTGATTCTGCATTTGTGAGTGTTGATAGTCAGTTCTGGATGTAATAATGACAATCTATGCTTCATCATGGATGATCTCAAGGGGATTGCTGATGATGATTTAGAAGAGATGGATATTTTGAGCCAAATGGCTTGATAAATATCAGATCTCAGAAGTTCTACAAAGAACTGGAAGAAAGTTCCCAGGACTCTCTGGAAAAACCAAAGTTGGTTTTGACAAGAGTAAGTTGAAGTGTCACAAATGCCATAGGCTTGGACACTTTGCTAGAGAATGTAGATCATCTGGATCTAATTCCTCTGCACCTTTTGTGACTTTCCCTGGCAATAGTCAACAACACAGAGGGCAACATCCTGTCAATTCTAGTCATCATTCTCAACCACATCTCCTGCATATTTTGTTCCTCAGGGTCAAATGCCATATTCTTACCCTTGTTATTACATGCCACAGTCAAATCAAGTTCAAGTTCCTATAGTACCACAACCTCATGCACTACCAGAACCTCAACCATCTCAATCTCATCAACCTCCTCAACCTCAACAACACAGCTTCTTCACCCCTGGAGGTGTTGACTGGAGCAGTTTACCGGATGACATGTTTGGTCATGAACAACTGTTCGCAGGTGCTGGTCAACATGGTTGTGACAGTCCTTTTGGGAATCTGGCTCTCATGGCCCTGGAGTCTACTGAGGGTTCCTGCTCAAATGCATCATCTTCACAGGTAACTCAGGTATCTTCAGAGGCTAAAGCCAAGTTACGTTCTGAATCATGCATTGCTGCCTTTGTCTCCATTAGAGAAGCAAATGTAGCATTAATAAATCAAAAACTTGAGTTTGAGAAAACCATTTCCAAAACGAAGCTGAGTTTGAGTTTGCTCTTAATAGTAAAAATGATGAGATTTATAAGCTTAAATGCCAATTAAATGATGAAAAGGCTAAGCTAGAGGTTATTCTGGATGACCAGAGAAGTCTTAAAGAAACCCTTGCAGTCACCCAGGTAGAATGTGATCGATGGGTACAATCATGCAAAGGTTTTGAAATGCTTCTTAGTAAGCAATCTGCTTCCAATGTGAAGTTTGGTATTGGTTACAATCACACTGCTCCTCCTACAGATTTTGCTTCAAGAGCAGAAGTGAAATCTGATGGAGAAAGCAATAACCAATCTACCTCAATGTGATTTACTTTTGATAGAGCATCATCAAAAGTTGAAGTCAGCACTAAGCCCTTTCAGAACCCATCAGCTGATGTTGATGGTTCTACTGCTGACACTCACATGATAAAAGAGATGATCAACTCAGGAGTTATTTCTGAAAGTCCTGAAAGGACTGGAGAGCAAGATTTAACACCTGAAGTTCAAACTCCAACTACTGTCACCACTGAAGAGAAGAAAACTGTCAGTAGAAAGAGTTTGAAGACTACTAAAGAGGAAGTCAAGAAAGCAAATAATGCTTCCAAAGTACTGAAGAGCAAGTCTTCAGTAGTTTCATCCTCTTTAGTTGATGATCATCATAAGATGAAGAAGAAACCATGTGAAGTATGTGGTTTGTTCAATCATCTTACAGATGATTGTGGGTACAAAAGGGGATCCAAACTCAAACATAAAGAAGAAATTCAAGAGAAAATGCTTAAAATGAAAACTGAGTTTGGAGCCACATTTGTACCAGCAACATCAAATCCTGTAACCCTCAAGTCCAAACAGAAATCCAAAAAGGAAGGGGTTAAACAGGTAACAGCTGAGATTGCTCAAAAGAAGAAGGTGCAACATAGGAACTTATCAAACTCCAATGCCAATGTGTCTGAAGAGCTGAAAGCCTTATCCCAAAATCAGACACAGCTAGTTATGATGGTTCAACATCTATTGGGAGAGAGTTAACCAATTAGATGTTCCTATGTTGAAACCACAGAAAAGGGGTCCAAGCCAAAGGATTCCTTTTCTTCACCAGCTCTTCCTCTCAGGCTGTTGTTTCAAAAAAATATGTTAGTTTACCATCTGTTGATGAGAATAGGCCCAAGACCAAAAAGGTTTGGGTCTCAAAATCTAAATAATTTTGTATTTTGCAGGGTTCTTCAACATACCTCAGGGGCATCTGGTATGTAGACAGTGGGGGATCCATGCATATGACAGGAAACAGATCACTTCTTAATGACTACTACTCTTAAGGAAGGAAGGGGTTTGTGTCATTTGGCAATGATGCAAAAGGTTACATCATCGGCAAAGGCTTTGTCTCCAATGGGGAAATAAAGTTTGATGATGTTAACCATGTGGAAAATCTCAAGTACAACCTCTTGAGTGTCAGTCAAATGTGTGACAAAGGCCATGTTGCTTTTTTCACCAGTCAGAACTGTCGGATTCTGTCATCCAAAGTTCTAAATTTGATTGATAAGGTGTTGGATGAACACACTCTCCTAAAGGCCAACAGGACAGGAAGAGTGTATGACTTAGATCTTTCCAAGAAAATAGATCTCAAAGGCCATCCTTGCCTATTTTCCAAGGCTTCCCCCCAAGAATCTATTCTACGGCATAGAAGGCTAGGTCATGTTAATCTCAAAAATGAATCAGTTGATAAACCATGGTTTAGTAAGGGGACTGCCTATGAAGGAGTTCAAGTGTGAAGATAACTGCACTGCTTGTTTAAAGGAAAACAACACAAAGCTTCATTTCCCTCCATAGAAGAACCTAAGTCCACTACTGCTTACAGCTTCTTCACATGGATCTCTTTGGTCCTGTGGAAGTGATGAGTATGGCTAAGAAGAAATACTGTCTGGTAATTGTGGATGATTACTCCAGATTTGTATGGACTTTCTTCTTGCATTCAAAGGATGAGGCTGCACAGTCCATTATGAACTTTGTGTTACACGTGAGAAGCAGTATCCCTACCAGTTAAGTGTGTGAGGAGTGATAATGGTACTGAATTAGAAACCACACACTTGATGAGTTTACTTATCAAAGGGAATCAAGAGGCAATATATCATCCAAGAACTCCTGAGAAAAAATGTGAGTAGTGGAGAGAAAGAACAGGACCTTTATTGAAGCTGCAAGGTCCATGTGGCTGACTCTGGACTGCCAATGACTTTTTGGGCTAAGCTGTCAATACAGCTTGCTATGTACAGAATAGAGTTCTAGTAAATCAGAGGTTGATGAAGACTCCATATGAAGTTCTTCATCATTTGGCCCCCTAATTTCATTCTTCAGAGCATTTGGGTGTCCTTGTTTCATTCTCAACACACGGGATCAACTCCAAAAATTGATCCTAAGGTGGATGCAGGGTACTTTGTTGGTTATTCATCAACTTGCAAAGCATACAGAGTCTTCAACTGCAAAACAAAGATGGTTGAAGAGACTCTACATGTTAAGTTTAATGAATCTCCTAAGGACAAGATTCCACAAAGTCCTGTGGAGCTATTTGATGGGACATACTGCAAATGTTCCTTATCAAACTCCTGCTGTTGCTCCTGTCAACAGTTCACCACTGGTGGTACTGCTGGTGCTGATGATGATGATGATAGCAGTACTCACCTCTTCAGGTTTAGTGATCAACTGCCTGATTCAGCTAGACCTGATGTTCCTGTAGCTCCAGTAGCACCATCCACAACAAATGCTGATGAGATTTCTTCAAATTCAACTTCCTTTGAATTACCATCCACCGATTGGTTTCAAGGAAATGATTCACCATCACCATCTGTTGCTGCTGAACCTGCTACAAACACTTGCACAGATCTCATTGTGTATCAAGATCTGAAGAATCACCCTATGTCTCAAATCATTGGTGATATCACTACTGGCGTATCAACAAGAAGTCAATTGTCAAATTCTGCTTCTATGCTCTCTTCATCAGTCAGCAAGAGCCAAAGAATTATCACATTGCTTTAAAGGACAATGGATGGGTTGATGCCATGCAGCTTGAGCTTCTTCAGTTCAAGAAACAGCAAGTGTGGGAACTGGTTCCTCTACCTCCAGGTAAGTGTGCAATAGGCACTAAATGGGTGTTTAGGAACAAAACTGATGAAAATGGGCTCCTTGTTAAGAACAAGGCAGACTGGTTGTTCAGGGGTTGCACAAGAAGAAGGTATTGATTATGATGAAACCTTTGCCCCTGTAGCCAGACTGGAAGCAATTCGATTGTTTTTAGCTTATGCTGCTTATCAAAAACTTAAAGTTTTTCAAATGGATGTCAAAAGTGCATTTTTGTATGGGAAAATTAAAGAAGAGGTTTATGTATGTCAACCACCAGGCTTTGAGGACAATAACATCCTAATTGGGTGTATAAGCTTGATAAGGCTCTTTATGGGTTGAAACAAGCTCCTAGAGCCTTGTATGAGACATTATCAAACTTTCTTCGGGAAAATGATTTCACTAGAGGCTCCATTGATAAGACTTTATTCATAAGAAAGCTGGGCAGCATAATCTACTTGTTCAAATTTATGTAGATGATATTATTTTTGCATCCTCTGATCCTCAGTTGGGTGATGCCTTTACAAAGTTGATGCAACAGAAGTTTGAAATGAGTGCCATGGGAGATTACAGTTCTTTCTGGGTTTGCAAATCAACAACAAAAGGCTGATGGAATTTTCATTCATCAGTCCAAATACACAAAACATCTTTTGTAAAAGTTTGATTTACAAAACTGTAAGACCTTATTCTACCCCCATGTGCAGCACCACACAACTGGATACAGATCAGAAAGGTAAAATGGTGATGAAACACTTTACAGATGTATGATTGGGTCCTTGATGTATTAACAGCTTCTAGACCAGATATTATGTTTGCTACATGTGTTTGTGCTAGATTTCAGGCTGCACCTAAAGAGTCTTATCTGATTGCAGTCAAGAGGATCTTTAGATATTTGCAAGGTACACAATCTCTAGGTTTATGGTATTCCACTGGGCACTCTTGTAAATTAGTTGCTTTCTCTGATAATGACTATGCAGGGTGTAAGTTGACCAGGAAATCAACTTCTGGTGGATGTCATTCCTAGGCAACTGTTTGATTTCTTGGTGGAGTAAGAAACAAACATCTGTTGCTACATCACTGCTGAAGCCGAGTACATTGCTACTGCAAGTTGTACATCCCAAGTACTCTGGCTTCAGAATCAACTTTTGGACTATGGCATTACAGAGAGTAAGACTCCGTTATTGATGGATAGTGCTTCAGCTCTTGCATTGTCAAAAATCCAGTCCAGCACTCTAGAACCAATCATATAGAAATTAGACATCATTTTATAAGAGATTGTTTTGAAAAGGGTCTAATTAATCCTATGTTTGTGCCTAGTGCTGATGAGCTTGCAGACATTTTTACTAAGCCTTTGGATAGTTCAATTTCCAAAACCTGGTGTTAAGGCTTGGTATGCTACAGCTAGAATAAGTGACAACTACTGAGGTCTCAGTAATAAGTACTAGTGATCATTGGTAACCATGTCACATATAAGTACTGATGAGTTTTTTCACCCTTAGTAGTTTTTATAACTACTGAAGGCTAAATGCCTCACAAGTACTGAAGTACTTTATCTGTTCTAAACTACTGATGTAGTTACAACTACTGATGTAGTTACAACTACTAAAATCAGTACAACAGATAAGTACTGACGCCTATGAAACACCTGAAAAGTAGATGCAAAGTCTGAGGAGTAAGTGTTGAGGACAGTATGAAACAGCTGAAAAGCTCAAGAATTGACGAAAACAACTGATGAGTAATTTCTTCAGTTGTTTCTACAACTGCTGTTTCAAAACAACTGAAGCCAAAACCATGCCTTCAGTAGTTTACAACTACTGAGACTAACACCAGTCTTCAGCTGTTTACAACAACTGCTGACAAAACCACTGTCTCAGTAGTTTCAAACTACTGATGACTAATACCAAGTCTTCAGTTGTTTCATCACCTGAAGTCAAAATTGTCTTCAGTAGTTTTATAACTACTGATGACTAAATCAGAGACTTCAGCTGTTTCAACGTCTGACGGTTAATACCACGTCATCAGTAGTTTCAACAACTGATGACTCACACCAAAACCTTAGTCGTTTTCTAACCCGACCCTTAAATACCTTATCCCACCTTCAGAGTTTTTATCTTCTCTTCTCAAACCTAACGTTCAAAAAAGTCTCTACCCTCTCTTCATCAATGGCGACCATGCAACTAAAACCACGACACAACTGTGTCGCACATCTCACCAAATCGCCATACTGGACCAAGTTTCACAACGCCATTGATTTAATGGTTCAGTCACCCACAAAACGGCGTTTCTGGTAAACCCCACCATATATGCCGAATCCCTTACCCAATTCTGGACAAACGTCACCTTTGTCTCTAAGGAGAACGACACAGAGTCTCTTCAATCGTTTGTCCATGGCCAAAAAGTGGTTATCACTCCAGACACTCTTCGCCAAACCCTTAATCTGGATGATGCTACTTTCCCAACTGGTTATCCAAAGGGCACAACAGATCAATCATTTGCCCACCATGGATACCAGGGTAACCTAAGTGCATCTACCTTACTGAAAAAACATTTCCCGGATGCCGAACGTCTCATATTTCATATGGTAAATGTATGCCTTGCCTCCAAGACGTCATCATGGGATCAAATGTCCACAAGGTGGCAATAGGTAATGTACTCCATCCTTGAGCAACGACCTTTAATTTTTTGAAATACTATTTTTAGAGCTCAAGGATATGGCCCAAAAACAAACTGCTAACCGTTGGATATTATCCCGGTTCATAATGGCCATAATTGAAAACCAGCTCAAGCTGAGGGACTTGTTGGCCTGGGAGTCCCTGCTATGGTTGTATTGCCTGAAGTATACTCCCGGCACAACTCTGACCAATCACTCAAAATGGTTGCCAAGCTGCGCAAACCCACGCAGCTGGAACCCACTGCCACCACCTCCAAATCCAAAGTCCCCACCAAACCCACTAAAAAGAAGACCAGAAAGGCTACTCAGGGAAATGAGTCCCCTAAGGATGCCCCTGCAACACAAACGCAGGCTATATCCACTGGTTATAACCCCCTAGTGGATATAAGGACTCTCCCAGCCACAGCCGCTCAGGATTCCTCTCAAAAGGAGCCTGCAGCAACCACAGAAGGGGTACCCACACATCTGGGATCTTCCTCATTTGAGGAGATTGCCATTGAAGAGCACCATCTCCCCAGGTGCACACTGCTTTTACCCCATCTCCCCATGCAACCGCCCCCCAAAGTCCAACCATTATCATTGCAAACGTGCTGACTCAGCTGCATGCCTCTCCTCCTCCCCAACAACCACCAACAAAGGGGAGAACCACAACTATTGAGGACGAGGATCACCATGCTTCTGACAACCACAGCACCGGGGTTTACACGTTCTATCTCCTGGTGTGGATATGGAGATTAGAACATCTAGTGAGGCTGCCACCTCTTCTGAATCAGCACATGATCAGAATGAGGCTGGTAACATAGCTAAGACCTCACTAGAGGCAACAGCTGATGAAGGACATAGTCCTGAAGCTGGAAGTCCCCAGTTCCAAGAAAAAGGGGCACATGCTAAAACTGGTCTACACCTAGTGCATGTACATCCTGCTACAAGCAGGAGGTCAGGTGATTCAGCATCTGCTGATGATGACCTGGGCTTCTTTTATGATGTTCTGGCCTAGAACATAATTCTTGAGGAAGAAGTCAGTAGACTACAAAGACTACTTGACCAATTCTCTCAAAACGCAAGTCCATGTGCCACCAACATAAACCCACAGATGGCACCTTCACCTGAAGGTCTCCCACACACTCAGCCACTCAAAACTCCAAAGCCACCAGCCTCTGTTTCTGGCACTGCTTCTCAGGGACAGAACCCCTCTAAGCAAACAGTTGCTATCTTTCAGGAAACCCTACCTCTCATCACCCCAATGATCACAGACATTGTGATCAAAACCATGGATGGGAGGCTTCCGTCAATCATACAACCCCTGGTGGAGGAGATTGTGAGCACAAGGCTTTCTGCTACTCAAACCCTTGCAACCAATGCAACCAAAAAGGGGGAGAGTCAGTCAGTGAAAGCAAAGAGGGAGTGCAAACTGAAAGAAACGGAAACTGATAAGGAAGAGGAGTCTGTGAAGGGAACCAAAAATGATCAAGTGAGTGAAAGTCACAAAGACTTTCATGTCACATATAAGAAGAGGAAGGGTGAAGGAAAAGAGAAAGAGCTCCAACTCGATGAGATGATCAAAATGGCATATCCTACTCATAGTAAATCAATGGATGCCATTATTGATCAACTCTATAGACAAGGGTTCGATACTGCACAACTTGACTCGGAGATCAGGAGACTTGAAGTTGAAGAAATTAACTCAAGATGGGCAAGTTATGATGCATTAGAAAGAGAGAGACTAGAGATCATGATCAGATTCATTTCAAAATATCTAGGGAGATCATTGATCGAGATTAAATCATGGACCAGGGACAGTATCTTGGCCATAACCTCCAAGATCTGTTCATCTGAGGCATACACTAAGGGGTTAGTAGTCGAAGCTTTGAATGAAGCAGGAGCAGGGAGCAGGACTGAGCTAGCCAAATACTCAAAAGCAACACTCACCTCCAAAATGCTAACTCAGCCTGTCAACATTCCCTCTCCAAAACAACCACAATCACAAACCACAAAACCAACTCCCTTACCCTCTAAACCAACAGCCGATGATGCACCTAAGAAGAAGAAGAGAAGGGTGTTGAGGCTAGAAGAGAAGAAGAGGAGGATGATGTGGAAGAAGATAGGCTGCCTCTGTCTGCAGTCCTAACATTGGCTAAAGCCAAACCCATGCCCATCACTCCCACCTCACAGATGGAAGCTGTGAGAGTACAGATTTAAGAAGAACAGCAGCAAAGGCTTCATGATGATGAAATGTTGAAAAGCATCGACAAAACTTATGCTACTTCGTCATCAATAATAAGTATGAAGAAAGAAGCTCTGAGGTTGTACACCCTTGCCAACACATTTCAATATCAGAAGGGAAAGGTGAGAGTATGGCCTGATCCTAGGGTGGTTCATAGGATTGTAAAGAAAGACATTCCTTCAAGATACAAGGGCCAAGTAAATAGGATCGTAGATGAAGAGATCACAGTGGTCCTTGTAGTATCACCCTGGGAGATTGTAGAAGATTTCAAGAAGGCCTATGATACTAAACAGCCACCCCAAAAGATGTTAGAGAACAAAATTATTAAAAAGGGGTTAGTCTACAAGAGGCTTGAGAACTTCAAACAATATGAGCTCAGTCTGTTACTTGAAGGGACTCATCCTGATGAGTTTGCATACAGACAGATTACAACAATTGAGCTCAAAAATGGTAAACAGGCCAAGTACATCTCAGAGCTGTATGGGCGTGAAGGATTGTTTGATGGTGAAGCCGAGAACCTGACCATGGAAAAACAAATTATGTTTCTCAGAGCATACACCAGAGAATCCTACAGGCTTATACATGGGAAGTGAATCTCATGGATGGGGGAATAGCTCAGTGTCCAATTCCCCAATACAGAGCTCCCATCCATACATTGCCAACCAAATCATCAGAGACTCATTTCCAGGCCAGTGCTTATATGGGTCATGTTCTCAACTGATCAAGAAGGAAAAAGACCAACCATTCTACCAACAATAAGTGGGACCTCAATAAAGTTAAAGGTTTTGGATGCATTGGTTCAGGGGGAGTTTGTTGGACCAAAAGAACCAATGAGCCGGATCAGAAAAACCTTTAAGTCCCACAGACGTCACAACAACTACTGAAGACCACAGCAGCTGAAGACAACAGCTGATTACAAAGTCTGAAGACACAGTGCTGAAGACAAAGTCTGAAGACAAGTGCTGAAGACAAAGTGTGAAGACACAAGTGCTGAAGACAAAGTCTGAAGACAAGTGTTGAAGAGAAAGTCTGAAGACACAAGTGCTGAAAACAAAGTCTGAAGACAAGTGCTGAAGACAAAGTCTGAAGACACAGTGCTGAAGACAAAGTCTGAAGACACAAGTGCTGAAGACAAAGTCTGAAGACACAAGTGCTGAAGACCAAAGTATCAGACGTTGTCACAACGCTGAAGAGGTCTTCTTCAGTAGTTGTGACGGTTTACCTTTCAGTAGTTTTATGTTTATCAGTAGTTTTGTAAAACGACTGAAGAGCTTCTTGTTCAGTCGTTGTAGTTTTAGTAGTTTCTTATCAGTAGTTTCTTATTTTGTACTTAACACTCTGATATGTTCTCAGTAGTTGTGAACATTTCATTAGTTTGTTAAGAGTTAGTTATTTTTGTAATAGATCTGCCAGTTGTCACTTTCCCGTGATAACAGCAGCGATTGCACTCTATATAAGGAGGGTCAACCTATTTTAATAAATGAATGATTTGAATAGAAATATTCAATATTATTGAAACATTCCTTGTTACAGAAATATATTCTCTCGTTATAACCGTATTTGTTCTTAATGCATACGAGTATCAAATTCTTGCTACGATTTGTCTAATTCTTGTTCTTATTCCGCTACGTTACGCTCTATTACATCAAACTTGTGATCACTGATCCTGACAAATGGTTCAGTAGTATGAATGGAATCTGCTAACCTCTAAATACCTCCTAATTCATGGAAAAACATAACACTTTGTGATATACTTAAAATACACATAAACCCTAGCTGTCCAGAGCATCCTAAATAGTCTGTCCAAGTTCATGGTTCGATCTTGATCAACTCCTACTCGTTCTTCATGTTTAGTTCATTCTTATATCGATCGGGTTATTTTTCTCACTGATTGGATCGCCAATCAAATAGGATTTCACACTATTTGATCTGGTAAAATGCAGAATCCGTTAGTACTCCGTATGTACACGGTCCTCTAACACTTAGGTTCTAAAAATGATGTTTCTTTCTTCTTCTTTGACTTTGGCTTTGAAGCCATCCTTTTTTTTCTTTTTGTTCCTTTAAATTGAGAAGACTGGCCTGTAGTACCTCATGGATCTTCTTTGTCTTTCTTAGTTGGCTCTTCCTCTTTCACAGGGTCAGATTGAGAGGGGACATAACCATACTGTGGATCAAAAGTGTAAGCTTGCTGAGGTTTAGCAGGAGATCCAGGTTGTATTGTCTTAAATGGTTCAACCTTAATCTCTACTTCCTGAGGGACTTGACTTAGTGGGGAGTGTAAGTTAGCAAGTTCACCTCTTTGTATCTTCTACTTGATCACTCTAATATGCTCATCCATGGTGGATAGAGACATAGGACCAAGTCTCCGTACGTAGAATCCATACACCTTCAAGAATCTCATCATTATCTACCTGTCTGTAGATTTCTTCATACTCTTCTGGATTACGGCTCTTGACTTTGCAGCCTCTTACCTTAGCTTCCTTTTGGTGATCTTTCATTCCTTGACTATCTCAAGCTCAAGTTGTTTGAGGTACTCAAACTCAATATAGTCATATGATAAGGGAAGAAGTGCATCTGCCTGATAGAGGCCTGTGGTACTCGGGTAGTTGATAATTTTGATCATATCTTCTTCTTTGTCTACCTGAGGTTCTTGTTGAACCACATCCTTATCTGTAGGACTTTCTTGAACTAGAGAGAGAGAGTAAGCATATGCTTGTATAATCTTTTCTTTCTTCTTTCTTCTTTCTTCTTTGATTTGAATCAGTGCTCTGCATCTTCTGCCTCCTTTCTCTCCTTTGACATTTCCATGTCAACCAGTTCATTCAATTCTTCTAAAGGGAGAGAAATGACATTAACAATATCATAGTTCCTGGTCTGCAAGTAATTGATCATGACTACCCTTAACTCATCATACTGAGTGTTTGGTCTGGGGGCAGCCCTAATACCGGACTCCATGAGCCTTGCAGACCCAGTAGAGGAACTTTCTCTCCTCAACTTCCTTTTCCTCTCTCTTTCTCTCCTCCTCCTCAATCTCCTCGGAAGTCATCTTTCTTTCCCTTTGTCACTCACAGACCTTTATGACTCAGGGTTGAGAGAGCTTTGGCCTTCATTGCTTGGTGTAGCCTCCAAGCTTTGGCCAGAGAGAGGTAGAGATGCACCTTCACCAGCAAATGTCTCAAAAAGGTATGAATCTCTATAGTAGTTCATGATGATGAGACAGGAGTCTTAGGTTCTGCCACTAGGCCTTTAGTTAAGGTTTCCCCTATGAAACTAATCTTAGGATCCGCCTCAACATCTGGTTGACTGATGACATTGCCTGATTGCCTTAGTCTCCTTTCAAAGCTAACCTCTGCAATGATCCTATCTTGGATTCTTGGAGCCATCCTGTCAGCTTGTCTTGATTTGCTTTGGTTGACAAGTGACATGTTGACTAGATCCAGACTTTCATAGAAGTTCAAGGTCTGAAAATTGAAGATCTCTTTTGGTCCTTGAACTCTAAGAATGATGTGGGCTCTTCTGCTTTCATCATACCTCCACCAATTGATGTGATTTGAAGTTTGTGGACATGACATAGCCCTTGGTATTCCTTCCTCAAACAGACTCTGTATGTAGGAGTCTATGGAGTCCACATCAATGTGAACTTGAGGAAGTTGCTGAGTATGAACAATTGCAAGTGAGGATGGTGAGTCCTAAATGTCCATACTCTATGAAGAACTCCCAGGTTCTTGTTGGATTCTTTATGCCCAAGACACAAAGAACATTGATGTGGTTAGTACGTTATGATCCAAGTCGGGTCATACCCAATAACAAGCTTAGCAAACACCAATTATATTTAATTGAAGATATGATCATGCAATTAATACCTACACCAATTTAAAAAATAGGTTTTCTAAATAACTTGTATATGAGATGGAACAACTTATAAGGATATTTTGTTCATAAGTATAATTGTAATGTTATTTAACTTGGTTAAATAACATCAAATAATAATAGAGTGTATGAGTTATATAATTAAAAGTTTAATTACATAACTTATAAAATAACTAGATAACAATTAAATGAAAAACATTTGGGGGAAACCCTATTTTTGAACCCATTCCCCCCCCCTTAAGTGTGGTTGGTTCATTTGTTTTCTTGGAATAAGATTCCATTAAATAGTCATACACTCTATCCCCTCTCTCTCTCTCTCTCGTCCACTTACATGGAAAAGACCAAAAAGAACAAAACTCTCTCATTTTTCTTGAAAAAGTTCACGGCTGGAAAGTGGTTTCAGCAGCCTTCTTTGGTCGTTTTGGAGTTCAAATCCTAGCAAAAAAGGTGTTTGCTTGATGCTTGTGGGTATGGAAGCTTGATGACACCTTTCCTTGGTGTTTTGGTCATTCAAGAACTTCATCCCCTTCTGCATTCTCATGTTTTTGGCAGCTCTTGAAAGGTAGTTTCATGGGTTTGTATTTGGTTGTTGCTTCTTGCTTGATAGCTAGTTCTTTCACATATATTTGATCCTTTGTTCTTGGGTTTGTTGATGCTAAATAGTATGCCTTAAATTTCAGTTTACAAAACATATTATTAAGCTTTGATTCCGCTGTGTTTTCATGTTTAAGAGGTTAAACAACTTTGATTATGTGTCCAACAAACCCAACTTTGGCATGTAGAACCGGATATGTGGAAAACTAGCTTCTAAAGTCCTTGTAAAATTGGTTTTATGGGACTTAAACAACCTAATAGGGGATGTTTTCTGATGATATAATGAATCCCCAATCTTTCAAGGTTATATCTTACATGCTTATGATTAAACCTTGAAAGATAGATGTCAAATGGTTGATTATATTTAGTTTGGACAAAAACCCTAAATTCTTGGTTTATGTTGGCCGAAATTTTTAGGTTAAACGGGGATTTATTTTGGTTCTTGAATGTTGAATATGTTTTTTAATATTGGTGCATAACCTAGCCTTGACCTTGTGTTGATTTGGTTTGGATGAATGTTTGTTTTTGGTTGATTTTATTCATTATGGGTTGTATTATTTATTCTTTTATGCTTGTATATGGTTGTAATTTATTTATTCATTCAATGGTGATGTAATAAATAGATTAGGTGTATTTTCTTTTATTAGAAAATTTTTATTAGGATATAAATTTTGTAAAAGAAGATGCACAAGTTGGAAGCACAAAAGGAAGGCACAAAGAGAAGGACTTGATGCATTTGGATGCAACTTCAAGTGGGGGTCTTTGGACACCTATCTTATGTGTTGTTACTAACCCTTAGGAAAGACCAAATGACAACACTTGTGATGGAAAACAAGTTTAGTCAACTTAGTGGCTATGATTACGCATTTGTGATTGTATGATTATGCTTGTTTGTTTTATGATTGTTGTTTGATATATGGATATGTAAAACAAACTAATTAACAAACAAACAAGCTGAAAATTTATGATTCCTTATCATTAAGTGATTAATAAGAGGTTATTAAAGGATTAATGGTTTTAATAAAAAAGGTTTTTACTAAAAAGAGAACCATAGGGTACCATGTATTTGAAAGCATGCGAATACAAGGTACATAGAGTTTACAAAACTAGAATTAATGAAAACTAAAATCCCTTTGGAAACAAGTTTAACACAACCCTTTTACACGACACTCGAATCACTTGAGAACTATTTGTGGGATAAAGGTCACCTAACCACTTTTAGGGAACTTGTGTGTTTGAGGTGGGCTTAACGTATTTGTGGGATAAAGGTCACCTAACCACTTGTATGTGTAAACTCAGACGTGTGTGTAATTAGGACGACTTGAATAGGAAACCATGTGCATTGGGTCACCGAAGCATGGCGTACAATGGTGTTGATGGTATTTTACATGCCAACTAAGCATAAGATGTTTAACCAATTCCATAAGGCTAGAAGTTGCAAAAGGTTACAATTGTCAAGTGTTGATTAACTTGTTAATTTAAATAATGGGATAAAAGTCACCTATCTATCATTTAAATGTAACATTGGATTCTAGGTTCTAATTATTAATTGTCTATGAGACATAAAAGGGTATTAATGATTAAAATTTAATGTTTCAGAAATACTAATATGAACTTTGTACATTATTGTAGAAATGGCTGCAAACAATAATGCTACCACCCCGACTGTCCATACCCTATCGCTGAGAACCATCTTAAAGAGGGATCGTCTTAACCATAATAACTTTATGGATAGGTTTCGAAACTTGAGAATTGTTCTCAACCAAGAGAAAAAGGCCTATGTCCTTGACGATCCCATTCCTGATTAACGCGACTCTGAGGATGTTGAGGCCTATAACGATTGGCTTCAGTATAATGGGGATTCCATGCAGGTTTCCTGCCTCATGTTAGAAACTATGATTCCAGAACTCTAAAATGATTCAGAGCATCATGGGGCATATGACATGATTACCCAGTTGAAGGAAATGTTCCTTCAACAAGCTAGGGTAGAGCTCTTCGAAACGGTCCGAGCGCTTCACGCGTGTCGCATGGAAGAAACCAATCAACATCATCTTATGTACTTAAGATGAAAAGCCACATTGACCTCCTCGAGGGGCTTAATTGTCTCGTCTCAAAGGAGTTGGCCACAGATATGATCCTTAATGGCCTAACTAAAAGGTTTGAGACATTCATAATGAATTACAATATGAACAGGTGGGACAAGAGCATTGGTGAGCTTCACGTAATGCTCAAAACAACCAAGGTAGGGATGGGTAGAAAGGTTCTACATGTTCTCTCGATCAATGAGGGATGCAATAAGAAAAGGCCATTCCCTGATCCCAAGGCAAATGTTGCCAAAAGAAAGGGGTACATCAAAGGCAAAAGGAAAGGAAAGGCTAAAGCAGAACCTCCAAAGACTAAGCTTAAGAAGCCTAAGGTAACAAAGAACGATCCATGCTTTGAGTGTGGTGAGATAGGACACTGGAAAAGGAATTGTCCAACCTATCTAAAAGAGTTGAGAAACAAGAGGGATGCTAGGCAAACCTCAGGTACAACTTTCATGATTCATATTGGTTTAAATGTTATTTCTTCAAACACATGGCTATTGGATACCGGATGTGGAACTCACATTTGCAATTTGTTGCAGGGGTTTAAAAGATATAAGTACTTCAAGAAGGGAGACACAAGTCTCTACATGGGCAAAGGAGCAAAAGTTGATGTCGAAGCCCAAGGAGACTATATTTTGAATCTTTCAAATGGTTTGGAAGTTGTTCTTAAGAACATTTTGTATGCTCCTAGTTTGACAAGGAACATAATTTTGGTTTCATTTTAAAACAATATGGTTATGAATTAAAGTTTGTTAACAATGGTATTTATGTTTGTATGGATGATGTATTTTATTTCAAGGCTATGCCTTTTAATGGTATGTATGAATTGGTTCATGATGATTCATCCTTTGATAACTCATTATACCAAACAAGAACCAAGAAAGTTAAAATGGGTTTAAGTGATTCATATATTTGGCATTGCCGTCTTGGTCACATAAACAAAAATCGGATTCAACACTTCAAAAGAATAGTCTTTTGAAAACAAATGAAAATGTTTCATTTGATAAGTGTGAATCTTGTTTACAAGGTAAGATGACCAAGTCGCCCTTTAGTGATACTAACAAGAGGGCAAAAGACTTATTGGGAATCATACATTCGGATGTATGTGGTCCTTTTAAGACAATGACAAGAAATGGTGAAATATACTTCATTACCTTTACCGACTATTACAGTCGCGATGGTTATGTGTACTTGATGACACATAAATATGAACCTTTTGAAATGTTCAAAATCTTCAAGAATGAAGTAGAAAATCAACTCAACAAATCTATCCAAGTTCTGCGTTCAGATAAAGGAGGTGAATAACTCAGTGAGGCCTTTCAGGATCATCTAAGAAGTTGTGGGATCGTCTAATAAGTTACTCCACTCGAAACACCACAACATAATGGTGTGTCTGAAAGGAGAAACCGAACCCTATTGGATATGGTTCGATCTATGATGGCTATAAGCTCACTACCTCTATCATTTTGGGGTTTCGCATTGCTCTCCGCGGCTTGCATTTTGAATACGGCCTCGACCAAGAAAGTGATTGAACACCTTTTGAAATATGGAATGGAAGAGTTCCATTGCTATCATAATTAAAAGTATGGGTTTGTGAAGCTTATGTTAAGCTAAACACCCAAAACAAGTTGGAAAGTCAATCCACTAAGTGTATATTTGTTGGATATCCCAAAGACTGTATAGGATACTACTTCTTTGATCCAATAGAGCAAAAGGTATTTATTGCTCGAAAGGCAGAGTTCTTGGAAGCTAAGTTCCTTATGGATGGAATGACATATAGAACAGTGAAATTTGATGTGGATCAAGATCCACAAGCCGATACACGTTTGGTTAACACTAGCAATCAAGAAGAGGTTGTTGATGATGATCAAGAGGTTAATCAATACACATAAAACGTTCGTAGATCTGGTAGATTTAGCATTCCACCTAAAAGATATGGATTTTTCATGAATGGATGCTACGTGGTTGACTCTGATGAGCCAACTTCATACCAGGGTGCAATGTCCAATTCGGATTGTGACAAATGGCTGGAAGCCATGAACGTAGAGATGCAATGCATGTATGACAACCAAGTTTGGGAATTGGTTGACCCTCCACTTAACTCCAAACCGGTTGGATGCAAGGGGGTTTACAAGAAGAAAACAGATATGCATGGAAACTTGGATACTTATAAAGCAAAACTTGTAGCAAAAGGTTTCACTCAACTGAAGGGGTTGATTATGATGAAACCTTCTCACCTGTGGCAATGCTAAAGTCAATTAGGATATTATTTGTAACATCTCGTATTTTTGTTATCTATAAGTTAACCTCGTTTACTCTTATAAGGGTCATTAATGTCAATTATGGAACTCATGTTTTATTTATGCTTTTTTTAATTATAAATTAGTTTTAATATATGAAAGTTAAAAAAATAAAAACACTAAATAATATAAAATATGTTATAGCAACAATAATAAAATACAATAATGATAATAAAATTAATAATAATAACTAGAATAATAGTAATAATAATAATAATAACATTAATAATAATTGATTATAATAATGAAGTTAATAATCATAATAATAATAATAATAATACTAGTAATGATAATAATTTATAAAAATTATTAACTTAAAAGTGTTTAAAACTTATTTAAGTTGGGGGGTTGTTTTTGCCATTTAATAAACTTGAAATGAATGTTTATACATGAAATAATAAAACTTAAACTGCACGGACCAATATGTAAATTCTTTCAAAAACCAACCCAAACCCCGCCCCCTTTTCCTTCCCCTCGTTTTTCCGGTCATCGGCCGCCCTGCTCCAGCCGAACGCCAGTGACCACCGAAGCTCAAATCCACACGCTTTAAATTTGTAAAAAAAATGCCAATCAAACTGTAGCATCATCGCGAATTCGAACCTATATCCAATCGAACCATTTCTTTCGGCATTTAAGGGAATTAAATCGAAATCAATAATCAAAATTGGTTCATAACCGTTCAACGTATACAAGGTATCGATTAATCAAATTAAATGATTGGAAACGTTCGTATAATCAATCCCAACCTTAATCCAATGGTTAATTGGAGTTAAACTATCGATTAAATACGTGTTGGTAACCGAAATAGTTGAACAGAACTTAAAGTTTGTTCGGCACCTTAACGTACAAATTGAACCTATTTAACAAAGGGAGTCATCCTATTCCTTCCCTTTAACCTCTCTAAACACTCAGTTGCATAATATACTCAACGCAAGATCGAATTTGACCTCCGTGTTCTTCGCGTGTGAACCGAGACAAACACGAGCTTAAGCACATCATTTTGATCGTAATCAGGTAAGCATAATACATCGTTGTGCTCGATTAAGCTTAGGAATCAAAAGCCCTAAGGTTAATCGAGTTGAAACACCTGAATCAGTATTCAATTTGAATCAATATGGAACTAGGGTTCATGCGATTTGGGGGTGATTTAGCATTTGGTGTTTTTAGGTTTTTAAAACAATGCTTTATCGTGGCTGAGGCCTTAGACCATCTGGTAAGACGCGCGTCCCATAAACCTCAAGTCCCCGGTTCGAATCCGGGGAACCCCACATTTTGTTTTAAGGATTTTTGGCCTTTAAAATAAACTTAGAAATTTCTTAAAATTTATAAAATTTATTTTATGAACATTAATTAATTTGTAAGACAATTAAATAAATTCTGAAAATTATTTCTATTTTTCTATATACTCGAAATTAATATTACAATTAGCTTTTTCCAATAAAGAAATTTGATTTCAAATAATAGTATAAATTACTAAGTTATTATCAAAACAACCACCACCAAATGTATTTTGTTGGTAAAATGGGAATTAATTTACAAATTATCAAGATTTATTCAAGCTCAAGATTTTATTAAAAATGGTGTTTTTATTTTATTATTACACTAGAATTCTTAAATGGTATATTTAATTTTGTGTCGAACTTAACCAATTATTTCACATCGTCTAATTTAAATAATAAAACCACTAACCACCAAACCCTAGTCTTCTATTAATTCGTTGAGTTTATTATTGGACGTTAAAACCTTGTAAATATGGCTATTTAGGTGCCTTGTGATGGTTTACATTGGAACGACGTCTGTTATTTTTCTTACTAATCATGAATAATATATTTATTGACCAAGTGAGTATTTCTATACCCCTTTTTCATATCTTCACACTTTGGGGTGAAACATGTTACCTTATAATCGTTGCACTTGTAAAACGTTTGATTCTTGTAAACTTATGGCAATTCATTTATATATTGTGGTTAGTTGATCTTTGTAATTACCATGTATTGACGACTATATGTACAATCATTAACTATTGCTAGCCTGACGATGTCATAGATCCATGGGCCTGACAAGCCTGCTTGGTTGATCCAAGTACACTTAGCTAATCATATAAATTTGTATGTTGAGACTTAACTGTCAAGGTTTGATTATGCATTCTGTCTTACATCCCTAGTTACTTTGCTCTCTAACTTACAACATGAATCGCCATCTTTTATATACTTATGTATTGAAAACTATAGAAATCTCACCAACATTATTGTTGACCATTTATTTTTAACATGTTTTAGGAAACGTGCATGTTTGATTGCCACATTTGAAGCTTATTCACACCTAGGAATGGACCTAGATAAATAAACGGATGGGCTTGAAATATTACTTTTATGCTTGTTAATTTCTTTATTTGAGACTTATGTTTGTATTGTAACCTTTGAAACTCTTAGCTTATTCTTGTTTAAATTACTATCCTTTGTTATCCTTATTCCCGTATCTTTGGAGTTTGAGCCTATACTTTCTAAGTCGCGTGTTAACCTGGAAAGATCCTTCAGAGTCGAAGTCATCCATGGTAAATCGATCATCGTTGACGTCGTTATACGCGATTGTACCTTATGCCTTAACGAACATGAGTTCTTCATCGACCTCATTCCTATGTAACTGGGAAGCTTTGACGTTATTATCAACATGGATTGGTTAGCCAAGCAACGTGCGGAGATTCTATGTTTCGAGAAGTGCATTCGAATTCCTTTACCGACAGGTTATACTTTGAAAGTCTTTGGGGGAGAAATCATCCCAAGGACTCAAACTTATGTCCTCCATCAAGGCCCGAAAGTGCTTAAGTAAGAACTTGTAGCTTTCATGGTGTATGTAGTTAATACGAAAGCCAAGGGTAAGGAACTGAAAGATATTCCTGTCGTGTGAGATTTTCCCGAAGTGTTTCCCGAGGATCCTAAGCGATTACCTCCCATGCGAGAAGTTGAGTTCAATATTGACTTAATCCCTGATGCAAACCCTATGGCTAAATCACCTTATCGTATTGCATCATCTGAAATGCAAGAACTAGCTAGTCAACTGTAAGAGTTGACCGATAAGGGGTTTATTCATTCTAGTTCATTACCGTGGGGTGCACCTGTGCTATTCGTGAAGAAGAGAGAAGGTTCATTTCGTATGTGTATCGACTATCGAGAACTCAACAAGCTTACCATAAAAAACCGATACCCTCTTCCTCGAATCCATGATATCTTCGATCAACTTCAAAGAGCAACTCAATTCTCAAAGATCAATCTACATTCTGGGTATCATCAATTGCGTGTTCACGATGATGACATTCCAAAGACCGCTTTTCGTACTCGATATGGACATTACGAGTTCATGTTTATGCCTTTTGGCTTGACTAATGCACCTGCCGTGTTCATGGATCTCATGAATCGAGTATGTAAACCGTATTGGATAAGTTTGTGATTGTGTTCATTGATGACATTCTTATTTACTCTATGTAAGGCCCCGATCCGAAAACCTCACAGTTGGTCATTCATAGCAATTAAAACATTAATATTACAAATAACGAGCTTAAGCAGCAGAAATAATTATCAAAAGCCATTCATTTCATTTAAACCACTGTTGTTGAGAAATACATCATCGTTTAAATAATTACAAAAGAATTGTTTATATGCATTACAAAACAACAGCATCACAGAGTACAAATGGACATCAGACTTTCCTGTCGAGTAGCTTCACCCTCGTGCCATCCTCAGCAATAATTACCTGCCAACTGAAAATGTATAAAAGTCACGTTGCTCAGTGAGCTCTAGTTTAAAAGTACTAAAATACTTTCTATATGTTGTATAAGAAAATACTATTTTCCGTAGAATACAACTCTGTACTGTATATGCGAGCACGCATCAACTATATGAACAATTATTCTTCATTCTCACTATTGTAGGCCTTGTCTGTTCTATAAACTTTTATTTTTATGTTTCACTTTCTGTATAGACCAGTGAGCAATACCCCAACTATATGCGTGATGGAAAACGGGTGATGGGCCATCTATATCCCAGGAGAGGGTCAACTATATCCCTCGAAAGGTCAACTGTATCCCTCGAAAGGGTCAACCGTATCCCTTGAAAGGGTGAACTATATCCCCCGAAATGGTCAATTGTATCCTTCGAAAGGGTTCTATGTACTATGTACAAGGCCAACCAAATCACCCAGGGCATGCTACAAAAGTCCTGCCAATCTCAATTGATTGACCCTGTGTGCATAATAGGGTAGCTAACCCACAGCACAGTTGAGCTAACGACAACATGGTCATGTACCTCCTGTAAGCTTGCAAGACTTGTTAACATTTTCATTAATGTTCCTCTTCTTTCTTTATTGCTCTTTCACTTTATTATTACGATATACTTTACGTTACGATAATAACATACCACGTAAAGTCACATACTATATGTAATAATAATAGCAATAACAATAATAAGGAACAATCATAAACAATCATATCATGAATGAAACATCATCATCAATAAGTCCTTCGTCAACCTCAGTCAAAACCCTAAGGCACAGACACCCAGAAAAATTATGTGAAAATTTCTAAGTCTTAGGCGCATGGGAACTATTTGGGCGCATGAGCCCTGTTTGAGCGTTTCATTACTATGTAGGCGCATCAGCCAACACATTAGCATTTTCACTTTAGGTGCATGAACTATTCAGGCGCATGGGCACTATTTGTGCGTATGAACACTTAGACGCATGAGTAATTCAAGTGCATGGACACTTAGGCTCATGGGCCACTTAGGCGCATGGGCACTATTTGGGGTGCATGGCCCTACACTTAGTCGTCCAGCTAACATTTCTAGACGCATGGGACACTGTTCAGACGCATGGGCTATACTTTATCATTTCTAAGGTAATCTTAGGTGCATGGGCTACTGTTTGGGAGCACGGATCACAGTTAGTTCTTACTATGGCATTTTCAGGCGCATGAGCCTTATCTAGGCGCATGGACCTTCTGTTCAACATGTTTCTAGTATGTTTTCAACCCAATCATAAAATCCATATGTTCTAAGCTTAATGTGGTTATTCTAAACATGAATAACCTATAAGAATTCAAGAATCCCATTCATTCATGCAGAAAACATACGGGCATACATACTCAAACACTTGAAAATCTTTTACATACATTTTCAGCCCCAAAAATATTTGAAAACAAGTAAAAACCAGGGTCTAGAACTCACCTAATGCAACTTGGGTGTTTCTTCCTTTCTAACCCGCTTGCAAATGAGTTGAAACACCTAAAAACAACACCACACACACACACTCGAGCACAAACACAAACACATAAGCACATCAGCATGTAACCAGGATAAAACCCGCCATAAACATGTAAAAACCACAAATTCTGTTAGGATCTTGGCATCTAGTTTGATCTATTAGATTGAATTTGCAACGGAATGAGCTCACGAATTAACAAATTTAAACAAGAACACACAAAATTTATCAATGAAACAGTGTTTGTTATACAAAGAGGATTTCTGCCAAAAGGAATATATTCATTCAATACATGCTTCGGCTGGCTTTCGCGCAGTTACAATTAGGTCATCTTTCCTTTTATAAAGGAAGCTGACGTCAGCTGATGTCACTTGACAGTGACATCTAACTGTTATTTAACTACTGAAAGTTAACATAACTACTGAAGATGTCATTCTTACAAAAATACCAAGTGTTAACTATCACTACAACTACTGAAAAGAAACTACTAAAAGAACAACGACTAAAGAACATGCTCTTCAGTCGTTTTACAAGTACTGAAATAGAAAAGAAAACTACTGAAAGAAAACCATCACAACACTGAAGAATGCTTCTTCAGCTGTTGTGACAAACTCTGAAGGCTTCAGTACTTGGACTTCTTGAACTTCAGTTGTTGTCATCAGCTGATGTCTTCAGCTGATATCTTTAGTCTTTAGTCTTCAGCTGTTGATCTTCAGACTTTGTCAAACAGCTGATCAAGTCTTCAGCAGTTGTTGTGATGTCTTGTGGGACTTAAAGGTTTTTCTGATCTGGCTCATTGGTTCTTTTGGTCCAACAAACTCCCCCTGAACCAATGCAGCCAAAACCTTTAAGCTTATTGAAGATGTCCCAGTTATTATGGCAGAAAGATTGGTCTTTTTGTCTTCTAGATCAGCTCAGAAGTGACCCTTATAAGCACATGCCTGGGAAGAAGTCTTAATGATCTGTTTGGCAAAGGATGGATAGGAACTCTGTCTTAGGGAACTGGACACAGAGCTGTTACCCCATCCATGAGATCTACTTTCCAAATATGAGTCTGTAAGACTCCCTTGTATAGGCCTCAAGGAAGGTTATTTGTTCCTCCATGGTAAGCTCTTCTGCTTCTCCTTCAAAGAGTGACTCTGGCCCATAGTACTCAGAGAGGTATTTGACCTGCTTTCCATTTTTTAGCTCCACAGTTGTTATGACTCTATATGCGAATTCATCTGGTGAATACCCTCTAAGAACAACTGGAGTTCATTCTTTCTAACTTCCTCAAGCCTCCTATACAATAACCCCTTCTTCACCACTTTATTCTCCAACATCTTTTGTGGGGTCAGTTTAGCTTTATAGGCTTTCTTGAAGTCATCTAGGATCTCCCAAGGTGATACTACAAAGGCCAGTGAGATCACTTCATCTACAATCTTCTTTACTTGGCCAATGTATCTCTGTGGAATATTTTTCTTTTGAATCCTATGAGACACCCTGGGATCAGGCCAAATCCTCACTCTCTCTTTTTGATATTGAAAGGTATGTCTGAGAGTGTATAATCTCTGAGCATGTTTCTTCATATTGATGATTGAAGATGTGGCAGCGTATGCTTTGTCGACTCTTCTCAACAATTCCTCATCATGTTGTTTGTGAAGCTCTTCTTCTTCTTCGAACTTCACTTTCACAATTTGCCTTTGAGATTCAGGAGTAATTGTTGGAGGGTGACTTATGGCGTTAGGCAACTGTATTACAGCTGAGATTGGCTGCCTGTCTTCATCTTCATCCTTATCTTCTTCTTCCTCTTCTAGCCTCAGTACCCTTCTCTTCCTCTTCTGGGGTACATCATTGGCTATTTGTGTTGTGGGTAAGGGAATTGGTTTAGTGGGTTGTGGTTGTGGTGGTTTTGGTGTGGGAATTTTGACAGGCTGTTCTAGCATTTTGGATGTAAGTGAGGCTTTGGATTGTTTGACCAGTTCAGTCCTGCTCCTAGCACCAACTTCATTCAAGGCTTCAATGACTAGCCCTTTGGTATATACTTCAGACGAACAGATCTTACTGGTTATTGCCAAGATGCTGTCCCTGGACCATGACTTGATTTTAATCAATGATCTTCCAAGATACTTAGCTATGAACCTGATCATGATTTCCAATCTTTCCCTTTCCAACACACTATAACCGACCCATCTTGATTGTATCTCTTCTATTTCCAGCCTTCTGATCTCAGAGCCTAATGTGGCTGTGTCATGACCATGTCTAAATAGCTGATCTATAATCTTATCCATTGATCTGCTATGAGTTTCATCATCATCTTTAACAAGGTCTTCTAATGATTTTTCTTCATCAGGTCTTGACTCAGCACTTTTCTTTCTTTTATATGTAATCAGCTATTTTGAGATTAGTTCTTTCTCAACCTCCTTCTCTTTCTCAGGCTCTTTCTCTTTTTCAGGCTCTTTCTCAGCATCAACTCTCTTTCTTTTCTTGTCTTTCACTGCCTTAGACTTTGCAGTCTCCCCCTTTTTGGTTGCATTGGAAGCAGGGGTTTGGAAGGCAGAAAGAGATTTGTGAACAGCATCATCAATGAGGGTTTGTAGATTTGAGGGAATTCTCTCATCAATGGCTTTATGCACTATGTCAGTGATGATGGGAGTGATGAGAGGTAAGGAGTTTTGAAAGATAGCAACCATCTGCTCAGAGGGGTTCTGTCCTTGAGAGTGGTGCCAAAAGCAGAGGTTGGTGGCTCAGTTATGTGTGTAGGCTCAGTGTTTGGTGAACCTTCATTGAAGGTGCCATCTGTGGGGTTATTGGGGTAGATGGTCTTTGATCCTGAGACATTTTGGCCAACAGCTCTAAGTCTGCTCACCTCATTCTCTAGGATGGTATTGTGGGCTAGAACATCATAGAAAAAGCCCAGGTCATCATAGTCTGTGCTGAATCACCTGACCTCCTGATTGAATCAGGATGTACATGCTCTGAGTGTAGATCAGTAGTAGCATATGCCCCTTGTTCTTGGTACTGGGGACTTCCTACCTCAGGACTATGTCCTTCATTGGCAGTTTCCTTGGTGAGGTCTTATGGATGTACCAACTGCATCCTGATCATATGCTGAAGCAGGAGAAGTGGCAGCCTCACCAGATGTTCGAATCTCCATTTCTACACTTGGAGATGGAACAGTGTAACCCCGGTGTTGTGGGTTATCAGAAGCATTTGGATCCTCCCCCTCAATTGTTGAGGCTATCCCAGTTTTGATTGGTATCTGGGGAGGGGGTGAGGAATGCAACTGAGTCAGCACCTTTGCAACTATTATGGTAGGACTTTGGGGGGCGGTTGTAGTGGGAGATGGTGTAGAAGCAGTATGCTCCCGGGGAGAGTCATGCGTTTCAATGGCAACCTCCTCAAATGAGGAAGGTTCCAGATGTATAGGTGCCCCGAATGTGGTTGCTGCAGGCTCCTGTTGAGAGGAAGCCTGAGCGGTTGAGGATGGGTGGGTACGTGTATCTACTGGGGGGTTATGGCCAGTAGATATATCATGCGTTTGTGTTGCAGGGGCATCCTCAGGGGACTCATCTCCCTGAGCAGCCTTTTTGGGTTTCTTGTGTTTGGGTTTGGTGGGGACTTTGGATTTGGAGGTGGTGGCTATGGGTTCCAGCTGCATGGGGTTTCGCAGCTTGGCAGCCTGTTTGAGTGACTGGTCTGAGTTGTGCCTGGAGTATACCTTAGGCAATACAGCCATGGTAGGGACTCCAAGGCCAACATGTCCCTCAGCTTTCAGCTGGTTCTCTATAATAGCCATCATGATCCGTGGATATAATATCCATCGGTTAGCAATAGGTTTTGAGCCCATATCCTTAAGTTCAAGAAATATTATTCAGAAAAATTTAAGTTTTGTTGCTCAAGGATAGAGAAAAATGCTGCTGCCACCTGGTTGACATTTGATCCCAAGAAGAAGTCTTAGGGGCTAGGCAGACATTCACCATATGAAAAATAAGGCGTTCAGCGTCATGGAAATGCTTCTTTAGGATGGTAGAAGCGCTTAGGTTACCCTGGTATCCATGTTGGGCAAAGGATAGATCAGTAGTGCCCTTTGAATATCTAGTGGGGAAGGTGGCATCATCTAGTTGTAGGGTTTGGTGAAGGATTGTCAGAGTGATGACCACCTTACGGGAGTTGACGAACGACTGGAGAGACTCGGTGTCATTCTCCCTAGTGGTAAGGGTGACGTTCGTCCAGAACTAATTTAGGGATTCGGCATAAATGGTAGGATTGATAAGGAAGGCCGTTTTGTATGGAGAATGGACCATTAGATCAATGGCAGTATCAAACTTCGTCCAGAAAGGTGATTTGGTAAGGTAGGCAACACAGTTGTGTCTTGGTTTAAGCTGCATGGTCGCCATTAATGTGAGATAAGGTTCGGAGTTTTTGAACGTTAGGTTTGAGATAATGAAGCTCTGTAGGATTAGGTATTTATAGGGTAAGGGTTAGAAAACAACTAAAGGGTTTGGTGTTAATCATCAGTAGTATAAACGACTGATGACGTGGTATTAACCTTCAGAGGTTGAAACAACTGAAGTCTTGGTTTTAGGCATCAACAGTTATAAAACTACTGAAAACCATGGTTTTGGCTTCAGATGTTGGAAACAACTGAGGACTTGGTGTTAGTCATTAGTAGTTATGAAATTACTGAAGACATTGGTTTTGTCATCAGTTGTTGTAAACGACTGAAGACTTGGTGTTAGTCATCAGTAGTTGTGAAACTACCGAAGACATGGTTTTGCTTCAGTTGTTTAAGATGAAACAGCAGTTGTAAAACAACTCAAGAGAAAATTCCCATGAGTAGTTTTTGTCAATTCTTAGCTTTTCAGCTGTTTCATACTGTCCTCAACATTTACTCATCAGTCTTTTTGGTTGTTTTCAGTTGCTTCATAGGACATCAGTACTTATCTGTTTTTACTAACATCAGTAGTTATAACTACATCAGTAGTTTGTAACAGAATCAGTACTTATTTGTGACATGTTTACTAATGATCCTCAGTACTTGTTTACTGAGATCATCAGTAGTTGTCACTTATTCTAGCTGCAGCATACCAAGCCTTAACACTAGGTTGTGGAAAGTTGAACTATCCAAAGGCTTAGTAAAAATGTCTGCAAGCTCATCAGCACTAGGCACAAACTTTGGATCAATCAGACCTTTTTCAAAACAATCTCTAATAAAATGGTGTCTGATCTCTATATGTTTGGTCCTAGAATGTTGGACAGGATTCTTAACAATGCAAAGAGCTGAAGCACTATCCATTAATAATGGAGTCTTAGTCTGTGTAATGCCATAATCCAAAAGTTGGTTCTGAAGCCAGAGTACCAGAGATGTACAACTTGCAGCAGCAATGTACTCTGCTTCAGCAGTGGATGTAGCAACAGATGTTTGTTTCTTACTCTGCCAAGAAATCAAACAGTTGCCTAGGAATTGACATCCACCAGAAGTTGACTTTCTGGTTAACTTACACCTTGCATAGTCAATATCAGAAAAAGCAACTAATTTGCAAGAGTGTCCAGTGGAATACCATAAACCTAGAGATTGTGTACCTTGCAGATATCTAAAGATCCTCTTGACTGCAATAAAATGAGACTCTTTAGGAGCAGCCTGAAATCTAGCACAAACACAAGTTGCAAACATGATATCTGGTCTAGAAGCTGTTAAGTACATCAAGGACCCAATCATACATGTGTAAAGTGTTTCATCAATAGCTTTACCTTTCTGATCTGCATCTAGTTGGTGGTGTGGCACATGGGAGTAGAACAGGGCTTACAGTTTTGTAAATCAAACTTATTCAAAAGATTTTTGTATATTTAGACTGATGAATGAAAGTCCCATCAGCCTTTGTTTGATTTGCAATACTAGAAAGAACTGTAATTCTCCCATTGCACTCATTTCAAACTTCTTTTGCATTAAATTGGTAAAATCATCACACAACTGGGGATGAAAGGATGCAAAAATAATATCATCAACATAAATTTGAAGAAGTAGCTTATGCCGATCCACCTTCTTAATGAACAAAGTTTTATCTATGGAGCCCTAGTGAAATTATTTTGAAGAAGAAAATTTGATAATGTCTCATACTAGGCTCTAGGAGCTTGTTTCACCCATAAAGAGCCTTATCAAGCTTGTATACCCAATCTGGATGTTTATTATCCTCAAAACCTGGTGGTTGACACACATAAACCTCTTCTTTTATTTTACCATATACAAAATGCACTTTTAACATCCATTTGAAAAACTTTAAGATTGTGGAATACAACATAGGCTAAGAACAATCTAATTGCCTCCAGTCTGGCTACAGGAGCAAAGGTTTCATCATAATCAATACCTTCTTCCTGTGCAAACCCCTGAACAACAGTCTGGCCTTGTTCTTAACAATCAGCCCATATTCATCTGTTTTATTCCTAAACACCCATTTAGTGCCTATTGCACACTTACCTAGGGGTAGAGGAAACAGTTCCCACACTTGCTGCTTGTTGAACTGAAGTAGCTCAAGCTGCATGGCTTCAACCCATCCATTGTCCCTTAAAGCAATGTGATAGTTCTTTCGCTCTTGCTGACTAATAAAGAGAGCATAGAAGCAGAAATTGGACAATTGACATCTTGTTGAAATTCCAGCATTGATATCACCAATGATTTGTGATATTGGGATTCTTCAGCTCTTTATAAACAATGAGATCTATGCAAGTGTTTGTAGGACCTCAGCAGTAGCAGATGGTGATGCAGACTCTTGAAACCAAGAATGAGATGGCAAATCAAAAGATGTAGAGGAATCAGAGATCTCATCAGCATTTGTTGTGGATGGAACTGCTGAAGCTACAGGAACAAGTTTAGTGGACTTAGGCAGTTGATCACTAAACTTGAATAGGTGAGTATTGATATTATCATCATCATCAATACCACCAGGTGAAGAACTGTTGACAGGAGCAACAGCTAAGCCTGATAAGGAACATATTGCAGTATGTCCAAATCAAATAACTCCACAGGATTTTGTGGAATCTTGTCCTTTGGAGATTCATTAAACTTTACATGCAGAGTCTCTTCAACTATCTTTGTTCTGCAGTTGAAGACTCTGTATGCCTTGCAAGTAGATGAATAACCAACAAAATACCCTGCATCCACCTTAGGATCAAATTTGTGGAGTTGATCCTTTGTGTTAAGAATGAAACAAGGACACCCAAAGGCTCTGAAAAATGAAATTAGAGGAGCCAAATGATGTAGAACTTCATATGGAGTCTTCATCAACCTCTGATTTACTAAGGCTCTATTCTACACATAGCAAGCTGTGTTAACAGCTTCAGCCCAAAAGGTTAGTGGCAAACCAGAGTCAGCCAACACGGACCTTGCAGCTTCAATTAGGGTCCTGTTCTTTCTCTCTACTACTCCATTTTGTTCTGGAGTCCTTGGGTTGCTAAACTGCCTCTTGATTCCCTTTGAGAGATAAAAATCATCAAGTGTATGGTTTCTGAATTCTTTTCCATTATCACTTCTGATACACTTGACAGATAGGGAATACTGCTTCTCAACATACAACACAAACTTTATAATCGTCTGAGCAGCCTCATCCTTTGAATGCAAGAAGAAAGTCCATACAAATCTGGAGTAATCATCCACAATTACCAGATAGTATTTTTTCTTTGCCATACTCATTATTCTCACAGGACCAAAGATATCCGTGTGTAGTAATTGCAAGCAGGCAATGGACTTAGGTTCTCAATAGGAGGGAATGAGACTTTGTGTTGTTTTCCTTTCAAACAACCAGTGCAGTTGTCTTCACATCTGAACTCCTTCATAGGCAATCCCCTTACTAAACCATGATGTATTAGCTGATTCAAGTTTTTAAGATTCACATGACCCAACCTTGTATGCCATAGAATAGATTCTTGAGGAGAAGCCTTGGAAAATAGGCAAGGATGGCCTTTGAGATCTATTTTCTTGGAAAGATCTAAGGCATACACTCTTCCTGTCATGTTGGCCCTCAGGAGAGTATGATCATCCAACACCTTATCAATCAAACTCAGAACTTTGGATGACAGAATCCTACAATTCTGACTGGTGAAAAGAGCAACATGGCCTTTATCACACATTTGACTGACACTCAAGAGATTGTACTTGAGATTCTCCACATGGTTAACATCATGAAACCTTATTTCCCCATTGGAGACAAAGCCTTTGCCAATGATGTAACCCTTAGCATCATTTCCAAAAGAAACAAACCCCTTCTTTCTTTGAGAGTAATCATGAAGAAGAGAGTTGTTCCCTATCATATGCATAGATCCTCCACTGTCTACATACCAGATGCTACTGTGGCATGCTGAAGAACCCTGCAATCATAATAAATTAGTTAGTTTTTGAGACCCAAACCTTTTTGGTTTTGGGTCTGTTCACATCAACAGATGGTAAACTAACAGATTTGCTATGAAGAATAGACTGAGGGGATGGAGATGGTGAGGAAGAAGAATCCTTTGGCATGGATTTTCTTCTCTGTGGTTTCAGCACAGGAGCATCTAATTGGTTGACTCTCCCCAATAGATGTTGAACCATCATAACAAGTTGTGTCTGATTCTGTGATAAAGCCTTCAGCTCATCAGACACATTAATGCGTGCGATTGATGGATTCCTGTGTTGTACCATCTCCCTTTGAGCAACCTCAGCTGTTGTCTGATTAACCCCTTCCTTTTTGGATTTCTTTATGGATTTTGGGGTTACAGGTTTTGATGTTGCAGGTACAAACTTGGTTTCAAACTCAGTTTTCATTTTATCCATTTTCTTTTTAAGGTTCTCATTGTGTTTGAGTTTGGAGCCCTTTTTATACGAGCAATCATCAGTAAGATGATTGAATAAGCCACATATTTCATATGGCTTTTTCTTCATCTTAAGTTTATCATCTGCTGAGGAAGATGAAACTACTGAAGACTTATTCTTCAGTAGTTTGCGACCAGTACTAGCAGTTTGCGACCAGTACTAGCAGTTTTCTTCCTTGCAGTACATGCTTTCTTGATATCTTCTTCAGTAGTTTTCCCACCCTTTCTACTGGCAGTTTTCTTCCCTTTAGTACATGCAGTAGTTTGGTTTGTTCTCCAGGTGTTATGACTTGCTCTTTAGTACTTTCAGTACCTTGTGAAATACCACCTGGAGTGATTAACTTTTGATCATGTGAGTGTCAGCATTTGAACCATCAACATTAGCTGATAGGTTTTGGGAGGAATTAATGCTGACACCAACCTCTGATGGTGTTGTATCAGAAAGTAGATCACATGATGAAAAGGATTGGTTATCGCTTTCTCCATCAGATTCTACCTCTGCTCTGGGAGTAAAATCTGTAAGAGGAGCAGTGTGATTATAACCAATGCTAAACTTCACATTGGAAGTAGACTGCTTATTGAGAAGAATTTCAAAACCCTTGCAGGAATGTACCCATCGATCACACTCTACCTGGGTAGCTACAAGTTTGTAAATCTCATCATTCTTATCATTAAGCACATACTCAAATTCAGCTTTTCTTTTGGATATTATTGTTCTAGCTCAATATTCTTGTTAATTAAAGCTACATTTGCTTCTCTAATAGATGCAACTGCGGCTATGCATGTTTCAGAACATAGCTTGGCTTTGGCCTCAGAGGATACCTGTGATACCTGTGGTGTGGAGGCATTAGAGGATGAGGTATCAACAGACTCCAGGGCCATAAGAGCAAGGTTTCCAAAAGGATTGTCACCACCATGTTGACCAGCACCAGAAAACAGTTGTTCATGACCAGACATATCATCTGGTAAACTGCTCCAGTCAAAAACTCCTGGGGTGAAAAAGCTGTATTGTTGAGGTTGAGATTGTTGATGAGATTGGTAAGGTTGAGGCTCAGGAAGAGCAGGTGGTTGTTGAGCAATGGGTACTTGAACTTGACTGGTTTGTGGCATGTAATAGCAGGGATATTGATATGGCATTGGACCCTGACGGACAAAATATGCAGGAGATAGAGGTTGTGAATGATGACTAGAACTAGCAGGATGTTGCCCTCTGTTTTGTTGAATATTACTTGGAAAAGTCACAAAGGGTGCAGAGAAGTTAGATCCAGATGATCTACACTCTCTTGAAAAGTGCCCAATCCTGTGGCATTTGTCACACCTCAACTTACTCTTGTCAAAACCAACTTTGGTTTTGCCAGAGAGTCCAGTGAATTTCCTACCAGTTCTCTTGTAGAACTTCTAAGATCTGATATTAATCAAGGCCATTTGGCTCAGAATATCCATCTCTTCTAAGTCATCATCAGCTATACCTTTCAAATTATCCATAATGAAGCACAAATTGTCACTATTACAGCTTGACTGACTATCAACACTCACAAATGCATGATCAGAATTGTTTGAAGAGAAATCTATATGCACATCATAATTACATTCTGATGCAGCATATTCTGACTCATGACCGACCAAGGCAGTGTTTCCTGGTACAAAGTCTTTAGTGAGCTTTCCTAATGATGCCAGTTTCCTTTTCTGCTCTATCTCTCTTTCAAATCTAAGCAGTTTCCCATGAAGTTGGGCGAGAGATAGGCTATCCAGATTTGCATTAGAGCGTAGGACAATTGTATATGTGTCCTGTTGGGTTTTGTAAGTGTTAATCAAAGACATATTAACTATTAACATGTAAAACGCAGCGGATTTTCAGTTCAAATAAGGGTTTATGTATCATATACATATGTTAAAGCAAAACCCAAAACAAGGATCTTATTATATGGAATAACACACTATCACAACATACATATATCAACCATATATACTACCTTTAGAAACGTGGAATGGAGGCTAGGAGATGATGTTGAATGTCAAGACTTCAAAGTAGAAATCCTCAAGAGATGATACCCCAAGCTTCCTCCAAACACCCACTTGCTAGGTCTTGCAACACCAACCTCAAAGACACTCTTGAGGATCGATTTTTCCAGCCAAACAACACTTGTTATAAGCTGGAAAAAGCTTCTATTTTCTGCTCCAAAAATCCGAATTCTATGGAGAGATTAGAGAGAAATTCTTTTGCTATGTGTGCGTGAGAGAAGGTGTATTCTTGGAAGAGTGTTGTAATGAATAAAAATTGCAAGGACCAAGATGTACATCAAGAGGCTTGCAAGCCCCAAGGGCGGCCGAAAATGGACCTTGGAGGGTCCCTCTCATTTTTGAATTTTTATCCAAAATTACCCTTGCACTTTATTGATTTTATAAGATTAAAACCCTTTTATCTTATAAAATTAATACACTTTTGTTTAATATTATTTAACCAACTTAAATAATAGAAACAAGTAATTTCTCATGAACAATTATCCATATAATGTTGTTCATTATCAAAAGCAATGTTTTAGAAAACCCGGTTTCTATGTTGGTGCTTATATTTATTTGTTTGATCTTATCAACGAATAAATATTTATCGGTGTTTGTTTTGCTTGTTATTGGGTATGACCCGACTTGGATCATATCACACTAGCCACATCAATTTAGTATGTATCTTGGGCAGATCAAATCCTTCAATCTCCCACTTGCACAAGATTCATAGAGAATTGATGCAAGTAGCAAATAACGCCTAGCAACGGTTTGCTACCCCTAATGTATATGACTAAGTGTCATTCAATAACATCATCCCTTTCAAGTACCCTACTTGAATATGATTTAGGTGAATAAATCATTTATCCTTTTGTTACAGATGTCATGTTAAATCCTAGAGACATAGAATTGTCATTCTCCGTTGATTTAACTTTAACAGGCCTTAGACATCTAACTCTTAACGAATAAGAGGAACAAATTCCATCTTGACTACATACGTCTCTCACAATCACCTTATATTATACCCGAACTCAGCCTTATGTACTGCCAATATTTCAGAACAGCAAAGAACTAACTTAAAGTATAATACTTGGTGAATATCAAGACCCAATATGTATCTCAGGTATGAGGATACAATGATATTCGCCTTTACTCAATATCTCTTATGACTAATCACAAAGATTCCATGCAGAAATAATTGAGAGCGGGTCAGTCCAATATCCATATCCCATAGATATCAATGAACCTTGGTAGCAACGTCTTGCTCTATATTCATACTTAGTGAATATCAACCAATCCAAGTTCATTATAGTCTTACATTCATAGTTGTTCCCACAAGTACGATCGACTACGGACGTTTTAGAATAACTTACTTATTCACGGATTTAAACATGTTAAAATAGAAGAACAAATGAAAATTATAACCATATAATTAAGTCAAATTACATAAGTTCCAATATCCAAATAAAAAATTTGATCAAGTCCAATTACTAGAATATCGAAGTCCTAAGGCCCAAGTATGACTTTCATGCTTTGACCTGTCTAGGAGCTTCGTGAATGGATCCGCAATGTTTTGATCGGTGTGAACTTTGCGAATACATATCTTTCCCTTTTCTACTTCATCCCTAATGTAGTTGAATCTCCGTTCAATGTGCCGAGTCTTTTGATGAGCACGAGGTTCCTTGATTTGAGCAATCGCGCCCTCGTTGTCACAAAAGATCTCTAGGGGGTCTTGAATGGTAGCAACGACCCCTAGATCAGCAATGAACTTCCTAAGCCACGCAGCTTCTTGAGCTGCCAGTGAAGCGGCGATGTATTCAGATTTTGTTGTAGATAATGCCACTACATCTTGCTTTGAGCTCTTCCAAGAGACCGCTCCTCCATTCATAATGAAGACATATCCCGACTGTGATCGAGAATCATCTCGATCAGTTTGGAAACTTGCATCTGTGTAACCCTTTACCACGAGCTCCTCCTCACCAGATCCATATATTAAGAACATTTCCAAAGAACATTTCCTTAGTGTTCCTAAGGTATTTCAAAATACTTTTAACAGCCATCCAATGACTATTACCAGGATTCTGCTGATATCTGCTTGTCATACTTAGAGCATATGACACGTCCGGCCTAGTACATATCATTGCATACATGATGGATCCTATAGCAGACGCATATGGGACTCCACTCATTCTTTCTTGTTCAACCTTTGAACTAGGGCATTGAGATGAGCTCAATATAGTCCCCTTTTGAATAGGTACCAGACCTTTCTTAGAATTCTCCATCTTGAACCTTTTCAAGATCTTATCAATGTATGCACTTTGGTTTAAACCTATCAGTCGTCTTGATCTATCCCTATAGATCTTTATACCCAAAATATAGGTGGCTTCACCAAGATCTTTAATGGAAAAACAGCTTCCAAGCCAGGCTTTTACACCATCCAAGGTTGGAATGTCGTTTCCAAATAGTAAAATGTCATCACATATAATACAAGGAAGGTGATAGTGCTCCCACTAGCTTTCTTATATACACAGGCTTCATCAGCGTTTTTGATGAAGCCAAATTTCTTTACTTCATCATCAAAACGGTGATTCCAGCTTCTTGATGCTTGTTTCAATCCATAGATTGACTTCTTTAACTTGCATACCTTTTCAGGATGTTTTGGATCGACAAAACCTTCAGGCTGTTTCATATGGACATCTTCCTCAAGATATCCATTAAGGAAAGCGGTTTTGACGTCCATTTGCCATATCTCATAGTCATAATATGCGCTATGGCAAATAATATCCTAATAGACTTTAGCATTGCCACAGGTGAAAAGGTTTCATCATAATCAACCCCTTGAGTTTGAGTGAAACCTTTTGCTACAAGTCTAGCTTTATAGGTATCCAAGTTTCCATGCATATCGGTTTTCTTCTTGAAAACCCACTTACTCCCAACTATCTTGGACTTAAGAGGTGGTGTAACCAATTCCCAGACTTGGTTATCATACATGGATTGCATCTCAACGTTCATGGCTTCTTGCCATTTGTCACAATCAGGTTTTGATATTGCATCTTGGTATGTGGTTGGTTCATCTGAATCTACCACATAGCATCCATCCATGAAAAATCCATATCTCTCAGGAGGAACAATAATTCTACCAGATCTGCGAACGTTTTGTGTATTTTGATCATCCATATGATCATTCTCAACATCCTCATGTTGATTGCTAGTATTAACCAATTGTGTATCTTCTTGTGAATCATGAACCTCTTCAAGTTCCACTGTTCTTCCGCTAGTTTCTTCCAAAAGAAACTTAGTTTCCAAGAACTCTGCCTTTCGAGCAATAAACACTTTCTGCTCTGTCGGATCATAGAAATAATATCCAATACAATCTCTAGGATATCCGATGAAGATACACTTCGTGGATCGCCCTTCCAGTTTGTTCTGAGTGTATTGCTTAGGATAAGCTTCACACCCCAAACTTTCAAATATGATAATGATGGAACCCTTCCATGCCATACTTCGAAAGGTGTCCTTTCCACTTTCTTGGTTGGGGCCATATTTAAAATACGGGCCGCGGAGAGCAACGCGAAACCCCAAAATGACAGAGGTAGTGTACTTCTAGCCATCATAGATCGAACCATATCTAATAGAGTTCGATTCCTCCTCTCAGACACACCATTATGTTGTGGTGTTCCAGGTGGAGTTAGTTGTGAGACAATCCCACAACTTCTAAGATACTCTTGAAATTCACTACTTAGGTATTCACCTCCTCTATCTGTGCGAAGAACCTTGACCGTTTTGTTCAGTTGATTTTCAACTTCATTCTTGAATATTTTGAACATTTCAAAAGATTCATGTTTGTGTCTTAACAAGTACACATACCCATAACGACTATAATCATCGGTAAAGGTAATGAAGTATCTTTCACCATTCCTAGTCATTGGTTTAAAAGGTCCACATACATCCGAATGTATGATCCCTAATAAATCTTTCGCCCTTTCATTAGTCCCACTAAAAGGGGCCTTTGTCATTTTACCTTGTAAGCAAGACTCGCACACATCGAATGAATCATTTTCATTGGTTTTCAAAAGACCATTCTTTTGAAGTTTATGCATACGATTCTTATTTATGTGTCCAAGGCGACAATGCCAAAGATAGGAATCACTCAAATCTAATTTGAGCCTTTTGGTGGTTGCTTGGTACATTGAGCTATCATATGTTGTGTTATCATGAACCAATTCATAAATACCATTACAATGAATAGCCTTAAAATAAAACACATGATTCAAAGTAACATGAATATCATTGTCAACAATTTGAAATCATAATCATATTGTCTTAAACGGGAAACAGAAATGATGTTCCTAGTCAAACTAGGAGCATACAAAATATTCTTTAAATAACTTCCAACCACTTGGAAGCTTCAAAACATAGTCTCCTTGGGCTTCCACATGAACCTTTGCACCATTGCCCATGAAGAGACTAACTTCCCCTTTTGAATAATGCTTACTTCTTTTGAACCCCTACAACAAATTGCAAATATGAGTTCCACATCCGGTATCTAATACCCATGTGTTAGAAGAAATTACATTTAGCTCAATATGTATCATAAAGATTGTACCTGAGGTTTGGCCGTCCCTCTTCGACCTCAACGCTTTGAGATAGACCGGACAATTGCGTTTCCAATGGCCTACCTCACCACACTCAAAACAAGGGTCATCTTGAGCAACCTTTTGCTTCTTTTCTTTTGGTTTGGGGGGTTCCATTTTTGCTTTTCCTTTCCCTTGACGTGCCCCTTCCCTTTGGCAACGCTTGCCTTAGGGTTGGGGAGGTGCCTCTTCCTACTACCTCCTTCATTGATCGTAAGGACCGGCATAACCTTTCTACCCATGCCCGCCTCGGCCGTTTTTAGCATTGAATGAAGCTCACCAATGCTCTTGTCCCAACCATTCATGTTATAGTTCATAACAAAACTATCAAACTTCTTTGATAGAGAGTTGAGGATCAAATCTGTTGCCAACTCGTTGGACACACGACAGTTAAGCCTTTCGAGGCGATCAATGTGGCTCTTCATCTTAAGAACGTAGGATGACACCGATTGGGTCTCGTCCATCCGACATGCATGGAGCGCTCGAACCGTTTCGAAGCGCTCCACCCTTGATTGTTGTTGGAACATTTCCTTCAACTGGGTGATCATGTCAAAGGCATTGTGGTTTTCAAAGTCCTTTTGCAAGTCGGGAATCATACTCGCTAGCATGAGACATGAGACTTGCACGGAGTCCTCGGTGTACTTGACCCACTCGGCAAAGGCCTCAACGTCACTCTCATCGGGTTGATCGGGAATGGGATCGTCTAACACATAGGACTTCTTTTCTTGCTTGAGAACTATTCTCAAGTTTCGATACCAATCCATGAAGTTCCCATGGTTTAGACGTTCCTTTTCGAGGATCGTTCTTAGTGATAGGTTATGGACGGTCGGGATAGCGTTGTTGTTGTTAGCCATCTACAATATTACAAAGTTCAAATTTTAGTATTTCGATGTTTAAGCAATTTTTAATTATTAATACCCTTTATGTCTCATAGACAATTAATAATTAAAACTAGAATCCAACGTTACATTTAAATATCGGTTAGGTGACCTTTATCCCTTTATTTAAATTAACAAGGTAGTCAACGTTTTGACAATTGTAACCCATTACAATTTCTAGTTTTTATGGGATCGTTTTAAACATCTTATTTAGTTTGGCATGTTAATCCCATCAACACACCGTTTACGTCATGCTTCGGTGATCCTAATGCATGATTTCCAAATCAAGTCGTCCTACTTAGACACACGTGTGGTATCACTATATAAGTGGTTAGGTGACCTTTATCCCACAAATATAGTAATTTCACCTCAACTTCTCAAGTTTCTACATTTATGGTTAGGTGACCTTTATCCCATAAATAAGTTACAAGTGAATTGAGTGTTGTTTAAACGATGGTTTTAAACTTGTTTTAAAAAAAGGGTTTTGAAGTTTCTAAAACTTAGTTATAGAAAACCTTTTATACCATACAACTTGTATGCATTCAAATGCATGGTATTATTTGAAAAAACATTTTTAAGGTTCCTTTTAATAAAACCATTTTTATTAAATCATTAACCCTTAATAACTCATTTTATTAATCCATTTAATGATTATAAAGAACCATTTTTGTGGACCAAAAGAACCAATGAGCCAAGATCAGAAAACTCTAAGTCCCACACGGTATCACAACAACTGCTGAAAGCCTCATCAGTAGTTTGACAAGTGCTGAAGACTTCAACAGCTGAAGATCAAGTGCTGAAGACCTTAACTGCTGAAGAACCAAAGTGCTGAAGTACAACAGCTGAAGAACACAAGTGCTGAAGCTGAAAGACCAAGTACTGAAGAACAACAGCTGAAGAGTTCACAAGTGCTGAAGATCAACAACTGATGTACAAAGTCTGAAGACAAAGACTGAAGACATCAGCTGATGATATCTACTGAAGTCATCAGCTGATGAACGCCTGAAGGTCAAAGTCTGAAGATCAAGTACTGAAGCCTCAGTAGTTTGTCACAACTGCTGAAGAGTACTTCTTCAGTAGTTGTGATATCAGTATTTTATTTCTTTGTTTCAGTAGTTTTGTAAAACGACTGAAGAGCTTGTTCTTCAGTCGTTGTAGTTTCAGTAGTTTTATATTTTGTACTTAACTTGCTGATATGTTCTCAGTAGTTGTGAACATTTCAGTAGTTTATTAAAATTATTATTTCTTTCTGTATTGGATCTGCCAGTTGTCACTTTCCGTGATAACAGCATGACTGTTGCACTCTATATAAGGAGTGACAACCTATTGTAATGATTGAATGAAATGAGGAATTGAATGGAATGAATGATTGATTCGATTAGAAATATTCCTCATCTATAAACATTCCTAGAAATCAGAAATACATATTCTCTCCCTATAACTGTATGCGATCTTAATGCTCACATATATCGTTAGTTGCTACAATTGGTCTAATTCGTGGTTGTATTCCGCTGCTTTATATTCTGATACATCAAACTTGTGATCACTGATCCTGTCAAATGGTATCAGAGCAGGTTAATCATTGATCGATCTAATAATTGATCATTGAAACTGCTATTCAAGATCCAAGTTTGATTGAATTAGCTTTTGTTTTTGCAAGAAACGGTTATAGAGATTGAATTTTTCTGTATTTCTGCTCATTCATCCTGAGATCTTTTCTTGGTTCTCATTGAGTTTGTTGTGGTTTGTCTAAAACTTCTTTTTAAACTTGAACTAAACTGTTTTTGAACTGAAAATGACCACTCCCTCCAATGATCCTCACAATACTGGTTCCTCAACCAAGCCTCCTATGCTGGTTAGGAATGAGTATAACATATGGCAAAGACGTATGCTCCATCACCTGTCTGTTACAGCGCAGGGTGTTGGACATCTGTGGTACATGGTCCACACAAGCCTATGGTGAATAACCCGGAACCAATCAAATGGTTCCGAAGAGGAGGGAGCAATACTCAGATGAGGATAAAAAGTTGCTTGAGATTGATGCAAAAGCCCATGGAATTCTGGCCATGGCTTTGCCCAATGAAATCTATTCTGGCTAATGCATCATGAAACTGCCCATGACCTCTGGATTGCTTGAAAGAACAATTTGGAGGAACAGATGAGGTCTTGGCAAATAATAGAGAAATTCTTGCCCAACAATATGAGACATTCTCTCATAGAAAGGGTGAGACACTGACTCAACAATATGAACGTTTTCTTGTTTGATCTCTGAACTAAAAATGGTCAAACTTGAATACACCAATATTCAGATGAATAACAGATTTCTCAGATCACTGCCTGAGAGATGGGACACATATACTATTGTCCTACGCTCCAGTGCAAGTTTGGACAAACTATCTCTCACCCAACTCCATGGGAAATTGCTCACTTTTGAGAGAGAGATAGAACAGAAGAGAAAGCTGTCTTCATCTGGAAACTCACTGAAGACTTTATACAAGGCAACACTGCCTTGGTGGGTCATGAGTCAGAATATGCTGCATCTGAATGCCATTTGATGAGCTTATTAATTTCTCTTCGAGCACTTCTAATTCTGCATTTGTAAGTGTTGATGGTCAGTTTACTGGAGGTAATAATGACAATTTATGTTTCATTATGGATGATCTCAGGGGATTGCTGATGATGACTTAGAAGAGATGGATATTTTGAGCCAAATGGCCTTGATAAATATCAGATCTCAGAAGTTCTACAAAAGAACTGGAAGAAAATTCCCAGGACTCTCTGGCAAAACCAAAGTTGGTTTTGACAAGAGCAAGTTGAGGTGTCACAAATGCCAACGGCTTGGACACTTTGCAAGAGAGTGTAGATCAACTGGTTCAAACTCTACTGCACCCTTTGTGACTTTTCCTGGCAACAGTCAACAAAACAGAGGGCAACATCCTGTCACATCTAGTCATCATCCTCAACAACAATCTCCGGCATATTTTGTTCCTCAGGTCAAATGCCTTATCAGTACCCTTGTTATTACATGCCACAGTCAAGTCAAGTTCAAGTTCCTATGACACCACAACCTCATGCATTACCAGAACCTCAGCCTTCCCTATCTCATCAACAACCTTCATCTCAACAACACAGCTTCTTCACCCCAGGAGTTGTTGACTGGAGCAGTTTACCAGATGACTTGTCTGGTCATGATCAACTGTTCTCAGGTGCTGGTCAACATGGTGGTGACAGTCCCTTTGGGAATCTAGCTCTTATGGCTTTGGAGTCTGCTGATACTTCATCCTCCAATGCCTCTACACCACAGGTATCACAGGTATCCTCTGAGGCAAAAGCCAAATTATGTTTTGAACAATGCATAGCAGCATTTGCTTCCATTAGAGAAGCAAATGTAGCTTTAGTTAATAAGAACATTGAGCTAGAACAGTAATTTCCAAAAACAAAGCTGAGTTTGAGTTTGTGCTCAAAGATAAAAATGATGAGGTTTATAAACTGAATTGCAAAATAATTGATGATAAGGCTAGAGAAGATGTACTTTTAGAGAAGTACAAAGATCTCAAAGAAACCCTTGCAGTTACCCAGGTCGAGTGTGATAGATGGGTACAATCATGCAAAGGTTTTGAAATGCTTCTTAGTAAGCAATCTGCTTCAAATGTGAAGTTTGGAATTGGTTACAATCACACTGCTCCACCTACAGATTTTACCCCAAGAGCAGAGGTAGAATCTGATGGTGAGAGTGATAACCAATCCATCAAGTCATGTGATCTACCTTCTGATACAGCACAATCAGAAGTAGCAGTCAGTATCAAGTCCTCCTTGAACCTATCAGCTGATGTTGATGGTCCAAATGCTGACATTCACATGATCAATAAGTTGATCAACTCAGGAGTCAATCCTGAAGGTCCTGAAAGGACTGGAGAGCAGGATTCAACTCCTGAAGTTCAAACTTCAACTGCTGTCAGTACTGAAGAGAAGAAAACTGGCAGTAGAAAGAGTTTGAAGACTACTAAAGATGCTGTCAAGAAAGCAACCAATACTTCCAAAGCATTGAAGAACAAGTCTTCACCATCTTTAGTTGATGATCAACCTAAGATGAGAAGAAACCATGTGAAGTATGTGGTTTGTTCAATCATCTTACAGATGATTGTTGGTACAAAAGAGGTTCCAAACTCAAACAAAAGGAAGAAATTAATGAGAAAATGGTAAAAATGAAAACTGAGTTTGAAACCACATTTGTATCAGCAACATCAAATCCTGTAACCCTTAAGTCCTTAATGCAATCCAAAGAGGAAGGAGTTAAACAGGTGACAGCTGAGGGTGCTCAAAAGAAGAAGGTGCAACATAGGACCTTATCTAACTCCACTAGCAATGTGTCTGATGAGCTGAAAGCTTTATCACAAAATCAGACACAGCTGGTGAATGGTACAACATCTGTTGGGTAGAGTTAACCAACTAGATTCTCCTATGTTGAAACCACAGAAAAGGAGGTCTAAGCCAAAGGACTCCTCTTCTGCACCATCTTCTTCCTCTCAGGCGGTTGTTACAAATAACATGCTAGTTTACCATCTATTGATGAGACCAGGCCCAAAACCAAAAGGTTTGGGTCTCTAAAACTAACTGATTGTTTATTATTGCAGGGTTCTTCAACATGCCAAAATAGCATCTGGTATGTAGACAGTGGGGGATCTATGCACATGACTGGGAACATCTCTCTTCTTCATGACTACTCTCAAGGAAAGAAGGGATTTGTCTCTTTTGGCAATGATGCTAGGGGTTACATCATCGGTAAGGGCTTTGTCTCCAATGGAGAAATCAAATTTGATGATGTTAATCATGTGGAAAATCTCAAGTACAACCTCTTGAGTGTCAGTCAAATGTGTGATAAAGGCCATGTTGCCCTTTTCACAAGTCAAAACTGTAGGATTCTGTCATCCAGAGTTTTGCCCTTGATTGACAAGGTGTTGGATGATCACACTCTCCTGAAAGCCAACAGGACAGGAAGAGTGTATGCCTTAAATCTCTCTAAGAAGATAGATCTCAAAGGCAATCCTTGCCTATTTTCCAAAGCCTCTTTCCAAGAATCTAAACTATGGCACAGGAGGCTTGGTCATGTTAATCTCAAAAACATGAATCAGCTTAGCCACAATAGTTTAGTCAGAGGCTTACCAATAAAGGAGTTCCACTGTGATGAAACATGCACTGCTTGTTTAAAAGGAAAACACACAAGGTCTCATTTCCTCCTATTGAAGTGTCCAAGTCCACTGCCTGCTTGCAACTACTACTGCATATGGATCTATTTGGTCCTGTGAGAGTAATGAGCATGGCAAAGAAGAAATACTGTCTGGTAATTGTGGATGATTACTCCAGATTTGTATGGACTTTCTTTCTACATACAAAGGATGAGGCTGCTCAGAAGATTATCCACTTTGTGCTGTACATTGAGAAGCAGTATTCCCTTCCAGTCAAGTGTATTAGGAGTGATAATGGAACTGAGTTCAGAAATCATACACTTGATGACTTCTATCTCTCAAAGGGAATCAAAAGGCAGTTCAGCATTCCAAGGACTCCGGAACAAAATGGAGTAGTGGAGAGAAAGAACAGGACCCTCATTGAAGCTGCAAGGCCATGCTGGCTGACTCAGGTTTGCCATTGACCTTTTGGGCCGAAGCTGTCAACACAGCTTGTTATGTGCAAAATAGAGTTTTAGTAAATCAGAGGTTGATGAAGACTCCATATGAAGTTCTCCATCATTTGGCTCCACTGATTTCATTTTTCAAAGCATTTGGGTGTCCCTGTTTTATTCTCAACACAAAGGATCAACTCCACAAATTTGATCCTAAGGTGGATGCAGGATACTTTGTTGGTTATTCATCTACTTGCAAGGCATACAGAGTCTTCAACTGCAGAACAAAGATTGTTGAAGAAACTCTACATGTTAAGTTTAATGAATCTCCAAAGGACAAGATTCCACAAAGTCCTGTGGAGTTATTTGATTTGGACATACTGCAATATGTTCCCTATCAAACTCCTGCTGTTGCTCCTGTCAACAGTTCACCACCTGGTGGTACTGCTGATGATGATGATGATTGCAGTACTCACCTCTTCAGGTTTAGTGATCAGCTGCCTGATTCAACTAGACCTGATGTTCCTGTAGCGCCAGTAGCACCATCCACAACAAATGCTGATGAGATTTCTTCGAATTCAACTTCCTTTGAATTACCATCCACTGATTGGTTTCAAGGAAATGATTCACCATCACCATCTGTTGCTGCTGAACCGGCTACAAACACTTGCACAGATCTCATTGTGTATCAAGATCTGAAGAATCACCCCATGTCTCAAATCATTGGTGATATCACTGCTGGAGTATCAACAAGAAGTCAATTGTCAAATTTCTGCTTCTATGCTCTCTTCATCAGTCAGCAAGAGCCAAAGAATTATCACATTGCTTTAAAGGACAATGGATGGGTTGATGCCATGCAGCTTGAGCTTCTTCAGTTCAAGAAACAGCAAGTGTGGGAACTGGTTCCTCTACCTCCAGGTAAGTGTGCAATAGGCACTAAATGGGTGTTTAGGAACAAAACTGATGAAAATGGGCTTATTGTTAAGAACAAGGCCAGACTGGTTGTTCAGGGGTTTGCACAAGAAGAAGGTATTGATTATGATGAAACCTTTGCCCCTGTAGCCAGACTGGAAGCAATTCGATTGTTTTTAGCTTATGCTGCTTATCAAAAACTTAAAGTCTTTCAAATGGATGTCAAAAGTGCATTTTTGTATGGAAAAGTTAAAGAAGAGGTTTATGTATGTCAACCTCCAGGCTTTGAGGACAACAAACATCCTAATTGGGTGTATAAGCTTGATAAAGCTCTTTATGGGTTAAAACAAGCTCCCAGAGCCTGGTATGAGACATTATCAAACTTTCTTCTGGAAAACAATTTCACTAGAGGCTCCATAGACAAGACTTTATTTATTAAGAAAGCTGGGCAGCATAATCTACTTGTTCAAATTTATGTAGATGATATTATTTTTGCATCCTCTGATCCAAAGTTGTGTGATGCCTTTACAAAGTTGATGCAACAGAAGTTTGAAATGAGTGCCATGGGAGAATTACAGTTCTTTCTGGGGTTGCAAATCAAACAAAAGGCTGATGGAATTTTTATTCATCAATCCAAATATACAAAAGATCTTTTGCAAAAGTTTGATTTACAAAACTGTAAGCCCTGTTCTACTCCCATGAGCAGCACCACACAACTGGACTCAGATCAGAAAGGTAAAGTGGTTGATGAAACACTTTACAGATGTATGATTGGGTCCTTGATGTATTTAACAGCTTCTAGACCAGATATTATGTTTGCTACATGTGTTTGTGCTAGATTTCAGGCTGCACCTAAAGAGTCTCATCTGATTGCAGTCAAGAGGATCTTTAGATATCTGCAAGGCACTCCATCTCTAGGTTTATGGTATTCTACCAACATTCTGGTAATTAGTTGCTTTTTCTGACAGTGACTATGCAGGGTGTAAGTTGACCAGGAAATCAACTTCTGGTGGATGTCAATTCCTAGGCAACTGCTTAATTTCTTGGCAGAGCAAGAAACAGACCTCAGTTGCTACATCCACTGCGGAAGCAGAGTACATTGCTGCTGCAAGCTGTACATCTCAGGTACTCTGGCTTCAAAACCAACTTTTGGATTATGGCATTACAGAGACTAAGACTCCATTGTTAATGGATAGTGCTTCAGCTCTTTGCATTGTCAAAAATCCAGTCCAGCACTCTAGGACCAAACATATAGAGATCAGACATCATTTTATAAGAGATTGTTTTGAAAAAGGTCTGATTGATCCTAAGTTTGTGCCCAGTGCTGATGAGCTTGCAGACATCTTTACTAAGCCTTTGGATAGTTCGACTTTCCAAAACCTGGTGTTAAGGCTTGGTATGCTGCAGCTAGAATAGGTGACAACTACTGATGATCTCAGTAATTCATATTGATGATCATGAGTGCCTGTCACATATAAGTACTGATGAGCTCTTTTAACCTCAGTACTTTTTATAACTACTGAAGGCTAAAAGTTCTCACAAGTACTGAAGTACTTCATCTGTTCTAAACTACTGAAGTAGTTACAACTACTGATGCAGTCATAACTACTGAAATCAGTAAAAACAGATAAGTACTGATGTCCTATGAAACAACTGAAATCAGCCATAAAGACTGATGAATGTGTTGAGGACAGTTTGAAACAGCTGAAAAGCTAAGAATTGACGAAAACAGCTGAAGAGAACTTTCTCCTCAGTCGTTTGTACCACTGCTGTTTCATTTTAAACAACTGAAGCAAAACCACGTCTTCAGCAGTTTTATAACTACTGATGACCAACCAAGTCTTCAGTTGTTTACAACAGCTGATGACAAAACCACTGTCTTCAGTAGTTTCATAACTACTGATGACAAACACCATGTCAGTTGTTTCAATCACCTGAAGTCAAAACCACGGTATTCAGTAGTTTTCTAAACTACTGATGCCTAACACCGCGACTTCAGCTGTTTCAACGTCTGAAAGGATAATACCATGTCAACGGTCGTTTAAAACTACTGATGACTAACACCACATCCTTCAGTCGTTTCCTCACCCGTACCCTATAAATACCCTTAACCTGAGCTCTCCATGCTTTATCTTCTTCAAACCTAACGTTCCTCTCCAAAAATTTCCATGGCGTCTATGCAAATTAAACCGCGACACAACTGTGTTGCCTACCTCACAAAATCGCCGATCTGGACTAAGTTCGATACTGCTATCGATCTTATGGTTCAGTCCCAATACAACAAGGCATTCCTTCTGAACCCCGTTTTACATACCGAATCCTTGAACCAATTTTGGATGAACGTTAATGTCACTACTGAGGAGAGCAACACACATCCCTCCGGTCAGTCGTCAACCACAAAGAAGTAGTGATTACTCCTGCAACAATCCGTAAAATTCTTCAACTGAGTGATGCTACCTCTCCTGCTGGATATCCGAAGGGCACCATAGATCTATCATTTGCTCAGCATGGATATCAAGGTGATCTCAGTGCCACCACCATCATGAAGAAACACTTTAATGACGCTGAGCGCCTGATCTTTCACATGGTCAATGTATGTTTGGCCCCTAAGACATCGTCTTGGGATCAAATGTCCACCAAATGGCAGCAGGTAATGTATTCTATCCTTGAGCAACAACCACTGAATTTTTCAGAATTAATATTTTCAGAGCTCAAAGATATGGCTCAAAAACTAACTGCCAACCGTTGGATACTCTATCCACGGTTCATAATGGCCATTATAATAGACCAGCTTAATGCTGAGGGACTTGTTGGCTTGGGAGTCCCTGCTACGGCTGTTTTGCCAGAAGTATACTCCCGGCACAACTCCGACCGGACACTCAACTGGCTGCCAAGCTGCGAAAACCCACGCAGCTGGAACCCACAGCCACCACCTTCAAATCCAATGTCCCCACCAAACTCACCAAAAAGAAACCCAAAATGGCTACTCAGGGAATTGAGTCCCCTGAGGATGCTCCTGCACAACAAACGCAGGATATATCCACTAGTCCAAACCCCCTAGTGGATACCATGACTCCTCCATCACAGCCGCTCAGGCTTCCTCTCAACAGGAGCCTGCAGCAACCCAAGGGGCACCTACTTATCTGGGATCTTCCTCACTTGAGGAGATTGCCATTGAAGAGCACCATCCACCCCAGGTGCACACTGCTTCTACCCCCGTACCCCAAACAACCGCCCCTCACAGCCCAACTTTAATAGTTGCTCAAGTGCTGACTCAATTGCACTCCTCACCCCCTCCCCAGAAACCACTTATTACTGGGAATACCTCTACAATTGAGGGGGAGGAACACAGTGCCCCTGAGAACCCACAGCACAGGGGTTTCCCAATTCTATCTCCTGGTGTAGAGAAGGAGCTTAGAATATCTAGTGAGGCTGCCACCTCCTCTGACTCAGCACATGACCAGAGTGAGGCTGGTAACATTGCTAAGACCTCCCTAGAGGCAACTGCTGATGATGGACATTGTCCTGAGGCTGGAAGTCCCCAGTACCAGCACAAGGGGCACATGCACCAACTGGTCTACACCCAGTGCATGTCCATCCTGCTCTAAGCAGGAGGTCAGGTGATTCAGTATCAACTGATGATGCCTGAGCTTCTTCTTCGATGAAGTTGCTCAAAACACCATTCTAGAGGATGAGGTTAGCAGACTCAAAGAGCTGCTGGCCAAGATGTCTCAGGATGCAAGTCCATCTGCCACCCTCATACACCCACAGATGGCACCTTCCCTTGAAGGTTTCCCAAATACAGAGCCACCCCAAAATCAACCACCTGCCTCCGCTTCAGGCCCTACTTCTCAGGAACAGAACCTTCCTGAGCAAATAGGTGCTGCACTCAAAAATTCCCTCCCTCTCATCACCCCTCTAATCACTGATATAGTGATCAAAGCCCTTGATGAGAGGCTTTCCTCAACATTACAGCCCTTGGTGATGCTGCTGTCCACAAGACTCTTTCTGCGGTCTCAACCCCTTCCTCCAATGCAACCAAAAAGGGGGAGAGTCCTGCAGTGAAAGAACAGAAGAGGAAAAGATCCGAGGAAAAGAAGGAAGCGAAGCAAGCCCAAAAGGATAAAGAACAGCAACCAATGCTCACCTACAAGCGAAAGAAAGGTGCTGATGAGCACATTGCTGAAGATAAGCCTTGGAGCTACTGATAAAAGAGGCTGATGCCGAACACAGTAGATCAATGGACAACATCATTGATCAGCTGTTCAGGCAAGGTCATGACACCAACAACTTGACTCTGAGATTCGACGACTAGAGATTGAAGAAATCCAGAATAGATGGGCAAGTTATGAAGTGTTAGAAAGAGAAAGGCTAGAAATCATGATAAGATTTATTGCAAATATCTTGGAAGATCAATGATTGAGATCAAAGCTTGGTCCAGGGACAGTATCTTGGCATCACCACCAAGATCTGTTCGTCTGAAGCATACACTAAGGGCTTGTTATTGAAGCTTTGAATGAAGTGGGTGCTGGGAGCAGGACTGAGCTAGCAAAGCAATCAAAACCACACTCACCTCAAGGATGCTAGCACAGCCTGTCAACATTCCACCCCACCAAAACCACCCAAAACACAACCCACCAAACCAACTCCCTTTCCCTCAAAACCCACAGCCGATGATATACCCTTGAAGAAGAAGAGAAGGATATTGAGGCTAGAAGAAGATGAAAAGATGATGAAGACAGGCTGCCGCTATCAGCTGTGATTCAGTTGCCTAAGGCCACAAGTCACTCCTCAGCAATTACTCCTGAAGTCCAGAGACAAATGGTTAAAGTGAAGCTAGAAGAAGAGAGCTTCATAAACAGCATGATGAGGAATTGCTGAAGAGAGTTGACAAAGCTTATGCAGCCACATCTTCCATCATCATATGAAGGAGCAAGCCCTCAGACTTTACACTCTCAGGCATACCTTTCAATATCAAAAGGAAAGAGTGAGGATTTGGCCTGATCCCAGGGTCTCTCACAGAATTCATAAGAACAATATACCTCGGAGATACATTGGCCAGGTGAAAAAGATCGTAGATGAATGATCTCTCTGGTCTTTGTAGTTTCACCCTGGGAAATCCTAGAAGACTTCAAGAAGGCCTACAAAGCTAATCTAACCCCTCAGAAGATGCTGGAAAACAAATAGTGAAAAAGGGGTTAGTTTACAAGAGGCTTGAGGAAGTCAGGAAAAATGAGCTCCAGTTGTTCCTAGAGGGTAATCACCCGGATGAGTTTGCTTACAGAGTAATAACAACTGTGGAGCTAAAGAATGGAAAACAGGCCAAATACCTGTCTGAGTATTATGGGCCGGAATCATTGTTTGAAGGAGGTGCTGAAGCTAACCATGGAGGAACAAATCACCTTCCTTGAGGCCTACACAAGAGAGTCGTACAGACTCATTATGGGGAAGTGAATCTCATGAATGGGATAACAACTCTGTGTCCAGTTCCCCAAAACAGAGTTCCCATTCATACTCTGCCAAACAAATATTTGAGGTTCTTCCCAGGCCGGAGCGTACATGGGTCATCTTCTCTCCTGATCAAGAAGGAAAAAGACCAACATTTTTGCCATCAATAAGTGGGAGTATAAATAAGTTAGAGGTTTTGGCTGCATTGGTTCAGGGGGAGTTTGTTGGACCAAAAGAACCAATGAGCCAAGATCAGAAAACCTCTAAGTCCCACACGGTATCACAACAACTGCTGAAAGCCTCATCAGTAGTTTGACAAGTGCTGAAGACTTCAACAGCTGAAGATCAAGTGCTGAAGACCTTAACTGCTGAAGAACCAAAGTGCTGAAGTACAACAGCTGAAGAACACAAGTGCTGAAGCTGAAAGACCAAAGTACTGAAGAACAACAGCTGAAGAGTTCACAAGTGCTGAAGATCAACAACTGATGTACAAAGTCTGAAGACAAAGACTGAAGACATCAGCTGATGATATCTACTGAAGTCATCAGCTGATGAAACGCCTGAAGGTCAAAGTCTGAAGATCAAGTACTGAAGCCTCAGTAGTTTGTCACAACTGCTGAAGAGTACTTCTTCAGTAGTTGTGATATCAGTAGTTTTATTTTCTTTGTTTCAGTAGTTTTGTAAAACGACTGAAGAGCTTGTTCTTCAGTCGTTGTAGTTTCAGTAGTTTTATATTTTGTACTTAACTTGCTGATATGTTCTCAGTAGTTGTGAACATTTCAGTAGTTTGTTAAGAATTAGTTATTTCTGTATTGGATCTGCCAGTTGTCACTTTCCGTGATAACAGCAGTGACTGTTGCACTCTATATAAGGAGTGACAACCTATTGTAATGATTGAATGAAAGGAATTGAATGGAATGAATGATTGATTCGATTAGAAATATTCCTCATCTATAAACATTCCTAGAAATCAGAAATACATATTCTCTCCCTATAACGTATGCGATCTTAATGCTCACATTATCGTTAGCTTGCTACAATTGTCTAATTCGTGGTTGTATTCCGCTGCGTTTATTCTGATACATCAAACTTGTGATCACTGATCCTGTCACATTTTTATGCTTGATGCGCCATAGTTGTTAACTAGTTTGTCAATTGTCAATCAAAACAAACACAACCAAGATAACCAAACAACAACCAAACATAATATAATAGTGCACAACCAAGCCAGAATTTTGAACACACTTGCTTGCCATAACAAGTGTGTTAGGATCCATCCAAAGGTAACATGACACATTGTTGAGTTGATGAACTCCCACTTGAACTTGCATCCAATGCTTCAAGTATGCCTTTGTGTTCTGATTCCATCATCATCTTTAGGCTTCCTTTATGTGTTACAAAACAGCCCCAAAGCTTATACATAGAAAAGGTCCTAATACATTTTCTAGTAAAATAAGATACAAGCTAATCTATTTATACATACCAAATGAAATAAATAATTACTATGCTTTATTACATCCAAATGAAACACAATCACAAATAATCAATCACAAGGTCATGGCTAGGCTTTGTGCACTTAGAACACCCAAACAAGTCCAAAACGATAATATGGCAGCCCCTTTTAACCCAAGTTTTTGGCCAACACAACCAAGAACTGTGGTTTATGTCCAAACAAACAACCATCATATGATCTATATTTTTCAAGATCTTTACATGCTATAAAGTAATATCTTGAAAACAAAGGGACTTCCATGTAAAGAAATTTCCAGCCCACTTTTAGAGAAAAAGGACCCGAAAATTTCATGTTGGAAGCATGTATCCATATAATCCGGCTCTAGATGCCATTGTTGGGTTTTGTAGATGTTAATCAAGACATATTAACTATTAACATGTAAAATGCAGCGGATTTTCAGTTCAAATAAGGGTTTATGTATCATATACATATGTTAAAGCAAAACCCAAAACAAGGATCTTATTATATGGAATAACACACTATCACAACATACATATATCAACCATATATACTACCTTTAGAAACGTGGAATGGAGGCTAGGAGATGATGTTGAATGTCAAGACTTCAAAGTAGATCCTCAAGAGATGATACCCCAAGCTTCCTCCAAACACCCACTTGCTAGGTCTTGCAACACCAACCTCAAAGACACTCTTGAGGATCGATTTTTCCAGCCAAACAACACTTGTTATAAGCTGGAAAAAGCTTCTATTTTCTGCTCCAAAAATCCGAATTCTATGGAGAGATTAGAGAGAATTCTTTTGCTATGTGTGTGTGAGAGAAGGTGTATTCTTGGAAGAGTGTTGTAATGAATAAAAATTGCAAGGACCAAGATGTACATCAAGAGGCTTGCAAGCCCCAAGGGCGGCCGAAAATGGACCTTGGAGGGTCCCTCTCATTTTTGAATTTTTATCCAAAATTACCCTTGCACTTTATTGATTTTATAAGATTAAAAACCCTTTTATCTTATAAAATTAATACACTTTTGTTTAATATTATTTAACCAACTTAAATAATAGAAACAAGTAATTTCTCATGAACAATTATCCATATAATGTTGTTCATTATCAAAAGCAATGTTTTAGAAAACCCGGTTTCTATTTGGTGCTTATATTTATTTGTTTGATCTTATCACGAATAAATATTTATCGGTGTTTGTTTTGCTTGTTATTGGGTATGACCCGACTTGGATCATATCACACTAGCCACATCAATTTAGTATGTATCTTGGGCAGATCAAATCCTTCATGTCCCATCTCTCAGGCAGTGATCTGAGGAATTTGTGGTTCATCTGGCTATTAGTGTATTAATGTTTGACCATTTTCAGCTCAGAGATCAAACATGAAAAATGTTCAAACTGTTGAGTTAGAGTCTCACCCTTCCTATGAGCAAATGTCTCATATTGTTGGGCAAGTATTTTCCTATTGTTTGCTAAGACCTCATCAGTACCACCAAAATTTTCTTTCAGTGCCTTCCAGAGGTCATGAGCAGTTTCATGACGCATAAGCCTAGAATATATTACATTAGGCAGTGCCATGGCCAGAATTCCATGAGCTTTAGCATCAATCTCAAACAATTTCGATCCTCATCAGAGTATTGTTCCATCTTCTTCGGAACCATTTGGTTGGTTTCCGGATTGTTCACCATAGGCTTATGTGGACCATGTACCACAGATGTCCAACAACCTGAACTGTTAACAGACAGGTGATGGAGCATTCTTCGTTGCCATATGTTATACTCAGTCCTAACCAGCATCGGAGGCTTGGTTGAAGAACCAGTATTGTGAGGGTCATTAGAAGGAGTAGTCATATTGAGAATTCAGACAAATTCAAGGTAAACAAAGTAAATCTAGTTCAAAACCACTTAGAACCTCAAACAAAATGGCGAGAAGCAACATAAACTCAATCTCTATAACCGATTCTTGCAAATTTGCTAATTCGATCAAAAGTAGATAGCAAAAGAACAGTTTCAATGATCAATTGTTAAATCGATCAATGATTAACCAGCTCTAATACCATTTGTTAGGATCTTGGCATCTAGTTTGATCAATTAGATTGAATTTGCAGCAGAATGAGCTCACGAATTAACAAATTTAAACAAGAACACACGAAATTTATCAATGAAACAGTGTTTGTTATAGAAAAGAATTTCTGCCAAAAGGAATATATTCATTCAATACACGCTTCGGTTCGCTTTCGCGCAGTTACAATTAGGTCATCTTTCCTTTTATAAGGGAAGCTGACGTCAGCTGATGTCACTTGACAGTGACATCTAACTGTTATTTAACTACTGAAAGTTAACACAACTACTGAAGATGTCAAACAGCTAACATCTTCTTACAAAAATACCAAGTGTTAACTATCACTACAACTACTGAATAGAAACTACTAAAACAACAACGACTAAAGAACATGCTCTTCAGTCGTTTTACAAGTACTGAATTAGAAAAGAAAACTACTGAAAGAAAACCATCACAACAACTGAAGAATGCTTCTTCAGCTGTTGTGACAAACTCTGAAGGCTTCAGTACTTGGACTTCTTGAACTTCAGTTGTTGTCATCAGCTGATGTCTTCAGCCGATATCTTCAGTCTTTAGTCTTCAGCTGTTGATCTTCAGACTTTGTCAAACAGCTGATCAAGTCTTCAACTGTTGTTGTGATGTCTTGTGGGACTTAAAGGTTTTTCTGATCTGGCTTATTGGTTCTTTTGGTCCAACAAATTCTTACCTTGAATTCGTTCACTTCTTCTTCTTCATCCACAAACCGAGAGTTCTATTCTGCTTTCTCTCTCTAGAACCAAAGAAAATGGTGATGTGAAGTGAGGGTGGGCGGCCATGCCCACCTTTACACCAACTTTTCAAAGTTTTGTCATTTTGGACATTTTTGGTCCCTCCACTTGGACCTTATAGCTTTTCTTTCTTTTATTCTTAATTTCTTGTCTTTTAGAAAAAAAAATAACCGGGTGTTACAAGTCCACCCCCTTATATAGGTTTCGTCCCCGAAACCTGTTATTCCTCAAACAGACGAGGACAATGCTGCCTCATCTCCTCCTCAGTCTCCCATGTAGACTCGGATCCCTTCCAGTGCTTCCACTGTATACGCACAAGAGGAACCACTTTATTTCTTAGCCTCTTCTCTTTACGATCGATGATTACCACTGGTTGCTCCACATAATTGAGCCTTTCATCAACTTCAATGTCCTCCAATGGAACAATCATGTCTTCATCGGCCAAGCACTTTCTCAAATGAGATACATGGAATGTCGGGTGAATTCCACTTAACTCATCTGGCAACTCCAATCTATAGGCCACCTCTCCCACACGAGCAATGATCCGGAAAGGGCCTATATACCTTGGGCTCAACTTGCCCCGCTTCCTGAATATGAGAATACCCTTTTAAGGTAAGACCTTCAACATAACCCGGTCGCCCACCTAGAGCTCAATTGGTCTACGCCGTTTATCGGCATACAATTTCTGTCTATCTTTGGCTGCCTTCATGAAGGCTTTAATCATTTCAAGCTTCTCAGTCATAGCCTCGATTACCTCAACGCTTCCCAATTCCTTTTGACCAATATCACCCCAACAAATGGGTGTTTTGCATCTCCTACCGTATAGCATCTCATATGGTGGCATACCAATGTTGGCATGATAGCTGTTGTTGTATGAGAATTCGGCTAATGGTAAGTGGTCGTCCCAACTTCCACCAACATCGATTACACATGCCCGAAGCATGTCCTCCAATGTCTGAATGGTCATTTCTGACTGACCATCAGTTTGGGGATGATAAGCCATGCTAATATGTAACCTCGTCCCCATGGCGTCGTGGAATTTCTTCCAGAATTTAGACGTAAACCGGGTGTCACGATCAGACACAATGGACACCGGCACACCATGACGAGTTACAATCTCCTTGATGAACAGGTCAGCCAACCTCTCGGATGAATATGTCTCGTGGATCGGTAGGAAGTGAGCACTCTTCGTCAAGCGGTCAACAATCACCCATAGAGGATCGTATCCTTTCGGAGTACGGGGCAGTTTCGTAATGAAATCCATGGTGATGTGCTCCCACTTCCATTCCGGTATATCCAAAGGTTGGATCTTCACATACGGCTTCTGGTGTTCCGCCTTCACCTGCAGGCAAGTAAGGCACTTACTCACATACTCCCCCACGTCACGTTTCATACCCTGCCACCAATGATTTTTCTTCATGTCTTGATACATCTTTGTGGCACCAGGATGAATGGAGTATCGAGTCTTGTGAGCTTCATCCATAATGCTTACACGTAGATCCCCGAAACGAGGAATCCACACCCGTCCAAATCGAGTATTAACACCAAGTGTGTTTTCACTCAATTCCCCAACCAGACCTCTCATTCTTTCAAAGTTTAGAGGATCTTCTTTTAATGCCTCATCCTGAACTTCTTGACTTGCTTCATTACATCAGAGGTCATGATCAGTTGGTATGCTTTCACCCGAATCGGCTCGGGCCTCTCCTTATGGCTAAGACAATCGACCACCACGTTGGCTTTGCCCGGATGGTAATGGATCTTGCAATCATAATCCTTTATAAGCTCTAACCATCGCCTCTGCCTCATGTTCAGATCTTTTTGCTCGAAGAAGTACTTCAAGCTCTTATGGTCCATGAAAATGGTGCACTTCATTCCGTACAGATAGTGCCTCCAAATCTTTAGTGCAAAGACCACGGCCGCTAGCTCCAATTCATGAGTAGGGTAGTTGACCTCATGAACCTTCAACGGTTAGGATGCATAGGCTATAACCTTCCCCCTCTGCATTAATACACACCCCAACCCCGAGTAAGAAGCATCTGAGTATACTACCAAATCCCCGCTTCCTTCGGGTAATGACAAGACAGGAGCTTGAGTCAATCTTACATTTAACTCCTCGAACGCCTGTTCTTGGGATTGACCCCACGTAAACTTTGCATCCTTTTGGGTCAACTTGGTCAGTGGAGAAGTTATCTCGGAAAAGTCCTGAATGAACCTTTGATAATAACCCGCCAACCCAAAGAAACTATGAATCTCGGATGGCGTCCTCGGAGACTTCCATTGTATCACTGCCTCCACCTTAGCAGGGTCTACCATAATCCCCTCTAGGTTTATAATGTGACCCAAGAACTGCACTTCACGTAACCAGAACGCGCATTTGGAGAATTTGACATACAACTTCTCCCTTCTCAAGGTCTCTAACACCTCCTGAATGTGATCGGCATGCTCCTCCTTGCTCCTTGAATAAATCAGGATATCATCAATAAATACAATCACTAATTTATCTAACATTGGCTGACACACTCGATTCATCAAGTCCATAAAAGTAGCTGGTGCATTGGTCAATCCAACGACATAACGAGGAACTCATAATGACCATAGCGTGTGTGAAAAGCTATTTTACGTATGTCCTGCTCCTTCACCTTCAGCTGATGGTAACCAGATCGAAGATCTATCCTTGAAAACCAACTGGCACCTTGGAGCTGATCAAACAGATCATCTATCCTTGGTAGGGCGTATCGGTTCTTCATCGTTAACTTGTTCAGCTCTCGGTAGTCAATAGACATCCTCATACTACCGTCTTTCTTCTTCACAAATAGGACCGGGGCACCCCAGGGAGAGATACTCGGTCTAATGAACCCCTTATCGAGTAGCTCTTGCAACTGTTCCATGCGTTCTTTCATTTCTGTTGGAGCTAATCGGTACGGTGCTTTTGCAACGGGTTGAGCACCGGGTATCAAGTCAATTTGGAACTCAATCTCGCGATCCGGTGGCATGCGGGGTATGTCTTCCGGGAATACATCCGGAAAGTCACGCACAACTGGTACATCAGATAGTTGCAGTGTTGGCGCGTCCACATCCTTCACCTAGGCCAAGTAGGCACTACATCCGCGCCTCATGCACTTTCCCGCTACCGCCATCGAAAACACTTTCGGGATCGTCACGACGCGATCTCCATAAATCGTAACCAAACTCCCATCGGACGCAACTAATCGAATCATCTTCTTGTGACACACGATGTTTGCTTCATAGGTTGCTAACAAGTCCATCCCTAGTACTACATGAAATCCACCTAGGGGTATCACATGTAACCTAGCAGCAAACCTATGACCTTCTAGTTCTATGGCACAGTCCTCTATCACATGAGTAATCCTAGTGGACTTACTAATAGCAGTTTCTATGTCGAATGGTGCACTAACCTTTCTACTAATAACTGGCAACTTAGCACAGAAAGTAGTAAAAATAAAACTCCTACTAGCACTGGAATCAAACAATGTAGAGGCACAAGTTTGGTTTACCAAAAACATACCTAACACAACATTGGGATCAGCTCTGGCTTCCTCTCAGGTCATGGTGTAAGCTCTAGCACCTGCCCTCTGCCCTCCTTCCTCCGGCTTCTTCTTCTCTGCCCCAGAGCTCTCTGCCCTCAGCTTGTTACAGTCTCTAGCGATGTGGCCAGGCTGACCACACCTAAAGCATACGTTCATCCCCATTCTACACTCACCAGTATGCTCCATCCCACATTATCACACCTCCTCAGCCCTGATCCAGATGTGATCACACGTCGATCACCCACCTTTGCCACCTTCTTGTTTGGCGCAGTTCTACCACGTCCAAACTGTTTCCCATTCCAGTTCCGACTACCACCATCCTTCTTATCCATCTTAGCCACCACCACCTCGCGCTCATCGTATAATCTGCCAGCCAAGTCAACTGCCGACCTGAAAGTGCTTGGCCGAGCGGTAATCATATGCCTACGGATATCCGCCGGCAGCCCCTGGATGTATCTTTTAATCTTTCATGACAATGGTGTCACTTGATCGGGCACCAGCCGCACCATTTCATTAAATTGGTGGTGTACTGCTGGTGTGTCATCGTTCCTGCCTCCAGCTGCAGGAAGTCTCTTTCTACCTTGTCCATCTCTCTGTGAGGATAGAATTCCTCAATCACTAGCTTCTTCAGTTCAGGCCATCTGATTCTTCCAATGGCCCTGCTACCCTCGACTTGGACAATGTTGTCCCACCAGCACAAATCCGAGTCCACAAAGGAGTGGGTAGGGAATTTCACATTTTGATCCTCACGGCACTCACTAATATCGAGGACAGCCTCCATCTCCCGTACCCACCGGTGAGCAGCTGCCGCAGTGCCATTTCCATCGAAAGTATGGGGCTTGCATCTCATAAACACCCCATAGTTGCAGCCCCGGGTGGCCTCCGGCGCAGGCTCTTCTTCCTCATCCTCATCATCGGACGGAACCGTCTCAGTCTTGGGCTATCTTCTTTCGCCCGCAGGTTCACCCCTTTCCTTTCTCTCTCCCTCTCTAACTTCCTTGATCACTTCGATCAGCACAGATGGTAGAATCGTCTGCATGACCTGGTGAACCTCTTCCACCACAGCCTCCTTTACTGAGGCTCTTAGATTGGCGCTCTCATTGCCACCATCCAGATGAGGGGTCTCTGGTTCTTCATGAACCACTTTCTCTAATCTGGGTCTCCCTTTCTTGGGTCGCGGAGCAGTACCATGACCTCCACCACGAGAGGATTTTGAAGATCTACTGCTAGCCATCCTCTCTAAGCACACTATAAGATTCAAACACTAACACGGTCGTTCAAGGTAATACTCAGTTTATGTCAAGTATAGTAAGTCCGTAATTACAGTGACCAGTTGTGATTAGCCACTTACTTTACTCTTCATACCCCAAGCATCTCCTATCCTGACTTAATCAGTATCTAAATCTACTAAGAGCATGTAATCAAATAGCATGCGCACATAATACCGGTTAACATTAGGAAAAGACATACCTGATGACAGTAGCTACTCGGGCTGACATCCCTCCATTTTTCCCATTTTCAGTTTAAGTTTAGGTTTTTAAAACTTTATTTTAACCCAATTCTCTTAAACTTTGGCTCTGATACCAACTTGTAAGGCCCCGATCCCGAAAACCTCACAGTTGGTCATTCATAGCAATTAAAACATTAAACATTACAAATAAACGAGCTTAAGCAGCGGAAATAATTTTTCAAAAGCCATTCATTTCATTTAAACCACTGTTGTTGAGCAATACATCATCGTTTAACTGATTACAAAAGAATTGTTTATATGCATTACAAAACAACAGCATCACAGAGTACGAATGGATGTCAGACTTTCCCTACCGAGTAGCTTCACCCTCGTGCCATCCTCAGCAATAATTACCTACCAACTGAAAATGTATAAAAGTCAATGTTGCTGAGTGAGCTCTAGTTTAAAAGTACTAAAATAATTTCTATATGTTGTATAAGAAAATACTCTTTTCTGTAGAATACAACTCTGTACTATATATGCGAGCACGCATCAACTATATGAACAATTATTGTTCGTTCTCATTACTGTAGGCCTTGTCTGTTCTATAAACTTTTATATTTATGTTTCACTTTCTATATGGACTAGTGAGCAATACCCCAACTATATGCGCGATGGAAAATGGGTGATGGGCCATGTATATCCCTCGAAAGGGTCAACTATATCCCCCGAAAGGGTCAACTGTATCCCTCAAAAGGGCCAACTGTATCCCTCAAAAGGGTCAACTATATCCCCCGAAAGGGTTAACTGTATCGCTCAAAAAGGTTCTGTGTACTGTGTACAAGGCCAACCCAATCACCCAGGGCACGCTACAAAGGTCCTGTCAATCTCAATTGATTGACCCTGTGTGCATAATAGGGTAGCTAACCCGCAACATAATTGAGCTAACGACAACATGGTCGTGTACCTCCTGTAAGCTTGCAAGACTTGTTAACATTTTCATTAATGTTCCTCTTCTTTCTTTATTGCTCTTTCACTTTATTATTATGATATACTTTACGTTACGATAATAACATACCACGTAAAGTCACATACTATATGTAATAATAATAATAGCAATAACAATAATAAGGAACAATCATAAGCAATCATATCATGCATGAAACATCATCATCAATAAGCCTTTCGTCAACCTCGGTCAAAACCCTAAGGCACAGACTCCCAGAAAAATTTTGTGAAAATTTCTAAGTCTTAGGCGCATGGGAACTATTTGGGCGCATGAGCCCTGTTCGGGCGTTTCATTACTATATAGGCGCATCAGCCAACACTTAAGCATTTTCACTTTAGGCGCATGAACTATTCAGGCGCATGGGCACTATTTGTGCGTATGAACACTTAGACGCATGAGTAATTCAGGCGCATGGACACTTAGGCTCATAGGCCACTTGGGTGCGTGGGCACTATTTGGGGCGCATGGCCCTACACTTAGTCATCCAGCTAACATTTCTAGACGCATGGGCCACTGTTCAGGCGCATGGGCTATACTTTATCATTTCTAAGGTAATCTTAGGTGCATGGGCTACTGTTGGGAGCATGGATCACACTTAGTTCTTACTATGGCATTTTCAGGCGCATGAGCCTTATCTAGGCGCATGGACCTTCTGTTCAACATGTTTCCAGTATGTTTCAACCCAATCATCAAATCCATCTATTCTAAGCTTAAGGTGGCTATTCTAAACATGAATAACCTATAAGCATTCAAGAATCATATTCATTCATGCACAAAACATACGGACATACAGACTCAAACATTTGAAAATCTTTTACATACATTTTCAGCCCCAAAAATATTTGAAAACAAGTAAAAATCAGGGTCTAGAACTCACCTGATACAACTTGGGTGTTTCTTCCTTTCTAACCCGCTTACAAATGAGTTCAAACACCTAAAAACAACACCGCACACACACACACCCGAGCACAAACACAAATACATAAGCACATAAGCATGTAACCAGGATAAAACCCGCCATAAACATGTAAAAACGACGAATTCTTACATTGAACTCGTTCACTTCTTCTTTTTCCACAAACCGAGAGTTCTATTCTGCTTTCTCTCTCTAGAACCAAAGAAAATGGTGATGTGAAGTGAGGGTGGGCGGCCATGCCCACCTTTACACCAACTTTTCAAAGTTTTGTCCTTTTGGACACTTTGGTCCCTCCACTTGGACCTTATAGCTTTTCTTTCTTTTATTCTTAATTTCTTGTCTTTTAGAAAAAAAATAACCGGGTGTTCCACTCTAATACGAAAATTGATCACGAGACGCACTTGCGAAAAGTTCTCGAACTTTGAAGAAGGAGCAATTGTACATCAAGTTTTCCAAGTGTGAGTTCAGGCTAGAAGAAGTGCAACTCTTTTCTGCTAAAATTGAAGTCGTGTAGAATTGGTGTGTTCCCACAACCCCAACTAAGGTTCGTTCTTTTCTGGGTTTAACGGGATATTACTGTACGTTCATAGCAAATTTTTCGAAGATTGCTAAACCATTAATGGCGTTAACGTAAAAGAATCGACTGTTTGAATAGGGGCCTGAGGAAGAAGAGGCTTTCAAGACATTAAAACGCAAGTTGTGTAACGCTCCTATTCTCATACTTCCCGATAGAAACGATGACTTTCCCATGTATTGCAATTCTTCTAATCAAGGTCTTGGTTGTGTTCTCATGCAACGAGGCAAAGTCATAGCATACACATCGAGGCAATTGAAGGTTCATGAAGTGAACTACACAACTCATAATCTTGAACTTGGTGCCGTGGTTTTCGCTTTGAATATCTGGAGACACTATCATTATGGGACGCAATGCATAGTCTACACTGATCATAAAAGTCACCAACATGTGTTCAACCAAAAGGATCTCAACATGAGACAAAGACATTGAATTGAGTTGATTAGCGACTACGACTATGACATTCACTACCATTCTGGTAAGGCGAATGTTGTAGCCGACGCGCTAAGTCGTAAGATCCACAACAAGACTATCTCACTTCAAGAAAACCGAGATTGAAGATAATGGTTTGACACATTAGGAGAATTTGATACTGAGATTCATGTAGATGTTAACGAGGCTACTATCGTGCTTCAAAATATAAGGATTGATAGTGACCTCAAGTTGTGCATTCGTGAAGCTCAACAAGCAGCGTGATCTGACGAAGGGAAAGATGAAGATTTGATATTTAACGTTTGGTCACAACTGGAGACAAAACCAAACGGCATGTGGTACTTCTTGAATCGATTGTGGATCCCGAATCATGATAACCTTCGACACTTCATTATGCACGAAGCTCATCATACCCGATATTCCATTCATCCTGACTCCGATAAAATGTACATGGACCTGCGAGGCCAATATTGGTGGCCTAGAATGATGAAAGATATTGCATCCTATGTTTCAAAGTGTCTCATATGTGCAAGGGTCAAAGCCGAGCACCAATGACCAAGTAGTTTACTTGAATAACCCGGAATCCCTATGTGGAAATGGGAACAGATATCCATGGATTACATAACCAAGTTACCTCGTACTCCTCGTGGTCATGATAGTATATGGGTGATGGTTGACCGTTTAACCAAGACGGCATATTTCATACCAATGTGACACACATACAAAGTTTCAAGACTGGCTCGCATCTACATTGACGAAATTGTGAGTCGTCATGGCGTGCCGTTGCACATCATATCCGACCAAGATGCTCGTTTCACTTCGCACTTTTGGTCGTCTATGCAAGAACTCTTGGGTACTCAATGGTATTTAAGTATGGCTTACCATCCTCAAACTGATGGTCAAACCGAATGAACAATTCAAACCCTTGAGGATTTGCTACGACTATGTGTCCTTGACTTTGGTGATGACTGGATACACATTTACCGCTCGCGGAATTTTTGTATAATAATAGTTATCACTCGAGTATCAAGATGGCACCATTCGAAGCACTCTATGGTCGTAAATGCCGATCACTGATCTGCTGGACTGACATTGGTGAAAACTTAATCATTGGTCCTGAACTCATACAAGAAACGACCGATAAAGTGTCACACCCCAAACTTGATGGTGGAAATGTCAAGATGTGAGAGTTAAGTTCGTTCACAGTCACATAACGCTATTATTAAATCCAAATATATTAATCATAAGTTCCAAAGGTAGCATTACAATCAAAAGTCTCAAATAAAGAAGTTAACAAGCATAATAAGATATATATCAAGCTCATTCATTTATTTAACTAGGTCCATTCCTAGGTGTGAACAAGCTTCAAAGGTGGCAATCAACTTGAGCATTTCCTGAAACATGTTAAAAATAAAAGGTCACATAATGTTAGTGAGATTTCCATAGTTTCCAATACATAAGTATATAAAAGATGGTAATTCATGATGTAAGTTAGAGAACAAAGTAACTAGGGATGTAAGACAGAATGCACAATCAAACCTTGACAGATTTTTACAAGTCTCAAACATTTACAAGTATATACGATTAGCTAAGTGTAGGCTTGTCAGGCCCATAGATCTATGACGTCGTCAGGCTAGCAATAGTTAATGATTGTACATATAATCGACATTACATGGCAGCTACAAAGATCAACTAACCACAACATACAAGTGAATTGCCATAAGTTTACAAGAATCAAACGTTTTACAAGTGCAATGGTTATAATGTAACATGTTTCACCCCAAAGTGTGAAAATATGAAAAAGTGGTATAGAAATATTCACATGATCAAATACGTATAGTTTGACGATTAATAAGAAAAATATAAAATAACGCTCCAACGCAAAGCCTTCACAATGAACCTAACAATATAAATATATTTACAAGGTTTAAGTTTAATGATATGATAAACGTTTTAATGTGAATTAGAGTTCAATTTTATGTTTGGGGCTTTGTCAATTATTTTTAACAAATGGAAACCAATTATATTTTTTTACAATAAATGAAAAGAAATATATTATATTTATTATAAAGATATGAAGGAGAAAATATTTTTAATAATTTGAAAAATTTAGATATAAAGTTGAAATAAAGTTTTATAACTAAATGAAATTAACAGGCTTCAAACAATAATTTAAAAGCAACATTTGAAATAATAATTTATTAGTTACTATTTAAATTCTTTAAAATAACCAAAAGTAACCTTTGTTAAAATATTTTTAAAAAAAATATTTAATTTTTTAAATAAAGAAAATGATTTGATGCTTTTAAAAATATTTAGAGTTTACGAAATCTATTTTTATGTTATTAAAAATAATTCAGAATTTTATTTAGGGCTAAAAACCTTTAAAAAAATATGAGGTTGCCCGGGTTCGAGCTCGGGACCTTATGTTTAGGAGGCAAGTGACATAACCAATAGACTAGGGCCGCAGTCGTGCTTAAAGTTGGTTTTAATGTTTTATAAATCCAAATCAAAGTCTTTTCCCCATTCTCAAGAACCCTAGAACCAAATTCAATAAAATTGCTCCTTGATTCGTGAATGTTAATGGATTTAAACTTAGGGCTTTTATTCCTTAAGTAAAACCGAGTGTCTATGTGTGTTTAATTACCTGGTAATTGTTCGATTTCGAATTCACGACGTGAAGAACAGCCACGACAAATGGGGTGTTCAATGAGTGTTCAAATGAACATTATAATCCATTAACTTCATGGAGAGCTTCTTCAGGTGTTAATGATGATTTCCCCCCAACCAATTCGGATTAAAAGAGCTCAGAAGGTTATTTTCGCCAATGTAGCAGATCGTGGGTAAAGAGCGAATCAAAGGAGATGTTTGTATTTGTTTCAGATGGAATTGTGAGTTGCATTCGATTAGTGATTGATAGAGGATCGTTTTGGTTAGTTTAGTTGGACTATTATGATGTGTAAATGCTCGAACGGCTAGAGAATTTAATGTATTTTGGTTATGGAATCGATTCGGCTAGAAACCGATGTTTAAACGCAATTAAATCGTGTATTCAAGTTCGAAATGTGCATACGAACGATTTGGGTCGGTTTGGGGTTTCAAAACCGTATAATTTTGGGTGCTTGGCCGTCACCGGAGCTCTTCGGAGCTCCGCCGGATTTCTGGCCGGAAATACAGGTTAGGGGGGTTTGGTTTAAGTGTTTGCTTAATTACACAAATGGTCCATGTTGTTTCATACGATTATTATTTTATGCGATAAACTTTTATTTAAGTTTTAAACTTGACACAATGAACCCCTCAACCTTTCTAATCTTTAAAACTTGTCAATTGTTTAACTTTTATACATACATACATACATATATATATCATATTATTATGAGTTTAGTTATGTTAATCTTATTATTGTTAATATTATTTTAGTTATCATTGTTATTATTATTATTATTATTTATTTTATAATCTAATAGTAATGTTATTATGTTCAATTTAATAGTTTAAGTTATTAACTTTTAATAAAAGAACTAACAAAGAACCAAACATAAATAATCCACAAGTTCCATAAATGACAACAGTAGTCCTTACAAGAATAACAAAAGTTAACACTTAGTTAACAAAAATTCAAGATGTTACAGTCTCCCCAACTTAAGAGAATTTCATCCCGAAATTAAAAATGAAACTATAAGAATACAAATGGGTATTTTGCTTTCATGTGGTCCTCATGCTCCCAAGTGAACTCAGCTTCACGCTTATTCTCCCAACGAATCTTGACAATTGGAGTAGTTGTGGTTCCAGTTCTCTTCATAATGTGATGCATAATTTCAACAGGTTTCTCAACAAAGTGCAATGACTCGTCGATCTGAATGTCTTCCAGTGGAACATGCAGACTCTCGTTGGCCAAACACTTTCTCAAATTTGACACATGGAACACAGGATGAACCCCACTAAGGTTGAAAGGTATTTCCAATTATAAGCCACTTTCCCAGTTCTTTTCAGGATTTTGAAAGGTCCTACAAATCTTGGAGCTAGTTTACCATTCTTTCCAAAGCGAACAACATGTTTCCACGGTGAAACCTTAAGAACAACCATGTGGCCAACTTGGAACTCCAATGGCTTACGACGCTTATCAGCATAACTCTTTTGTCGTCTTCTTGCCACTTCAAGGTTCTTGCGGATTACGGAGACTTATCGGTCGTTTCTTGTATAAGTTTAGGACCAGTGATAAAGTTTTCACCAATGTCGGTCCAGCAGATCGGTGATCGGTATTTATGACCATAGAGTGCTTCGAATGGTGCCATCTTGATACTCGAGTGATAACTATTGTTATACAAAAATTCTGCGGGCGGTGAATGCGTAACACAATTACCACCAAAGTCAAGGACACATAGTCATAGCAAATCCTCGAGGGTTTGTATTGTTCATTCGATTTGACCATCACTTTGAGGATGGTAAGCCATACTCAAATCCAATTGAGTACCCAAGAGTTCTTGCATAGACGACCAAAAGTGCGAAGTAAAATGAGCGTCTCGGTCGGATATGATGCAATGGCACGCCATGACAACTCACAATTTCGTTAATGTTGATAAGAGCCGCGTCTTGAAACTTTGTATGTGTCTCGTATTGGTATGAAATGTGCCATCTTGGTCAAACGGTCAACAATCACCCATATACTATCATGACCACGAGGAGTATGTTGGTTATAAAATCCATGGATATATGTTCCCATTTCCACCTAGGGATTTCAGGTTGCTCAAGTAAACAACTTGGTCGTTGATGCTCGGCTTTGACTCTTGCACATGAGAGACACTTGGAAACATGTGACGCGTTATCTTTCTTCATTCCAGGCCACCAATATTGACCACGCAGGTCCATGTACATCTTATCGGAGCCAGGATGAATTCGAGCTTGATGCGCTTCGTTTATGATGAAGTGTCGAAGGTTATCACGATCCAAAGTCAATTCAAGAAGTACCACATGCCATTCGGTTTTGTCTCTAGTTGGGACTGAATGTTAGACGACAAATCTTCATATTTCCCTTCGTCAGTTAATGCTGCTTGTTGAGCCTCGCGAATGCATAACTCGAGATCACTTTCAATCCTTATGTTTTGAAGCATGATAGTAGCCTCGTTAACATCCACATGTATCTCAGTCTCAAATTCCCCTAATGTATCAAACCAATGTCTTCGATCTCGAATTTCTTGTAGTGAGACAGTCTTGTTATGGACCTTACGACTCAACACGTCTGCTACAACGTTCGCTTTCCAGGGTGGTAGCGAATGTCGTAGTCGTAGTCTCTAATCAACTCAATCCAACGTTTTGGCCTCATGTTGAGATCCTTTTAATTGAACATGTGTTGAAGACTCTTATGATCGGTGTAGACTATGCATTGCGTCCCATAAAGATAATGTCGCCAAATCTTCAATGCGAAAACCACCACACCAAGTTCAAGATCATGAGTTGTGTAGTTCACTTCATGAACTTTCAATTGCCTCGATGCGTATGCTATGACTTTGTCTCGTTGCATGAGAACACTACCAAGACCTTGATTAGAAGCATCACAATACATGTTAAAGTCATCGTTCCTATCTGGAAGTGTGGGAATAGGAGCGTTACACAACTTGCGTTTCAATGTCTCGAAAGCCTCTTCTTGCTTGGGTCCCCATTCAAAGAGTCGATTCTTTTGGGTTAGCACCGTTAATGGTTTAGCAATCTTCGAAAAATTTGCTATGAACCTACGGTAATATCCCGCTAAGCCCAGAAAAGAACTAATCTCAGTTGGTGTTATGGTAACACACCAATTCCTCATGGCATCAATTTTAGCAGGATCAACGTGAATTCCTTGGCTATTCACCACTTGCCCTAAGAATTGAACCTCTTCTAACCAGAATTCACACATGGAAAACATGGCGTATAATTGCTCATTCTTCAAAAGTCCAAGAACTTGTCACAAGTGCGTCTCGTTATCGATTTTCATCTTGGAATAGATAAGAATGTCATCAATACACACGATCACAAACTTATCCAAATACGGTTTACATACTCGATTCATGAGATCCATGAACACGGCAGGTGCATTAGTCAAGCCAAAAGGCATAACCATGAACTTGTAATGTCCATATCAAGTACGAAAAGCGGTCTTTGGAATGTCATTATCATGAACACGTAATTGATGATACCTAGAACATAGATCGATCTTTGAGAATTGAGTTGCCCCTTGAAGTTGATCGAAGAGATCATCGATTCAAGGAAGAGGGTATCGGTTTTTGATAGTAAGCTTGTTGAGTTCTCGATAATCGATGCACGTACGAAATGAACTGTCCTTTTTCTTCATGAACAGCACAGGTGCACCCCATAGTGAAGAACTAGGACGAATGGACCCCTTATCGGTCAACTCTTGCAGTTCACTAGCTAGTTCTTGCATTTCAGATGGTGTAAGACGATAAGGTGATTTAGCCATAGGGTTTGCACTAGGGATTAAGTCAATCTTCAACTCAACTTCTTGCATGGGTGGTAATCCCTTAAGATCCTCGGGAAACACTTCGGGAAAATATTGCATGATAGGAATGTCTTTCAGTTTGTTACCCTTGGCTTTTCTATTAGCTACATATGCCATGAAAGCCATGTAGTTTTTACTTAAGCACTTGCTGGCCTTGATGCAAGACATAAGTTTGAGTCCTTGGGATGATTTCTCCCCAAATACTTTCAAAGTATCACCAGTCAGTAAAGGAATTCGAATGCACTTCTCGAAATATAGAATTTCCCCGTGTTGCTTGGCTAACCAATCCATGCCAATAATAACATCAAAGCTTCCCAGTTGCATAGGAATAAGGTCCACAAAGAACTCGTGTTCGTTAAGGCTCAAGGTACAGTCGCGTATTACGATGTCAACGACGATCGATTTCCATTGGCGACTTTGATCGTAAAGGGTCTTTCCAGATTGGCACGCGGCTTAGAAAGTATTCCAAAGACACGAGAATGAGAATAACAAAGGATAGTAATTTAAACAAGAATAAGCTAAGAGTTGTAAGGTACATAGAATGATTCCATTTGGTAACACATTACCATTTGGAAACGTTGACACGTCAAGGTGAATTGACTCATTTTCCTTAGAAACTTGTGTATGTCGACCATAGTTTATCACTCATCCCAGAAATCCCCAGGTAAGCATAACTACTCCCGTAGGATTTATTCGAAATGCTTACCTTAGCCCGAAGGCCTTTTGCTGGGAAATCTAGAATACAGGTGTCTATGTGCCACACAATTTTTCTTAGGCTCATGAAATGAAAACCTTGATTAGATTTGTATAGATTAGACATAAGTCTAAAGATCCAAGTCATAAGCATAAGTATACGATTCCACATGTCATCAAGAATAAGATTAAGAAACTTTATGTTCGAGGGGAATCAAAGAGTCAAACTTAAGTTTAGGGAGACAAGTAACAATGTTTAAGCATTCATAAGTCAATCCTATGCTAAGGCATCAAGTTGCACCTAAGATGGCATAGCATTATGTAGCATGCAAACCATATACTTTTACAAAATAGAAATATGATTCTATAAGGTTCATGCATACGCTATAGTCTAGGTCACCATTTCTAATAACCTAAATCCCTATAGTTATGGGATCTGATACCAATCTGTCACACCCCAACCTTGACGGCGGAAACATCGAGATGTGAGAGTTAAGATTGTTCACAGCCACATAACACTATTATTAAATCCAAATATATTAATCATAAGCTCCAAAGGTAACATTACAATCAAAAGTCTCAAATAAAGAAGTTAACAGGCATAATAATATATATATCAAGCTTGTTCATTTATTTATCTAAGTCCATTCCTAGGTGTAAACAAGCTTCAAAGGTGGCAATCAAACGTGAGCATTTCCTGAAACATGTTGAAAATAAAAGGTCAACATAATGTTGGTGAGATTTCCATAGTTTTCAATACATAAGTATATAAAAGATGGCAATTCATGTTGTAAGTTAGAGAATAAAGTAACTAGGGAGGTAAGACAAAATGCACAATCAAACCTTGACAGATTTTTACAAGTCTCAAACGTTTACAAGTATATACGATTAGCTAAGTGTACTTGTATTAACTAAGCAGGCTTGTCAGGCCCATAGATCTATGACGACGCTAGGCTAGCAATAGTTAATGATTGTACATATAATCGACATTACATGGTAGCTACAAAGATCAACTAACCACAACATACAAGTGAATTGCCATAAGTTTACAAGAATCAAACGTTTTACAAGTGCAATGGTTATAATGTAGCATGTTTCACCCCAAAGTGTGAAAATATGAAAAAGCGGTATAGAAATACTCACATGATCAAATACATATAGTTTGACGATTAATAAGAAAAATATAAAATAACGCTCCAACGCAAAGCCTTCACAATGAACCTACGAATATAAATATATTTTCAAGGTTTAAGTTTGTTGGATCCAGAAAGGCTGGTGCAACCAAAACCAAATCACTTATAAGATTTTGGTACAAAAAATAAAGGACTTCCGAAGCTAAGTGTGGAACTTCCAAAGGAAAAAGGAGCTCTTTCGAAGATAGTGTAAAACTTAGTTCCGAAGGAAAATTTCCAACTTCCGAAGACAAAGAACCTACTTCTGAAGTTCAAGACTTAGAAAGAAAGATCTGAACTCAACTTTCGAAGTACAGAAGTCCTCAAGCCTCGGAAGTATAGAAGACTCTTCCGAAGTATAAGTGGCTTCAAAAGAACTTTTTCTTCTGAAGCCAACTTACCTTCGGAAAACATGCTATTTTCTAGTGGACATAAGTATGATCTCCCTGACACACCGCTACAAATCTCTGAGATACTGCATGGCGTTTTCTCAAAAGCCATACAGTTGACCATACTTTAATCCATTGTTTATCTTTTTATGTTAGTACAGTTGCCATCTTTAGTTGGTGACAAAAGTTAAGTCATGGACATGTCATGACTACCATATCTTAGATAATACTTTATCTAGGATTCCTTAACTTTAGCATTGTAGTATATGCTTTAGCCTTAGGTTTCCAGCTGGTATCAAAGTATATCCGGCTGTAGGATCTAGTATATATAGTCTCTCATTGTAACTCATGTATCATGCTTGTAAGAATCTTGTAATATGTTGAGTTGAGAAGTAATATATACAAGTGCCTTGAAAATTTATTTATGTGTGTTCATTTACTACTTATTATATTATTATCAACTCTTGTGAAAGACTTTACTTCATCTGAATTGAGTGTTTCTATAAGTGAGTTTGAGAGAAATCCTAGTGTTTAAGTGATAAACCCAATGGGTGAAGTATCATGCTTTCTTTCCAAAGCTGATAGTGATGAGTCAACACTGTGGCATAAACGTATGTGTCATGTAAATTTTAAGACAATGAATAAATTGGTTAAAAATAACTTGGTACATGGTTTGCCTAAAAAGGAGTTGTTCTGCAAAGATAAGTGTGTTGCTTGCCTGAAAGGGAAACAACACAGGACATCTCATAAATCCAAATGTGTTAACTCTATCACTACTCCATTGCACTTATTACACATGGATCTTTTTGGTCCCAGAAGTATAATGAGCATTGGAAGGAAATCATATTGCCTTGTGATAGTTGATGATTTTATAAGATTTACATGGGTATTCTTTTTAAGAACTAAAGATGAAACTGCTGAAACATTAAAATCTCTTATTCTTAAAATAGAAAATCAAATTGATCACAAGGTTAAAATAATTAGATGTGATCAAGGGAATGAGTTTAAGAACTTCGTTCTTGACTCATTCTGTAACTCCAAAGGGATTGCCAGACAATATAGTGCTCCCAAAACTCCTCAACAAAACGGTGTTGCTGAGAGGAGGAATAGGACACTTATTAAGGCTGCTCGAACTATGTTAGCTCATTCAAAGCTACCTCTAACATTCTGGGCAGAGGCAGTCAGCACTGCATGCTATGTGCAGAACAGAGTTCTTATAGTTAAGCCCCATGGAAAAACCCCTTATGAGCTATGGAACAAGAGGCCACCGTTCATTGGCTTTCTAATGTCCTTTGGTAGCAGGTGTACCATACTTAACACAAAGGACAATTTGGCAAAATTTGCTGAAAAGTCGGATGATGCTATCTTTGTTGGATACTCTTCTAGCTCTAAAGCTTATAGAGTATACAACATTAAGAATCAACAATTTGAGGAGTCATCCAATATAGTTGTTAATGATCACACTCCTTGTGTTAGGGGGAATGGACCTGATCACATCTTTGATTTAGAATTGTTTCCAAACTATTCTAAACCCTCTTGTGGGAATGTTTTAGTTAGAATAGGTGCTCAAAATGATGCTGCTGCTGCTGCTAATGATCAACTGTTTGAGCTTCCCAGGCCTAGACCAAATTCTCCAAGTGCTGCAATTCACCAAGCTTCCACTATTCGCAGATCTGATAGTCTAACTATATCAAGGAATAATGAAGCTTTAACAAGTGAATCACCTACTAAGCCTCAATACTCATTAGGTGATCCACCACAACACCAGGCAGAAGGAAGTGGTGTTTTGAAGGAACAGGCAACCGTTAATACTGCTTCACAGCCAACTATTGATGATGTTTCTCATTCATTCAATCAGTCCTCATTGAATGACTTTGAAACAACAGCTGGACAGAGTGTTCCAGTTCCTGAGCAGAATATATCTAACCTGGATCTATCTCTGCAACTGGAAGTGATTCCTCGTCTTAGGATTCACAACACTCATCCAACTGAGAACATCATAGGGAATATCTCTGAGAGTGTGAGAACAAGAGGATAGACTTATCAAGGGAATGACTACTTGTACTCATGCTTTCTATCTCAGATGGAACCTGAGAAGGTAGAAGATGCCTTGAAAGAAGGTAGCTAGATTGAATCGATGCATGAGGAGCTACTTCAATTCAAGAGACAGAAGGTATGGAATCTATGTCCGCTACCATCTGGTCAAGTACCTATAGGCACCAAATGGGTTTTCAGAAAGAAGAGAGATGATAGAGGATTGATCATCAAGAATAAGGCAAGACTTGTGGTTCAAGGATACACTCAAGAGGAAGGAATCGATTACACTGATGTCTTTGCACTAGTTGCAAGACTTGAGGCAGTTAGCATCTTCCTTGCTTATGCTGCATCCAAAGACTTCACAGTATACCAGCTTCATGTCAAGTGTGCATATCTATATGGGGATATAGATAGGAAGTCTATGTATGCCAACCTCCAGGATTTGAAAACCCACAACACCCCAACTATGTGTGCAAATTGGATAAAGCTCTATATGGGCTGCACCAAGCACCTAGGCCGTGGTATGAGAGTTTGTCTCAGTTTCTTCTGAAGAATGGCTACATTAGAGGTACCATTGATAAGACTCTCTTCATTAGAAAGTCTGGAAAGGACATTTTTCTTGTACAAGTCTATGTTGATGACATCATATTTGGTTCCTCAAATGACCAAATGTGCAAGGACTTTGAGAGCATTATGAAGAAGAAGTTTGAGATGAGCTCCATGGGAAAAATGGACTTTTTTCTTGGAATACAGGTAAAGCGACTGAAGGAAGGGTTCTTCATTAATCAATTGAAATATGTCTCTGACATCTTAGAAAGATTTGAGATGAAGGATTGCAAGCCTACCAAGACAGCCATACCCAGAAACCATAATCTTTGTCCTGACTTAAGGGAGAAGATACTGATCAACATTAGTATAGGGCAATTATTGGTTCTCTCATGTATCTAACAACCAGTAGACCTGATATCATGTTTGCTACTTGCATTTGTGCAAGATATCAGGCTGTTCCAAAGGTGTCTCACCTAGTTGCTGTTAAGAGAATCCTGAGATACCTCAAAGGAGCACCTAACCTAGGTCTCCGGTATCCCAGAAACAAGGATTTCAATCTTTATGGATACTCTGACAGTGACTATGGAGGCTGCAATATTGATAAGAAATCAACATCGGGAGGATGTCAATTTCTTGGTGGAAGGATCATCTAATGGCAATGCAAGAAACAATCCTATGTCTCTACATCAACTGCTGAAGCTGAATACATTGCTGCTGCTAGCTGCTATGCTCAACTGCTATGGATTCAAAATCAGATGTTAGACTATGGATTTAACTTTATGAGTACTCCTATCCATATTGACAACAACAGTGCTATCTCCATTACTGAAAATCCAGTGAAGCACTCCAAGACTAAGCACATTGACATCAGGTATCATTCATTAGAGATATTCATGAGAAAAATCTAATCAAGTTAATCAAAGTTTATTCAAATGAACAATATGCTGATCTGTTTACCAAAGCTTTTGATGAACAAAGGTTCAAGTATCTCATAACAGCTATTGGATGATAAACATTGATTAATTTGATCTCTTTTGAAAACCTTTTTAACATGTAAGTCTTGTGTCAATACAATTTAAGCCCTGTTACAAGAAATTCCCTCGGAAATTTACTAAGTGTAAATTCCTTCCGAAGAGAAATTAACCTTCGGAAGACATTCTCATATCTTCCCAAGCAAAATTTCTCAAAGGATAACTTTCTTCTCGGAAGAATTTTTGGCCTTGGAAGAAGCGATTGATTGTATATCAGATCTACTTTTGAAACTTACAAATTCTCTATTCGGAAGCAACTCTAACCTTCGGAAGCAAAGTTTTGGCTTCGGAAGTAAGAATTGCTTTCGGAAAACAAGTTACCTTCGGAAATATTTTACACTCGGAAGAGAGATTTCACTATGTAACGTAAATTTCTTGGGCCCCACACTGTAAAAGCAAATATTTTGTTAATGATGTCGGATTATTTAACTGATTTTAACCTTACCGCCACTGTCATTTCATCCACTAAACCGTCACATCACCTTATCCTTACCCCATTACCGCCTTTCCACAATATTTTAAATAATCTCAACTATTCAATTTCATTTTCTTACTTGCAAAATTTATTGCCTTAGAAATTTCTCCTCTCGACTACTCAACTTTACCCCAGCTCAACTCATCCCCATTCACCTTTCCAAATGGCCTTCAACCCTTAGCACAACCAAGTCGCACTTCTTGATTCTTCAAGAGATGTTGACTTCTTAGATATCATCTTCTTTCTAACCCAATCTTCTTACTACACCGCTCTGACTGTAAACCCCACATTTACTCAAACCATATGTCTGAATTTTGGGCAAATGGTTAGATTGAAACCCTAAATGGGGTTCATGTCATTCGATTGAGCATCTGTGGCCAGGATTTGGTCATTTCTGAACAGATCATCAGGGAGCATCTAGAGCTTCATGATGAGGGCGCTCTCACGGAATTCCCCAAAGCAGATTTGGACAATTCTTATCTCCAAATGGGATATGGTGGAGACGTTAGCAGGTCAACTGTCTACAAATTTATCTTCTCGTACAAATGGAAGTTCCTGCTACACGTGGTTCTTCACTGCTTGTCAAATAAATCTGGGGGATGGGATCAAAAATCCCATATGAACTTGGGTGCCTAGTTCATGGGTTGGTGAAAAGCCTCCCCTTCAACTATTCAAGATTTGTGCTGACTAACCTCATGGGAAATCTTCAAAAGGACACATTCTTCATGTATCCTAGGTTTCTCCAGCACATAATCAACCGCGAGCTGGAGCAGAGCAAGCTTGTCTGTGCAGCTGCTCTGACTGCTCCTCAAATGAGGCCGACCACCTTCAAGACCTTGAAGAGAGTGTCCACCAACTTCACCAGAAGAGATACTGCACTTCTTCTAGGTATGATTGAGCCAATGGCTCAAGGTGACATCCCTGTTAACCCCACAGGTGATGAACCCACACCAGCAACTACCCCCACTTTCTCTACTACTCAACATGAATCTTCTATCCAAGAACACCCAAAGTCTAGTACTTTCGAAGACATAAAAGGAAAGTGGAAGATGACATCGGCAGAGCTTCAGGAGGAAGAAAGGTTGAAGAAACTCAAAAGAAAAGGTAGGCTGACAACTAGAAATCTGCTAGCTACAAGTACCAAAGCAGCTGCAGCCAACCAGGAAGCGGTCAATAACCAAAAAAGGGTAGAGATTATCGATAGACTTGTTAGTCTAGAAGCTTCAACTGAATATGTACTCCTGCTACCATTAGAGGAGTTAATAGAGCTGGAAAAGGCAACCTTGCTTCTAAAACAGCAAAAAGAAGAAGCTGCAAGGTTGGCCTTAGAAGAAGAAAGGGAGAGGAAAGAAAAAGAAGCTGATCTACAGCTCAGGAGGGAAAGGATAACTTTCCTAACCTCCAGAGGTTTCTCTCAAGAAGAATTATCTCCACATAACAAGGATACGATCTTATGGCTCTTCAACAAAGAGCAAGATCAAATGGAGAAAGAGAGAAAAGAGCTGAAAGAGAAAAGCTATTGCAGAAAAAGAAGAACAAAGAGGAAGCAGGACTGACTGCTGCCAAGAAAATAGGTGAGAAGGCCTGGATGAAGAGCTATCTCAAAGCTCATGGCTTCTCTAGCATGCAGGTGGGTCCTATGTCAGAAAAGACTCTCCAACGACATGTTAGTGACATTAAGGCTGATATTCGCGCGGGGAAGAGGAAGGAGATGTACAGAAGGGGACAGGGGATGACCTTCAAAGCAACCACTCAACCCAAACATCAAACCCAACCACAACCTGAACCATACCCTTTTCACTCCCTATCAAAACCGAACCAACCAATGAATCATATACCCCTGAACCTACACCATCACTCCTACCAACCCCTTCACCTTAACCACCTAAACTACCCATCCTCCAACCCAAAACATTAGCCAGAACCCAAACACCTCAACCTACCCATCAACCCATCAAACCATCCCCTCAGCCTTCTAAACATCTCTCCTTAGAAGAATTCAAGGAAGTCAAGTCAAAGCTCATAAAATGCACAACTCTGAGCGATATATCCTGTGTGAAGGATTCTGTCAATTTGACCTATGTTAACAGATTCTCAAGTTCCCTCACTAGAGATCAATTTCTTGATTTGCCCAAAGGAACATTGGACCAAGCTGCAAATCTCCTTGGCCTCAATTCAGACACTTTGAATGAGGAAGAAAAGAAGTTAAAGAGAAGGCTGGTGACTCTACTCGATACCAAGAAAAGCGACAGGGTGCCAAGACAACCTCTTGCACCTAGAAAGAAGATCATCGGTGGAGGTTCGAAGACTCTTCTCATAACTTTGTTGTTGAAAGAGAGAATGGAGAGCCTAACAGGCTGAGTGCCTCATCTTTGCTACACTTAAGCAGATTTGACATTGCTGAGTTAGCAGAGAAGACATTCTCCAACCCTTCAAACTCTGATGTAGTTGCCCATATCAGAAGTCATCTAGGCAGCCTTCATATGGTTAGCTAACTACTATAAGCAAGGTTGAAGCATATCTAAAACTGAGGGAGAAGGAGGAAAGGAAGGGATCAGCAACCAAAGGCAAAGCCTTTTTACAAATGGTTGAAGGTCCTGAACTAGAATCTATAGTTAGATGGGAATATCACTATAACTCCTCTCAACTAACTCTTTTTAGGGGGGCACAACAAAGGGTACATGGCATTCAGAGTGATAGACTGGATCTCCTATCCACCAATGACTTGTACAAGCTTCTCAGCACCACTTCAGGGAAGAACAAAGAGACAGACAAATATATTTTGTCCCTGGTGCTGAAAGCTTTGAGATGCAGAAATAAGTGAGGTTTTGGTAGCATTAGTCTAGGGGGAGTTTGTTGGATCTAGAAAGGCTAGTGCAACCAAAACCAAGTCATTTAGAAGATTTGAGACAACAAATAAAGGACTTCCGAAGCTAAGTGTGGAACTTCTGAAGGAAAAAGGAGCTCTTCCGAAGACAGTGTAAAACTTACTTCCGAAGGAAAAGTTCCAACTTCCGAAGACAAAGAACCAACTTCCGAAGTTCAAGACTTAGAAAGAAAGATCTGAAGTTAACTTCCGAAGTACAGAAGTGCTCAAGCCTCAGAAGTATAGAAGCCTCTTCCGAAGTATAAATGGCTTCGGAAGAACTTGTTGTTCCGAAGCCAACTTACCTTCGGAAAACACTGCTATTATCCAGTGGACATAAGTATGGTCTCCCTGACACACCGCTACAAATCTCTAAGATACTGCATGGCGTTTTCTCAAAAGCCATACAGTTGACCATACTTTAATCCACTGTTTACCTTTTTATGTTAGTACAGTTGCCATCTTAGTTGGTGACAAAGGTAAGTCATGGACATGTCAAGACTACCATATCTTAGATAATACTTTATCTAAGATACCTTAACTTTAGCATTGTAGTATATGCCTTAGTCTTAGGTTTCAGCTGGTATCAAAGTATATCTGGCTGTAGGATCTAGTATATATAGTCTTTCATTATAACTCATGTATGATGCTTGTAAGAGTCTTGTAATATCTTGAGTTGAGAAGTAATATATAAAAGTGCATTGAAAATTTATTTCTGTGTGTTCATTTACTACTTATTATATTTTTATCAACTCTAGTGAAAGACTTTACTTCTTCTGAATTGAGTGTTTCTATAAGTGAGTTTGAGAGAAATCCTAGTGTTTAAGTGACAAACCCGATCCTGCAAAGTTTAATAATATGATAAACGTTTTAAAGTGAATTAAAGTTCAATGTGATATTGGGGCTTTGTCAATTATTTTTAACAAATGGAAACCAATTATATTTTCTTGGAATAAATGAAAAGAAATATATTTTATTTAAAGATATGAAGAAGAAAAAATTTATAATAAATTGAAGAATTTAGATATAAAGTTGAAATAAAGTATTATAACTAAATGAAATTAACACGCTTCAAACAATAGATTAAAAGCAACGTTTGAAATAATAATTTACTACTTACTATTTAAAGTTCATAAAAATAACCAAAAGTAACCTTTGTTAAAATATTTTAAAAAAAATATTTTATTGTTTAAATACAGAAAATGATTTGATGCTTTTAAAATATTTAGAGTTTACAAAATCCATTTTTATATTTATTAAAAATATTTTATAATTTTATTTAGGGCTAAAAATCTTTAAAAAAATACATGAGGTTACTCGGGTTTGAACCTGGGATCTCATGTTTAGGAGGCAAGTGACATTGCCAATAGACCAGGGCCACAACCGTGGTTAAAGTTGGTTTTAATGTTTTATAAATCCAAATCAAAGAGTTTTCCCCATTCTCAAGAACCCTAGAACCAAATTGAATCAAATTGCTCTTTGATTCGTGAATATTAATGGATTTAAACTTAGGGCTTTTATTCCCTAAGTAAAACCAATTGTCTATGTGTGTTTAATTACCTGGTGATTGTTCGATTTCGAATTCACGACGTGAAGAACAGCCGCGGCAAATGGGGTGTTCAAATGAACACTATAATTAAATTAACTTCATGGAGAGCTTCTTCAGGTATTAATTATGATTTCCCCCCCAACCAATTCGGATTAAAAGAGCTCAAAAGGTTATTTTCACCAACGTAGCAGATCGCGGGTAAAGAGCGAATCAAAGGAGATGTTTGTGTTTGTTTCAGGTGGAATTTTGAGTTGCATTCGATTAGTGATTGATAGGGGATCGTTTGGGTTAGTTCAATTGAACTATTATGATGTGTAAATGCTCGAACGGCTAGAGAGTTTAATGTATTTTGATTATGGAATCGATTCGGCTAGAAACCAATGTTTAAACACAATTAAATCGTGTATTCAAGTTCGAAATGTGCATACGAACGATTCGGGTCGGTTTTGGGTTTCAAAATAGTATAATTTTGGGTGCTTGGCCATCGCCGGAGCTCGCCGGAGCTCTGCCAGATTTCTGGCCAGAAATACGGGTTGGGGGGTTTGGTTTTAAATGTCTGATTAATTACACACATGGTCCCTTTTGTTTCATACTATTATTATTTTATGCCATAAACTGTTATTGAAGTTTTAAACTTGACACAATGAACCCCTCAACCTTTCTAAACTTTATAATTTATCAATTGTTAACTTTTATACATACAACATATAATATATATATATATATAATATATATATATATATATCATATTATTATGAGTTTTAGTTATGTTAATCTTATTATATGAATATTATTTTAGTTATCATGTTATATTATTATAATTTTATTTATAATCTAATAGTATTTTGTTATGTTCAATTTAATAGTTTAAATATTAAACTTTAAATAAAAGAACTAACAAAGAACCAAAATAAATAATCCACAACTTCCATAAATGACAACATAGTCCTTACAAGAATAAGCAAAGGACAATTAGGTAACAAAAATTCAAGATGTTACATTAAAGTATTCCATAATCCGTAAGAGCAAAATAACTATGGATGTAAGACAGAATGCACAATCAAACCTTGACAGTTTTACAAGTCTAATATTTACAAGTTTTATACGATTAAGCTAAGTGTAATTGGATCAACCAAGTAGGCTTGTCAGGCCCATAAATCTATGAGTCGCTAGGTTAGCAATAGTTAATGATTGTACATATAATCATCAATACATGATAATACAAAGATCAACTAACCAAACATATAGTGGATTGTATAAGTTTACAAGATCAAACGTTTTACAAGTGCAAGATTTCAAGGTAACATGTTCACCCCAAAGTGTGAAAATAGAAAAAGGGTATGGTGTTGGACCAAAAGAACCAATGAGCCAAGATTAGAAAACCTCTAAGTCACACATGTATCACAACAACTGCTGAAAGCTTCATCAGCAGTTTGACAAGTGCTGAAGACTTCAACAGCTGAAGATCAAGTGCTGAAGACTTCAACAGCTGAAGAACTAAGTGCTGAAGTACAACAGCTGAAGAACACAAGTACTGAAGCTGAACAGCTGAAGAACACAAGTACTGAAGCTGAACAGCTGAAGAACACAAGTGCTGAAGCTGAAAGACCAAAGTACTGAAGTACAACAGCTGAAGAGTTTACAAGTGTGAAGATCAACAACTGATGTACAAAGTCTGAAGACAAAGACTAGACATCAGCTGATGGTATCTACTGAAGTCATCAGCTGATGAAACATCTGAAGTTCAAGTCTGAAGATCAAGTACTGAAGTTTCAGTAGTTTGTCAACAGCTGAAGAGTACTTCTTCAGTAGTTGTGATATCAGTAGTTTTATATTTTACTTTCAGTAGTTTTGTAAAACGACTGAAGAGCTTGTTCTTCAGTCGTTGTAGTTTCAGTAGTTTTATGTTTTTCAGTAGTTATAACAACTGATAACACTTAGCATTTTTGTAAGGAGATGTCAGCTGTTTTGACATCTTCAGTAGTTGTGTTTCAGTTGTAATAAATCTGTTAGATGTCACTATCAAGTGACATCAGCAGACGTCACATCTCTTATATAAGAGGTGTCGACCTAATTGTAATTGTGACATTTGTTACCACGAAAGCGAATATTGAATGAAATATATTTGCAGAATTCTCTCTCTATAACGTCTTTGTTCTTCATTGAATATCGTTTATTCTTGTGAATCGACTAATTCATTGTTGAATTCCGGCTATACTCTTAATCAATCAAACATAGATCACTGATCCTAACAAGTGGTATCAGAGCTGGTTATCATTGATCGATCTAACAATTGATCATTGAAACTGCTAATTGATATCTGTGTTTGATTGAATTAGCGTATTCGCAAGAACTGATTATAGATTATTGAATTTCTGTCGCTTTCGTTCATTTTTTGAGATCTTCTGGTTCAATTGGTTGTTGTGTTTTGTTCTAAATTGGTTTAGCTTACTCGAATTTGATTGAATCTGAAGATGACGACTCCTTCTAATGATCCTCACAATACCGGTTCCTCAACCAAGCCTCCGATGCTGGTTAGGACCGAGTATAACATATGGCAACGAAGAATGCTTCATCACCTGTCTGTTAACAGTTCAGGTTGTTGGACATCTGTGGTACATGGACCACATAAGCCTATGGTGAACAATCCGGAAACCAATCAAATGGTTCCGAAGAAGAAGGAACAATACTCTGATGAAGATCGGAAACTATTTGAGATTGATGCTAAAGCCCATGGAATTCTGGCCATGGCACTGCCTAATGAAATCTATTCAGGGCTTATGCATCATGAAACTGCTCATGATCTCTGGAATGCCCTGAAGGAACAATTCGGTGGCACAGATGAGGTCTTAGCAAACAATAGAGAGATCCTTGCCCAACAATATGAGACATTCTCTCATAGAAAGGGTGAGACACTGACTCAACAGTTTGAGCGCTTTTCTGCTTGATATCTGAGCTGAAAATGGTGAAACAGGAATACACCAATAGCCAGATGAACAACAGATTCCTCAGATCACTGCCTGAGAGATGGGACACATACACTATTGTCCTACGCTCCAGTGCAAATCTGGATGGCCTATCTCTCACCCAACTTCATGGGAAACTGCTTACATTTGAAAGAGAGATAGAGCAGAAGAGGAAACTGTCCTCATCAGGAAAGCTCACTGATGACTTTGTACCAGGGAATACTGCCTTGGTTGGTCATGAGTCAGAATATGCTGCATCTGAAAGCAATTATGGAGCATATAGATTTCTTCAAATAGTTCTGATGATGCATTTGTTGGTATTGAGAGTCATTCTGGCAGTAATAGTGACAATTTATGCTTCATCATGGATGATCTGAAAGGAATAGCTGATGATGATCTAGAAGAGATGGATATTCTGAGCCAAATGGCACTGATTAATATCAGATCTCAGAAGTTCTATAAGAGAACTGGCAGGAAATTTCCTGGACTCTCTGGCAAAACCAAAGTTGGTTTTGACAAGAGTAAGTTGAGGTGTCACAAATGCCAAAGGCTAGGACACTTTGCAAGAGAGTGTAGATCAACTGGATCTAACTCTTCTGCACCCTTTGTGACTTTTCCTAGTACTAGTCCACAAAACAGAGGGCAACATCCTGCTGGTTCTGGTCATCATTCACATCCTAGATCTCCTGCATACTTTGTTCCCCAGGGTCAAATGTCATATCCTTATCCCTGCTATTATATGCCTCAACCAAATCCTGTTCAAGCTCCAATTGCACAACAACCACAAGCATTGCCTGAACCACAAGCCTTCCCAATCTCATCAAAAAATCAACCTCAACAACACAGCTTCTTCACCCCAGGAGTTGTTGACTGGAGCAGTTTACCAGATGACTTGTCTGGTCATGAACAACTGTTCTCAGGTGCTGGTCAACATGGTGGTGAAAGTCCTTTTGGAAATCTAGCTCTTATGGCTTTGGATTCTGCTGATACTTCATCCTCTAATGCCTCTACACAAAGGTATCACAGGTATCCTCTGAGGCAAAAGCCAAATTATGTTCTGAACATGCATAGCAGCATTTGCATCTATTAGAGAAGCAAATGTAGCTTTAATCAACAAGAACATTGAGCTAGAACAAATAATTTCCAAAAGCAAAGCTGAATTTGAGTCTGTGCTTAATGATAAAAATGATGAGATTTACAAACTGAAATGCCAAATAACTGATGATAAGGCTAGGGAAGAGATACTTCTAGAGAAGTATAAAGATCTCAAAGAAACCCTTGCAGTTACCCAGGTAGAGTGTGATAGATGGGTACAATCATGCAAAGGTTTTGAAATGCTTCTTAGTAAGCAATCTGCTTCCAATGTGAAGTTTGGCATTGGTTACAATCACACTGCTCCACCTACAGATTTTACTCCAAGAGCAGAGGTAGAATCTGATGGTGAGAGTAATAACCAATCCATCTCATCATGTGATCTACTTTCTGATACAGCACAATCAGAAGTAGAAGTCAGCATCAAGCCCTCTCTGAACCTATCAGCTGATGTTGATGGTTCAAATGCTGACACTCACATGATCAATGAGTTGATCAACTCAGGAGTTAATTCTGAAAGTCCTGAAAGGACTAGAGAGCAGGATTTAACACTGAAGTTCAAACTCCAACTACTGTCAGTACTGAAGAGAAGAAAACTGTCAGTAGAAAGAGTTTGAAGGACTACTAAAGAGGAAGTCAAGAAAGCAAACAATGCTTCCAAAGCATTGAAGAGCAAGTCTCCAGTTGCTTCACCCTCTTTAGTTGATGATCAACCTAAGATGAAGAGAAACCATGTGAAGTATGTGGTTTGTTCAATCATCTTACAGATGATTGCTGGTACAAAAGAGGTTCCAAACTCAAACAAAAAGAAGAAATTAAAGAGAAAATGGTAAAAATGAAAACTGAGTTTGAGACCACATTTGTATCAGCAACATCAAATCCTGTAACCCTTAAGTCCTCAAAGAAATCCAAAAAGGAAGGGTTTAAACAGGTGACAGCTGAGAGTGCTCAGAAGAGAAGGTGCAACATAGGAACTTATCAAACTCCACTGGCAATGTGTCTGATGAGCTGAAAGCTTTATCACAAAATCAGACACAGCTGGTTATGATGGTTCAACATCTGTTGGGTAGAGTTAACCAATAGATGCTCCTATGTTGAAACCACAGAAAAGGAGGTCCAAGCCAAAGGATTCCTCTTCTTCACCATCTTCTTCCTCTCAGGCTGTTGTTTCTAATAAACCTGTTAGTTTACCATCTATTGATGAGACCAGGCCCAAAACCAAAAAGGTTTGGGTCTCCAAAACTAACTGATTGTTTATTATTGCAGGGTTCTCCAACATGCCAAAGTAGCATCTGGTATGTAGACAGTGGGGGATCTATGCACATGACTGGGAACAGCTCTCTTCTTCATGACTACTCTCAAGGAAAGAAGGGATTTGTTTCTTTTGGCAATGATGCTAGGGGTTACATCATTGGTAATGGCTTTGTCTCCAATGGAGAAATCAAATTTGATGATGTTAATCATGTGGAAAATCTCAAGTACAATCTCTTGAGTGTCAGTCAAATGTGTGATAAAGGCCATGTTGCTTTTTCACCAGTCAGAACTGTAGGATTCTGTCATCCAAAGTTTTGCATTTGATTGACAAGGTGTTGGATGATCACACTCTCCTGAGAGCCAACAGGACAGGAAGAGTGTATGCCTTAGATCTTTCCAAGAAAATAGATCTCAAGGCAATCCTTGCCTATTTTCCAAAGCCTCTTCTCAAGAATCTAAACTGTGGCACAGAAGGCTGGGTCATGTTAATTTCAAAAACATGAATCAGCTTATCCACAATAGTTTAGTCAGAGGCTTACCAATAAAGGAGTTCCACTGTGATGAAACCTGCACTGCTTGTTTAAAAGGAAAACAGCACAAAGTCTCATTCCCTCCTATTGAAGAGCCTAAGTCCACTGCCTGCTTGCAATTACTGCATATGGATCTATTTGGTCCTGTGAGAGTGATGAGCATGGCAAAGAAGAAATACTGTCTGGTAATTGTGGATGATTACTCCAGATTTGTATGGACTTTCTTTCTACATTCAAAGGATGAGGTTGCTCAGAAGGTTATTAACTTTGTGTTGTATATTGAGAAGCAGTATTCCCTTCCAGTCAAGTGTATCAGGAGTGATAATGGAACTGAATTCAGAACCATACACTTGATGACTTCTATCTCTCAAAGGGAATCAAAAGGCAGTTTAGCATCCCAAGGACTCCAGAACAAAATGGAGTAGTGGAGAGAAAGAACAGGACCCTCATTGAAGCTGCAAGGTCCATGCTGGCTGACTCTGGTTTGCCACTGACCTTTTGGGCTGAAGCTGTCAACACAGCTTGCTATGTGCAAAATAGAGTTTTAGTAAATCAGAGGTTGATGAAGACTCCATATGAAGTTCTCCATCATTTGGCTCCTCTAATTTCATTTTTCAAAGCATTTGGGTGTCCTGTTTTATTCTCAACACAAAGGATCAACTCCATAAATTGATCCTAAGGTGGTGGATGCAGGGTATTTTGTTGGTATTCATCTACTTGCAAGGCATACAGAGTCTTCAACTGCAGAACAAAGATAGTTGAAGAGACTTTGCATGTGAAGTTTAATGAATCTCCTTTGGACAAGATTCCACAAAAACCTGTGGAGTTGTTTGATTTGGACATACTGCAATATGTTCCTTATCAACCTCCAGCTGTTGCAGATCTGTGGATAAATCATCTTCTGCAGCATGTCTTCCACCTGGTGGTATTGATGATGATGATGATAATATCAATACTCACCTATTCAAGTTTAGTGACCAACTGCCTGTGTCTGCTAAACTTGATGTTCCTGTAGCTTCAGCAGTCCATCCACAACAAATGCTGATGAGATCTCTGTTTCCTCTACATCTTTTGAGTTACCATCTAATTCTTGGTTTCAAGAGTCTACATCAACATCTGCTGCTGCTGAAGGTTCTACAAACACTTGCACAGATCTCATTGTTTATCAAGAACTGAAGAATCCCCATGTCTCAGATTATTGGTGATATCAATGCTGTGTTTCAACCAGAAGTCAATTGTCTAACTTCTGCTTCTATGCTCTCTTCATCAGTCAGCTAGAGCCAAAGAACTACCATGTTGCTTTGAGAGACAATGGATGGGTTGAAGCTATGCAGCTTGAGCTACTTCAGTTCAAGAACACAAGTGTGGGAACTGTTCCTCTTCCCCAGGTAAGTGTGCAATAGGCACTAAATGGGTGTTTAGGAATAAAACTGATGAAAATGGGCTTATTGTTAAGAACAAGGCTAGACTGGTTGTACAGGGGTTTTCACAAGAAGAAGGTATTGACTATGATGAAACCTTTGCCCCTGTAGCCAGACTAGAGGCAATCAGATTGTTCTTAGCCTATGCTGCATTCCACAATCTTAAAGTTTTCAAATGGATGTCAAAAGTGCATTTTATATGGTAAAATAAAGGAAGAAGTTTATGTGTGTCAACCACCAGGCTTTGAGGATAATAAACATCCTGAATGGGTGTACAAACTTGATAAGGCTCTTTATGGGTTGAAACAAGCTCCTAGAGCCTGGTATGAGACACTCTCTACTTTTCTTCTTAAGAATAATTTCACTAGAGGCTCCATTGATAAAACTTTGTTTATTAAGAAGGTGGATCAGCATAAGCTACTTGTTCAGATTTATGTTGATGATATTATTTTTGCATCCTCTGATCCCCAGTTGTGTGATGATTTTACAACATTAATGAAAAAGAGGTTTGAAATGAGTGCAATGGGAGAATTACAGTTCTTTCTAGGCTTGCAAATCAAACAAAAGGCTGATGGAACTTTATTTATCACAGTCAAAATATACAAAAGATCTTTTGAATAAGTTTGATTTACAAAACTGTAAGCCCTGTTCTACTCCCATGTGCAACACCACACAACTGGATGCTGATCAGAAAGGTAAAGCTGTTGATGAACGCTTTACAGATGTATGATTGGGTCCTTGATGTATCTAACAGCTTCTAGACCAGATATTATGTTTGCTACATGTGTTTGTGCTAGATTTCAGGCTGCTCCTAAAGAGTCTCATTTGATTGCAGTCAAGAGAATCTTTAGATATTTGCAAGGTACACAATCTCTGGGTTTATGGTATTCCACTGGACACTCTTGCAAATTAGTTGCTTTTTCAGATAGTGACTATGCAGGGTGCAAGTTAACTAGAAAGTCAACTTCTGGTGGTTGTCAATTCCTAGGCAACTGTTTGATTTCTTGGCAGAGTAAGAAACAAACATCTGTTGCTACATCACTGCTGAGGCCGAGTACATTGCTGCTGCAAGTTGTACTTCTCAGGTACTCTGGCTTCAGAACCAACTTCTGGATTATGGCATTACAGAGACTAAGACTCCATTATTAATGGATAGTGCTTCAGCTCTGTGTATTGTCAAAAATCCAGTCCAGCACTCTAGGACCAAACATATAGAGATCAGACATCATTTTATTCGGGATTGCTTGAAAAAGGTCTGATTGATCCTAAGTTTGTCCTAGTGCTGATGAGCTTGCAGATATTTTTACTAAGCCTTTGGATAGTTCTACTTTCCAAAACCTTGTGTTAAGGCTTGGTATGCTGCAGCTAGAATAAGTGACAACTACTGATGATTTCAGTAGTAATTACTGGTGATCATTGGTACCCATGTCACATATAAGTACTGATGAGTCCTTTCCCCTTCAGTAGTTTTTATAACTACTGATGGCTAAATGCCTCACAAGTACTGAAGTACTTTATCTGTTCCAAACTACTGATGTAGTTACAACTACTGATGTAGTTACAACTACTGAAATCAGTATAAACAGATAAGTACTGATGTCCTATGAAACACCTGAAAATCAGATGCAAAGTCTGATGAGTAAGTGTTGAGGACAGCATGAAACAGCTGAAAGGCTATGAATTGACGAAAACTACTGAAGAGAACTTTCTCTTCAGTTGTTTCAACAACTGCTGTTTCATTCTAAACAACTGAAGCAAAACCATGTCTTCAGTAGTTTTTATAACTACTGATGACTAATACCAAGTCTTCAGCTGTTTACAACAACTGATGACAAAACCACTGTCTTCAGTAGTTTCACAACTACTGATGACAAACACCAAGTCCTCAGTTGTTTCATCATCTGAAGTCAAAACCACGGTCTTCAGTAGTTTTCTAACTACTGATGCCTAACACCACGACTTCAGCTGTTTCAACGTCTGAAAGGGTAATACCATGTCAACAGTCGTTTAAAACTACTGATGACTAACACCAATCCTTCAGTCGTTTTCTAACCCGTACCCTATAAATATCCCTGACCTAATCCTTCAAAGCTTCATCTTCTTCAAACCTAACGTTCCTCTCCAAAACTTCTCTCTTCTAAATGGCGTCCATGCAAATCAAACCGCGACACAACTGTGTAGCCTACCTTACTAAATCGCCTGTCTGGGCTAAGTTCGATACTGCTATCGATCTTATGGTCAGTCACAATACCAAACGGCATTTCTTCTCAATCCCATACTACATGCCGAATCCCTCCAACAGTTTTGGATGAACGTCACCATTACCACTGGGGAGAACAACACACCATCTCTCCAGTCGGTCGTCAACAACAAAGAAGTGGTCATCACTCCCGAATAATCCGCAAATTCTACATCTGGATGATGCCATTTCTCCTGCTGGATATCCCAAGGGCACAACTGATCTATCCTTTGCCCAACATGGATATCAGGGCAATCTTAGTGCCTCCACTATCATGAAGAAACACTTCCATGACGCTGAACGCCTAATTTTTCACATGGTGAATGTATGTTTGGCTCCTAAGACTTCGTCTTGGGATCAAATGTCGACAAAGTGGCAGCAGGTAATGTATTCTATTCTTGAGCAACAGCGTTAAATTTTTCAGAAATAATTTTTCGGAGCTCAAGGATATGGCTCAAAAACTAACTGCTAACCGTTGGATATTATATCCACGGTTCATAATGGCCATCATTACAAACCAGCTTCACGCTGAGGGACTTGTTGGCCTGGGAGTCCCTGCTACGGCTGTTCTGCCAGAAGTATACTCCCGGCACAACTCTGACCATACACTCAAATTGGCTGCCAAGCTGCGCAAACCCACGCAGCTGGAACCCACAGCCACCACCTCCAAATCAAAAGTCCCCACCAAACCCACCAAAAAGAAACCCAAAACGGCTACTCAGGGAAATGAGTCCCCTGAGGATGCCCCTGCAACACAAACGCAGGAGATATCCACTGGTCAAACCCCCTAGTGGATATAAGGACTCTTCCAGCCATAGCCGCTCAGGATTCCTCTCAACAGAGCCTGCAGCAACCACACAAGGGGTACCCACATCTGGGATCTTCCTCACTTGAGGGATTGCCATTGAAGAGCACCTTCCTCCCCAGGTGCACACTGCTTCTATCCCTTCACCCCATGCAACCGCCCCCCAAGCCCAACATTGATCGTTGCACAAGTGCTGACTCAATTGCACTCCTCACCCCCTCCCCAGATACCACTTACTACTGGGAACACCTCTACCATTGAGGGGGAGGAACAAAGTGCAATTGAGAACCCACAGCAAGGGTTTACCACTTCTCTCCTGGTGTAGATAGGGAGATTAGAATATCTAGTGAGGCTGCCACCTCTCTGAATCAGCACATGATCAGAATGAGGCTGGTAACATTGCTAAGACCTCACTAGAGGCAACAGCTGATGATGGACATAGTCCTGAGGCTGGAAGTCCCCAGTACCAAGACAAAGGGGCACATGCTACAACTGGTCTACACCAGTGCATGTACATCCTGCTCCAAGCAGGAGGTCAGGTGATTCAGCTTCTGCTGATGATGACCTGGGCTTTTTCTACGATGTTCTTGCCCAGAACACAATCCTTGAGGAGGAAGTCAGTAGGCTGCAAAACCTACTTGACCAACTCTCACAAGGAGAAAGACATCTGCCTCCACCAACCCACAGATGGCACCTTCAGTTGAAGGTTCCCCAAACACTGAGCCACTCCCAACAACTCAGCCACCTGCCTCTGCTTCTGGCACTATTTCTCAGGAACAGAACCCTCCTGAGCAAATAGTTGCTGTCCTTCAAAATTCCCTCCCTCTCATCACACCCATAATCACTGAATTGTGACTAAAGCCATTGATGAGAGGCTTTCCTCAACTTACAACCTTGATTGATGCTGCTGTGCAAAAGACACTTTCTGCGGTACAAACCCCTACCACCAATGCATCCAAAAAGGGGGAGAGTACTGCAGTGAAAGAAAAGAAGAGGAAAAGAACAGAGGATGAGAAGGCCCAAGAGCAAGCCCAAGAGGTGGAAAAAGAAAAGCAACAACTGATCACCTATAAACGAAAGAAAAGTGCTGATGATCAACCTACTGCTGAAGAAAAATCCTTGGAAGAGCTGGTAAAAGATGCTGATGATACACACAGCCGATCCATGGATAAAATCATTGAGCAACTCTTCAGGCAAGGTTTTGATACAGCCACATTGGATAGTGAAATCAGGGGTTGGAAGTGCAAGAGATTCAAACCCGATGGGCTGGGTATGATGCACTTGAAAAGGAGAGATTGGAGATCATGATCCGTTTTATTGCCAAATACTTAGGAAGATCTTTGATGGAGATTCGCGCGTGGACCAGAGACAGTATTCTGGCTATAGCCACCAGAATCTGTCTGTCTGAGCAATTCCACAAGGGGATTATCATTGAAGCCCTTGATGAGGCTGGGGCTGGTAAAAGGTTTGAAATGGCAAAACTTACAAAGGCTAAACTCACAACAAGATGCTGGAACAACCTTCCCTTCCACCCTCAAAACAGCCTACCCCTCAAATCTCCAAACCAATCTCAAAGCCCAAATCCAAACAACACCAATCACAAACACAAAACCAACTCCCTCACCATCTAAACCAACAGCCGATGATGCACCCAAGAAGAGAAGAGAAGGGTGTTGAGGCTAGAAGAAGAAGAAGAAGAGGATGATGTGGAAGAAGATAGGATGCCTCTGTCTGCAGTCCTAACACTGGCGAAAGCCAAACCTATGCCCATCACTCCCACCTCACAGATGGATGTTGTGAGAGTAAAATTGAAGAAGAGGAGCAGCAAAAGCTTCATGATGATGAAATGCTGAAAAGCATTGACAAAACCTATGCTGCCTCCTCATCAATTATCAGCATGAAGAAAGAAGCTCTGAGATTGTACACTCTCGCCAACACATTTCAATATCAGAAGGAAAGGGTGAGAGTATGGCCTGATCCAGGGTGGCTCACAGGATTGTAAAGAAAGACATTCCTTCGAGATACAAGGGTCAAGTCAAGAGGATCGTAGATGAAGAGATCACAGTGGCCCTTGTAGTATCACCCTGGGAGATTGTCGAAGATTTCAAGAAGGCCTACGAGACTAAAAACACCACCCCAGAAGATGCTAGAGAACAGAATTATCAAAAAGGGGTTAGTCTACAAGAGGCTTGAGAACTTCAAACAGAATGAGCTCAGTCTGCTACTCGAAGGGAATCATCCTGATGAGTTTGCATATAGACAAATTACAACAGTTGAGCTCAAAAACGGCAAACAGGCCAAGTACATCTCAGAGCTGTATGGGCGAGAAGGATTGTTTGATGGTGAAGCCGAGAACCTGACATGGAAGAACAATCATGTTTCTCAGAGCCTACACCAGAGAATCCTACAGGCTCATACACGGGAAGTAGATCTCATGAATGGGATAACAACTCTGTGTCCAGTTCCCCAAAACAGAGTTCCCATTCATATCTTGCCAAACAAATATCAGAGACTTCTTCCCAGGCGGAGCTTATATGGGTCATCTTCTCTACTGATCAAGAAGGAAAAAGACCAACCTTTTGCCAACAAGTGGGATAATAAATAAATTAGAGGTTTTGGCTGCATTGGTTCAAGGGGAGTTTGTTGGACCAAAAGAACCAATGAGCCAAGATCAGAAAACCTCTAAGTCCCACATGGTATCACAACAACTGCTGAAAGCTTCATCAGCAGTTTGACAAGTGCTGAAGACTTCAACAGCTGAAGATCAAGTGCTGAAGACTTCAACAGCTGAAGAACTAAAGTGCTGAAGTAAACAGCTGAAGAACACAAGTATGAAGCTGAACAGCTGAGAAACACAAGTACTGAAGCTGAAGAGCTGAAGAACACAAGTGCTGAAGCTGAAGACCAAATACTGAAATAATGCTGAAGCTGAAGAGTGAAGCTGAAATGAAAGTACTGAAGTAATGCTGAAGAAGTTCAAGTGCTGAAGATCAAAACTGATGTACAAAGTCTGAAGACAAAGACTGAAGACATCAGCTGATGGTATCTACTGAAGTCATCAGCTGATGAAACATCTGAAGTTCAAGTCTGAAGACAACTACTGAAGTTTAGTAGTTTGTCAAACAGCTGAAGAGTACTTCTTCAGTAGTTGTGATATCAGTAGTTTTATATTTTACTTTCAGTAGTTTTGTAAAACGACTGAAGAGCTTGTTCTTCAGTCATTGTAGTTTCAGTAGTTTTGGTTTTTCAGTAGTTATAACAACTGATAACACTTAGCATTTTTGTAAGGAGATGTCAGCTGTTTTGACATCTTCAGTAGTTGTGTTTCAGTTGTAATAAATCTGTTAGATGTCACTATCAAGTGACATCAGCAGACGTCACATCTCTTATATAAGAGGTGTCGACCTAATTGTAATTGTGACATTCTGTTACCACGAAAGCGAATATTGAATGAAATATATTTGCAGAATTCTCTCTCTATAATGGTGTGTTCTTCATTGAATATCGTTTAGTCTTGTGAATCGACTAATTCATTGTTTGAATTCCGCTGCTATACTCTTAATCAATCAAACATAGATCACTGATCCTAACAAGGGGTATAGAAATATCACTTGGTCATAAATATATTATTGAAGCGTAGTAAGAAAAAAATAGATGTCGTTCCATCAGTAACAATCACAAGACCACCCTAAATGAAGCCATATTTACAAGGTTTTAACGTCACATAATAAACTCAATGATTATAGAAGGACTAGGGTTGGTTGTTTAGAGTTTTCTTATTTAAATTAGACGAGGTGAATAATTGGTTAAGTCCGACACAAAAATTAAATATACATTTAAGCATTCTAGCGTAATAATAAAATAAAAAAACACATTTTAATAAAATCCGAGCTTGAATAAAATCTTGATACTTTGTAAATTAATCCCCATTTTACCAACAAAATACATTTGGTGGTGGTTGTTCTAATAATAACTTAGTAATTTATACTAATATTTGAAATCAATTTTCTTTATAGGAACAAGCTAATTGTAATATTAATATAGAGTATATAGAAAAATATAAATAATTTTTTAGAATTTATTTAATTGTCTTTTAAATTAATTAAGTTCATAAAATAATTTTTAAAATTTTTTAGAATTTTCTAAGTTTATTCTAAAGGCCAAAACCCTTAAAACAAAAATGTTGGGTTCCCCGGATTCGAACCGGGGACTTCTGGTTTATGGGGCGCGCGTCTTAGATCTATGGGCCAAAGAAGCCTATTTGTTGATCCAAGTATACTTAGCTAATCGTATAAACTTGTAAACGTTGAGACTTGTAAACTGTAATGGTTTGATTGTGCATTCTGTCTTACATCCCTAGTTACTTTGCTCTCTAACTTATATCATGAATTGCCACCTTTTATATAATTATGTATTGAAAACTATGGAAATCTCACCAACATTATTGTTGACCTTTTTGTATTTAACATGTTTTAGGAAACGCGCAAGTTTGATTGCCACTTTTGAAGCTTATTCACACCTAGAATGGACCTAGATAAATAAATTTATGGGCTTGAAATATTACTTTGATGCTTGTTAATTTCTTTATTTGAGACTTATGTTTGTATTGTAACATTTGGAACTTATGAATATATATTTGAGTTTAATAATAGCGTTATGTGGCTGTGAATGATCTTAGCTCTCACACCTCGACGTTTCCACCGTCAAGGTTGGGGTGTGATATTATTTGCCATAGCTACATATTATGACTATGAGATTTGACAAATAGATGTCAAAACCACTTTTCTTAATAGACATCTCAAAGAGACTGTCCATATGGTTCAACCTGATGGTTTTGTCGATCCACGACATCCTAATAAAGTATGCAAGTAAAAGAGATCAATCTATGGTTTGAAACAAGCATTGAGAAGTTGGAATCAATGTTTTGATGAAGAGATCAAGAAATTTGGTTTCATCAAGAACGTTGATGAGGCTTGTGTATATAAGAAGGCTAGTGGGAGCATAATTATATTCTTAGTATTGTATGTTGATGAGATACTATTTTTTGGAAATGATATTCCAACCATGGAAGGTGTTAAAACCTGGCTTCGAAGTTGTTTTTCCATAAAAGATCTCGGCGAAGCCGCCTATTTTGGGAATAAAGATTTATAGGGACAGATCGAGGCGGTTGATAGGTTTAAACCAAAGTGCATATATTGATAAAATCTTGAAAAGGTTCAGATGTAGAACTCTAAGAAGGTATGGTACCTATTAAAAGAGGGACGATATTGAGTACATCTCAATGTCCAAGCTCAAAGGATGAGCAAGATCAAATGAAGGACATCCCATATGCGTCTGCTATATGATCCATCATGTATGCGATGATATTCACTAGACCAGACATGTCATGCGCATTAAGCATATGTTAGGACCGTTTAGGTATGGAGTACTAACTAATTCTGTGCGTATACCACCTCAAATAGTGCGGAATCCTATTTGATTGGCGATCCAATCAGGAGAACACAGTTATGATCACTCTAACTATTAATGAAACATTATTGACTGGGTTTTAGCAAGAGTGATATTCTTACTGAGAATCGAATATGATATCAAGTCAACGATTGAGTGGCGGAAACAAACAATTGAAGAACATTCAAGCAAGATAAATTACTCATAAATTCTGTTTGTATTGATATATGAAAGTTGACAAATTACAAAGAATAATTACAACAAAATCCTCTATCTATCAACCGTCACCTCAGTACGAGTTAACTATTCTATTTATAGACAAGACAAGATGCCTTTACAAAATGACTAAACTACCCCTGACCTATTACATCAGAAAGTAGTCTAAGTCTTGATCAGCAGCTCTGCTTGTTTATCCGCATTGAGAAATGCAGATAAAGTAATCTTGATCCGCATTTCCACTTGATCATCAGCATTAGTAAGTTGGTCATCTGCATTGGTTAATGCGGATCAACAAATACTTATGCGCATTTGGTTGGTCAATCGCATTTGTCAATGCGGATGATCAAAGTCTTGTCCGCATCTTCTTTTATTCTTCTGCATTAGTCAATGCGGAAGAGTAACTTGTTTAGCATAAGTGTTCTGTCTTCCGCATTAGTTAATGCGGAAGAGTGAACACTTGTCCGCATCAGATTTTTGTCTTCCGCATTGACTAATGCGGAAGATAATACTTGTTATTTTTCTTGTATTTCTTCATCCGCATTGCATCTTGGACTTGTGGGATTCGCTAAACATCATCAATTCACCCATTGAGTTGGCATGTATGATCCTTTCAGGGTGCAACAATACTCCCCCTAAGGATTATACAGCCTAGTTTTCCTCATGTTTAGGAGGTGATTGATGTTGTGAAGATTCAGCTGGGTCTTCAGAAGGTAGTATGAATGCTGCTTTGGTGGGATCCAGAATGGCCTTGATCATGTTCACAAAATCAGTTGCTTCGGGCATCCTGTCTCTACTCAGCACATGTATTTTCATTTTGCTCATGTTATAGATGGCTTCCATTGGTAACTTTTTCCGAGAAATCGGTTCCCATATGGAGATTATTGAAAGACCATCTCTATGAATCAATAAACTCCTTCCCACATCTGCTTCAAGCTTAACAATGTTTCCAAGTTGCAGTGGTGTTTTCTTCTTCTTTCTTTTATCTCTTTTGATCTTTATTCTGTCATAGGCCAGTTTCAACAGCTTGATGCATTTCAAAAAGAAGTGCATGTCTTATTCACCCAATTGTTGTTTAATTCCCTAAAGTGCCTGGTATAAATGTAGTGGATGTATGATTCATCAAGTAGTCTAACTTCATATCCACTGAAAAGTCTAATGTCAGCTCCTTCTTTCCTCCCCACTTCCTTTCTATCACCAGCTCATATGTTTTCTCATCATAGTACACATTTGAGATAGGAATGGAAGGAGTACCAGACACTACTTTCCTCTTTAAAGACTCAGTTGGCTTCACCTTCAACTCAAGGAATACTATTTCTTCTGCTTCCACCTTTTTCTTCTTTTCCAGGGGATTAACAAATGTTTTATCTTTTCTTAAGCAAATTGTCTTTAATGAATTGAAGTTGTTTGTCCATCTGAACATCTTAAGTATATTCTCAATTCATATCCCCTAAACATAGCTGCATGATTGATCAGTTCAAATTGAGCTAGTTCCTTCAAATCATGAATCTCAAGGGCATTTACTAGAGCTGAGTACTCTATGAAGAATTGTACTAGCCCTGAGATTCTCTTCACCATGAACATGTTCCAGTGCTATCATACTTCCACCTATTATCTTCTGATCTATCTTCCCCTTTGGAGTAGATACCCCTCTGATCATTCAGCAGTGGTCGGTCCTTCCTGCAGCTTCAACTGAGACGGTTCTGCAAACCATTCAGATATTTGTGAAGTACCGGGGCAAGTAGTTCTTGATCTTTTATGTTCAGTAGCATGTCTTCAGCTGATATTCTGTTTCTTGGTTTGGTTTTTGTCAACTCTTCTTCTAGTTTCTTGAGTTTATCTTTCTTTTCATTTAATTGTAGTGTGGCAGCCCTTAATGAATTGTCTTCATGTTTGCAATCTTTCTTTGTGAATCCCTGACTTGAAAAGTATTCCTTCATTTCCTTATCAGACATGTTATAAGGATAGGAAATAGTGATTCATGGGATGGGTTGATTTCTTCATTTGGGAAAGTTTTTGTAGAGGACCCTTCTTGGTAGTGGAACTTCATATCTTGTAGGTTTCTTCATGGATGAGTCTTTGAGTATTGGAGTGTCCTTTGACATTGTCTTTTCATAGTCAGTGTCTATTGTTGGATCAAGCAATAATTCACTTTCTCTTCCTCTCTTTCATTTTCTCATAAGTCATTGCAAATACTTCATCAGGATCATAGCCTTGATTGATCAAGAACATGGCTTTAATCATCAAGTCATCAGTTTGAGCTTTAGTTACCATTTCTTCTACTGACTGTTCTTCTTTAAGAGGACTGTCCATGAGAACATCCTTTAACACTTCATCTTCATCAGCAATTTCTCCTTCTTCTAAATCAATTGCTCTAGCCAACTTTTTCAACTGAGCTTCTGCCTGCTCATGTTCTTCCAAGAATTCAGCAATGTTGCTAAACTTCTTGGGTCATCTTTTTGCTTCTTTGACGGTTCTTCTTCAGTTATTGGCCTCTTGCCTTTAGCCTTTTCTGCCAAATACTTCCTCTTTTGTGTAAGTTTGATGTGGGCTAGAGTTTCAGCTTGATCTTTTGGTTCAGGGACGCTTTCAGGTGTGCTTGGCTCTTGATCCTTCATTTCACTTTGTTCATGTGCTGTTCTCTTTCCTTTCTTGTTCATATCTTTCTCTTAGTTCCTCTTTTTGTTCTTCTGTCTATGATATGGCAGGGACAATTTGCAGAGATAATTCCTTTTCCAATGGCACTGGTGATTTAGGAATGAATACAAAGGCTCTGCCTCGGTTCTTTGATTGTTAATGAACTCCCAAAAATCATCATCAATGCTGATTTTTTTAGAAGCAAAACTATCCAAAGCACTAAAGAGTTCTTCAAATTCACCCTTTTCTGAGTCTGAGTGGTCAGTGTTTCCAGAATACACTACCATGTCTAAGCTCTGGTCTTTAATCTCAGTTTCACTTTCATCATCCACTTGTTCTTCATTCTCATCATCATTCTTTTGTTCTTCTTTTTCATCATTATCCTTCTCATCAGTTCTTTTAATCATCATTTCAAGCTCAGATATTCTTTTGTTTTTGCTCTGAATTTCTTTTTCCAGTTTCGAGATGATATCAGCTTATTCCTCTATGATGTTTTCATGTTCCTCCATGGCTATAGTTTGTATTTCAAGTGTGTCTATATGACCACTCACTTCTTCTCTTGAGTGTTTCAGTACAGCTTTTAGATTTTCAATTTCTTTGGCTTGTTCCATTCTTTCAACTGCATATTTTTCTTTGAGATCTTTCAATTCTCCTTCTTTCTCATCGAGTTCTAGAATTCTGTCATTTATAATTCCTGCTCTCATGTTTAGTGTTCTTTCCATCCTTTCTACTTTGAGTAACAACTCAGTTATCAATTCATCTTGTTCATCAGGCCTATTAATGTTTGATTTAGCATAGCTCTCACAAGGAGCAACCCCAGAAGGTTCATTCACAGTTCTAGTTTGATCATGATGATCCTCCTCATCAGAAGATGATTTGGATGATTTGGATGCACTTGTTGATCCTTCTAGTTTAGCATGGTGATCAATTGATTATGGTAATGGTTGGTAAGGAGGAATAGGAGATTGGTGTGGTGATATAGGAGATTGATGATGTGGTGGTGTAGGTGTAGGTTGAGTGATCATAGGTGGTGTTTGTTGTGGTGAAGGAAATGATGGTATTGGTGAAGGTAAAGGTGATGGTATTGGTGAAGGTAAAGGTGATGGTTGAGCTATTGGTTGTGGTAAAGGGATGGATGTGGTTGTGGTATTGGTTGTGGAGGTGGTTGTGCTTGATCTGCTTGGTGTATTTGTTCAAACATCCAAGGAAGAAGGGGTGAAGAGGCACCACTGTAAAAGTTCCTTGGGTCCTTCTTTTTGATGTACTTATAGGATATTGCATCATAATGAGGAATATTAAGTACTGGTCCTTCATTAGCAATGTCATGAAATGTTTCATTGATTAGACATTGAATAAATCTGGGGTACATAAGAAATTTGTATCTCACACCCTTCTTGAATGTTTGAGATTAGGCCATTGAATACATATGCTGACATGTTAAATCTTCTGTTGGTGCAGAGTGCACAGATGGCAGAAGATGTGAGGACTGGAATGTCATTCATCATGTTTTCCTTTTAGATAGACATTTTGGAACATATGAATTAGGAATCTCCAGGGCAGATCCACTAATCCTTTGACTATCTGTTTGGCTTCATAGCTCCCTTCATAACCATTTTAGAGAAAGATGGGTTATCTCCTCATCATCCCAATTCAGAGGATCATCTGCATTGTCATTGAACTGAAGACATCTTCTAACTGATTCTTCTGTGATCCTCAGTGTGTGTTTAGTGTTGATCTTGCCAATAAGAGTTTTCACTCCATTTTCTTCTACTACTTCAGCAGATTTCCCAGAAAGACCGATGGGATTCTCATAGATTGTAGGTCTTATGTTATAGCATATGCTACCCTTGTGGTAGATAGGAATCTTATCATTCTCTGAGACCTTCTGCTTTAGGAACATCAGGGTTTAGATAACCGTTGACGTTATGGAGCTTGCTCCATGTGAGGTTTGCCATGTAATCTGCACAAGAGACATGTGTGTTAGTTCACAATTTTGACTTTAATTTTGACTTTGATTTGTTTCACACTGTTCTTTTTCACATTGCTCTGTTTTCTTAGTAAACACGGTTGTCATGGTCTTCAATATTAGTTGAATTCCTATTAGTTTACATTTTTATTGACATCGAAAATGTGTATTCATCACTTAATGATTTTGATTTTGGTGTTCTTCAATAGTTTTCTGGTTCATCGTTCGATTTAGTTAGCTGTTCGAGACATAGGTTTTGGTTTCAAAATCTATTGAAGTTATACTTATCTTCAAAATGAGTGTTGTTCTGAATCGATGACAAGAATGTTAAAGGATGAAACACAACAAAATCTTTGAATGATTGTGATGATGATGATGATGAATGATAGTGGTGTACTGTAGTTTTACGCTCGTCTCATTATAAGTTCTCTCAAATTTGAAAAGTATTAAATGATGTGTTCAAATTCCTTTAATAGTTAAATAATACAATTTGAAAAATTTTACAAGTTTACAAGCATATACAGTCAACACTGTAGCAAATGCTGAAGGTTAATTTTTTTGATTTTGGTGATCCGCATTTGTTAACTGTAGCATATGCGAAGACAAACTTTTGACTTGACAGTCCACATTTGACTACTTTTGGTCATCCGCATTTGTGATGTAGCTAATGCGAAGACTAATTCATGATTGACTGTCCGCATTACTCTACTGTTACAAATGTGTTTGATTTTATTCTATCTGCATTTGGAGACTGTTGCAAATGCGGAAGTTAAACTTGAAATTTTGGTTGTCCGCATTGTATACTGTTGCAAATGCGAAAGTTAAACTTGAAATTTTGGTTGTCCGCATTGTATATTGTTGCAAATGCAGAAGTTAAACTTGAAATTTTGGCTGTCCGCATTGTATACTGTTGCAAATATGGAAGTTAAACTTGAAATTTTGGCTGTCCGCATTGTATATTGTTGCAAATGCAGAAGTTAAACTTGAAATTTTGGCTGTCCGCATTGTATACTGTTGCAAAGGAGGAAGTTAAAAAATTTTGTCTGTTTGCATTGTATATTGTTGCACATGCTGTAGAGCAAACATCACACACTAATGCGGTAGAGTAAAATCATTGTCCGCATTAGTTGCACTTCAAAAATTATTGTTACCCGCATTTTATATGCATGGGTTACCTCACCCGCATTAACTAATACACTTACCTGGATTATCTTTTGAACTGAATCAAAAGTTAATGTGACTGAATTGATTATTCATCTTATGAAGAGGTGTCCTTGATTGATTTTTCTTATGAAGTTGGCTATTGGAGTTGTCAATTTTGGTTGGATTGACTTGTATGTTACAACAAATACAAGTTTCCCAATTTTGACAGATCTTGGGCTTATCATGCTTCTAAGAATCTGCATAAGCTGAGATATATAGGTTGACTTATTGCAACAACACCAACTAAAATTCCTTTTGTTTTGTTTTTCAAAATTGAGTTAATAACACAAATTTGAACTTATCAAAAATTAAATTACTCCCCCTAAAGTTTATGTCCACATCTGGAGAGAAACTTTAAAGATTTTAAAAGTTTGAATAATTTTTTTATTAATATTAATAATGAAGAGAAAAATCTCTTTGTTGGATCATATCAATCTTACATTACACATGTGCATCCTTTATAATTAAATGGACATGATTATGAACTTGAAGATTGAAGTTATGTTTGTCCTCTTAAGTTCATACCTGGTCGATATTTTGTTGCAAATGACTTTTATCATGTTTTGGTTGATTATTATTCAGTGTGTACCTCACACATATAAGCATGGAATGATCAACCCTCCTTATACAATGCATGGTAGAACTTTGTCACAACTTTTCTTACCAGGTTATTTAAGTTATGAAATCTCATATTCATTGATCCTTATTGGGATTCTTTTAATTGATCTTTTTTCATGTTGATCCACATTGGGATTCTTTTCACTTCACTTTGAAGGTGATCCATGATAGGATTCTTTTGATCATTCACTGGAATGTATATTTTGTTGATTCATCCAATTTTGGATGTGTTCCACATTGGGAATCTTTGGATCATGACATCTGCACTATGTGCAAGTTTCATCAGGTCTTTGCTCAGCAAAACAAAGATGAACCATGATGTGGTGAAAAGAGATTCATAAAGTATCATTACCAGGTGTCTTTAGGTTACTACACACACATGCATTCAGATAAGCCAATACTACCTGTACTTAGTGATGAGTGTTTCACAATTGAATATGTCTTTAATTCATCACTGCATGTATCTTTTCTTCCAAGTTGAACCTACCAACATATCTGGTAAGTCATTTCAGTCTTTTACACTTTGAAATTAAGCATAGTGAATGATATAACGACTGTAATTATATCATTTCCCTTGATTCTTTTCTTCATATGACTTGATTTCTTTTGGTTTTTTCTGATGTTTTTTAAAATATTTTTGATATTTTTCAAAGTTTTACTCAGGTTAATCATGCCAATTGACTGAACCAAAATTCAAACCTACTAGGTTCAAATGCCTTGGTAACAAATCAGCTAATTGATTTTCTGTTGGTACTTGAATCAATTTGATTAAACCCTTTTCAGCATAGTCTCTCAAAAATGATATCTAATTTCAATATGTTTTGTTTTTGAGTGCTGAACTAGATTATTAGTTATAAAGACAGTAGTTGTGTTGTCAATAGAAATTGGTGTAGGCAAAAAGTTAAAACCATAATCAAGCATCTGGTTTTGAATCCAGAGAACTTGAGAGCAACATGCTAAGCAGCAATATACTCAGCTTCAGCTGTGGACACAACACATTTGTCTGCTTCTTGCATTGCCCGATACTAGTCTGGGACCAAGAAATTGACAACCGCCAGAAGTGGATTTTCTGTTGAAGTTGCATCCTCCATAATCACTGTCTGTGTAGGCATAGAGATTAAATTCTCCTTCCTTTGGATACCATAATCCGAGTGCTGGTTTGCCCTTCAGATATCTAAATATCCTCTTGACTGCGGTCACATGTGATTCTTTGGATCAACTTGATATCTAGCACACACACAAACACCAAACATAATGTCAGGCCTACTGGCTGTTAGATACATAAGTTAACCTATCATTGATCGATAGTGAGTTTGATCCACTGATTTGCCTTCAGGGTCAGGTCCAATCTTCACTTTAGTATCTACAGGAGTTCTGATAGACTAACAGTCAGCAAAGTGAAATTTCTTCAGCATTGTTTCTACATATTTTGATTGATTGATGAAGATTCCATCTGCTGTTTGCTGGACTTGCACTCCCAAAAGAATGCGAGTTCCCCCGAAGCACTCATTTGAAACTTTGAATGCATAAGATCTTCAAATTCTTTGTAGAGTTGTTGTTTGTCGAGCCAAATATATGTCATCCACATAATCTTGACTAACAACATGTCTTTTCCTCTTATTCTTCTGAAGAGAGTCTGATCAATCTTTCCTCTTTCATACCCATGTTCAAGAAGGAAGGATGATAGAGTCTCATACCACTTTCTTGGAGCTTGATGAAGACCATACAGAGCTTTGTCGAGCTTGTACACTCTATGAGGGAAATCTGGATCTTCAAAGCCAGGTGGTTGACTTACATAGACTTTATCAGCAATCTTTCCATAAAGAAGGCACAATTACATCCATTTGATAAACAGTAAATTTCATTGACATAGAATATGCGAGAAAGATTCTGATTGCTTTTAGTTTGGAAATAGGAGCAAACACCTCGTTGTAGTCAATTCCTTCTTCCTGAGTGTATCCATGAGCCACTAGTCTTGCTTTATTTTTGATGACTATCCCTCTACCATCAGTCTTGTTCCTGTATAGCCATCTGGTACCGATAGGGTATTGTCCTTCGGGAAGATCTACCAGCTGCCATACTTCTTGTTTCTTGAATTGGAGCAATTCTTCATGCATTTCTTCAATCCAACTATTGTCTTGAAGCGCCTCTTTGATGTTTTTGGGTACTGTTTGACATAGAAAGCATGAGAACAAATAGATGTTTGCAGTACTTGACTTGCTTCTTGTCACCCTCTCATTAAGATCACCAATAATGGTTTCAACTGGATGATTCTTGTGTATTCTTGAGGTGGGAATGATGTCACCCACAATAGTTACATCAAGATTGGAGACATTCAGTTCATTATGGTCAAAGGCACAATCATCTTGTATTGTTGAATTATGAAGATTGTCAATTTTGTTTCAGTAACTGCTACATCTTCAGCAGCACTGAGGTTGCTTCATTTGAAGTACCTTGAGTTTCTTCTGGATGAGACGCCTGTTTTTGATTTCTGATCTCATGTGACAAGTCATCTCAGAGAGATGGTATTAGGATAGGACCTTCTTCAGAAGAAACACTAAGGTTTTGTGACAAGTGTCTGATTGGATCAGCTTGAAAAGGAACATCTTCATTCATGTGTTCATCAGATGTAGGTGGGATCAATGGATAATTTTCTCTTCTTTCTACAGTTGATGAAGTATCACCTGAATGTATAGTTCCTGCATCAGACAAGTGAAATTGGTCAAATGATTTAGTAAAGGTGTCAATATCAAACAACCAATCAGGACCATTTGTAGATTTGGGAAATGAATGTTCCTTGAATTGAACATTTGCAGATTCATCAATAATGTTCAATCTAGGATTGAACACTCTATAAGCCTTTGAGACGGAAAGAATAACCTACAAAAAATCCTTCATCAGACTTAGGTGAAAATTTTCCCAAATGATCACGGGTGTTTAATATTGAGACTGGACAACCAAATGATTTGAAGAATCCAATGAATGGTTTCCTTTGAAATATCAGTTGATAAGGTGTCATGTTACTTTCTTTAACAATCAGAGTTCGATTTTGCACAAAGCACGATGTGTTAACTGCTTCTGCCCAGAAGGTGATTGGCAGTTTAGCATCGGCTAGCATGGTTCTTGCGGCTTCAATCAGTGTTCTATTTCGCCTTTCAGCAACCCCATTTTGTTGAGGAGTTCTAGCTGCACTGAATTGATGAGCAATGCCTTTGGTTGCACAAAAGGAACTCATATTTTCATTTTTGAACTCTGGACCATTATCACTTCTTATTATTTTACTTTGAGATCAAGTTGATTTTCATTTAGTGATAAATTCTTGAATTATTTGGGATGCTTCATTTTTATGAAGTAGGAAGAACACCCATGTGAATCGAGAAAAGTCATCAATGATCACTAAACAATATTGTTTCTTTCCCATACTCATTACATGAGTTGGTCCAAAGAGATCCATGTGAAGTAACTTCAATGGAGTATTGTTAGTGTTCACCAGCTTGGTTTTGTGAGATGATTTGTGTTGTTTTCCTTTGAGGCACGCTGAGCATTGATCAATAAAATTGAATTCGTTTTGAGGAAGACCAACTACATGGTTTCCTTTGACTAACTTGTTTATATTTTTAAAGTTAGTGTGCCCCAAACGTCTATGCCAAAGCTGTGACTCATCAAATGATGCTTTAGACAAGAGACATGTTTCTTCCTTAGGTGACGCAAAACACAGGTTTAAGATATAAGTATTATTCTTCCTTGCAGTCTTTAAGACAACCCATTCTTGAGGAATCTGAAAACCAGGTTTCAGTATGTAGCAGTGAGTCTATAAAGTGAGTGGAATATTTTTTGTCGCAGATCTGAGACACGCTTAGCAGATTGAAATTCAGTTGTTCACAGTAATTCACTCTGTCAAAGCTTAGCATCCCATTTGTCACAAATCCTTCTCTTGTAATCCTACCACCTTCTGAATCTCCACCAAATGCCACAGTAGTTCCTTGTATGTACTTGAAATTATGAAGGAGGGAACGATCTCCAGTCATGTGTCGGGAGCATCCACTGTGTACATACCATAGGCTATTAGACCTGTGTGGATGAACCTACAAACCAAAAGAACTAATTAGAATAAGGAACCCAAACCATGATGGTCTTGGGTATCCCGTTCCTATTCATGATAGTCACCTCCTGGTATTTTCCTCTGAATGGTGATTTAGATGAAGGTGATTTGGGAGATTTTTGGTAATGAATTGGTTGAGTCATCTCATCTACATCTACTGAGGATTCAGATGAATAATGAAATCGTTGGTTTCTATTTGTTTGTAAAAATTTAGCCCGAGTTTCATTATCAAAAGTTGATTTTTGCTTCGGAAGGTCAAGTTTGTGTTTCATTGTGAGATGATTTCTTTGACCTTTCCTTAAATCCTTTGAGTTATTTTTGTCATGTTTCGATCTAGAAATCCTATATTGATTGTTATGAATATGATGTTGGACAGAATGCATCACAATAGATGTTTTTGAGATGGGCTTGTTTTGTGGAATTCTCAACCCCTTCTGATTGAAGTAACAATCAGATGTATTATGATTGTTCATGTCACAGATTGAACAATACTTGTTGAAATAGCAATTTTTGGTGGAGTGATTGTTCATATCACAGACAGAATAATATTGATTGAAGAAGCATTTATCTGTCTTGTGATTGAACATGTCACAAATATCACAATACATTTGTTTGTTTCTTGAATCAGATTTTTCTTTGAGTGACTCAACTGATACTTTCATTTGATGTGTCACTTTCTTTTCTTTAGGTGATGAGTCAGAATCAGCCCTTTTTGTAGATTGTTTCACAATACTACTCTTAATCATTTGTCCGGGCTGTTTCTGTTTCTTGAACCTACTTCCTCACCTTTCTCAAACTGGTCAACATGTTCTTTATTACAGATATCAAACCAACTCCCTGCCTAATTTGGATGACTGTGGGTCTGATGAAGTTTGAGTGTTGAACTCAGTTTTACATTGGTTTCTTTTTCAGTGAAACCTTTTCTGATTGCTTGAATTTTGTGGAGATACAATCTCATTATCAGAACTACTCTCAGTAGTGGGTTTCACTGTTTTGACATATTTCTTTTTCCCTTGTAAAATAGATGGTATGAATTTTATAAAAGGTACAATTGCTTTTACAGGGCTTGATGGTTTCTGAGAATCACTGTCTTGTCATAACACTCTTTGATTTTGATTGGTGTCCTAACTTGATTTTGTCCTCATTGGTTTCAAAATAAACATGAGTTTGTTTTGAGGATTTGACACTTGTTTCACTTCTGATTTAGGTTCCACAATTTTAGGTTCAATTGATTCAGAGAGTGATACAGAGTCAGGCATGACAGTGTAATTGTCATTGTATGGTGGAGGACATGAATTGTACCCAATCCCAGACATGACCTTTGGATCCTTTTGTGAATCCAGCATTTCTTGCAGCTTGACTGAAGACATTTGAAACTTTTCAAGTTTTACTTCAGTCATAGATTGTTGAGCTTTAGCTTGAGCTAACTTTTCAGTAAGTAGCTCATTTTCAGCTGCAAGATTGTATTCTCACCATGCATTTTTCTATGTCAGAAATGAGAGATTTGATTTGATTCCAAACTTTTTAGTTCTCTCTTCATCATTTCTAACTTCACCTTTTCTTCTTTTTTTTATCTGCCAGTTTATGAGTATGTTCTCTATACTCTTGTAATTCATTATGCATTTCTCACTACAAAGGTTAGTTTTTACCTCAGTAGGCATTGCAAATGGTCCATCATTGATATGAGCCATAAGGGCATGATTCTGAAATTGAGGCTTGACTTCCTCAGCATACACACTCCAGTCACATATCCCATCTTGTTTGATCACAAGGGCACTGGCAGAAGGCTGACTTCTTGCATGGGCTTGATTTCTCATCTGTGGTTGATTCTGGTATGTTTGTTGATGATGAGAATGATGGTACTGTTGTTGATGGTTGGTTGGGTGATAGCTTGAATTGGGTTGTGAGGATGATTGACTAGGAGATTTCCTTGAATGGTTGGTTCTTTTAGGAGCATTGCACTCTCTTGAGAAATGGCCAGTCATTCCACAGTTGAAGCATTTTACCTTGGATTTGTCATATCCAAGCTTTGTGTTCTCATTCAAGCTTAATTTTCTTCCTTTTCTGAAGAATTTCTTTGCTCTCATGGCAATCATTGCCATTTGCCACTATAGATCCATCTCCTCAACATCATCAGGATCTAATTCTTCTAAATCTTCTTGTATTAAATGGGCAGAAGTGAGTCTCCCCGAGATATGCTTCAAAACTTGCAACAAAGGCATTGTAGGTTGCCTTTTGCTCTTCTCATTGAAGTCTTCTGGAGAGATTGTAGGTGCAGTGGAGACTTTTAGAGCTTGTGCTGAAGTTGAATGGTGATTGAATGATAGAGATGCAATGACCCAGTATTGTTCATTTGATCTCTTGATGAGATGAAGTCATCTTCCTCTGTGATGAAAGCATTTTCAACAGAATGTGATTCTGAAGGGAATTTGTAGGCTTCAATCACTCTTGGCCCACTCAGATTTCTGCTTCGTTCATCACGTTCCAGAGCTTCAATCATGGCTATCATAATGTCTAGAGTGGTACTCTCAAGATCAAGAGTATTTTTCAGCATTGTGACATCTTGCTTCTAGCTTCCAAGCAGACTGTGAAGCATTTTCTTGTTGAGTTCTTTAATGTTGTATGACACACCTATAATTTCTAAGTCATTGACCAACTGTACAAATTTGTGCAGTTGTTTTGATATGGATTCTCCTTTGGGATGGAAGGTTTCATACTGATTGACCAGCTTGTCTTTGTTAATTTCAGCAACTTCACTGCTACTTCACATATAATTTTGAGAGCATCCCAATAGCTTTAGCAGTTCCATATTTTTCCAATCTTTTCAGCACATCCATTTTGAGAGCTTGAGTCAAAATAGAGTATGCTTTAAGATCAATTTGATTTTCTTATAATCATCTTCATCTAGAGTTAAGTCTTCAATTGGTATTCTAGCAGTCTTGTACAGTGCAGCTTGAGCTGTTGATAGTAACAAGAATATGTGGACCCTTACATATTGAGATCCAAAAGTCAGGATCTACACCTGTGATATAATTTCTAAACCGTATTCTCCATTGTTTAAACTCAGATTTGTGTTTAAGCATGGGTGGTTTAGGTGTATGACCTAATTCAGAGTAACTGTTAGAATCCATGTTGATTTGTGTAAGTATAGATTTAGTTGATTTTAAGATTGATTATGGTTGATGAGTCCAACTTGTTCAAGTAGTTCTATTGAGGTTCAGAATAAGTGTTCTTGCTGTTTGATAGGAATATTCTTGCTGTTTGCTAAGTAAAGATGATGATATCTATTACTAGCAACATGATTATCAGATCAATCGAGTTCTATTCGGTCTGTGAGCAGATCTGAAAAAGAATCAAGAGCCAAAGCTCTGATACCAATTGACTGGGTTTTAGCAAGAGTGATATTCTTACTGAGAATCGAAGATGATAATCAAGTCAACGATTGAGTGGCGGAAACAAACAATCGAAGAACAATCAAGCAAGAAAAATTACTCATAAATTTTGTTTGTATTGATATATGAAAGTTGACAAATTATAGAGAATAATTACAACAAAATCCTCTATCTATCAACCGTCACCTAAGTACGAGGTAAACTATTCTATTTATAGACAAGACAAGATGCCTTTACAAAATGACTAAACTATCCCTGACCTATTACATCAGAAACTAGTCTAAGTCTTGATCAACATCTTTGCTTGTTCATCCGCATTGACAAATACGGATGAGATAATCTTGATCCGCATTTCCACTTGATCATCAGCATTAGTAAGTTGGTCATCCGCATTGGTTAATGTGGATGAACAAATACTTGTGCACATTTGGTTGGTCATCCGCATTTGTCAATGCGGATGATCAAAGTCTTGTCCGTATCTTCTTTTATTCTTCCGCATTAGTCAATGCAGAAGAGTAACTTGTTCAGCATAAGTATTGTGTCTTCCGCATTAGTTAATGTGGAAGAGTAAACACTTGTCCGCATCAGATTTTTGTCTTCCGCATTGACTAATGCGGAAGATAATACTTGTTATTTTTCTTGTATCTTCTTCATCCGCATTGCATCTTGGACTTGTGGGATTCCAGCTAAACAATCATCAATTCACCCATTGAGTTAGCATGTATGATCCTTTCAGGGTGCAACAAATGAATGATTAGAACTCGATCAACTGTGATCTATGAACTTGGAACAGGTCTTCTTGAGTCTCTGGACAACTAGGGTACGACGATATGTGGGTAGGTATTTGAATTTTATGTTTTTCCACGAATTAGGTGGTATTTTTAGGTTAGGGTTTTCCATTCGTATGACTAAACCATTAGCATAGTTCAGTCGTGCGACTGAAGCATGCAATTGATCCATCCGCACGACTGAAGGTCCAGTCATGCGACTGAATCAATCTTATGTCTCAATCGTGTGACTGATCCAGTCTCATGGTTCAGTCATGCGACTGGTCCATTAGCATGAAGTATTCATGTGTATGGTCCATTAGCATGGTCGATTCGCATTAGGACTTCACATGATTAAGTTTAAACATGTTTCTCAATCATTATTAACTAAGAATTATGTAAACAACCACGAACCTATATAGTAGTTCAATATGCGTTATCACATGGTAAACAATGAAATATTAAACATTACATGCATCAACCACACATTGTATTTCATTCATACCCATTCAACTACATATATGTAAGACATGAAAGACATTTTACATTAAGCTCCTAAACTAGGTACACATGTATCTACAAACTCCCCCTTGGACCTAGTTTACATTATTGTCTAACATTCTTCATCAGCTCTTCAAACTTCTTGTACTTCTCCTCTCTTGTAGCTCCGGCATGTATCTCAAATGCAAAACAGAGCCTCATAACATTTTGAAACTAGAGGGCTTGTACAATGTCTTGCGAATCGTAGAATAATGGCCACTTGTATAAAGTACAAACATAATCAGCAGACAAGTTGGTCAGCCACATATGGTCAAATACCCGGATAATATCTATTTGGCTCTCCTTCTGTAAGACTATGACCGCTTCACCTGTTCTCCAAATGTAGTACCACCACTTGAAGTGTGGAGTGAAGTCCTATGGCATTTCCCTTAGAGGGATTCTTAACATTGTGTGCGGAGGACTCCACTTTTGCACTATCTTTGGCTTTCCAGTAATGGGATCAACTTCAGACCGTCTGATGTACCTCGTCGGTTGTTGAGGTCTGAATTTAACCCACCTGGTGTGGTACTCTTTCTTCAATGTAGCCTCAAACTAGCCAGACATTTTCTTTGGATTAGCATATAGCAACTTCAATCGTTCCAGCTGGTTCAGCTCAAAACCAGGAAGAGTCTTTAGATCGTGTGGAAGTCTAAAGTACTCTATGCCCTTTTCTCTCTTCACGGCATACACGTTAGATCCTCAAAATATGCCCACGCTATAATCTTTCCTGACACCTTTAGATGTTTCTTCACTTTGTAGAGCTTAGTGTAGGCACTCAACTTTGGAGCTGTGCATTGGGCTTGGATCGCTGCAAAACAGGCCGCCCATTCAGCCTTTTTGATGTTGACATCGGTGTCTAGGGCTTGGGCTTGATCCTTATTCTTCTTGGACTCTTGCTCCATCTGATCTAGTTTTTCAAACGTATCACTGACGAGAGTATCACCCAGATTAGGAACTACATTTCCCTCTCTGTCAGCATACTCTAGCTAATGGTCAGCCGTGACGTCCTCGATCTCTATTTTATCTATGTCATTGAGCTCATCATCACTTGTAACTTCAATAGTAGGAGTGTCCTTGACAATCTCGTCCAGGTTGAGCCGGAACATCTCAGCAAGCTGGTCATCAGTAAGGTCAAAAATGATTTCTCTTTCTTCAGGAGTATAGCTTACAGACCTTCTAACTATCCCTTGCAAATCAAGAATTATTGTATGTTGAGACTTGATTTGCTAAAGGGGAGTAATATCATACTCATCTTGCTGAGATGATGGATCTGCTTGATTTAAACATGTAACACATCAATTGTTAGTAAGCAATCAAGACAATCACACATTTGATAAAGATGTATAAACATTAATTACATAATATAATACATGGATTCAAGTACAAAAGATTTCAAATACATAAATATCTAATAATTACTTTTGCCCTGAATAGCAGGCACGTCAGTAGGTGGGGTAGAAGATTAGGCTCCTTGGTCTTGATTTCTCTTTGTTCGTCTCTTTTGACCCTGAGCTGAGGCAAATGCAGTTGCATCTCCTTCATCATCATCATCACTCTGCCTTTCCCTTGTCTCTTCATCATCACTTGCCTCATCATCATCACTATCACTATCATCATCTTCATCATCATCATCATCGTCATCATCTCCTTCTCTTATCTTGAGTGGCTCATCCTTGATCCCTTGAGCTTGAGCATGATGATCTTGTTTGTAGCTTCCCACTCCTTAATCCTCTTACCTGATTGGTCGTTTTGCTCCTTGTTAGGATGAGTGATCTAAGTTTGATTAATTAGAGAGTATTGCAGCGGAATTAGAACAATGAATTAAACAATTCACAAGAACACAATTGATATTCAATGTAACAGTAAACGGTTATAGAAAGAGAGAATTCTGCAAAAAAATATTTCATTCATATGCTTTCGTGGTGGCTCAATGTCACACTTACACTAGGTCAATATTCCTTATATAGGAAATGTGACGTCTGCTGATGTCACTTGATAGTGACATCTAACAGAATTATTCAAACTACTGAAACTATGCAAACTACTGAGAATGTTCTCAACTACTGATTACATCTCAGAGAATGCTAAGTACAAAAACATAAAACTACTGAACTACAACTACTGAAACTATAACTACTAAAAAGTAAATTACAAGTACCGAAAGAAAATCATCACAACTACTGAAGTTAAAACTTCAGTGTTGTGACAACTACTGATCACTTTGGTCTTCTCAGTCTTATTCTTCAGATTTTTTACTTTCAGACTTTGTCTTTAGCTGATAGCTTCAGACTTTGTCTTTAGTACTTTACTTTCAGACTTTGTCTTCAGTACTTTACTTTCAGACTTTGTCTTTAGACCTTGTAATCAGCTGATGTCTTCAGCTGTTGAGATCTTCTTCAGCAGTTCTAATGTCTGTGGGACTTAGAGGTTTTTCTGATCAGGCTCATTAGTTCTTTTAGTCCAACAAACTCCCCCTGAACCAATGCAGCCAAAACCTCTAAACTTATTGATGATCCCACTTATTCTTGGCAGAACACCCTCTTGATCAGCTCCAGAGGTAATCAGTTAAGCACAGGCCGGGAAAAGGTTTCTAATCTTTTGATTGGCTAAGTATGGAAGGGAACTCTGCCTTAGGGAAACTGGGCACAGAGTCTTGTTCCAACCATGAAACCTAATTCCCATTAATGAGTCTAGAAGACTCACTAGCATAGGCCTCAAGGAGAACAACTTGTTCCTCCTTGGTGAGAGTTCTTCTGCTTCTCCCTCGAAGAAGAACTCTGGGCCATAATACCCAGACAGGTATCTCACTGTCTTTCCATTTTCAACTCCACAGTTGTATCTCTCTATAAGCAAATTCATCAGGTGAGAGCCTTCAAGCAACAACTGGAGTTCACTCTTCTGAAGATCTTCAAGTCTTTTGTATAACACCCCTTCTTGATCATTTTGTTCTCAAGAATAGATTGAGGGGTTGTCTTGGAATTGTGAGCTCTCTTGAATTCTTCAATGATTTCCCAGGGTGAGACTACCATGGCCAACGTAATTGCAGCATTCAAGGTCTTCTTCACTTGGCCATGATATCTACTTGGTATATTCTTCTTATGAATTCTAGAACTTACCCTGGGGTCTGGCCAGATCCGCACTCTTTCCTTTGATGTTGAAAAGTATGTCTAAGAGTGTACAGCCTCAGAGCCTGTTTCTTCATTTCTTGAATGGATGAGGACTGAGGGAAATCCTTGTCAACCATCTTGAGAAACTGCTCATCGTGCTGCTTCTGCTGTTCTGCTTCTTCAATCTTTACCTTCACCATCTGCATTTGCAGTCAGGTGTAATCACTTGTTGACTTCTGTGCTCAGGTGTTTTAAGGTTGAGAACAGCAGAGATTGGCAGATAATCTTCATCATCATCCTCTTCTTCATCTTCTTCTACCCTCAACACCCTTCTCCTCCTTCTGGGTGTATCACTGGGTAAGGTTTGAGGTGGTTTTTGGGGTAAAGGAATTGGTTTTGTGGGTTGAGTTTGGGTGGCTTTGGTTTAGGGATAGATTTGGGAGATTTTAGAGATAAGGGTTGTGTTTGAGTGGGAGTGTGAGAAGACTGACTTAGCATTTTGGTGGTGAGTTTGGCTTTGGAGAGCTTTGCCATTTCAGTTCTCTTCCCTGCACCTGCTTCATCCAGTGCTTCGATGATCAACCCTTTATTATAGCCTCCAGCAGAGCCTTTCTTGGTTATCCCAGATACTGTCTCTGGACCAGGCCTTTATCTCTATCAATGATCTTCCAAGGTATTTGGCAATGAATCTGATCATTATCTCCAATCTTTCCCTTTCCAACACACTATAACCAGCCCATCTAGCTTGAATCTCTTCTATTTCCAGCCTTCTGATCTCAATGTCTAGTGTGGCTGTGTCATGACCTTGTCGAAAGAGCTTTCTATAATTTATCCATGGATCTGCTGTGAGCTTCATCAGCATCTTTGACAAGATCTTCTAAGGATTTATCTTCATCAGCTTTTGACTCAGCACTTTTCTTTCTTTATATGTGATCAGCTGATCTTCCTTCTCTTTATATGATCAGCTGTTCTGAGATCAGTTCTTTCTCCACCTCCTTCTCTTTTGCAGGTTCTTTCTCATCATCAACTCTTTTTCTTTTCTTTTCTTTCACTGCCTTATACTTGGAAGTCTCCCCCTTTTTGGTTGCATTGGGATCAGGGGCTTGAAAGGCAGAAAGAGATTTGTGAACAGCATCATCAATGAGGGTTTGTAGATTTGAGGAGATCCTCTCATCAATGGCTTTATGCACTATGTCAGTGATGATGGAGTGATGAGAGGTAAGGAGTTTTGAAAGATAGCAACCATCTGCTCAAAGGGGTTCTGTCCCTGAGAGGTGGTGCCAAAAGTAGTGGCTGGTGGCTCAGTTAAGTGTGTAGGCTCAATGTTTGGTGAACTTCAATTGAAGGTGCCATCTGTGGGGTTTTTGGGGTAGATGGACTTTGATCCTGAGACATTTTGGCTAGCAGCTCTTTGAGTCTGCACCTCAGTCTCTAGGATGGTATTATGGGCTAATACATCATAGAAAAAGCCCAGGTCATCATCAGTCTGTGCTGAATCACCTGACCTCCTGATTGAATCAGGATGTACATGCTCTGAGTGTAGATCAGTAGAAGCATGTGCCCCTTGTTCTTGGTACTGGGGACTTCCTGCCTCAGACTGTGTCCTTCATTGGCAGTTGCCTCTGGTAAGGTCTTATGGATGTTACCAACTTCATCCTGATCATTTGCTGAATCAGTAGAAGTGGCAGCCTTACCAGATGTTCTAACCTCCATTTCTACACTTGGAGATTGAACATTGTAACCCTTGTGCTGTGGGTTATCAGAAGCATTTTGGTCCTCCCCCTCAATGGTTGAGGTATTCCCAGTGGTAAGTGGTTTCTGGGGAGGGGTGAGGAATGCAACTGACTCAGCACTTTAGCAACTATCAGTGTTGGGCTTTGAGGGGCGGTTGCATGTGGAGATTGGTCCGAAGCAGATTGCACCCGGGGTGAGAGGTGCTCTTCAATGGTAACCCTCTCAATTGAGATAGGTTCTAGAAATGTGGATCCCCAATTTGGTTTGCAACAGGATCCTGTTGAGAGGATACCTGTGCGGCTTCAGCAGGTTGAGTCTTGGACATAACTGGGGGGTTAGAACCAGTATGTATTCCTGTGTTTGTGGTACAGGGGCATCCTCAGGGGACTCATCTCCCTGAGTAGCCTTTTTGGGCTTTTTGGATTTGGGTTTGGTGGGGACTTTGGATCTGGAAGTGGAGGCTGTGGGTTCCCTCTGCTTGGGTTTTAGCATCCGGGCAGCCCTTTTAGAGTAGGGTCTGAGTTATGTCTGGAGTATACCTCAGCTAAAACAGCTGGAGCAGGACTCCAAGACCAACAAGGCCATCAGATTTTAATTGATTCAAAATTATGGCCATCAGAAACCTGGGATAAAGTAGCCATCTGTTTGCCACAGGTTTCTGAGCCAGATCCTTAGTTCCATGAACACTATCTCAGAAAAATTTAGATTTTGGCGTTCAAGATAGAGTACAATACCTGTTGCCATCGGGAAGACATCTGATCCCAAGAAGATGTCTTTGATGCAAGGCAGACATTCACCATATGAAAGATAAGTCAATTAGCATCATGGAAGTGCTTTTTAAGTATGGTTGTAGCACTTAAGTCGCCCTCATACCCGTATTGATGAAAGACATATCAGTGGTGCCTTTCGGGTATTCTTTAACATAGGTGCCATCATGCAAATTTAGGTTTTGCGAATGATGTCGGGGGTGATGAGCACCTGTTTGGTTCACCAACGACTGGAGAGTGATTTGCTATCATTCTCACCATTATTACAGAGACGTTGGTCCAGAACTGGGTTAAGGAATCAGGGTATATGGTAGGATTCAGAAGAAAGGCTGTTCGGTATTGGGAATCCACCATAAGATCGATGGCATGTCAAACTTGTTCCAGAAAGCCGATTTCGAAAGGTAGGCAACACAGTTGTGTCGGGGTTTGAGTTTCATGGTCGCCATTGTTGAGAGAAAAGGTTTGAAAAACGGCTAATGAAACGTTTGGCTATAAGTGCAGGTATTTATAGGTTAAGAAAAGGCTGAAAAGAAAACGACTGAAAGTGTTGGTGTTGGCATCAGTTGTTATGAAAACAACTGAAGACTTGGTTTTAACTATCAGACGTTTGAAAACAACTGAAGACTTGGTTTTAGTCATCAGTAGCTGTGAAACTACTGAAAACCTTGGTTTTGTCTTCAGCTGTTGTAAACAACTGAGGACTTGGTATTAGTCATCAGTAGTTGTGAAACTACTGAAGACATGGTTTTGTCATCAGCTGTTTAGGGAAACAGCAGTTTGTGGAAACAACTGAAGAGAAAATTCTCATCAGTAGTTTTCGTCAATTCTTAGCTTTTCAGCTGTTTCATACTGTCCTCAACACTTACTCATTAGACTTTTTAGCTGTTTTCAGTTGTTTCATAGGACATCAGTACTTATCTGTTTTTACTGACATCAGTAGTTATAACTACATCATAGTTGTAACTGCATCATGTTTCTTTTAACAGAATCAGTACATATTTGTGACATGTTACTAATGATCATCAGTACTTGTTTACTGAGATCATAGTAGTTATCACTTATTCTAGCTGCAGCATACCAAGCCTTAACACAAGGTTTTGGAAAGTTGAACTATCCAAAGGCTAGTAAATATATCTGCAAGCTCATCAGCACTAGGCACAAACTTTGGATCAATAGACCTTTTTCAAAACAATCCCTAATAAAATGGTGTCTGATCTGATATGTTTTGGTCCTAGAGTGCTGACTGGATTCTTGACAATCACAGAGCTGAAGCACTATCCATTAATAATGGAGTCTTAGTCTGTAATGCCATAATCCAATAATTGGTTTTGAAGCCAGAGTACCTGAGATGTACAACTTGCAGCAGCAATGTACTCTGCTTCAGCAGTGGATGTAGCAACAGATGTTTGTTTCTTACTCTGCCAAGAAATCAAACAGTTGCGTAGGAATTGACATCCACGAGAAGTTGACTTTCTTGGTTAACTTACACCCTGCATAGTCACTATCAGAAAAAGCAACTAATTTGCATGAGTGTCCAGTGGAATACCAAAGACTAGAGAGATTGTACCTTGCAGATATCTAAAGATCCTCTTGACTGCAATCAAATGAGACTCTTTAGGAGCAGCCTGAAATCTAGCACAAACACAAGTTGCAAACATGATATCTGGTCTAGAAGCTGTTAAATACATCAAGGACCCAATCATACATCTGTAATTGTTTCATCAACAGCTTTACCTTTCTCATCTGCATCCAGTTGTGGTGTTGCACATGGGAGTAGAACAGGGCTTACAATTTTGTAAATCAAACTTATTCAAAGTTCTTTTGTATATTTTGATTGATGAATAAAGGTTCCATCAGCCTTTTGTTTGATTTGCAAGCCTAGAAAGAACTGTAATTCTCCCATTGCACTCATTTCAAACTTTTGTTTCATTAAACTTGTAAAATCATCACACAACTGGGGATCAGAGGATGCAAAAATAATATCATCAACATAAATTTGAACAAGTAGCTTATGCTGATCCACTTTCTTAATAAACAAAGTTTTATCTATGGAGCCTCTAGTGAAATTATTTTTAAGAAGAAAATTTGAAAGTGTTTCATACCAGGCTCTAGGAGCTTGCTTCAACCCATAAAGAGCCTTATCAAGTTGATACACCCAATCAGGATGTTTATTGTCCTCAAAACCTGGTGGTTGACACACATAAACCTCTTCTTTTATTTTACCATATAAAATGCACTTTTGACATCCATTTGAAAAACTTTAAGATTGTGGAATGCAGCATAGGCTAAGAACAATCTAATTGCCTCTAGTCTGGCTACAGGGGCAAAGGTTTCATCATAATCAATACCTTCTTCTTGTGAAAACCCTTGTACACCAGTCTAGCCTTGTTCTTGACAATAAGCCCATTTTTATCAGTTTTATTCCTAAACACCATTAAGTGCCTATTGCACACTTACCTGGGGGTAGAGGAACCAGTTCCCACACTTGCTGCTTTTTGAACTGAAGTAGCTCAAGCTGCATGGCTTCAACCCATCCATTGTCTCTCAAAGCAACATGATAGTTCTTTGGCTCTAGCTGACTGATGAAGAGAGCATAGAAGCAGAAGTTAGACAATTGACTTCTGGTTGAGACACCAGCATTGATATCACCAATGATTTGAGACATGGGGTGATTCTTCAGCTCTTGGTATACTAAAAGATCAGTGCAAGTGTTTGTAGCTGGTTCAGCAACGGCAGATGGTGATCCAGATTCTTGAAACCAAGTATTGGATGGCAAGTCAAATGATGTAGAGGAGTCAAAATCTCATCAGCATTTGTTGTGGATGGAGCTACAGAAGCTACAGAAGACAGGAACAAGTTTAGCAGACTCAGGCAGTTGGTCACTAAACTGAAAAGGTGAGTACTGATATCATCATCATCTTCAGTACCACCAGGTGGAAGACTTGCTGCAGAAGATGATTTATCCACATGATCTGCAACAGCTGGAGGTTGATAAGGAACATATTGCAGTATGTCCATCAAACAACTCCACAGGGTTTTGTGGAATTTTATCCTTAGGAGATTCATTGAATTTCACATGCAAGGTTTCTTCAACTATCTTTGTTCTGTAGTTGAAGACTCTGTAAGCCTTGCATGTGGATGAATAACCTACAAAATACCCTGCATCCACCTTAGGATCAAATTTGTGGAGTTGATCCTTTGTTGTTGAGAATGAAACAAGGACACCCAAACTTTGAAGAATGAAATTAGAGGAGCCAAATGATGTAGAACTTCATATGGAGTCTTCATCAACCTCTGATTTACTAACACTCTATTATGCATATAGCAAGCTGTTTTAACAGCTTCAGCCCAAAAGGTCAATGGCAAACCAGAGTCAGCCAACATAGACTTGCAGCTTCAATTAGGGTCCTGTTCTTTCTCTCCACTACTCCATTTTGTTCAGGAGTCCTTGGGATGCTAAACTGCCTCTTGATTCCTTTTGATAGATAAAAATCATCAAGTGTATGGTTTCTGAATTCAGTTCCATTATCACTCCTTATACACTTGACTGATAGGGAATACTACTTCTCAACATACAACACAAAGTTTATAACATCTGAGCAACCTCAACCTTTGAATGCAAGAAGACAGTCCATACAAATCTGGAGTAATCATCACAAATTACAGACAGTATTTCTTCTTTGCCATGCTCATCACTCTCACAGGACCAAATAGATCCATGTGCAATAACTGAAGCAGGCAGTGGACTTAGGTTCTTCAATAGGAGGGAATGAGACTTTGTGTTGTTTTTTCCTTTTAAACAAGCAGTGCAGGTTTCATCACAATGGAACTCCTTTATGGTAGACCTCTCACTAAACTATTGTGGATCAGCTGATTCATGTTTTTAAGATTAACATGACCCAGCCTTCTATGCCACAGTTTAGATTCCTGAGGAGAGGCTTTGGAGAACAGACAAGGATGACCCTTCAAATCAATCTTCTTTGACAAATCCAAGGCATATACTCTTCCAATCCTGTTGGTCTTCAGGAGAGTATGATCATCCAATACCTTGTCAATCAGCCTCAGAACTTGGAAGACAGAATCCTGCAGTTCTGGCTTGTGAAAAGTGCAACATGCCCTTTATCACACATCTGACTGAAACTCAGTAGATTAATATACTTGAGATTCTCCACATGGTTACATCATCAAATCTGATTCTCTTACACACTCATACCTTCTTATGATGATGTAACCCTTGGCATCATTTCCAAATGAAACAAATCCCTTCTTTCCTTGAGAGTAGTCATTAAGAAGAGAACTGCTCCCAGTCATATGCTCCATTGTCTACATACCAGATGCTCCTTTGGCATGCTGAAGAACCCTGCATTTATCATAAAGAACTAGTTAGGTTTTGAGACCCAAACCTTTTTGGTTTTGGGTCTGTTTTCATCAACAGATTTAACTATAACTTGTTTCTTATGATTAACAGCTAATGAAGAAGGAGATGGTGCTGAAATGGATTCCTTGGATTTGGGCTTGGAATGCCTTTTCAGTGGTTTGATCACAGGTGCATCTAGTTGGTTAACTCTCCCCAACAAATGCTGAACCATCATAACAAGTTGTGTTTGATTTGTAGCCAAAGCATTCAGCTCTTGTGACATATCAGTACTTGTGTATGATGAGTTCTTGTGGCCCACCATTTCCTCTTTGAAATTCACAGACTTAGTTTGATGTTTATCATGAGGAGCACTATCAGCTGTTTTATGATAAACCCTACCCTTCTTTTTGGATTTGGATGAAGGCTTAGGTTTATCACATTGGGATGACTGTGGTACAAACTTGGTCTCAAACTCATTTTTCATTTCATCCATCTGGATTTTAATGAGCTTATCTTTGTTGAGTTTGGAACCCTTTCTGTACCAACATTCATCAGAAAGATGATTGAATTACCACATATTTCACATGGCTTATTCTTCATCTTGAATTGATCAACTGCTGATGTGGAAACTACTGAAGGTGTGCTCTTCAGTACTTTCCTCCTTTCAGTACTTGTGTTAAGTACTGAAGGATCTGTAACAACTGAAGACTTGTTCTTCAGCTGTTCTCTATTAGCAGTTGTTAATCCTTTTATTTCAGCTGATTTGAAATGCTTTTCAGATGTTGTGTCTTTCCCTTTAGTGCTTGAGGTACTTTGAGGGACAACATCTGAAGTACTCAGCTTCATGTGCTTATCAGTAGTTGACCCATAAGGCAATTGATTTGCTGAGGTATCAACACTGATTTCATCTTGTGATTTTGGGTGATCACTTGAGGATGATACACATGATGATGTGGTTGGAAATTACTTTCACCTTCAGGTTTTACTATTGATTTTGGAGTAAAATTGTAGGTGGTGCAATGTGGTTGTAACCTATTCCAAACTTCACATTCGAAGCAGATTGCTTGTTGAGCAGCATTTCAAATCCTTTGCAGGATGATACCCAGCGGTCACACTCAACTTGGGTAACTGCAAGTTTTTCTTTGAGTTCTCTGTGGTTCTTAAGAATGACCTCTAGCTTAGCCTTTCATCATTTAATTGGCATTTAAGCTTATAAATGTCATCATCTTTATCCTTAAGGACAGACTCATATTCAGCTTTTCTTTTGGAAATAGTTTGCTCAAGCTAAAGATTTTGATTAATTAAAGCTACATTTGCCTCTCTAATAGAGATAAATACAATTATGCAAGATTCAGAACATAGCTTGGCCTTAGCCTTAGAGGATACCTGGGTTATCTGTGATGAAGATGCATTGGAGCATGAACTCTCAGTAGACTCCAGGGCCATGAGAGCGAGATTCCCAAAAGGATGTTCACCACCATGTTGATCATCACCAGCAAATAATTGCTCATTACCAGAGAGATCATCTGGTAAACTGCTCCAGTCAACAACACCAGGGGTGAAGAAGCTGTGATGAGGTTGTGATTTAGATGATTGAGATGGTAGAGGCTCAGGTAAGGCTTGAGGTTGTTGTGCAATAGGAACTTGAACTTGATTTGGCTGAGGCATATAATAGCAGGGATATGGATATGACATTGGATCCTGAGGGACAAAATATGCAAGAGATAGGTTGTGAATGATGACCGGAACTAGCAGGATTTGCCCTCTGTTTTGTGGATTATTGCTTGGTAAAGTCACAAAGGGTGCAGAGGAGTTAGATCCAGTTGATCTACACTCTCTTGCAAAGTGTCCAAGCTTGTGGCATTTTTGACACCTCAACTTACTCTTTTCAAAGCCAACTTTGGTTTTGCCAGAGAGTCCTGGAAATTTCCTACCAGTTTTCTTGTAGAACTTTTGAGATCTGATATTAATCAAGGCCATTTGGCTTAGAATATCCATCTCTTCTAAGTCATCATCAGCATTACCCTTTAAATCATCCACAATGAAACACCAATTGTCACTATTACAGCCTGACTAACTGTCAACACTAACAAATGCATGATCTGAACTATTTGAAGAGAATCTATATGCTCATAATTGCTTTCTGATGCATCATATTCTGACTCATGTCCAACTAAGGCAGTGTTCCCTGGTACAAAGTCATCAGTGAGCTTTCCTGATGATGCCAGTTTCCTTTTCTACTCTATCTCTCTTTCAAATGTAAGCAGTTTCCATGGAGTTGGGTGAGAGATAGGCTATCCAGATTTGCACTGGAGCGTAGGACAATGGTATATGTGCCCATCTCTCAGGCAGTGATCTGATGAATCTGTTGTTCATCTGACTATAGTGTATTCATGTTTGACCATTTTCAGCTCAGAGATCAAACAAGAAAAACGCTCAAATGTTGAGTCAGTGACTCACCCTTCCTATGAGAGAATGTCTCGTATTGTTGGGCAAGGATTCTCTGTTGTTTGCTAAGACCTCATCTGTTCCACCAAATTGTTCCTTCAATGCATTCCAGAGGTCATGAGCAGTTTCATGATGCATAAGCCCAGAATAGATTTCATTAGGCAGAGCCATGGCCAGAATACTATGCGCTTTAGCATCAATCTCAAACAGTTTTCGATCCTCATCTGAGTATTGTTCCTTCTTCTTCGGAACCATTTGGTTGGTTCCGGATTGTTCACCATAGGCTTGTGTGGACCATGTACCACAGATGTCCAACAACCAGAACTGTTAACAGACAGGTGATGAAGCATTCTTCGTGCCATATGTTATACTCAGTCCTAACCAGCATCGGAGGCTTGGTTGAGGAACCGGTATTGTGAGGGTCATTAGAAGGAGTAGTCATTCTCAGATTCAACCAAATTTAATTAAGTTTTAACTGATTTAGAACAAAACACAACAAACCAATATGAACCAAGAGAAAACTCAAAGCAAATAACCGAAAGCAGCAGAAATTTAATGATCTATACCCATTCTTCCAAATATGCTATTCAATAAAACTTAGATATCGAAATAGCAGTTTCAATGATCAATTGTTAGATCCATCAATGATTAACTAGCTCTGATACCATTTGTTAGGATCAGTGATCTAAGTTTGATTAATTAGAGAGTATTGCAGTGGAATTCGAACAATGAATTAAACAATTCACAAGAACACAATTGATATTCAATGTAACAGTAAATGGTTATAGAAAGAGAGAATTCTGCAAAAGAAATATTTCATTCATATGCTTTCGTGGTGGCTCAATGTCACACGTTACAACTAGGTAAACATTCCTTATATAGGAAATGTGACGTCTACTGATGTCACTTGATAGTGACATCTAACAGAATTATTCAAACTACTGAAACTATGCAAACTACTGAGAATGTTCTCAACTACTGATTACATCTCCGAGAATGCTAAGTACAAAAACATAAAACTACTGAACTACAACTACTGAAACTATAACTACTGAAAAGTAAATTACAAGTACTGAAAGGAAATCATCACAACTACTGAAGTTAATAACTTCAGCTGTTGTGACAACTACTGATCACTTTGGTTTTCAGTCTTTGTTTTTCAGATTTTACTTTCAGACTTTGTCTTCAGCTGATAGCTTCAGACTTTGTCTTCAGTACTTTACTTTCAGACTTTGTCTTCAGTACTTTACTTTCAGACTTTGTCTTCAGACCTTGTAATCAGCTGATGTCTTCAGCTGTTGAGATCTTCTTCAGCAGTTGTAATGTCTGTGGGACTTAGAGGTTTTTCTGATCAGGCTCATTGGTTCTTTTGGTCCAACAAACTCCCCCAGAACCAATGCAGCCAAAACCTCTAAACTTATTGATGATCCCACTTATTCTTGGCAGAAACACCCTCTTGATCAGCTTCAGAGGTAATTAGTTAAGCACAGGCCGGGAAAAGGTTTCTAATCTTTTGATTCGCTAAGTATGGAAGGGAACTTTGTCTTACGGAAACTGGACACAGAGTCTTGTCCCAACCATGAAACCTAATTCCCATTAATGAGTCTATAAGACTCACTAGCATAGGCCTCAAGGAGAACAACTTGTTCCTCCTTGGTGAGTTCTTCTGCTTCTCCCTCGAAGAAGAACTCTGGGCCATAATACTCAGACAGGTATCTCACTGTCTTTCCATTTTTCAACTCCATAGTTGTTATCTCTCTGTAAGCAAATTCATCAGGGTGAGAGCCTTCAAGCAACAACTGGAGTTCACTCTTCTGAAGATCTTCAAGTCTTTTGTATAACAACCCCTTCTTTATCATTTTGTTCTCAAGAATAGATTGAGGGGTTGTCTTGGAGTTGTGAGCTCTCTTGAATTCTTCAATGATTTCCCAGGGTGAGACTACCATGTCTAACGTAATTGCAGCATTCAAGGTCTTCTTCACTTGGCCATGATATCTACTTGGTATATTCTTCTTATGAATTCTAGAACTTACCTTGGGGTCTGGCCAGATCCGCACTCTTTCTCTTTGATGTTGAAAAGTATGTCTAAGAGTGTACAGTCTCAGAGCCTGTTTCTTCATTTCTTGAATGGATGAGGACTGAGGGAAATCCTTGTCAACCATCTTGAGAAACTGCTCATTGTGCTGCTTCTGCTGTTCTGCTTCTTTAATCTTTACCTTCACCATCTGCATTTGCAAGTCAGGTGTAATCACTTGTTGACTTCTGTGCTCAGGTGTTTTAAGTTTGAGAACAGCAAAGATTGACAGACAATCTTCATCATCATCCTCTTCTTCATCTTCTTCTACCCTCAACACCCTTCTCCTCCTTCTGGGTGTATCACTGGGTAAGGTTTGAGGTGGTTTTTGGGGTAAAGGAATTGGTTTTGTGGGTTGAGTTGTGGGTGGCTTTGGTTTAGGGATAGATTTGGGAGATTTTAGAGATAAGGGTTGTGTTTGAGTGGGAGTGTGAGAAGAATGACTTAGCATTTTGGTTGTGAGTTTGGCTTTGGAGAGCTTTGTCATTTCAGTTCTCTTCCCTACACCTGCTTCATCCAGTGCTTTGATGATCAACCATTTATTATAGCCTCCAGCAGAGCAGATTTTCTTGGTTATCTCCAAGATACTGTCTCTGGACCAGGCCTTTATCTCTATCAATGATCTTCCAAGGTATTTGGCAATGAATCTGATCATTATCTCCAATCTTTCCCTTTCCAACCCACTATATCCAGCCCATCTAGCTTGAATCTCTTCTATTTCCAGCCTTCTGATCTTAGTGTCTAGTGTGGCTGTGTCTTGACCTTGTCGAAAGAGCTTATCTATAATTTTATCCATGGATCTACTGTGAGCTTCATCAGCATCTTTGACAAGATCATCTAAGGATTTATCTTCATCAGCTTTTGACTCAGCACTTTTCTTTCTTTTATATGTGATCAGCTGATCTTCCTTCTCTTTATCTGTGATCAGCTGTTCTGAAATCAGTTCTTTTTCCACCTCCTTCTCTTTTGCAGGTTCTTTCTCATCATCAACTCTTTTTCTTTTCTTTTCTTTCACTGCCTTAGACTTGGAAGTCTCCCCCTTTTTGGTTGCATTGGGATCAGGGGCTTGAAAGGCAGAAAGAGATTTTTGAACAAAATCATCAATGAGGGTTTGTAGATTTGAGGAGATCCTCTCATCAATGGCTTTATGCACTATGTCAGTGATGATGGGAGTGATGAGAGGTAAGGAGTTTTGAAAGATAGCAACCATCTACTCAAAGGGGTTCTGTCCCTGAGAGGTGGTGCCAAAAGTAGTGGCTGGTGGCTCAGTTAAGTGTGTAGGCTCAATGTTTGGTGATCCTTCAATTGAATTTGCCATCTATGGGGTTTTTGGGGTAGATGGACTTTGATCCTGAGACATCTTGGCTAGCAGTTCTTTGAGTCTGCTCACCTCAGTCTCTAGGATGGTATTATGGGCTAATACATCATAAAAAAAGCCCAGGTCATCATCAGTCTGTGCTGAATCACCTGACCTCCTGATTGAATCAGGATGTACATGCTCTGAGTGTAGATCAGTAGAAGCATGTGCCCCTTGTTCTTGGTACTGGGGACTTCCTGCCTCAGGACTGTGTCCTTCATTGGCAGTTGCCTTTGGTAAGGTCTTATGGATGTTACCAACTTCATCCTGATCATTTGCTGAATCTAAGAAGTGGCAGCCTTACCAGATGTTCTAACCTCCGTTCCTACACTTGGGGATTGAACATTGTAACCCCTGTGCTGTGGGTTATGAGAAGCATTTTGGTCCTCCCCCTCAATGGTTGAGGTATTCCCAGTGGTAAGTGGTTTCTGGGGAGGGGGTGAGGAATGCAACTGACTCAGCACTTTAGCAACTATCAGTGTTGGGCTTTGAGGGGCGGTTGCATGTGGAGATTGGTCCGAAGCAGATTGCACCCGGGGTGAGAGGTGCTCTTCAATGGTAACCCTCTCAATTGAGATAGGTTCCAGAAATGTGGGATCCCCAATTGTGGTTGCAACAGGATCCTATTGAGAGGATACCTGTGCGGCTTCAGCAGGTTGAGTCTTGGACATAACTGGGGGGTTAGAACCAGCATGTATTTCCTGTGTTTGTGGTACAGGGGCATCCTCAGGGGACTCATCTCCCTGAGTAGCCTTTTTGGGATTTTTGGATTTGGGTTTGGTGGGGACTTTGGATCTGGAAGTGGAGGCTATGGGTTCCCACTGCTTGGGTTTGGGTTTTAGAGTAGTGTCTGAGTTATGTCTGGAGTATACCTCAGCTAAAACAGCTGGAGCAAGGACTCCAAGACCAACAAGGCCATCAGATTTTAATTGATTCAAAATTATGGCCATCAGAAACCTAGGATAAAGTAGCCATCTATTTGCCACAGGTTTCTGAGACAGATCCTTTAGTTCCATGAACACTATCTCAGAAAAATTTAGATTTTGGCGTTCAAAGATAGAGTACAATATCTGTTGCCATTGGAAGACATCTGATCCCAAGAAGATGTCTTTGATGCAAGGCAGACATTCACCATATGAAAGATAAGTCGTTCAGCATCATGGAAGTGCTTTTTAAGTATGGTTGTAGCACTTTAGTCGCCTTCATACCCGTTATTGATGAAAGACATATCAGTGGTGCCTTTCGGGTATTCTTAACATACGTGCCATCATGCAAATTTAGGGTTTTGCGAATGATGTCGAGGGTGATGAGCACCTGTTTCTCGTTCACCAACGACTGGAGAGTGAGTTGGCTATCATTCTCACCAGTTATTACAGAGACTGGGTTAAGGAATCAGGGTATATGGTAGGATTCAGAAGAAAGGCTGTTCAGTATGGGAATCCACCATAAGATCGATGGCATTGTCAAACTTGTTCCAGAAAGCCGATTTCGAAAGGTAGGCAACACAGTTGTGTCGGGGTTTGAGTTTCATGGTCGCCATTGTTGAGAGAGAAAAGGTTGAAAAACGGCTAATGAAACGTTTGGCTATAAGTGCAGGTATTTATAGGTTAAGAAAAGGCTGAAAAGAAAACGACTGAAAGTGTTGGTGTTGGCATCAGTTGTTATGAAAACAACTGAAGACTTGGTTTTAACTATCAGACGTTTGAAAACAACTGAAGACTTGGTTTTAGTCATCAGTAGTTGTGAAACTACTGAAAACCTTGGTTTTGTCTTCAGCTGTTGTAAACAACTGAGGACTTGGTATTAGTCATCAATAGTTGTGAAACTACTGAAGACATGGTTTTGTCATCAGCTGTTTAGGATGAAACAGCAGTTTGTGGAAACAACTAAAGAGAAAATTCTCACGAGTAGTTTTCGTCAATTCTTAGCTTTTCAGCTATTTCATACTTTCCTCAACACTTACTCATTAGACTTTTTAGCTGTTTTCAGTGTTTCATAGGACATCAGTACTTATCTGTTTTTACTGACATCAGTAGTTATAACTACATCAGTAGTTGTAACTACATCAGTAGTTTTTACTAAGGTAGTAGTGGTGGTAGCTATGGTGGCTGTGGGGAAAGAGGTAGTGATCAACGTGTACCTTCGTCTCTTGGGTTTCATCCCATGGGGTTCCAGGCTCTTTTCCTCGAACCCTTGGAGGACGATGCTCCCCCTGGGATCTTGGGATGATCTGAGGTGTAGATAGGATCAGTTGTACTCTCCCTAGACTCGCCAGGGCATCCATCAACCGCCTGAATCCCTCGCTTGGTGGCAACCACCTTGCTGCCCACCGTTCGAGCAACGGCTTCTTATCCGACTCCTCCTGCTCATCAGGTCGGAAGTCTTGATGGAATCCCACAGTCTCTACTCCTCCTTGGGTGGATGATGGAGATGTCATATCAGTAGTAGTGGCCCTAGATTGGGTGGGGCCAGCATCTCCACCATCACCGCTATCATCATCATCATAATCATTAGTAGGGAGCACAATCTGCTTAGTGTCTGAGTCACTATCATCGTGGTGCCACTTACTCTGAGCTAGCGCCACATAATTCTCACGGGCTAGATGCCCAAACAATCACCTGACAGGGGGTTTCACCTGTTTCCCCCTCTACACCTTCATCCTACCTAAGGTGGTATCATCCATCACCTCAAGCACCACGCCATCCTTCTTCTCCTTTGGCAGCAAAGGGAGCTTCTGGGCAATAATCATGTGCATAAAGCGAGGGTACATGCAAAATCCCTCCTTGCCCTCCGCCTTGGTGTTCTCCACCAGGTAGGTGAAGATCATCCTCGAGAAGCTGAACGGATGGTTCAACACCAACGCCACATAGGCGTTCTGAATCTGATCAGATAACTCATCGAAGCCTCCCTTCCTTAAAGCAATGCACTTAAGTAGCACATGGGCTAAGTACTTAAATTGGGGGCACAGTTGCTCTTGTTGAGCACACCTGCATTGATATCCCCCGAGTACTTGGCCCGAAGAAAACAGCCTCGTATAGTCAGTGGATGTAGTCGTGTAGGGCAGTCAGCATCATCCCCAAACTCCAAGACTATCCTAAGATCATCCTCAGTGATCTCTATAGCCTGACCAAAAATGGAGCTCCTGATGCAGTGGGGCTCTGAGGACCTGTCGACAACAGCGCTTTCCCAGAAAGCCTGCTGAACTAAACGGTACGGAGTGCATGGAGTTGATATAGAACGGAAGATCATCGGTCTCCTTAAGAATATAATAATACCCAAGAAATCAACCGCGTTCCCGGAGGTCAGATCCAAATGAGCACAAATGTTATGTTTGTGCTCATAGTCCAATGACTTGCCATCTGTTACACAATTTAAATAAATGTTGGTATGTGTCAATGAGTAACAATTTGATTCATTGGACTTGAAATCTTCTATTCTGTCATGCGAATGAGCTGTGTGACTGAGACCTAGTCGTGCAAATGAGCTCATACGTATGACTGAGCATGTGACTTGGCTTAGTCGTATGCTATACCATGCATTTACACCAGTCGTGCGACTGAACTGATATGCATAGTTCGGTCATGCGATTGAGCCATTCCCCCAGCTCAGTCGTGCGATTGAAGTTCATCAGGGTGTCCATACGCATAACAAACTGTTTTTCCATTCAAACTCTAATTTTGAGCAAAACTTAATGTTAGACGTTGTGGTTTGGCTCATTAGTTTCGCAAATGACTGACATAACACCTAACAACCTTTATTTGAACAATATACTTAGTTTTATAGGTTTCTTAGGCAAACTAAGTCTCGGTTAAGTTTAGGGCTTAAATTCGATAATTAGGGCATGAATTGATTGAACTTTGGAGTGAATATCGTCGCCCATTACCTGGATAAACACTAGAAATCGTTAGATCACAACAATCAAGTATTCTAGAATAGTCAAAAGAAAATTGGGCAGTGTAATGGTACTTCATGCGATAAAGTGAGTGATTGGGGTGAATGGGCGTCTATGACCGACTCCCCCTATATTTATACTAGGGTTCTCAGTCGTGCGACTGAACCTAATCGCACTCTTGATTCGTGCGACTGAGGATCAGTCGTGCGACTGGCACAGTCGGTCACTTTTAGTCGTGCGACTAGGTGTCAGTCGTGCGAGTGTCTCATTCAGTCACCTCCATTCATGCGATTGGTTCATTCTTGTGATCCAATCGTGTGAATTTACTCATGCTTATGGTCCAATTGCACGTCTGGTCAATACGTGTGGGTTAGTCATGCGATTGAGCTCATACGTATGGTCCAATCGTATGGTTGGTCCATACTCATGGTCCAGTCGTGCGAATGGCTCATACTTATGATTTTGACTTTATGACCAATTGACACTGAGCCATGTTAACACTTGATGAAACATTTCAAGCATTTCATAATATCAGACATGACCATTTTAACTTAGAGAACTTTTTGATTACCTCAGACCTCATCCTTTTAACAGTAAAAAGATTTTTTCACCTCATACGTGACACTTTTAACATTTGAAAACCCGTTTGGTCACCTCAGACGTGACCCTTTTTAGTGATTAAATCCCAGATAGAATTCCAATGCATAGTCCGACATTTAATAACTAAATTGACTAAAAATTAAACAATTAAACAACTAGAACTAAAAGACAAAACTAAAACATATTTTTGTAATTTTGTGTGAGGTGGAAATCCTAAGATGGATATCTAACAGATTTATTTCTCGAACAGTACAACTTCAAGTTATTTTGACCATAACTAGAACAATTCATTATGGAATCATACAAGTATATCAAATCATTCGGCACATGATACCAAAACCTTTTGATGCTAGATTCTGTTTTCATCTAGAGTCATTAGCAAGATTAGGAAATCATACTAGTACTATAAGATGCACACACTGATTTGGACTTTCAAGAATTGCAGCCATGATGATTGTTAGTATACTTGTCCACTTAAATCCATACATAGAATTTTGACACAGATTGGTGATATGTTAGGTTTAATTATTTCAACCAGCATTTGTGGATCCCATACTTATATGGTAACTAATGTTCCTCAGGAGATTTTTGAGCGGTCTATGGGTAGTATTCAAGAAGAAACTATTATAGAGCTTTCAAAGAGATGCTAAGCCTCAGATCAGTGCCACCGCACAACAGAGAGGCACAACCAACAATGAATTCTAGAATATTTAGGTTATGCTTATCCTCAGGTCAGTGCCACCGCATAACAGAGAGGCACACAACCTATCTTCTTGTTGGAGCAATTATATTCTTTTTGCATAGATAGCACCAACAACATAGGTTATTAGCTTGATTGTTTTTTTGCATTTTTCATGTACTTTGCTCATTTTATGGTCATCCGCACACATTTGTGGTATTTATTTTGCTCATCACCCCTTATTGGAACTTTATTGATTGTGTTAACTAGGGATAACATGATAACCCACAACTTGTTGAACAACTTAGTTTGAACTTGAAATCACCAACGAGGTCTACTTATCTATTGTGTTGAATCTACCGACACATCAATTGTTTAGCAACCTCTAGGTCTACTTTCTCCGTGTTACCTTAGTAGCAGTTAGTTTTACTATCATTTTTCCTTTTATTGTTGCTTAGACTTCTCAGACTTATACTTCGAATTTTGCATCTTAAACAATTTCATTCTTTTTAAAGTCCCAAACACTTTGTTCTTGTGTACTATCATATTCCATAGACATTGAATCAGTATCACAAATACGATCTCATATCTATTAGTTAGATTGTCCTCCTCCCTTATTTATTTTTGAGTACTGAAATTAAAACAACTAATTTCATACTAATTTATCCTATTCTCCCCCTAAGTTTCTAAAACCAAAAATGTTTTTGCGTTTAGAATATTAATAGGCGAAGAAATAAAATAAAATAAGAAATAAAAATGATGTCTACTTGTTGGACTAAGTACTATCTTCGTCAGAAATCACTTAACTTTTCTTTTTAATGCCGTTGACCTCTAACAAATATAAAAAATGTGGTTTATCAAAAGTTTTGTGTAGAGGTCAGCGCGTTGAAAATCCGTATTAATTTTAACAACATCGATTAAACTCTTTTCAAAACAATCACGTATAAAGTGATATTTAATGCCGATGTGTTTGGTCTTAGGATGTTGGACCTGATTTTTAGTTATGGCTATAGCAGCAGAATTATCAACAAATATAGGAGTGTTAGAAAATTTCAAACGTAACAGCAGCTTGCAGCAGCAACGTATTCAGCTTCACAAGTTGATAGAGCAACTGATGTCTGCTTCTTACACTACCACGTGACTAATCTTCTCCCAAAGAATTGACATCTTGCTGATGTTGACTTGTAGTTCATTTTGCAGCCGCCATAATCCGAGTCACTATATGCTGTAAGCTCAAAGTCATCATCATGAGGATACCACAATCCAAGTCTTGGAGTACCCTTCAGATAATGAAATATCCTTTTGACACCAACAAGATGGTTAACTTTTGGTTTTGCCTGATATCTTGAACAAAGACATGTTGCATACATAATATCAGGTCTTGAGGCAATGAGGTACATGAGGGATTCAATCATTCCTCGGTACATGGTGGCATCAACCAGATCACCATTTTCGTCGGGTGCTACGTCATGGTTTGTAGCAAGTGGAGTCCCAGCTGCCGAATCATTCTCCATATCGAACCGACTTAGAATATCACCTACATACTTGGTCTGATGTACAGAAATTCCCTTTGGTGTATGATCCACCTGTAACCCGAGAAAGAACTCCATCTCTCCCATGGCACTCATCTCAAACTCGGCTTTCATAACTGCTTCAAGTTCTTTACATAGTTATTCATTTTTTGAACCAAAGATTATGTGATCGACATAAATTTGAACACGCATTAAGTCATCATCCTTTTCTTTGGTGAACAGTGTATAGTCAATCACTCCTCTACGAAATCCGTGTTTCACAAGATGAGGCGAGGGTTTTTCATACCATGCTCTTAGGGCTTGATGGAGCCCATAGAGAGCCTTGTCTAGTTTGTAAACTCTGTCCCAATGATATGGATCCTCAAATCCTTCGGGTTGACTGACATACACTGTCTCCCGGATTTTACCATGAAGAAATGTGCTCTTTACATCCAGTTGGTATACTTTAATCTTCATGTAAGATGCATAGGCTAGGAAGATACGGATTGCTTCCATTCTCGCCATAGGTGCAAAGACTTCATTGCAATCAATCCCCTCGACTTGTTGAAATCCTTGAATAACAAGTCGAGCCTTGTTTCTGATTATGACACCTTGGTCATCTTCTTACATTTCAAGACCCATTTGGTGCCAATGACCTTAGCACCTTTAGGTCTATCCACTAGTGTCCATACATCTAACTTTTTGAACTGAAGAAGTTCTTCTTGCATGGCACTCACCTATGCCTCATCGTTTAGGTCTTCACTAACATATTTTGGCTCAAATTGAGACACAATACATCAATACGCACCATCGTGAAGATATCCCTTTTCCATCACCGAGGCATAATCAGCTGAGTAAAGCTGATTTCTTGTCTGACTCCTGATCTTACATCTCCAATGACATTGTCCAGAGGATGATAAACATTTATGCATGATCCAAGAGTGGTGGGTACAGTACCTTATGATCCAGATTGTGAAAAGTAGGTTCGGTATCTGAACCAGTGGGAGTGTGAGGTTCTGAAGTGTCAGAGGCATCAACATCAGATGCTTGTGTACTTGAAGTAGTAGGAACCTGTTCCTCCTGGTCCACCTGAACGTTCTCCACATCTTCATAATCAGAGGATGAGTCACTTACTTCCAGTGCTCCCCTTAAAGGACTGGCAGACTCACCTTGTGAACTTGATGTTGTTGAGTCTTATGACGGTGTGTTTAAGACATCATACATCAGTTTAGTTGCTAACTCATCTTCAGGAGGGGAGAGAAGGATGTTGAAGGACTTAAAGAATCCATCATAATCGAAGAAGAATGTGGGTCCTTTGCTAGCTCGGGGTGGTGTATCTCTGAACGTCGACGTTGCACCACATTTCTACTGACCCATAGAGTTGTTGTAAACTCTCTTATTCGGTATGTTGTATCCTAGAAAGATTCCTTCTTCAGCCTTCTAGCTGAACTTCCCTGATTGAGTTTTCTTCAGAAGAGTACATGGTGCTCTAAACGGTTCGAGGTACTCAAGATTAGTTTTACGTCGTTGGAGTAACTCGTAACATGTCTTACCATGACGCTTGACCACCAGGACTCGATTGAGAGTATAACATGCATTAGCTGCTGCCTTGTTCCAAAATTGGATAGGCAGTTTCGAGTCTGCTAGCATCATCCAGGCTGTCTCTATCAAGCTTCTATTGTTTCTCTCAGCAACTCCGTTCATTTGAGGAGTGTAGGCAGATGTGAACCGGTGCACAATTCATTTTTCTTTGCATAATGCCTCCATCCATTGATTCTTGAACTCGATGTCGTTGTTTAAGCGAACTTGCCTTACCTTCAGCTTGTAAAGTGACTCCAATGTAGTTACTAGCTCTTTAAATGATTCAAATGTCTCTTATTTGGATTTCAGAAACATCACCCAAGAGAATCTTGAGTAATCATCCATAACTACATAGCAGTACAAGTCGTCGGCATTGCTCTTTGTACAGACTAGGCCAAATAGATCCATGTGAAGGAGCTCAAGAGGCAGATCAATTGAGTGAACTTTCTTTGCCTTATGAGGCTTCTTTTTCTGTTTGCCCTTCTTGCATGTGACACAAAAATCTGGTAATTGGAAGTTCTTGAAATTTAGGCCACGCACTAGATTATTCTGGATCAAGTGATTCATCTTCTGTGGATTAATGTGTCCCATTCTCCTATAACAGGAGTTGGAGTCTTTCTCTGTTGCTTTTGACAAGAAGCATTGTACTTGATGATCAGTTGTGGAGGCCTTTGAGAGGTCCAAGATATATAAATCATTATATCTTGAAGCTAACATTAAGACTTGGTCCTCCGGGATGACATAGTTCTTTTTCGGAACATAGCACTTCTTGTTGTCAAATACAACTTTGAACTCTTTGTCACATATCTGGGATACCAAAAGTAAGTTATTTTGAAGTTGTTGAACATAGTTTACCTTATCAAACTTCACTTTTTGGTTTCCTACTTCTCCTTGAGCTGGGATGTAGCCTCCTTTATTTCCAGCAAACAAAACGTGTCCTCCTTTAATTTGTTTGACATTTGACAGAAGCGACAGGTTTCCAGTCATGTGTCTTGATGATCCCCTATCAACAATCGAGGTATTTGTAGAAGCACTTGTTGCACCCTGAAAGGATCATACATGCCAACTCAATAGGTGAATTGATGATTGCTCAGCTAGAATCCCACAAGTCCAAGATGAAATGCGGATGAAGATCTGCAAGGAAAATAACAAGTGTTATCTTCCGCATTTGTTAATGCGGAAGACATAACTCTGATGTGGACAAGTGTTTACTCTTCCGCATTGACTAATGCAAAAGACATAATACTAATGCTGAAGAACAAAAGAAGATGCGGACAAGACTTTGCTCATCCGCATTGACAAATGTGGATGACCAACCAAATGCGCAGAAGTATTTGTTCATCCGCATTAATCAATGTGGATGACCAACTTACTACTGCTGATGATCAAGTAGAAATGCTGATCAAGATTAACTCATCCGCATTTGTCAATGCGGATGAACAAGCAGAGATGTGGATCAAGACTTAGACTAGTTTCTGATGTAATAGGTCAGGGGTAGTTTAGTCATTTTGTAAAGGCATCTTGTTTGCCTATAAATAGAATAGTTAACCTCGTACTGAGGGGATGGCTGATAGATAGAGAATTTTTGTTGTAATTATTCTCCGTAACTTATCAACTTTCATATATCAATACAACCAGCATTTGTGAGTAATTTTCTTGCTTTGAATGTTCTTTGATTGTTTGTTTCCGTCACTCAATCATTGACTTGATTATCATATTCGATTCTCAGTAAGAATATCACTTTTACTCAAACCCAGTCAGCACTATAGCGAACACCCTGTACATTTAAAAGAAAATGATTAGTTGAGGTTAGGGACCCAAGCCTTAACTGGCTTGGGTGACCTAGAGGCATCACAAATCATGAATTCTACTCACTGTCCATTTGAGGGAGAGGGCAAATCATTCTTCTTCTTGTGCTCATTATCAGACATTGAACTTGATTTTTCTTTCCATAAGCCAGTTTTGTGTAAAGCATGCTTGTGATAAACATACAACTGGCTTATGGTTTGAACTTTATGTTCACTAATTCTTCTTGGTGGAGTCATAGAACTCCTTTTGGAAGAACTTGGTTTAGTGTCATTTAGTTCAACTTGCTTCCTTGGTGTCTGATAATAAGGACAATACGAAGCAATATGTCCATATTTTCCATAATTGTAGCATGATCTACTTTCGACATGCTGGTGGAACTATTTCTGCGGGGACGTGTACGACACAGGTGTGACTTTAGTCTGTTTGGGTTTTGTCACTTCTTGTTTAGATGTTTTTCTTTAACAAAATTAATTGTTTGAACCTTTTTAACATCTTTACCCATTTGTTTATTTGGACTTAAACATGATGCACGTGTTTGGTTAACTTGTTTGGTCTTTTTGGGTTCAGAATTAGACGTGTTTGAACCTGACTTTACCTTAACCCTTTCAAATTGTTCATCCAAATTAACAATAAGCATTTTACGTTTTGACTTTAAAATGGTCCCCTTTTGTTTAGTGACAGATTCAATAGTTCTACTTGTGGAATCTTGATCACTTACAAAAGGAGTGGATACCACATAATCTTTGATTGGGTTGTCATTAATTGGTTTGCATTTAGCATTCAACAAGGTCTTATGTGGTGGTAGAACCACTTTGTAACCAAAACCCTCCCCCTTGTTGCGTTCTCTCACTAAGTGCTAGACTATGTGAGAAGAAATGGTCCAACTGTGCAGTTTTTGTTTTAAAGAATTTACTTCGACTTCCAAAACTGCTTTTTGTTTCTTAGTTTCTTCTAGGGAGTTTAAATAGAACTTTATGTCATTTGCTTGGTTAAAAGCTACAACTTCGGTTTTCCTTAGTTGTTTACTTAACTGTTCCATTTTCTCTTTGTAACTGTGCTTATTTTGTTTTAAAATCATGTTTGCTTTTGTGTATAGTTGTAAGTCATTTACTAAGCTAACATTGTGATCTAATAACCTAGAAAATTTTGAGTCTATGCTTTCTCTAAATTTATTACATTCATTAAAAGCATGACTATCAAATAGTTGGTCTTTGGTACTTACCTAAGAAGATTCGGTTGAATCTGCCATCATAGCGGAGTTTGACTTTTCTGGTGCTAGTGATTCTGAACATGTTGAACTTTGACCTTACTCATTCAGCTGATTGACTACATTTGCAGTTTCTTCATTATTCGACATCATGAGTTCCACTACTATATCACCTTCGCTTGCAGAGTCGCCCTCCAAACCCTCATCACATGCAATGTTGGATACTCCCGGATATACAAACCGAAAGGTCCAATCTTGCCCTTCGTCATCTTGAGCAGTCAAGGCCTTAGGATCCTTGCTTACCGATGTAGTATTACTTGTGGGTTTATCTTGGCGATCGAAGGATGAGAACGGATTACCATTGCCTGTCTTCTTGGGCTTCACACATGATGGGTTTGATAGAACACAAAATAAACAAGTTTAACCTTTTAAACTTTCTGAAAAATGCAGCGGAAGTATAGCATTATAACATGTTTATAATCTGAAAATTTCATATTCTTAATGATGTTATAAGATGGAAAAACAAACCCAAATCAAAAGGATCTTTAATATGTGAATAAACAAGCAATGAACATAATGAAAGTGAACATAAAATCACAGCTACATAAAGCTCTGATAAACTACCTTTCCCAGCTGAAATGTCGACCAAAGAAGGGTGATTGGATGCTAGAATTTCGGCCAAAACTCCAAGGAAGGAGCCCTCAAGCTTGTATACCCCAAGCCTCCTTGCAAAGCACCTTCTTGTTAGGAAGAATCAACACCAAAACCAACCAAAATAGCTCTCAAAAACCCTTATGCTGCTGCTCCTGGCCGTAGCTATTAGAGAGAGAGAGATCCCCTTTTGGTGTTCTTGCATGTATTGAGATATGAGAGAAAAGGTAAAAACAAGACAAGTATTGATGTGTGTTACTATCAAGGACAAGGATCCAATGAAAATAAAGGGGGCGGCCGAAAATTTTAAAAGGGAGGCTTCCCTCTTATAAAATTTAACACACACATATATTCTTTAGTCTTGTAACTAGTTTATGCAATTAACCATTTAATTGTATAAGTAGTATACTCTCATTATTATTTGGTGTTAGTCAACTAATTTAGATAAGACATCAAATAATATTATTGAACAAAATATTATACTAATAAGGTGTTCATTCTCATATGCAACTTATTTAGAAAAACCCATTTTCTAAATTGGTGTAAATATTTAATTGCATGATCATATCATCAATTAAATATTAATGGGTGTTTGCTAAGCTTGTTATTGGCTATAACCCGACTTGGGTCATTACGTACTAACCGCATCAATATTCTATGTGTCTTGGGCATATAGAACCCTACAATCTCCCACTTGCCCAAGATTCATAGAAGATTGATGCAAACAGTAAATACCACCTAACAACGGTTTACTACCCTTAATACGCATGACTTACAGCCATTCAATAACATCATCCCTTTCAAGTACCCTACTTGAAGTGATTTAGGTGAATCAATCATCTATCCTTTTGTTACACATGTCATGTTAAATCCAAGAACATAGAGTGATCATTCCTTGTTGATTCAACTTATCAGGCCTTAGACATCTAACTCTCAACGAATAGTAGGAACAAATTCCATCTTGACTACATACGTTTCTCACAAACACCTCGTGTCATACATGAACATACCCTTATGTGCTATCCACTATTTCAGGACAGTGAAGAATTAGCTCAAGGTATAATACCTGGTGAATATCAAAACCCAATATGTATCTCAGGTCGGAGGATACCAAATAATATTCGCCTTTACCCAAATTTACTTATGATCAATCAATAAGATTCCATGCAGTAAAGTTTGAGATGCGGGTTAGTCCAATATTGTATCCCACAAATATCTATGAACCTTGGTAACAACCTATTGCTCTGTATTCATCCTTATGAATATCAACCAATCCAAGTTCATAATAATCTTACCCTCACACTTGTTCCCACAAGTATGAACGACTACGGACATTTAGAGTAAACAATTTACTCATGGATTAAACATGCTAAATTGGAACATTAATTGAAACATTATAACCAAATAATTTTATTCAAATAATAAAGAGTTCCATATATCCAAATACAAAATTTACAGATCAAATCCAATCACTAGAATATTGAAGTCCCATGGCACAAGTATGACCTTCATGCTTTGCCTTTTTAAGGAGCTTCGTGAGAGGATCCGCAATGTTTTGATCCGTGTGAACTTTGCGAATTCATATCTTTCCCTTTTCAACTTCATCTCGTATGTAGTTGAATCTCCGCTCAATGTGCTTAGTCTTTTGATGAGCACGAGGTTCCTTGATTTGAGCAATCGCACCCTCGTTATCACAAAAGATCTCTAGGGGGTATGGAAGGGACAACCCCCAGATCAGCAATGAATTTCTTTAACCATGCAGCTTTTTGAGCTGCCAATGAGGCGGCGACATATTCTGATTCTGTAGTTGATAGAGCCACCACATCCTATTTGGAGCACTTCCACGAGACCGCTCCTCCATTCAGAATGAAAATATATCCCGATTGTGACCGAGAATCATCACGATCGGTTTGGAAACTCCCATCCGTGTAACCTTTTACAACGAGTTCCTCATCACCAGATCCATAGATTAGGAACATATCTCTTGTCCTCCTTAGGTACTTAAGTATGTTCTTAACAGCCATCCAATGACTGTTTCTAGGATTTTGCTGGTAACAGCTTGTCATGCTTAAGGCGCATGACACGTCCGATCGAGTGCATATCATTGCATACATGATGGATCCAATAGCAGATGCGTATGGGATTGCCTTCATTTTATCTTGCTCATCCCTTGAGCTAGGACATTGAGTCGTACTCAATCTCATTCCTCTTTGAATAGGTACGGTACCTTTCTTAGAGTTCTCCATCTTAAACCTTTTCAAGATCTTATCAATGTATGCACTTTGATTTAAACCAATCAACCGCCTTGATCTATCCCTATAGATCTTTATTCCCAGAATATAGGCGGCTTCACCAAGATCCTTGATGGAAAAACAACTTCCAAGCTAGGTTTTTACACCTTCCAAGGTTGGAATGTCATTTCCAAATAGTAGTATGTCATCAACATATAATACTTGGAAAGTTATTTTGCTCCCACTAGCCTTCTTATACACACAAGCCTCATCAGCGTTTTTGATGAAGCCAAATTTCTTTACCTCCTCATCAAATTGATGATTCCAGCTTCTCGATGCTTGCTTCAATCCATAGATTGATTTCTTTAACTTGCATACTTTATTAGGTTGTTTTGGATCGACAAAACCTTCAGGCTGAACCATATAGACATATTCCTCAAGATATCCATTTAGGAAAGCGGTTTTGACATCCATTTGCCAAATCTCATAATCATAATGAGCAGCTATGGCAAACAATATCCTTATAGACTTTAGCATCGCAACAGTGAGAGGTTTCATCATAATCAACCCCTTGAGTTTGAGTGAATCCCTTTGCTACAAGTCTAGCTTTATAAGTATCCAAGTTTCCATGCATATCGGTTTTCTTCTTGAAAACCCACTTACTTCCAACTACCTTGGAATTAAGAGGTGGTAAAACAAGTTCCCAAACTTGATTGTCATACATGGATTGCATCTCAATGTTCATGGCCTCAAGCCATTTGTCACAATCCAAATTGGACACTGCATCATGGTACGTGGTTGGTTCATCTAAATCTACCACATAGCATCCATCCATGAAATATCCGTATCTTTCAGGTGGATTACTAGTTCTACCACTTCTACGAACGTTTTGTGTGTATTGATCAACCACTTGATCAACTTCAACATCCTCATGTTGAGTGCTAGTTTCAGCCAAACGTGCATCGGGTTGTGGTTCTTGATCCTCCTCAAGATCCACTGTTCTACTGCTAGTTCTTTCCATAAGGAACTTTGCCTCTAGGAACTCACCCTTTCTGGCAACAAACACCTTTTTTTCCAGTGGATCATAGAAATAATATCCCATAGAATCTCTAGGATATCCAATAAAGATACACTTGGTGGATCGGACTTCCAATTTGTTTGGGGTGGGAGTCTTAACGTAAGCCTCACAACCCCAGACCCTTAAGTATGATAGGGATGGAACTCTTCCATGCCATATCTCAAAAGGTGTCCTTCCCACCTTTTTGGTTGGGGCCATATTTAAAATACGTGCCGCGGAGAGCAAAGCGAAACCCCAAAATGATAGAGGTAATGTGCTTCTAGCCATCATAGATCGAACCATATCCAATAAGGTTTGATTCCTCCTCTCAGACTCACCATTATGTTGTGGTGTTCCAGGTGGAGTGAGTTGTGAGACAATCCCACAACTCCTAAGATGATCTTGAAAAGCATCACTTAGGTATTCACTTCCTCTATCGGTGCGGAGAACTTTAATCGACTTGTTGAGTTGATTTTCTACTTCATTCTTGAAGATTTTGAACATTTCAAAAGCTTCATCTTTGTGCCTTAATAAGTACACATACCTATAGCGACTATAATCGTCGGTAAAGGTAATGAAGTATCTTTCACCATTCCTAGTCATTGGTTTAAAAGGACCACATACATTCGAATGTATGATTCCTAATAAATCTTTTGCCCTTTCATTAGTTCCACTAAAGGGTGCCTTAGTCATTTTACCTTGTAAACAAGATTCACAAAAATCAAATGAATCACATTCATTTGTTTTTAAAAGACCATTCTTTTGATGTGTTTGTATACGTTTCTTGTTTATATGACCAAGATGACAATGCCAAAGATAGGTATCACTCAAATCCAACTTGAGTTTCTTGGTGTTAGTATGGTACAATGAACTATTTAAAGCATTTTCATGAACCAATTCATAAATACCATTAATGGGAATTGCTTTAAAATAGAACATATCATTTAAAGAAACATGAATATCATTTTCAACAAAAGATAATACATAATCATAATGTCTTAATTAGGATACAGAAATAATGTTCCTAGTCAAACTAGGAGCATACAAAACATTCTTCAAAATAACATCCAAGCCACTTGGATGTTTTAGGATGTAGTCCCCACGAGCTTCAACTTGGACTTTGGTTCCATTGCCCATGAAGAGGCTAACATCCCCTTGATTGAAGTTCCTACTTCTTTTGAACCCCTGCAACAAATTGCAAATTTGAGTTCCACATCCGGTATCTAATACCCATGTGTTTGAAGATGTAACATTAAGATCAATATGAATCATGTATATTGTACATGAGGTTTGCCCGGCATCCCTCCTTGCTTTCAACTCTTAGAGATGGACAGGACAATTCCTTGCCCAATGTCCAATCTCCCCACACTTGAAGCATGGGTCATTAGTAGCAACCTTTTGCTTCTTCTCATGTGGTTTGGGTGGCACCCTTGCCACCCCTTTCCCCTTTCCACATACGGGTCCCTTACCCTTGGCAACCTTTGTCTTGGTGCGGGATGAGGCCTTTTCTTGTTCCCACCTTCATTGATGGTGAGAACGGGTAAAACCCTTTTACCCATGGCCGCCTCGGCCGTTTTCAGCATTGAGTGAAGCTCACCAATGCTTTTGTCCCAAGCATTCATGTTGTAGTTCAACACGAATGTCTCGAACTTCTTGGTAAGGCCATTAAGGATCAAATCCATGGCCAATTCCTTCGAGACAGGACAATTAAGCCCCTCGAGGCGGTCAATATCACTTTTCATCTTAAGTACATAAGATGAAACAGATTGGTTGTCATCCATACGACATGCATGGAGTGCTCGAACCGTTTCGAAACGCTCAACCCTTGCTTGTGTTTGGAACGTTTCTTTTAGCTGGGTTATCATGTCGTAAGCTCCGTGATGTTCATACTCCTTTTGGAGATCCGGAGTCATGCTCGCTAGCATGAGACAAGACACTTGGACAGAGTCCTCAGTGTATTTGAGCCAATCGTTGTAGGCCTCCTCATCATCCTCAGTAGGTTGATCGGGGATAGGGTCGTCTAAAACATATGATATTCTCTCTTGCTTGAGAACGATTCTCAAGTTTCGATACAAATCAATAAAGTTGTTATGATTTAGATGTTCCTTTTGGAGGATCGCTCGTAATGATTGGTTGGACGCGGATGAGTTATCGTGATTTTCATTGTTGGTGGCCATCTACAAAATTTAACAAAGATCTATTTTAGTATTTTCGATATTGTTATTTTTAATAATTAATGCCTTTTAAGGTCATTTTTATATTAAAGTCTAGAACCCAACATTACATTTAAATTGTGGTTAGGTGACCTTTATCCCACGATTTAAATTAATAAGGTGGTCAACGATTGACGGTTGCAACCATTTGCAACTTCTAAAAATATGGGATCGACTTGAAACATCATATGTAAAGTCGGCATGTTAATCCCATCAACACCATTTGGAAACCACACCGTAGGTGATCCATTTGACATGGTTTGCAAATCAACGTGTGAGTTTGCCAAAATAAGTGGTTAGGTGACCTTTATCCCACAATTAAGGCATTCTCACCTCAAGTCGCAAGTTCCCACAAAATGGTTAGGTGACCTTTATCCCACTAAGAGTTCCCAAGTGACTCAAGTGGTGTGTAAAAGGACGGTGTTGATCTTGTTTAAAATTTTAGAGATTTCATAATGCAAGTTTTAGAAAACTCTATGTACTTGTATTTGCATGCTTTCAAATACAAGGTACCCTATGGTCCTTTGATTAAAACCTATTTTAATCTTTAAAATCATTAAATCATTTTAGTAACATTTTATTACATTTTAATGATTAAGAACCATCATTTTTATAAATTGTTAAGTTTGTTAATTAGTTTGTAATGCATGTCAAAATTTCAACCATACAATCAAATAACAAACATTCAAACAAGCATAAACATACAAACATGAGTGTATAACCATAGCCACTAAGTTGACAACACTTGTTTTCCATCACAAGTGTCATCATAAGGTCTTTCCTAAGGGTTGAAATGAACACAACATTGAGGTCATCATTAGATCCCCACTTGAACTTGCATCCATATGCTTCAAGTTCCATGTCTTTGATGTCCATCTTTGGGTCTTGATCTTGTGTATCTTCCTTTTACAAAATTGTATCCTAAAACATTTTTCTAATAAAAGAAATGCACCTAATCTATTAATTACATAACCAAATGAACAAATAATTACAACCCAAATAATAAACATAAATATTACAACCAATTGAATGAATAAAACCAACCATTCCAATCATCCAAATCAAAGGCCCAAGGCTAGGTTATGCACACTAACATCCAATGATCATATCATCCAAACATATAATGAAACCCCACTTAAAACCACCAAATTTCAGCCAACATAAACTGAAATTTTGGGTTTTAAACATTGTCCAAACAACCAACATTTCATAATATATATATCTTTCAAGGTCTAATCACTAGCATTTGTGATATGACCTTGAAAGTTTGGGGAATCATTCATACAAAATATAACAGCCCAAAACCAGCCTATAATAAGTGATAATACTTCTTTAAAACCGATTTTAAAGACTAAGAACAAGAAAGTTATCCACATAACCGGCTCTTGATGCCATTGATGGGTTTGATAGAACATAAAATAAACAAGTTTAACCTTTTAAACTTTCTGAAAAACGCAGCGGAAGTATAGCATTATAACATGTTTATAATCTAAAAATTTCATGTTCTTAATGATGTTATAAGATGGAAAAACAAACCCAAATCAAAAGGATCTTTAATATGTGAATAAACAAGCTATGAACATAATGAAAGTGAACATAAAATCACAGCTACATAAAGCTGTGATAAACTACCTTTCCCAGCTGAAATGTCGACCAAGAAGGGTGATTGGATGCTAGAATTTCGGCCAAAACTCCAAGGAAGGAGCCCTCAAGCTTGTATACCCCAAGCCTCCTTGCAAAGCACCTTCTTGTTAGGAAGAATCAACACCAAAACCAACCAAAATAGCTCTCAAAAACCCTTATGCTGCTGCTCCTGGCCGTAGCTATTAGAGAGAGAGAGATCCCCTTTTGGTGTTCTTGCATGTATTGAGATATGAGAGAAAAGGTAAAAAAAAGACAAGTATTGATGTGTGTTACTATCAAGGCCAAGGATCCAATGAAAATAAAGGGGGGGGGGGGCGGCCGAAAATTTTAAAAGGGAGGCTTCCCTCTTATAAAATTTAACACACACATATATTATTTAGTCTTGTAACTAGTTTATGCAATTACCATTTAATTGTATAAGTAGTATACTCTCATTATTATTTGGTGTTATCAAACTAATTTAGATGAGAAAACAATAATATTATTGAACATATATTATACTAATAAGGTGTTCATTCTCATATGCAACTTATTTAGAAAAACCCATTTTCTAAATTGGTGTAAATATTAATTGCATGATCATATCATCAATTAAATAGTAATGGGTGTTTGCTAAGCTTGTTATTGGGTATAACACGACTTGGATCATTACGTACTAACCGCATCAATATTCTATGTGTCTTGGGCATATTGAACCCTATAACACATTCACGTTTGAAGTGCCTTTCTCTCCACAGTTAAAACAGGTAACTTTGGTTTTGTAAAAACCAAAGTTGTATCCTTTGTGGCTATCAAGTTATCTTCTGTCTTCTTAACAAACTTCTTCGCCCTCCGGACAGCACTTGCAAGACCCCACATTATGTCCATCCTTTCTAGCTCATTCTCGTCTACTTGCTTGTAGTCTTCATCTCCCAAATGGAAGTTTCCTATCCTTCCTATAACTAGACCGTTATAGGAGTGAACGACAGCTACTAGGAGGTCCATATGCTCCCTTGCTACCTCTACAGTCACATTACCGAGATTCTCGGTCTTTAATTTCGCAGGGTTGGCTTTAGGTGCTATGTATTGGGTGCAAGATGACCCTGATGTGTCAGATCATGAAGTAGTGACTTGGGATGGAGCAGTTGAACTCGACACGAACGCTGTTTGAAGTGGTGCTCCAGATGTTTTTTTGTTGAGGAGTTGAATTGTACAATGAGGGGTTCTGATCATATGAACTCTTTTGTGACCTGTACTTCATCCTCAACTCTTCCTCTCTCAGCTTCAGAATGAAATCGTTGATATCCAACTTTGCCAGCATGTCGTTCTGTCTGAGGTTTGATACAAATGAAACCCACATTTCTGGTAAGCCATCTAGGAAATTCGATACCTTGTCTTCCATGGACGTAACAACCCCATGAGTGTGCAGCTCACTCATTAAGTGGTAGAAGCGGTCTATAACATCATCCAAACTTTCCTTGCCTATCGATAAGAAGTTATCGAACTCCATCTTCATAGCCTTAGCCTTTAGAGCTTTTAACGATGCATTCCCGTCATACCGTTTTTCCAGAGCATCCCATAGCTTTTTTGCTTGCTTGTTCTTAGAAAAATGATGGAATATATCCTTAGGAATTGACTGAGTCAGCAAAGCATACACCTACTTCTCTGCATTGTACTTTACCTTCTAGCTATCAGTCATGCCACCTAAGGTAAGTTTAACTCCATCGGCACCAACCGGCATACTATACCCTGTCTCGATTGATTCCCATAGATTAGGATCAATTCTATTTATGTATATCTCGAACCTTTGCTTCCATTGTGGGTAATCATCTAACGTTATGAGCTTAGGGGGCTTATTGTGATTCCCAACTTCATTTTCCTGAAGCAATGATTCTGGATCCGTGAATCTCTGCTGCTGTGAATGCTGAGTACTGATCTTCCATTTCTATTAACTTTGACTTTTAGAACAAACTGTTTCACTGGTGCGAATAAAGGGATGTGATTGGGCTAACCGTGCGATTGAACAATGCGGATGGCTTAACCGTGCGATTGAACAATGCGGATGAGTCAATCGTGCGATTGAACAAATACGGATGAGTCAATCGTGCGATTGGACAGATGTGGATGAACAATGCGGATGGGGTGTTTAGTTGTACGAATGGATGAACAACTTAGTTCAATCGTGCGTATAGGAGGTGCAAATGAATTCAGTTGTGCGATTGAGTCAATCGTGCGACTGAAGCTGCTGATTTTTGAAAATTCCAAGATTTTGGAACTTTGACACAAAAAATATGATTTTTCACAAACCCTAATCTGCCGTAAGTCGGAAAACATGAACTTTTAGACCCGGAGACACTAAAAAACACTGTTTTACCAAAAATATAGTGTTTTTGATTGCAAAAACGTGAGATTTACACCGAAAACGATTGAATCACACGCAAACTCACGAGCCAAAGCTCTGCTACCACTTGTTAGGACCATTTAGGTATGGAGTACTAACTGATTCTGCGCGTATACCAACTCAAATAGTGCGGAATCCTATTTCATTGGCGATCCAATCAGGGAGAACACAGGTATGATCACTCTAACGATTAATGAAATGTTATGAATGATTAGAACTCAATCAATTGTGATCTATGAACTTGGAACATGTCTTCTTGAGTCTCTGGACGGCTAGGGTACGATTGTGTGCGTAGGAATTCGAATTGTTATGTTTTTCCACGAATTAGGTGGTATTTATAGGTTAGGGTATTCCATTCGTATGACTGAACCAGTAGCATGGTTCAGTCGTGCGACTGAAGCATGCGATTGAACCATTCGCATGACTAAAGGTCCAGTTGTGCGATTTAGTCAATCTTATGTCTCAATCGTGCGACTAATCTAGTCTCCTGGTTCAGTCGTGAGACTGGCCCATTAGCATGAAGTATTCATGCGTATGGTCCATTAGCATGGTCCATTCGCTTGAGAACTTCACATGATTAAGTTTAAACATCTTTCTCAATCATTATTGACTAAGAATTATGTAAACAACCACAAACCTATATAGTTAGTTCAATATGCATTATCACACAGTAAACAATGAAATATTAAACATTATATGCATCAACGACACATTGTATTTCATTCATACCCATTTAATTACATATATGTATCACATGAAAGACATTTTACATTATGCTCCTAAACTAGGTACACATGTATCTACAACATGACAAGCAGATATCAACGAAATCCAGGTAATAGCCATTGGATGGCTGTTAAAAGTATATTGAAATACCTTAGGAGGACTAAGGATATGTTTCTAATATACGGTTCTGATGAAGAGGAACTCGTCGTAAAGGGTTACATGGATGAGAGTTTCCAAACTGATCGAGATGATTCTCGATCACAATTGGGGTATGTCTTCATTATGAATGGAGGAGCAGTGTCTTGGAAGAGTTCAAAACAATACTTGGTAGCATTGTCCACTATAGAATCCGAATACATAGCTCCCTCATTAGCAGCCCAGGAAGCTGCATGGGTAAATAAATTATTGCCGATCTAGGGGTGTTCTCTACCATTCAAGACCCCTAGAAATCTTTTGTGATAACGAGGGTGCGATTGCTCAAATCAAGGAACCCCGTGCACAACAAAAGACTAGACACATTGAGCGGAGATTCAACTACGTAAGGGATGAAGTTGAAAAAGGAAAGATATGTATCCGTAAAGTTCATACCGATCAAAAAATTGCGGATCCACTCCCAAGCTCCTTGAAAGGGCAAAGCATGAAAGTCATACTTATGCTTTGGGACTTCAATATTCTAGTGACTGGAATTGATCTGTTTAGTATTTAAAAGTTTGGAACAATGTAATATTTAACTCTTTCATATATTTCTGATATTCTGATTTATGTTCCTTTTAGCATGTATACATCCATGAATATGTTATTATTCTAAATGTCCGTAGTTGGTCATGTTTGTGGGAACAAATATGAATGTGAGACTATTATGAACATGGATTGGTGGATATTCATAAGGCATGAATATAGAGCAATTGGTTACTGCCAAGGTTCATATATATTTATGGGATATGAATATTAGATCGACCCGCTTCTCAAATTTTACTACATGGAATCTTCTTGATTGATCATAAGTAAATTTGAGTAAAGATGAATATCATTTGGTATCCTCCGACCTGAGATACATATTGGGTTTTGATATTCACTAAAGTTTTATACCTTGAGCTAGTTCTTTACTGCTCTGAAATAATGGATAGTACATAAGGCTATGTTCAGGTGTGACACGAGGTGATTGTGAGAAATGTATGTAGTCAAGATGGAATTTGTTTCTCTTATTCGTTGAGAGCAAGATGTCTAAGGCCTGATCAAGTTAAATCAACAAGGAATGATCATTATGTGTCCTTGGATTTAACATGATTTCTGTAACAAAAGGAAAATGATTGATTCACCTAAATTATTTCAAGTTGGATACTTGAAGGGTATGATGTTATTGAATGGCTTTTAGTCATGCGTATTAAGGGTAGTAAACCGTTGTTAGACGGTATTTACTGCTAGCATCAATCTTCTGTGGATATTGTGCAAGTGGGAGAATGTTGGATTCTTTATGCCCAAGACACATAGACATTGATGTGGTTAGTACGTTATGATCCAAGTCGGATCATACCCAATAACAAGCTTAGCAAACACCAATTAATATTTAATTGATGATATGATAAAGCAATTAAATAATTACGCCAATTTAGAAAATGGGTTTTCTAAATAAATTGTATATGAGATGGAACAACTTATAAGGATATTTTGTTCGTAAGTATTATATGTAATGTTATTTAAGTTGGTTAAATAACATCAAAAAATTATAATAGAGTGTATGAGTTATATAATTAAAAGGTTAATTACATAACTTATAAAATATCTAGTTAACAATAAATGAAAAAAAATTAGGGGGAAACCCTATTTTTGAACCCATTCGGGCGCCCTCCTAAGTGTGGTTGGTTCATTTATTTTCTTGGAATAAGACTCCATTAACTATTCATACACTCTATCCCCTCTCTCTCTTACATGCAAAAGACCAAAAAGAACAAAACTCTCTCATTTTTCTTGAAGAATTTCATGGCGGGAAAGTGGTTTCAGCAGCCTTCTTTGGTTGTTTTGGTGTTCAAATCCTAGCAACTAAGGTGCTTGGTTAATACTTGTGGGTATGAAAGCTTACGACACCTTTCCTTGGTGTTTTGTTCATTCAAGAACTTCATCCCCTTCTTCATTCTCACGTTTTTGGCAGCTCTTAAAAGGTAGTTTCATGGGTTTGTATTTGGTTGTTATTTTTTGCTTGATAGCTAGTTCTTTCACATATATTTGATCCTTTGTTCTTGGTTTGTTGATGCTAAATAATATGCCTTAAATTTCAGTTTACAAAACATATTATTAAGCTTTGATTCCGTTGCGTTTTCATGTTTAAGAGGTTAAACAAATTGATTATGTGTCCAACAAACCCAATAGTTCTATGACTGTAATGACTTTCTCCTCCTTTTTGGTAGCATCACCCTCTTGCATAGGTGAGCTAGGAGTTAGGTCAATCACACTCACAGGTTCTTGTGTTCCTGGTTGAGCTAAGGTCTCCCAGCTAGTTTTTCCCTGAGATAAGAAATCTCAAGTTGCTGATCATTGACCCTATTTTGCAAGGTATTCACTTGAGAATCAAGATGACTGGCCTTGGAGACTAAATAGGTGCATGTTTTAGACAGTTTTTGCACCTTTAGTCTCAAATTCCCTTCATCTTCATCAGAAGAATCATTGGGGGATAAGATGAATGGACCAGAGTCCTCTCTCTCATCACCAGCCTCAAGTTCTTGGCTGTTGGATTTCCTCTGCTAAGTGGTAGCCTCAGTTGAGGTATCAATAGGATGAGTTGCCATGGTTGAGGTCTTAATGATGGAATCACTTGCAAAAGTGAGAGCCTCTACCATATGGACATCCTGAACAGGTTCAGATGTGTCCACCTTAGTAGTGGCTGACTGATATAGGCTAGATGTAGCAGACTCAGGAGCACTCATCTCTCTTTGAGTAGGGGAAAAGAAGAGAGACTCATGGTACTCACTGAAACCTAAATCTTCATCAGTATAAAAGTCAAGGTTGGGAATTGTTTGGTTTAAGTCCAAAGGCTGGGGATGGTAAGTGTCCCCTGAAGGTTGTTCACTTGAGTGTTGAGACTCAGGGTGAAGGCTTTAGGCATTCGGGCTTGTGAGCTCATCAGGCTCAGCATGAGGAACCTCAGCACTGATCATTGACATAATGGGAGTGGTCTGCTCCTCAGGAGAAGTGGGAACTCTAGTGTCCACATCTTCCTATGGGGGTGAGTATATGGAGGCCTGGCATAGACTGAATAGTTTGAGTAGGGGTTCATTTATGTTTTATCTGGTAGGTGAGGGTGATTTGTGGCTGTTGAGGTGGTAGGGATGTAGAAGGTGTGGGTTCAACACTAGCTAGTGCTGCTAGGTTGTCACCATGAGCAATGAGCTCTAACATTTTTGGGACAAGGGTTGTTTCTACCCTAGAGAATCCAATAGTAGGCTTTCTCAAGATTTTAAAGATGTCGGGCTTCATCTGTCTCAGTTTAAGAATATTACCTATTCCCCTTAACTGTGAGCCTAGTTAGCATTAAGAATGTGTTAAACATATTTATGGAACATGTAGTATTCTAAGGAGTCCAAGTTTGTAAGTAAATTTGTATAAACAAATAAGAGTACCTCAACTTGACCCCCTGAACCATCCCATGAACAATGAAGGAGAGATCTTAAGGAATCTGGTCCCATCCACCATGCTTGTTTGACAAGTTATGGATAACCACATGGAGCAGGAATTTCCATTGGGATGAGACCTTCCCTTTCCTGAAGGTCTTTACAGAGAAATCTCCTTCATAGCCCATCTGCTCAAAGGAGTGGTTAACAGAAACTTTGGGGAAAAACACCTCACCTTCTTCATCATCCAGCTAAAGATGAGTGTTGATGATGGCCGAAGTGATGAAGACTATTCTCCCCTGCACTGTGGCAGACAGTGCCTTCTCCCCATCCATAACGACCTCTTGGCAGGTCTTCCAAAATTCAAGTAGATGATCCTCATACCGTGTAGGATCAATGGTAAGGGATGTGAAGTAGTCGGATAGAGTTAAGAAATGGCAAACCTCTGAGAAATGTGGATCTTTCTCCATGTGTAACAGAGCAACTTGGTTATGTTGCATATGTAACGGCATGGAGAAGTTTGGTTCATTTCTATGGTTAAGGTTGGACATTTTTTAGAAAGCTTAAGGATGAATAAAGATGAACAAAAGTAAGTTTAGAGAGAAATTTGGGGTTTAGGTTTGGAGGAAAAAAGAAGATAGAAAGAGGGGGAACCGTTGGGTTTATATGTGAAAAGGATTTAAGACAAAGTTAATGAAAGAGAATAAACTTTGAAATCCAAATGTCGGTCCCATCTCTGAAAAAGTAGTTTGCCTTTGCTCAAAAAGTAGTTTTCTTGGAAGTTAAAAAGCTTCTGAAGGTAAATTATCTTCAGATTTTTTAATAAAAAAGCTTCTGAAGCTAAAATGACTTCGGAAGATTTTCCTAAGAGTTATGAAAAATTTGCTTCGGAAGAAAATTAAAACTTGAATGCTTTGTTCAGAGGAGCAAAGCTTCCGAGAGTTAATTTTCTTCGGAAGAAAATGGTCCTTGAAAACATATAAGTGTCTGAGACAAGTGTTAAGCTTTGGAAGATATTTCAGAAATTCCTTCCAAAGGTGAATTACTTAGACAGTTATTTGTTTTGAAGGCATGATTTTCTTCCGAAGATAAAATCATATCTTCCGAAGGATCAAAATATTATTCAGAAATCTAAGGAAGTCTTCAAAATATTTTCATCCAAAGAAAACAAGAGCTTATGAAAGTGATGAGCTAGACAACTTAGGACACACAGACATTAAGAAATAATAAGAAATAGTTTTAAGAAAAACCTACTCAAAGTTTATCATCCAATAGCTGATATAAGATAATTAAATCTTTTTTTATCAAAGCCTTTGTGAACAGATCAGCATATTGTTCATTTGTGTGGACTTTGACTAGTTTAATTAATCCTTTTTAAAATTATCTCTAATTAAATGATACCTGATATTGATGTGTTTGGTCCTTGAGTGTTGCATAGGATTCTTTCTGATAGAGATAGCACTGTTTTTGTCTATATGAATAGGAGTCTCCTTAAAGTTTAATCCATAGTCAAGCATCTGATTCTAAATCCATAGCACTTGAGCACAGTAGCTTGCAGCAGCAATGTATTCAGCATCAGCAGTTGATGCAGAGACACAAGATTGCTTCTTCCATTGCCATGAGACAACCCTTCCACCCAGAAACTGACATCCCCCAGATGTGGAGTTTGTAGTCATGTTGCAACCACCATAATCACTATCAGTATAAGCATACAGTTTGAAGTCAGAATTATTAGGATATCACATACCAAGTGTTTGAAGCACCTTTGAGGTATCTTAGAATCCTTTTGACAGCGATAAGGTGAGACATCTTAGGGTTGGATTGATATCTTGCATAAATACATGTAGCAAACATGATATCAGGCCTACTAGCTGTAAGATACATAAGAGACCCAATCATAGCCATGTAAAGGTGTTCATCCACACCCCCCCCCCTCAAGATCAGGTCCAAGGGAGTGGTTTCTTGCTATGGGTGTCTTAGAAATCTTACAATCAGTCATGTTGAATCTCTTAAGTATGTCTTGAACACACTTTGACTGACTAATGAAGATGCCATATTCAACTTGCTTCACTTGAATTCCCAGAAAAAAATTAAGTTCCTCCATGGCACTCATTTTAATCTGTCCTTCATCAACTTCTTAAAGTCCTTGCAGAGCTTTGGATTAGTTGAGCCAAAGATGATGTCATCTACATATATTTCAACTAGCATTAGGTCCTTTCCCTGTCCTTTGATAAAGAGAGTTCCATCTGTAGCACCCCCTTTGTATCCATGTTTGCAGAGATACTGAGATAGAGTCTCATTCCATTTCCTAGGAGCCTAATGCATCCCATAAAGAGCTTTATCAAGCTTGCAGACATAATCAGGATGATCAGGATCTGCAAAACCAGGTGATTGTTTGACATACACCTCTTCATCAATCACTCCATAAAGAAAAGCACACTTGACATCAAGTTGATAGACCTTGAAGTTATTGGATGCAGCAAATTCCAGGAATATCCTAACAACTTTCCGTCTTGCTATAGGAGCAAAGACATCAGTGTAATCAATCCCTTCTTCTTGTGTGTATCCTTGAAGAACTAGTCTAGCTTTATTTTTTATGACAATACCTCTATCATCCTTCTTGTTCCTAAACACCCATTTGGTTCCAATAGTAGTCTTCCCATGTGGAAGAGGACAAAGGTTCCAAACTTTTTGTTTTTTGAATTGAAGCAACTCCTGTTGCATAGCTTCAACCCAACTTCCATCCTTTAGAGCTTTATCAATTTTCTTTGGCTCTATCTGGGATAAGAAACAAGAATGAAGACCAACATTTGCTTCATGGGTTTGTCCTCTTGTTCTTACCCTTATGTCATCATCTCTAATGATGTTTGTAGTGGTGTGAGACTTATGGATCCATAGCTGAGGGATCACAGCAAGTTGCTAAGTGAGATCTAAATTAGAGAAATTTAGATCTGGCATTGATGTTTCTCCCACCACATTAGCACACTTATCAAGAGGGACTTGATCTAACAAGTGTGTGACATCATTGATGCTGTCATCTATGGTGTGGTTATCAGCATCAAGAAATTCTTGATCACTATCACCACCTCCATCATTTTCTTTTACATTTGAAGTGTCTTTATCTAGTTGTAAGCCTCTGAGCTGGAATTTGAAGGCATCCCAGATGTATTAGCTGAATTTGTCATTGTGGTGCTGATAGAAACTTCATTTGTAGAAGTAACTACAATTGGAGCTGAAGATGTGTTACTTGAAAGTCTTCTTAGTTCAAATCTTGGGTCAGGATCACCTGTAGGTAAGATTTATGCAGACCTTGAAATAGTCTCACAAGATTTGTTAAAATAGTTGGTAACTAAATCAAGATCAAACAGCCAATCTGGACCAGAACCAGCCACACAGGGTGTGTGCCCATTGAAAGTCACATTGGCTGACTCAACAATTCTAGTTTTGAGATTGTTTACTCTACAAGCCTTAGCTTGGGATGAGTATCCAATAAAGTGTCCATCATCTGGTTTCTTAGCAAATTTGGCTATTTGATCTTTGGTATTCAAGATGGTGCAGGGACATCCAAATGACCTAAGAAAACCAATAAAAGGCTTCCTCTTGTGCCAAAGTTCATAAGGAGTCTTGCCATGAGTCTTAACCAGTATAACTTTGTTCTACACATAGCATGCAGTGTTGACTGCCTCTGCTTGGAAGGTGAGGGGCAGCTTAGAGTCAGACAACATGGTTCTTGTAGCTTCATTAAGTGTCCTGTTTCTCCTTTCAGCAACACCATTTTGATAAGAGTCCTGGGACTACTGTATTGTCTTATAATACCCTTTTCATCACAAAATGTATCAAGGATTTGATTCTTGAATTCAGTTCCCTGATCACATCTTATGGTTTTAGCCTTGTGATCAGATTGATTCTCACTTTTTAGGATGAAATTCTTTAGAATCTCATGAGTCTCATCCTTAGTTCTAAGGAAGAAGACCCAAGTGAATCTTGTAAAGTCATCTGTGATCACCAAACAATAAGAGGTCCTTCCTAAAATCATTACACTGGTGGGGCCAAAGAGATCCATATGTAACAAGTGTAGGGGTGTAGTGATGGAGTTTTTTCCTTAGGCTTATGAGATACCTTATGTTGCTTCCCTTTCAGGCATGCAACACGATGATCATCACTTGAAAACTCTTTCTTTGGCATTCTAGTTACCAAATCATTCTTAATCAGTCTATTCATGTTCTTAAAGTTTACATGGCACATTTTCTTATGCCATAGGAAAGAATGATCGCTATTAGATTTAGATAGAAAGCATGAAACTTCTCTAGAGGGAGATGTTTCTTACAAGTCCATCTTGTACATGTTCCCTTCCTGGGGCTCTAAGCAGAATATGCTCATGAGGAATGACCACCCCGAGTTTGAGAACAATGCACTCATGCTTAGTAAAGAGCATGTTATGACTCTGTTCACAAAATTGGGATACACTCAGAAGATTGTACCTAAACTCCTTGACAAAGTTTACCTTTTCAATGTTGAGCTTACCATTTGTGACCTTGCCCCTTCCAGAAATGTAACCACCTTCATATCCTGCAGAAGCAACTGGCCCTCCATCAATCCTTTCAAAGTTCTGGAGTAATGACCTATAGCTTGTCATGTGCCTAGAACAGCCACTATTAGTGATCCAGACATTCTTGTTTGTCTTGAGTTGTTCCTGCATAAAGAAAATGATTAGTTACATTTGGAAACCCAAGCCTTACTTGTCTTGGGCTCATAAGAAGAAGTAGAAGGTAATGCAACAGTAATAGATCCTATAGTTGTGCTATGAGAATCTTGAGTTGTTGTTGATGTAGAACATCCAGTCACTTGGTCTTTCTTTGACTTCCACACCACCTTTGGAATTTTGGACTTGACCTTCAACACTTTAGAAGCTTTTGAGACTTCGGAAGTTTTGATTACTGGACCTTGAGAAGATTCTGCAAACACTACAACAGACTTCAATACTTCGGAAGCATTCCTTTCTTCTGAGACCAATTTTTCTTCCGAAGGAAATTTTCCACGTGCCTTCTTCTTAGTTTTGGAGCTTCCGAAGGAAACAGATTTTACTTTTGAAGCTTAAATCTTCTTGGAACTCTTGGAAGTCTTTTTCTTGGTCATGTCAAGAGTACCTTTAGGATTGTATGGACAATCCTTAGCAAGATGAGAAGTACTTTCACACATAACACACTCCATTTTCTTCTTCCCAAGAGCCTTCTGCTGAAAACAAGACTGATTTTGGTCACATCCCTTCTTCATCTTCATCTTTGCAGATGCTAAGACAGTACTTTTGGGCTGAAAACTGTTTTTGGAGTTGGATGGTCTAGGCTGTGTAGCAATGGTACACAACAGATCAGCCTTCTTCTTGGTGCTAAGCTGATTTGAACATGAACTAGAAGTCTTAGCAAAAGAGTTTAGATTGATGTCTTCAGTCTTCACCACTTGAAATCCTGCAGAGATAAAAACTTATTTCTGCCTAGAATCAAAAGTAGCCTTGATCTCTTGAGCCTTCCTAGCTTTTCTCTTGCTCTTTTTGATCAAGTTCTTTCTTATAGACTTGGTTATCATAGTCTTTGTCTTCTCCTCAAAAGGATAGTGACCCTTCTTAGAATCCTCCTCTTCACTCTTCTCAAAAGGCCCCGTTCCCGGGATGCTCACAGCTGGTCAATCATTGCACATGAAACATATAATTACATTTAACTTTCATAAAACATTGCAGCGAAACATCAAAATAACTTTTCATTTTATTATAAATGCTTTTGCAAGTTAATACAATCATTCATTTCAAAACGTCGTTCGTTCGCATTACAATGCAAAAACATTAAACAAAAGAATGCCAATCAAAATGCCAAGTAGCTGCCCCGTGCCATCCTTAGCAATGCTCACCTGCCAACTGGAAAATGCGTAAAAAGTCAGCGTTCCTGAGTGAGTTCTAGCTTTAAAATAAAACATACTTTACTTTCATTACAAACCGTTCTTTTATATTGTATGTGGTCACACATCATACGTACACGTAGATAATATTGTTATTATCTTCATCATTCGTTCGTTCATTCCGTACATTCGTCATTACATCTTTACTTTCATTTGGACCAATGCCATGTGCTTCACCCCAACGTCATGTATAAAGTTGGTATAGGGCCTGAGCTCTTTCAAAGACCTCGAACATTGTGCATGAAGTTGACTCCAGTACCTAGGGTAAGCGGCAAGGGTCCCATACATATGGTCAAACACAAGGATTAGACCCATTTGTGCATCCTCATGGGGCATTTAACCCGCACACAGTTGAGCTGACACCCCTCATTGGGTGTGAACCTCCATACATATGCTTAATCACACTGATTAAGCCCCAATGTGCATCCTTCTGGGGTAGGTAACCCGCACACGGTTGAGCTAACACCCTTCATTGGGTGTGAACCTCCATTCATATGCTTGCAAGCCTTTCTTACATTCATTCGTTCATTAATGCATGCATTCTTTCATTACATTCATCTTTTCATTATCTTCCACTTTACGTTACATAATACTTTCATTTCATTCATTAACATTCAACGTAAAGCCACGGGAAAATAATCATGCATAACAAGGAACACAAACATACACATACAACATCACCATACAGGGCACATCATACATGCATAAAATACATCATACATATCATCATGCATAAGCATCAATCATACATCATAACATCATCATATAATGCCCAATACAACATCTATGACCTCAAAAGTCAGCTTACATGAACCCCCGGGAACCTCCCAAGTCAAATCCTACATTCCACTTTTTCCCCAAAAAGTCAGAAAATATTCTAAGTGTTCATCCGCATTTCCCTTTTTGTTCATCCGCATTTCTTTTTGTTCATCCGCATTTCTTTTACTCATCCGCATTTGTTCATCCGCATTTCTTTTACTCATCCGCATTTGTTCATCCGCATTGACTTTACTCATCCGCATTTGTCAATGCTCATCCGCATTTGTTTATCTGCATTGACTTTACTCATCCACATTTGTCAATGCTCATCCGCAGTTTTTAATCTACATTGACTTTACTCATCCACATTTGTCAATGATCATCCGCATTTGTTCATCCGCATTGACTTTACTCATCCGCATTTGTTACTCATCCGCATTTCTTACTCATCCCCATTTGTTACTCATCCGCATTTGTTACTCATCCATATTGACTTTCTCATCCGCATTCACTTTCTCATCCGCATTGACTTTCTCATCTGTATTGACTTTCTCATCCACATGACTTACTAGTCCGCATTGACTTTCTCATCCGCATTTGTCAATGCTCATCCGCATTTGTCAATGCTCATCCGCATTTGTCAATGCTCATCCGCATTTGTCAACACTTAAGCAGTTTTTCTAAACCTAGGCGTATGAGCTACTGTTTGGGCGCATGAGCAGCCCAGGTCACACTTAACATCAGATTCAGTCCCCAAATCTCATCTACATGTTCTAAGCTTAAATCATGAATTCTAAGCCTTAGAAACGCAACCATAACATTATCAAGCATGAACATAGTCTAAAATCACACCATACCCACAACATACATACATTCATACATACGGGTATACATACGGGTATGAAACCCAGATTTATAAAAACATACACTCATGCATTTCCAGCCCCAAAGTCAGTTAAAACATGTAAAAAGAGGGGTTCTAGAACTCACCTTTGTAGCTCTTGAGTATGGCTTCTTCCAAACTCATTTGCAATTGAGTTCAACCACCTAGAAACCTACAAAAAACACACACCACACACATAAGCATACAACCAAGGATGTAACTAGTTAAGAACACCATAAAACCATGAATTCTTACCTTGAATTCGAATTCTTTCCTTGAATTCGAATTCTTTCTTGTTCTTCTTTCTAAAACCGAGAGTTATGCTGCTCCTTGCTACTTTTGCTCTCTAAATTCCAATGATTTGGGTGTGTAAGAAGAGAGTGGGCGGTCGTGCCCACTTTACACCCACTTTCAAACATTTTTGTCCTTTTGGCACTTTTTACCCCTCAACTTGGGTAAAATATATCTTCTTTCTTTTCTTCACTTTGTTCTTTCTTTCTTTGACATTTTCAAAAAAAATAACCAGGTGTTCCAAGTCCACCCCTTATATAGGTTTCGTCCCCGAAACCTGTTATTCCTCAAACAATCGTGGGTAATGTTGTCTTATCTCTTCTTTAGTCTCCCACATAGACTCAGATCCCTTCCTGTGCTTCCATTGTACACGCACAAGAGGAACCACTTTATTCCTCAAACTCTTCTCTTTACGATCAATGATCGCCACTGGTTGCTCCATATAATTGAGCCGTTCATCTACCTTAATATCCTCCAGTGGTACAACCATATCCTCGTCTGCTAAACATTTCCTCAGATGAGATACATGGAATGTCGCATGAATTCCACTTAACTCATTTGGTAAATCCAATCTATAGGCCACCTCTCCTACTCTAGTAATGATTCAGAAAGGCCCTATGTATCTCGGGCTCAACTTGCCCCGCTTTCTAAACCAAATGATACCCTTCTAAGGTGAGACTTTCAACATAACCCTATCACCCACTTGGAACTCAATCGGCCTACGTCGTTTATCAGCATACGATTTCTATCTATCTTTGGCTGCCTTCATGAAGGCCTTGATCTTTTCAAGCTTCTTAGTTGTAGCCTCGATCACCTTGACGCTCCCTAACTCCTTCAGACCAATATCACCCCAACACACAGGTGTCCTACATCTCCTACCATATAGCATCTCATAAGGGGGCATACCAATGCTGGCTTGATAGCTATTGTTATATGAGAACTCAACTAAAGGTAAGTAGTCATCCTAACTTCCTCCCAAATCAATGACAGATGCATGAAGCATATCCTCCAGCATCTGAATGGACCTTTTTGACTAACCATCCATCTAAGGATGATAAGTCGTGCTGATATGTAACCTCGTCCCCATCGCATCATGAAATTTCTTCCAAAACTTTGATGTAAACTGGGTGTCATGATAAGGCAAAATAGACACCGGTACACCATGACAAGTTAGAATCTCTTTAATGAACAGATCCGACAACCTCTCGGATGAATGTCTCGAGAATCGGTAGGAAGTGGGCACTCTTCGTCAAACGATCAACTATCACCCATATAGCGTCATACCCTCGCGCGGTACGTGGTAGCTTCATAATGAAATCCATGGTGATATGTTCCCACTTCCACTCCGGTATATCCAAAGGTGGATCTTCCCATACGGCTTTTGGTGTTCGTCCTTCACTTGTAAACAAGTAAGGCATTTACTCGCATACTCCACCACATCACGCTTCATACCCGGCCACCAATAGTCTTTCTTCATGTCTTGGTGCATCTTCATAGCACCGGGATGAATAGAGTATCGAGTCTTATGAGCTTCATCCATAAACTTCATACGTAGATCCTGTTGGTCCATGTGATCGTATTACAATGCAAATGATATTAAGAATCGTTCGATATCCAACAAATATACTAAACAACAATAAATAAAGAGAATTTAACACAATAAAAACTCACTCATAATAAGACATTGATCAATGATAATCAATAACATACAGCACAAGGATAAATCTATGTATTAACTTCTTTGTAATGGTAACTTGCAACAGTGATAATCGATTAGGGTTTTGCAATCCTGCTTACAATGAGAAGAAGCAAAACAATATATAACATTCTATAGTTTCGCAGACAGTTTCACTGGGAGCAAAACTGTGTTGTCGAAACTATAGTTTCGACAGACGAAACAGAAGTTTCGCCAGGCAAACAAAACAGCTGACTATGAGCGAAACTATAGTTTCGCTCACAGTTTCATTGTACCATAAAAATACATAAACAAAATACAATTAAAGGAAACTAACAAAAGACCTATTACAATCAAAAGTAAATAATCTAAACTAAGGTGAGTCAACCTATACATGATCTTCAATACTCCCCTTATGTTGGAACTCACCAACTTCACTTGGCTTGATTAGTCTCTTCAGCTCTAGTGGCCTTTGTTGCTTTACATTAATCTTCAACATCTCCGGCAGCTCCCTCGGAAGCTTCAACACATGATTCTTTACGGTTTCCTCCTGCATCACTAGCTCCGTCGGGATGAGCACTAGCGCTCTTAAACTGTTGGGCCAAATCTTGAATATCCATGTTAAGGTCATCTTGAGCCCTTACCCTCTCGGCTAATTTCTTCACCTCTGACCTCACCCCTCTGATCTTGTTGGCTACATTCATAAAGAGATTGTCTTCTTTCCAAGTCTCTTCCCCAGCCCCAGCCTTTATATGATTCTCACATAACACTAATAAATCTTCGTCATAGAAATTGAACAACTCCATAGGATCAAAAACTTTAAATTATTTGCCATTCTTCACCCTAATCATAGCTTTCCCAGTGTTATTATCATAAAACCATCTCTTAAAATCCTGTAGCTGTTGGGGAAGGGGATCAGACAATCTCACCCTGTTCACAGTCTTTGGCGGTTTAACTCTCAGAACAATTCTTCCCTTCCCCATCTCCCAGTCTTTGTCTTTCTTGGACCTTCTCCTTTTTGCCTTCATGAAACCAAAAGACTCAAAGTTGTCATTAAGCTTGTTATGTATCTCTTTCTCCAGAAGCGTGGCTCTTTCGCTCAGATGTGCATGCAGAAGTGGTAGAGCTGCCAAACGCCTAAGATCCCATTTAGGCAAGGACTTAAAAGTCTTCCTCTTATGCAAGTAACTGATACTACATCCCCTCCTCTTTATCATCAACATTTTCAGACCGGGATTATAGGACCAGCTTATAATCTTCTTATCAGACTCCTGTTTACTCAAACCTCTCATATGTTGGAATAGGAGAGTGGTTTCTTCTGGCTCATTCTCTTTTACAAACCATTCAACTCTATCCATCTCAAACACATCTTCAGCATCCTCCCCTTTCTTTGCCACATAGATCAACGGTCTCTCATCAACTTCATAGAACTCCAGTTCAAAATCATAATCTATGAGATGTTCATCATCCTCTTCTTCATCAATCAACCCCTTTCCTTTTTCACTATCTCTTTCTATTTACTTCTCTCTAAAAACTTCGTATCCAACTAAATCCTTCTCTACATCAAGACCCATGTCAACAAATCCAGCCTCAAAAATTTCTTCTTCATTCTCTCTTCTAACATCCTCAGTTCTAGCTTCACAATCTCCAGCATCAGTGGTTGCTGCACCAGATGTGCCCTCTCCTGCCTTGGATTAAGTACCCATATTCAGAAATGGATACTTTGAAGTGTCAGTCAGATCATCTAACTCAGATTGAGTTAGTTGATTGGGCAGGCTAGCTGCAGCTTTCAGATGTGCAATCTCCTCAAATGACTTCTTTAGTAGGCAGTTTTGATCAACAAGCATCTTCTTCATGCCCTCTATCACCTCATCTTTTTGCATTTCTCGAATCTCTTGGTTGGTAATTTTAGTATTGATCATGCTCAGTTCGTTTGCCAAAGAAGTATTAAGATTGTGAATCATTTCTTCATCAAGGTTTCCTCTTTCCTCCCTTCTTTCAGTGAATCCTTTATGTCTCTGTTTAGTACGCCTCTCAGTTTCTGCAGTATCGACTTTCTTCTTCGATCGTCTTTCCTTCTCTAATGTTATCTCTTCAGCCTTTTCCTTTATATCTTCCTCAAAATCATAATCTTTCTCTTTAGCATATCTCTTTCTTTTCTTGGTTGCTTCATATCGCTGTCTCTAGTTTCTTCAACTCTTTTGTTCTCAGATTCATCCACCCGTCTAATATAACTCATCTCTCTGGAGAGTACATATTTTCCCAAAGATGGGTGATCTTTCCACTAAAATCATGGCGAATTGCACAGCAGTCAGCAAAAATGTGGGGGTTCATTTGTACCAGCCTCTTTACCTCTCCATGTTTTGGTACATTTGGTATAAGATCATCAAAAATTATTTGAAGAAACAAGGATATAACATCCATTTATCCTTCTTCAAGGCCATCATGTTCTCGGCCATGAATGCAAATATTAGTTTGGCAATGTTGGCCTTCTCTCCTCTACAACACAACACCATCGCTTTTGCCCAATCAATGTTTAGTCCGTCCGATCCACCTTTATGGTGATCAAGGCCCATGATGAATACATGAACAATAAATCTCCATTCCTGGATAGAAAAGACTTCTTGATCTCCTTGCGGGAACCAAAAGTTGGCCCCTCATATCCCATGCTTCTAAATGCCTCAAACACCTCTGAATCTGACATAGTAACTTCGTCTCTAGAGTCCTTTTCAAGTCTCAAAATCCTCGAAACAATCTTAGTAGTAATGATCACTTTGTGGTCTAAGACTTTAGCAGTAATTTTTTGTGTATTTCCTCGTGTATCATACTCAGCAGATCTTCAGATATCTCTGATATGAAGATCATAAATGGTGTTTGAATGAGATACGGCATAAGCTATGGGTGATCTTCGCAGCCATCTAATACAGTCTCTGAACCCAGCAGCTTTAGAATGTGTATCATCCAGGATAGCAGTGATATTATCCTCTCATCGAACTTTAAGTTAGACATTTGATCCTGAGAAAGAGACCAAATAAGTTAAATAAGAATTCAAGAAATTAAGAAAATAATAAAGAAAAGTAAAGTAAAAAAAATAAATTCGCTAGCCGAAGGAATAGTTTCGCAGACAGATTCGGTGGGCGAAAGTGTAGTTTCCAAGCTAACATGTCAATTTCGCTAAACAGGAAAGGTAGTTTCGACTGGGTGAAACTGTACGAGCTTATGTTCATATCCGGCAAAACTGAAGCTAGGTCAGTGAAACTGTTAGGTTCGCTTGGACAGAACAACCTCACAGTTTCTCTGAAATATAAAGAACTTTGTTAAGTTTCGCTGGATAAACGGTAGTTTCGCTGGATGAACAGCGAAAACACCGAAGAGACACAACCAAATAACTTAGAATGTGTTATTATTAACAGGATTAAAAGATTGTTTTAAGTTCGAAACACACATGCGAACCAAATACAACCAACACACATAAACAATGCCTAAAATCACGAAAGCAAACAAACCAATCATGGTAAAGCCCTAAGAAAAGGAAAATACGAAAGTGCGAAAGTGTAAGGATATAATTTCGCAGAAGGACTTATAGCAATAGTTTCGCATGCTGCGAAACTATAGTTTCACCAGACAAAACAGCAGTTTCGCCAAGCGAAGTTGCAATTTCGTCAGACGAAACTCAGATCAGAATGACTTCGCTTATAATGAGAATGTTAAGAGAAATTGCAATTTCGTCTAGCAAAACAAATAGCGAAAGTGTAGTTTCACTATAAATTTTTTTATATAAAGATATGCAAACATAACAGAGCTCCAAATTGATTGGAGATCACATCCTCAAGATAAATATAGCACAGAGATGAATTAGATCATCGATCGACAATGAGCTCACACTGATAACTAAATCTAATCACAGTCTATGAATGAATTTTGAAATTCTAAACAAATCAATAACGATTGCTGATATGTTGTCCACTTAAACTAAGCCTTATCTTTTTCAATAGATAGCATATGATTTGTTAAGGTTCGATTAGTTGCTTTAGAATGTTAGGACCCACAATCATTTGGCAAAAACCCTCACCCAACGTCAGTATTTCTTGAATTTTGGTACAATCTTTATAGAGTAAGGTTTATGCATTAGGGTGCAAGTGAGTATTATTAGAATATTGCATACAAATATGAAATCATCATTTAGATGATGTGATACAAATTAGATCAAATAGGTGAGAGCTCCAGGTCTATACTCACGTATAACAAAGGAGATGATCATTTAATCATGTACCGATGAGAGCTCCAAGTCAGTACCACCATACAGTAGAGGGGATCATCACTCCAGGTCAGTACCACCGTACAGCAGAGGAGATTAGCATAAACACAAGACATATAAATACACCAAACATCACTCACGGATAGGGCTTATATGATTTGTATCAAGGTGTAAGGAAGATCAATTCTCAATCCGATTTTTGTCGGACATAATTTTCGTGCAGGCCAAAATGATCGGGTAAATCCATAAATCCTTAAGCATATATTTTAATTTAAATAAAAATGCTCCTGCTTACTTTATTTGTTAGGCTGAGTCTATCAAGCATATCATCACAGAATCTGATTGTTTGAGCATTATATGTGCTCCCTCTTTTAAAAAAAATAAGATGTGAAACAGATAATAGCATCAATTACTATCATTTCTCATTTTAAGTACCAATCATGCAAAAATTAACATATCCAGAGGATATAAAATCATTTCTCGTCATTTCAATATTAACACCCAAATTATTGTAAGGCTCCCCCAAAATTTTATTTTAGAAGATAAAAATTAATAAGGTGATAATGATAATTATTATTATTATCATAGTTATTATTTTTATTTTTATTTTTATTTTTATTTTTATTTTTATTTTTATTTTTATTTTTATTTTTATTTTTATTTTTATTTTTATTTTTTTTTTATTTTTATTTTTATTTTTTTAAATGGAGGATTAAAAGGATATTAATTCGAGCATAGAGATCAATTCATAAAAACGGGGTTTATCAAAAGTTTTTGTGAAAAGATCTACCTTCTGATTTTTTGTGTCAATGGGTATAATATCGATAAACCCTTTTCTTGAGCATCACGAATGGCATGAATCCGTGTTTCGATGTGCTTGGTTCGGGAATGATGAACCGGATTTTTTGCAATCCCAATGGTTGCTTCGTTGTCGCAAAACAATGGCGTGTGGAGGAAGTTAATTTTGAAGTCAATCATTTGGTGTTGTATCCAAAGAACTTGGGAACAATAGCTAGAGGCAGCAATGTATTCAGCTTCTCCTGTAGAAAGAGAGACAGTGGTCTGTTTCTTGCTCTGCCATGACACCAGACAATTTCCCAGGTATTGACACCCTCCGGAGTCCGATTTTCTGTTTAACCTACAACCATTAGAATCACTGTCAGAATAAGCATGTAAATCAAAATTCCCTCCATATGGATACCATAGACCTAAATGGGATGAGCCTTTGAGATAATGAAATATTCTCTTGACATCTTTCTCATGGGACTCTTTGGGGCCGACTAATATCGAGCACAGTATCCTATAGCAAAAGTGATATCCGAACGACTTGCTGTAAGATACATGAGGGAACCAATCATAGATCTATAGAGATGAGGATCAACTGGTTTCCCGTTCTCATCAGGAGTGAGACAAGTCTGAGCAGTAAAGGCAGTCATTTCAGGAGAGGCGTCATCCATCTTGAATTTCTTCAAGATTTCTTTAATATACTTCTCCTGGTGAATAAGAATTCCTTCTAGCTTTTGTTCAACTTGTAAACCAAGAAAGAAGCACATTTCTCCCATCATACTCATTTCAAACCATTGACGTATCACTTTTTCGAACTCTCTACATAATAGAGAATTGGTAGATCCAAAAATAATATCAACGTAAACTTGGACAAAAAGCATTTCACCATTCACTTCCTTTTTGAAGAGAGTCATATCGATGGTACCACGAGAGAAACCATTGTTTAAGAGATATTGTGTCAGGGTCTCATACCAGATCCTAGGTGGTTGATGAAGACCATACAGAGACTTGTCAAGCTTAAAGACTTTATCGGGAAAGTCAGGATCCTCAAAACCTGGTGGTTGACACACATATATCTCCTCATCAATGTCTCCATAGAGAAAAGCACACTTGACATCCATCTGATAGACCTTGAACTGTTTATGAGCAGCATGAGCAAGAAAAATCCTGATTGCTTCAAGATAGGCGACTGGAGGGAAAACTTTAGTATAGTCAATCCTTCTTTTTGAGCAAAACCTTGCACAACAAGTCTAGACTTGTTACGCACCACCACACCACGATCATCCGGTTTGTTCTTAAACATCCATTTTGTACCAATTGGGCATTTGTTGGGAGGCAAGTCAACTAAGGTCCAAACTTTATGCTTTTTGAATTGTTGAAGTTCCAATTGCATTGACTCCACCCAGCATGGATCCAGTAGAGCGGCATGCATATTTTTTGGGAGAGTTTGAGAGATGAAGTAAGAGAAGAGACAGATATTAATCAAACCAGATTGACTCCACATCCGAACACCATTAGTGATAGATCCAATAACATTATCAAGAGGATGATCTTTCAAAGTTTTGTAGTTGGTGTTTGAAGGGAAGGTGTTAGGAGAAGTTTCGCTCATAGATTGTGAAGGATTAGATGAGGGAGAGAGAGATGGAATAGGTTGTGAAGGGATAGATGTAGGTGATAAACGAGGAGATGTTGATGAAGAAGAATCAGGTGTTGGTGCCAGATCCAGCAATGGAGAAGATGAACTAACATCAGCTGAAATGGCATCATTTGTTGATAAGGTGGAATGGACATGTGATGGAGTGGAGGAGATAATATTGGTTTGAGCATTTGGAGTGGATGCATCATCGTCGAAAACAGGAAGATTGAAAGAATTAAACACAGTATCGGAGTCAAAGAACCATGTTGGTTCAGATCGAACATCAGAAGAGTTAGACTCCTGCTAATCAACATAGAACGACTCTTGAACGATACTTGTTCTCTTGTTATAAATTCGATAGGCCTTTTGAGAAGAAGAGTAACCAACAACTAACACTCATCAGACATAGCACCAAACTTTGTCTTTTGAGATTGAGTATTCAAAAGAGTGCAAGAGCAACCAAATGGTAGAAAGAAGTCAATTAGAGGTTTCCTCTTATGAAATAGTTCATAAGGAGTCTTCATTTTGTCCTTCACAATCAACACTTGGTTTAGAACATAGGAAGCACAGTTTACGACTTCAGCCCAAAAGATAATGGGTAACGAAATTCTATCAGCATTGTACGTGCAGCTTCAATGAGAGTTCGATTCTTTCGTTCTGCAACACCATTCTATTGAGGTGTCCTTGCAGCACTAAACTATCTCACAATCCCTTTTTGAGCACAGAATGAATCTAGAATCTGATTTTTGAATTCAGTGCCATTGTCACTTCTCAACCCATAACCTTTCTCTTGCTGATTGTTTCGATAGAAAGAATTAATTTCTGCAATTCTTCTCAACCTCTCCTTTGTGTGCAAGAAATCTCACCCATGAATATCTGGAGAAATCATCTGTAACAACAACGCAAAATGATTTTTAGCAATAGATTTAATGCTAATTGGGCCAAACAAATCAGTATGTAACAACTCGAGAGCACAAGTTATGCTATCTTCAAGTTTGGGCTTATGTGGTTTCTTGCCTTGGCACATGCCATACATTTTTCTTTAACAGAAAAATATTTTGAATGGAGTCCTCTAACAAGATTTTTTTTTACTAATTTGTTTATTATTTTAAAATTAACATGGCCTAATTGATGATGCCATGAAAGAGACTCAAAGGTTGAAGCCTTAGAAAGAAGACAGGTTGCGGTAGACTTTGACTCGCTAGAGTTCATATCAAGAAGATATGTGTCATGTTTTCTTGGAGCATGCATGAGAGTCAAATCATCTGAAATATCAATCTCTTATTTTAAAAATAGACATTCATCAGATTTAAACAAGACTGGAATGTCTTTATCGCAGATTTGAGAAACACTCAGAAGATTAAATGCCAGCTCAAGAACATAATTGACTTTTTCCAAGGTTAAAGAACCATTGGTAACTTCTCCTTGCCCAATCATCTTTCCACCCTTTTTGTCATGAGCAAAGGCAACATATCCTCCGTCAATAATTCGATAATTGGTGAGCAAGCCTTTCAGCCCTGTCATGTGTCTGGAGCAACCACTATCTATATGCCACAAGCTGTTTACAATCTTAGTGGATGACTCCAGTAGAACTAGTTCCACTGGTACTAGTTTCAGACGAAGAGGTAATTCTTTAATCAGATAAAGACAGATTTGATGGAGTGAAAGATGGAATAGGATGAGAAAAGACTTTTTGAAAACAATTAGTTTTAATTTGCTCTGTTGATTTTGCAGAAAGATCAGTTGCATCATAATCATCACCAAAACAAAAGACATCACCACAATGTACTGAATTAAAAGATGAAATAGAACTGTCATGAGAACATGAGACAACAAAGTCTATTACAGGAGAACTAGAAACTAAAACATAAATTAAACTAGACTTGTGATCTAAAACAAACTGCTAACAATCAGGTGTACTAATACTAGTGCATCCAAGCCCACTAGTTGGTCCATAGTCGTAGTCTTCACGAACGTGCTTAGAGTTAACACCCTCTAAACCTGCAGACATACTGTCAGTATCTGTTTTGATTATATCATTAGAAGGATGAGGAACAGGCATAGAAGAATAACAGTATATACTAGGCGGAGGATAGACTTTTATGTTTTCATAACCCAGTCTCGTTTTAATCCTAGCTCCCCATTCAGATTTACATAGATCATCATGTTTCATTCCTGATATGGTCCATTTGTCTAACTTTGACTGAAGTTTGCTTGTTTCAAATTCAGCAAGGACAACTCTTTTAGTCAAAATCTTAATCTCAACATTTCTTTCCAAAACAGTTGTTTTAAATGATCATTTTCTTTAAAACCTCATTTAATTTAACAAAGTATTTTGATTCATTGATTTTAAGTTCATCGTTGATTCACTTTAAATCCTTTTCATTATCAATTAATAGACGATTAGCTTTATAAACCCAAATAATCTAATTTTACAATCAGATGAGCACATATCCTGAATTACCTCATATGGAAGTCCCATCACCATCCTTTCAGCAGCTAAGGCTTTTTCACACTGGCACACCGGAGTACTTGACTTCTTTTCCTCAATGGTGGCAGCATCATCATCATAATCCTTTCTTTGCCCAGCGCATGAACTTCCTTCCTCCCTTAAACCTACCGATTTACCTTCCCCTATTCTAGCATCTTTCTCTTCTTTCTCATTCACAGATGACACATCTTCCCTTTTGAATTCTTTGAAAAGGTCAAATCCATCTTTACCATCTTCCTTCTCATTCCTTTCAACAAACTCAGCAACCAAAGAATGATTTATCTCAGTTCTTGTTTCCTCAACCTCAGCACTCCAATCAAAGTTAGAAATCAATGCAGGCTCCTTTTTGTGATTCACATCTTCCTTCTCTTTCTCAACTGTCAATCTTGGAACTCCTAAATTACTGGAATCAGTGACAATTGGTGATGGACCTTCACGTTTGAAGTGTCCCAATTGTTTACAGTTGAAGCATCTCAATTTGGACTTATCAAATCCCAGTTTTGAATTAGATGTTTGACAACCGAAGTTCTTTCGTCCAGTTCTTTCCATAAATCTTCGAGCTCTAAGGGTCAACATAGCCACCTCCCATTGAATATTAGTTTCTTCAAGATCATCAGGATCCACCTGATACATGTCTTCCATAGTCATTCCCTTCTCTTTCAACTCTCTAGCTACAAGTGCTTCATAGCTTTGAACGAACATTCCAAAAAGAGCCATTTCTGATGGGATTGAAGTTTCAACATTGGCCTTAGAATTACCCAGATCTCTTCCAACACTACTGTTTCTACCTGAGAAAGTATTTGTATTAGTTCCTCCTTGAATTGAATTCTGTATTTGAGAACTTGCAACGGATGATAATAAAGCAGCATTTTGTGAAAAACCAGATGTGGGCATCATAGTCTGGTTAAATTCCCGTCTCTTCATGTCCAACTCAAAGGATTTCAGCTTATTGATAACATCCATCAGCTTGTAGTTTGTGAACCCTCTTTCTTGTTTAAGCATCCTCACCTGAAGACTCCACTGAGGTGGGAAAGAATCTAGAAGCGTGTTAACTTGTTCACTATTAGAAAGCTTTTCATCATATTTCTTTAAGGTGCTTGAAACAGTCAAGAAACGATTTGTAAGATCTGTTAGACTCTCGTTCTTGTATCTAACAAAAGAATTGAATTCCTTCTCAGCCTGAATGCTCTTATCCATTACCAAATCTGCATTACGATCATAAAATTCACATAGGGCATCATAAAGAGATTTAGCATTTTTATGCTCTGCAAAACGATTGTAAATGTCTGGTGCCAGACAAAGAGTTAAAGCACCAATATCCTTTTGGTCACGGTCGATTAACTTCAGATCCTTTTCAAAGAAGGAAGATGGATCCTTATTTTGAGAGACAACATCACCAACAGTAACCATTGGTATGTGAGGAATAGAAATAATCGATTCCCATTGGTTGTGATCAGTGTAGAACAAGAAGGGTTTGAGACATCTCTTCCAATCTTCAAAATTGTCTCCGTTAATGAGTCTCGGAGGCCTATGGGAACAACACTTTCAAGATCAGCAAGTGTGAGTGATGTTAACTTAGACATAGTAGTTTCGCAGAGATCGATGTAGTTTCGGCAAGAGAGAAGATAATTTCGCTAACACTTTCGCAGAAAAAGGTAACTTCGGAGACAATTTCACAGAAAAACTACTTTCGCTGATACTTTCCCAGTGGAAGCTAATTTCGCAGACAATTTCGGTAGCACTTTCGCTAGCCAATTGTCACAATAGGCTTAGTTTCGCTGATAAATTCGCAAAAAAGAAGCTTGAACTTTCATTCAAAAAATTTTCGGAAACAATTTCGCTTGTTAACCCTTCACAATCACTGATGAACTTTCATTCAAAAAGACTAGTTTCACAGAACAACTAGAGAACAATTTCGATAGCAATATAACCCATAGTTTCATTGGAAGATGATTAACAGTTTCGCTGAAAGAACTGTAGTTTCGCTGATCGATCCTAAAACCTTTTTTCAACCCAAAATCAGTCTGAAATCATCAAAAACTCAATGAATTTGAGATCTGATGATTAGCATGGCTTCCACAACCAAAAACAAGGTAAACTCAATCAACTTCCACATCAAAAACATCCATAAGGGACTGAAAATGATTGAAACAAGATATTGAACAAAAACACCACCAAAAACTCAACAAATCATGAGCACTAAGGCTTTGATACCATATTGTTGGTCCATGTGATCGTATTACAATGCAAATGATATTAAGAATCGTTCAGTATCCAAAAAATATACTAAACAACAATAATAAAGAGAATTGAACACAATAACAACTCACTCATAATAAGACAATGATCAATGATAATCAATAACATAAAGCACAAGGATAAATCTATGTATTAACTGCTTTGAAATGGTAACTTGCAACAATGATAATCGATTAGGGTTTTGCAAGATTACTTACAATGAGAAGAAACAAAGCAATATAAAGCAGTCAATAGTTTCGTAGACAGTTTCGCTGTCAGCGAAACTATGCTGTCGAAACTATAGTTTCGCCAGGCAAACAAAACAGCTGACTGCGCTCACAGTTTCACTGTACTACAAAATACATAAACAAAATACAATTAAAGGAAACTAACAAAAGACCTCTTACAATCTAAAGTAAATAATCTAAACTAAGGTGAGTCTAACCTATACATGATCTTCAGATCCCCAAAACGAGGAATCCACATCCGTCTGAATCACGTTCTAACACTGAGTGTGTTTTCACCCAATTCCACAATCAGACCTCTCATTTTTTTAGAGTTAAGATGATATTCTTTCAATGCCTCATCTTGAAACTCTTTGACTTGCATCATCACATTAGAGGTCATGATCACCTGTTACACTTTCACCTGAATCGGTTCAGGTTTCTCTTTCTGGCTAAGGGCATCTGCCACCACGTTGGCTTTTCCGGATGGTAATGGATCTCGCAATCATAATCCTTTATGAGCTCTAACCATCGTCTCTACCTCATGTTCAGGTCCTTCTGCTGAAAGAAGTACTTCAGGCTCTTATGGTCAGCGAATATGGTGCACTTCGTCTCATAAAGGTAGTGCTTCCAAATCTTTAACGCTAAGACCAGGCTGCTAGCTCCAAGTCATGAGTAGGATAATTGACTTCATGAACCTTTAACTGTCGGGATGCATAGGCTATAACCTTTCCTCTCTGCATTAACACACACCCCAACCTCGAGTAGGAAGCATCAAATAAACCACCAGATCTTCACTTCTATCGGGTAATGACAAAATAGGAGATGAGTCAATCTCGCCTTTAACTCCTCGAACGCCTTCTCTTGAGCTTGACCCCATTCAAACTTTACATCTTTCTGGGTCAACTTGGTCAGTGGAGAAGCGATCTTTGAGAAGTCTTGATTGAATCTTCTATAATAGCCCGCCAAACCCAAGAAACTACGAATCTCAGATGGCGTCTTTGGAGACTTCATTGGATCACTGCCTCCACCTTTGTCGGGTCCACCATAATCTGTGAATCCAAGGATCGCAGACAAGAATTATCAGTGTTGGTCGAAGACAACTCAACGTTTGTGGAATCAAAGTTGGCTTGGTTTAATTGTTTTGTAATAGATTTTAATATTAATGATGATTCAAGAACACACTAACAGAAACACAGTTAATGAATAATATGTATTTCATTAAAATATGTTAATGATTACAAAATAATGAATGAATGATGATGACACGGCTGCTAGGCTTTGATTGAATGAATTGATGTGATGTTCGATGTTTTTGGATCGGTTGTATTGCTATTATTGTTGTCGTTCAATCAATCGTCTAATCAAGCGTCCTTGAATTGAAACCTAGGATCCATTTTTATAGACAATGATGTTTCTATTATAGGAAACATCGAATCTCTTGTGATTTGATTTGTGTTAGTTAAGGCATCATCGGATTTCTTGGGATTCATATAATTGCCTTGTTGACTTGTAACACTTGCATTATACAAGTGTTTGGACTCCGCAAGAATAGTGTCTTCCGTAGGAATTTGTTCTTCCGTAGAAGTCTTGTCCTTATGTAGATATTTGCTCTTTCATAGGAATCTTATTCTTTCGTAGATGTTTTTATTAAGATCAGTGATCTAAGTTTGATTAATTAGAGAGTATTGCAGCGGAATTCGAACAACAAATTAAACAATTCACAAGAACACAATTGATATTCAATGTAATAGTAATGGATATAGAAAAAGAGAATTCTGCAAAAGAGATATTTCATTCATATGCTTTCGTGGTGGCTCAATGTCACGCATTACAATTAGGTCAACATTCCTTATATAGGATATGTGACGTCTGCTGATGTCACTTGATAGTGACATCTAACAGAATTATTCAAACTACTGAAACTATGCAAACTACTGAGAAAGTTCTCAACTACTGATTACATCTCAGAGAATGCTAAGTACAAGAAACATAAAACTACTGAAACTAAACTACTGAAACTATTACTACTGAAAAGTAAATTACAAGTACTGAAAGGAAACCATCACAACTACTGAAGTTGATAATTTCAGCTGTTGTGACAACTACTGATCACTTTGGTCTTCAGTCTTTGTTCTTCAGACTTTGTTCTTCAGACTTTTACTTTCAGACTTTGTCTTCAGCTGATAGCTTCAGACTTTGTCTTCAGTACTTACTTTCAGACTTTGTCTTCAGCTAATAGCTTCAGACTTTGTCTTCAGTTCTTTACTTTCAAACTTTCTCTTCAGTAGTAGTCTTTAGTTTTTGTCTTCAGACTTGTCTTCAGACCTTGTAATCAGCTGATGTCTTCAGCTATTGTGATCTTCTTCAGCAGTTGTAATGTCTGTGGGACTTAGAGGTTTTTCTGATCAGGCTCATTGGTTCTTTTGGTCCAAGAAACTCCCCCTGAACCAATGCAGGCCAAACCTCTAAACTTATTGATGATCCCACTTTTCTTGGCAGAAACACCCTCTTGATTAGCTTCAGAGGTAATCAGTTAAGCATAGACTGGGAAAAGGTTTCTAATCTTTTGATTGGCTAAGTATGGAAGGGAACTCTGTTTTGGGGAAACTGAACACAGAGTCTTATCCCAACCATGAAACCTAATTCCCATGAATGAGTCTATAAGACTCACTAGCATAGGCCTCAAGGAGAACAACTTGTTCCTCCTTAGTGAGTTCTTCTGCTCTCCCTCGAAGAAGAACACTGGGCCATAATACTCAGACAGGTATCTCACTGTCTTTCCATTTTTCAACTCTCTAGTTGTTATCTCTCTGTAAGCAAATTCATCAGGGTGAGAGCCTTCAAGCAACAACTGGAGTTCACTCTTCTGAAGATCTTCAAGTCTTTTGTATAACAACCCCTTCTTGATCATTTTGTTCTCAAGAATAGATTGAGGGGTTGTCTTGGATTTGTGAGCTCTCTTGAATCTTCAATAATTTCCCAGGGTGAGACTACCATGGCCAATGTAATTGCAGCATTCAAGGTCTTCTTCACTTGACCATGATATCTACTTGGTATATTCTTCTTATGAATTCTAGAACTTACCCTGGGGTCTGGCTAGATCCGCACTCTTTCTTTTTGATGTTGAAAAGTATGTCTAAGAGTGTACAGCCTCAAAGCCTGTTTCTTCATTTCTTGAATGGATGAGGACTGAGGGAAATCCTTATCAACCATCTTGAGAAACTTCTCATCATGTTGTTTCTGCTGTTTTGCTTCTTCAATCTTTACCTTCACCATCTGCATTTGCAAGTCGGGAGTAATCACTTGTTGACTTCTGTGCTCAGGTGATTTGAGTTTGAGAACAGCAGAGATTAGCAGACTATCATCATCATCATCCTCTTCTTCATCTTCTTCTACCCTCAACACCCTTCTCCTCCTTCTGGGTGCATCACTGGGTAACGTTTGAGGTGGTTTGGGGTAAAGGGATTGGTTTTATGGGTTGAGTTATGGGTGGCTTTGGTTTAAAGATAGATTTGGGAGATTTTAGAGATAAGGGTTGTGTTTGAGTGGGGGAGTGTGAGAAGACAGACTTAGCATTTTGGTGGTGAGTTTGCTTTGGAGAGCTTTGCCATTTCAGTTCTCTTCCCTACACCAGCTTCATCCGGTGCTTAATTATCAACCCCTTATTATAGCCTCCAGCAGAGTAGATCTTCTTAGTTATCTCCAGGATACTATCTCTGGACCAGGCCTTTATCTCTATCAATGATCTTCCAAGGTATTTGGCAATGCATCTGATCATTATCTCCATTCTTTCCTTTCCAACACACTATAACCGGCCCATCTAGCTTGAATCTCTTCTATTTTCAGCCTTCTGATCTCAGTGTCTAGTGTAGTTGTGTCATGACCTTGTCGAAAGAGTGATCTATAATTTTATCCATGGATCTGCTGTGGGCTTCATCAGCATCTTTGACAAGATCTTCTAAGGATTTATCTTCATCAGCTTTTGACTCATCACTTTCTCTTTCTTTTATATGTGATCAGCTGTTCTGAGATCAGTTCTTTCTCCACCTCCTTCTCTTTTGCAGGTTCTTTCTCATCAACAACTCTTTTTCTTTTCTTTTCTTTCACTGCCTTAGACTTGGATGTCTCCCCCTTTTTTGTTGCATTGGGATCAGGGGCTTGAAAGGCAAAAAGAGATTTGTGAACAGCATCATCAATCAAGATTTGTAGATTTGAGGATATCCTCTCGTCAATGGCTTTATGCACTATGCCAGTGATGATGGGAGTGATGAGAGGTAAGGAGTTTTGAAAGATAGCAACCATCTGCTCAGAGGGGTTCTGTCCCTGAGAGGTGGTTCCAAAAGTAGTGGTTGGTGGCTTAGTTACGTGTGTAGGCTCAGTGTTTGGGGAACCTTCAATGGAAGTGCCATCTGTGGGGTTTGTGAGGTAGATGGACTTTGATCCTGAGACATTTTGGCTAACAACTCTTTGAGTTTGCTCACTTAGTCTCAAGGATGGTATTATGGGCTAATACTTCATAGAAAAAGCCCAGGTCATCATCAGTTTGTGCTGAATCACCTGACCTCCTGATTGAATTAGGATGTACACGCTCTGAGTGTAGATCAGTAGAAGCATGTGCCCCTTGTTCTTGGTACTGGGGACTTCCTGCCTCGGGACTGTGTCCTTCATTGGCAGTTGCCTCTGTTAAGGTCTTATGGATGTTACCTACTGCATCCTGATCATTTGCTGAATCAGTATAAGTGGCAGCCTTACCAGATGTTCTATTCTCCGTTTCAAACTTGGAGAGAGTGAACATTGTAACCTGTGCTGTGGGTTATCATAAGCATTTTGGTCCTCCCCCTCAATAGTTGACGTATTCCCGGTGGTAAGTGGTTTCTAGGGAGGGGGTGGGGAATGCAACTGACTCAGCACTTTAGCAACTATCAGTGTTGGGCTTTGAGGGGCGGTTGCATGTGGAGATTGGGCTGAAGCAGATTGCACCCGGGGTGAGAGGTGCTCTTCAATGGTAACCCTCTCAATTGAGATAGGTTCCTGAAATGTGGGATCCCCAATTGTGGTTGCAACAGGATCCTGTTGAGAGGATACCTGTGCGGCTTCAGCAGGTTGAGTCTTGGACATAACTGGGGGGTTATAACCAGTATGTATTTCCTGTGTTTGTGGTACAGGGGCATCCTCAGGGGACTCATCTCCTGAGTAGCCTTTTGGGCTTTTGGATTTGTTGGGTTGGTGGGGACTTTGGATCTGGAAGTGGAGGCTGTGGGTTCCCTCTGCTTGGGTTTTAGCATCGGGCAGCCCCTTTAAGAGTAGGGTCTGAGTTATGTCGGGAGTAACCTCAGCTAAAACAGCTGGAGCAGGGACTCCAAGACCAACAAGGCCATAGATTGTAATTGATTCAAAATTATGGCCATCAAAAACCTGGGATAAAGTATCCATCTGTTTGCCACAGGTTTCTGAGCCAGATCCTTTAGTTCCATGAACACTATCTCAGAAAAATTTAGATTTGGCGTTCAAGGATAGAGAACAATACCTGTTGCCATCGGGAAGACATCTGATCCCAAGAAGATGTCTTTGATGCAAGGCAGACATTCACCATATGAAAGATAAGTCTTCAGCATCATGGAAGTGCTTTTTAAGTATGGTTGTAGCACTTAAGTCGCCTTCATACCCATATGGATAAAAGACATATCAGTGGTGCTTTTCGGGTATTCTTTAGGATAGGTGCCATCATGCAAATTTGGGTTTTGCGAATGATGTCGGGGGTGATGAGCACCTGTTTCTGGTTCACCAACGACTGGAGAGTGATTTGTCTATCATTCTCACAGTTATTACAGAGACGTTGGTCTAGAACTGGGATAAGGAGTCAGGATATATGGTAGGATTCAGAAGAAAGGCTGTTGTATGGGGAATCCACCATAAGATCGATGGCAGTGTCAAACTTGTTCCAGAAGGCCGATTTCGAAAGGTAGGCAACACAGTTGTGTCGGGGTTTGAGTTTCATGGTCGCCATTGTTGAGAGAGAAAGGTTTGAAAATGGCTAATGAAACGTTTGTCTATAAGTGCAGGTATTTATAGGTTAAGAAAAGGCTGAAAAGAAAACGACTGAAAGTGTTGGTGTTGGCATCAGTTGTTATGAAAACAACTGAAGATGTGGTTTTAACTATCAGACGTTTGAAAACAACTGAAGACTTGGTTTTAGTCATCAGTAGTTGTGAAACTACTGAAAACGTTGGTTTTGTCTTCAGCTATTGTAAAAACAAACGAGGACATGTATTAGTATTAGTAGTTGTGAAACTACTGAAGACATGGTTTTGTCAATTCTTAGCTTTTCAGCTATTTCATACTGTCCTCAACACTTACTCATCGGACTTTTTAGCTGATTTCAGTTGTTTCATAGGACATCAGTACTTATCTGTTTTTACTGACATCAGGAGTTATAACTACATCAGTAGTTGTAACTGCATCAGTTCTTTTAACAGAATTAGTACATATTTGTGACATGTTTACTAATGATCATCAGTATTTTTTACTGAGATCATCAGTAGTTATCACTTATTCTAGCTGCAGCATACCAAGCCTTAACACAAGGTTTTGGAAAGTTGAACTATCCAAAGGCTTAGTAAATATATCTGCAAGCTCATCAGCACTAGGCACAAACTTTGGATCAATCAGACCTTTTTCAAAACAATCCCTAATAAAATGGTGTTGATCTCTATATGTTGGTCCTAGAGTGCTGGACTGGATTCTTGACAATGCACAGAGCTGAAGCACTGTCCATTAATAATGGAGTCTTAGTCTCTGTAATGCCATAATCCAATAATTGGTTTTGAAGCCAGAGTACCTGAGATGTACAACTTGCAGCAGCAATGTACTCTGCTTCAGCAGTGGATGTAGCAACAGATGTTTGTTTCTACTCTGCCAAGAAATCAAACAGTTGCCTAGGAATTGACATCCACCAGAAGTTGACTTTCTGGTTAACTTACACCCTGCATAGTCACTATGAGAAAAAGCAACTAATTTGCATGAGTGTCCAGTGGAATACCAAAGACCTAGAGATTGTGTACCTTGCAGATATCTAAAGATCCTCTTGACTGCAATCAAATGAGACTCTTTAGGAGCAGCCTGAAATCTAGCACAAACACAAGTTGCAAACATGATATCTGGTCTAGAAGCTGTTAAGTACATCAAGGATCCAATCATACATCTGTAAAGTGTTCATCAAAAGCTTTACCTTTCTGATCTGCATCCAGTTGTGTGGTGTTGCACATGGGAGTAGAACAGGGCTTACAATTTTGTAAATCAAACTTATTCAAAAGTTCTTTTGTATATTTTGATTGATGAATAAAGGTTCCATCAGCCTTTTGTTTGATTTGCAAGCTAGAAAGAACTGTAATTCTCCCATTGCACTCATTTCAAACTTTGTTTCATTAGACTTGTAAAATCATCACACAACTGGGGATCAGAGGATGCAAAAAAATATCATCAACATAAATTTGAACAAGTAGCTTATGCTGATCCACTTTCTTAATAAACAAAGTTTTATCTATGGAACCTCTAGTGAAATTATTGTTAAGTAGAAAATTTGAAAGTGTTTCATACCAGGCTCTAGGAGCTTGCTTCAACCCATAAAGAGCCTTATCAAGTTTGATACACCCAATCAGGATGTTTATTGTCCTCAAAACCTGGTGGTTGACACACATAAACCTCTTCTTTATTTTACCATATAAAAATGCACTTTTGACATCCATTTGAAAAACTTTAAGATTGTGGAATGCAGCATAGGCTAAGAACAATCTAATTGCCTCTAGTCTGGCTACAAGGGCAAAGGTTTCATCATAATCAATACCTTCTTCTTGTGAAAACCCTGTACAACCAGTCTAGCCTTGTTCTTGACAATAAGCCCATTTTATCAGTTTTATTCCTAAACACCCATTTAGTGCCTATTGCACACTTACTAGGGGGTAGAGGAACCAGTTCCCACACTTGCTGCTTTTTGAACTGAAGTAGCTCAAGCTGCATGGCTTCAACCCATCCATTGTCTCTCAAAGCAACATGATAGTTCTTTGGCTCTAGCTGACTGATGAAGAGAGCATAGAAGCAGAAGTTAGACAATTGACTTCTGGTTGAGACACCAGCATTGATATCACCAATGATTTGAGACATGGGGTGATTCTTCAGCTCTTGGTATACTATAAGATCAGTACAAGTGTTTGTAGCCGGTTCAGCAGCAGCAGATGGTGATCCAGATTCTTGAAACCAAGTATTAGATGGCAAGTCAAATGATGTAGAGGAGTCGGAAATCTCATCAACATTTGTTGCGGATGGAGCTACAGAAGCTACAGGAACATCAAGTTTAGCAGACTCAGGCAGTTGGTCACTAAACTTGAAAAGGTGAGTACTGATATCATCATCATCGTCAGTACCACCAGGTGGAAGACTTACTGCAGAAGATGATTTATCCACATAATCTGCAACAGCTGGAGATTGATAAGGAACATAATGCAGTTTGTCCAGATCAAACAACTCCACAGGGTTTTGTGGAATTTTATCCTTAGGAGATTCATTGAATTTCACATGCAAGGTTTCTTCAACTAACTTTGTTCTACAGTTTAAGACTCTGTAAGCCTTGCATGTGGATGAATAACCTACAAAATACCTGCATCCACCTTAGGATCAAATTTGTGGAGTTGATCCTTTGTGTTGAGAATGAAACAAGGACACCCAAAGGCTTTGAAGAATGAATTAGAGGAGCCAAATGATGTAGAAGTCATATGGAGTCTTCATCAACTCTGATTTACTAAAACTCTATTCTGCACATAGCAAGCTGTGTTAACAGCTTCAGCCCAAAAGGTCAATGGCAAACCAGAGTCAGCCAACATAGACCTTGCAGCTTCAATTAGGGTCCTGTTCTTTCTCTCCACTACTCCATTTTGTTCTGGAGTCCTTGGGATGCTAAACTGCCTCTTGATTCCTTTTGATAGATAAAAATCATCAAGTGTATGGTTTCTGAATTCAGTTCCATTATCACTCCTTATACACTTGACTGATAGGGAATACTGCTTCTCAACATACAACACAAAGTTTATAATCGTCTGAGCAACCTCATCCTTTGAATGCAAGAAGAAAGTCCATACAAATCTGGAGTAATCATCCACAATTACCAGACAGTATTCTTCTTTGCCATGCTCATCACTCTCACAGGACCAAATAGATCCATGTGCAGTAACTGCAAGCAGGCAGTGGACTTAGGTTCTTCAATAGGAGGGAATGAGACTTTGTGTTGTTTTCCTTTCAAACAAGCAGTGCAGGTTTCATCACAGTGGAACTCCTTTATTGGTAGACCTCTCACTAAACTATTGTGGATCAGCTGATTCATGTTTGAGATTAACATGACCAACCTTCTATGCCACAGTTTAGATTCCTGAGGGAGGCTTTGGAGAACAGGCAAGGATGACCTTCAAATCAATCTTCTTTGACAAATCCAAGGCATACACTCTTCCAATCCTGTTGGCCTTCAGGAGAGTATGTTCATCCAATACCTTGTCAATCAGCCTCAGAACTTGGGAAGACAGAATCCTGCAGTTCTGGCTTGTGAAAAGTGCAACATGCCCTTTATCACAATGACTGACACTCAGCAGATATACTTGAGATTCTCCACATGATTAACATCATCAAACCTGATTTGTCCATTAGACACATATCCTTTCCCGATGATGTAACCCTTGGCATCATTTCCAATGAAACAAATCCCTTCTTTCCTTGAGAGTAGTCATTAAGAAGAGAACTGCTCCCAGTCATATGCATAGATCCTCCACTGTCTACATACCAGATGCTCCTTTGGCATGCTGAAGAACCCTGCATTCATCATAAAGAACTAGTTAGGTTTTGAGACCCAAACCTTTTTGGTTTTGGGTATGTTTTCATCAACAGATTTAACCAACTTGTTCTTATGATTAACAGCTGATGAAGAAGGAGATGGGCTGAAATGGATTCCTTGGATTTGGCTTGGAATGCCTTTTCAGTGGTTTGATCACAGGTGCATCTAGTTGGTTAACTCTCCCCAACAAATGCTGAACCATCATAACAAGTTGTGTCTGATTGTAGCTAAAGCTTTCAGCTCTTGTGACATATCAGTACTTGTGTTTGATGAGTTCCTGTGACCACCATTTCCTCCTTAAAATTCACAGACTTAGTCTGATGTTTATCATGAGGAGCACTATCAGCTGGTTATGATAAACCCTATCCCTTTTTGGATTTGGTTGAAGGCTTAGGTTATCACATTGGGATGACTGTGGTACAAACTTAGTCTCAAACTCATTTTTCATTCATCCATCTGGATTTTAATGAGCTTATCTCTGTTGAGTTTGGAACCCTTTCTGTACCAACATTCATCAGAAAGATGATTGAATTTACCACATATTTCACATGGCTTATTCTTCATCTTGAATTGATCAACTGCTGATGTGGAAACTACTGAAGGTGTGCTCTTCAGTACTTTCCTCCTTTCAGTACTTTTTTAGTACTGAAGGATCTGTAACAACTGAAGACTTGTTCTTCAGCTGTTCTCTATCAGCAGTTGTTAATCTTTTATTTCAGCTGATTTGAAATGCTTTTCAGATGTTGTGACTTGCCCTTCAGTACTTGAGGTACTTTGAGGGACAACATCTGAAGTACTCAGCTTCATGTGCTTATCAGTAGTTAACCCATCAGCCAATTGATTTGCTGAGGTATCAACACTGATTTCATCTTGTGATTTTGGGTGATCACTTGAGGATGATGCACATGATGATGTGGTTTGGAAATTACTTTCACCTTCAGATTTTACTATTGGTTTGGAGTAAAATCTATAGGTGGTGCAATGTGGTTGTAACCTATTCCAAACTTCACATTCGAAGCAGATTGCTTGCTGAGCAGCATTTCAAATCCCTTGCAGGATGATACCCAGCGGTCACACTCAACTTGGGTAACTGCAAGTTTTTCTTTGAGTTCTCTATGGTTCTCAAGAATGACCTCTAGCTTAGCCTTTTCATCATTTAATTGGCATTTAAGCTTATAAATCTCATCTCTTATCCTTAAGGACAGACTCATATTCAGCTTTTCTTTTGGAAAGGGTTTGCTCAAGCTCTAGATTTTGATTTATTAAAGCTACATTTGCCTCTCTAATAGAGATAAATGCAGCTATGCAAGATTCAGAACATAGCTTGGCCTTAGCCTCAGAGGATACCTGGGTTACCTGTGATGAAGATGCATTGGAGCATGAACTATCAGTAGATTCCAGGGCATGAGAGCTAGATTCCCAAAAGGATGTTCACCACCATGTTGACCATCACCAGCAAATAATTGCTCATTACCAGAGAGATCATCTGGTAAACTGCTCCAGTCAACAATACCAGGGGTGAAGAAGCTGTGATGAGGTTGTGATTGAGATGATTGAGATGGTAGAGGCTCAAGTAGAGCTTGAGGTTGTTGTGCATTAGGAACTTGAACCGGATTTGGGTGTGGCATGTAATAGCAGGGATATGGATATGACATTGGACCCTGAGGGACAAAATATGTAGGAGATATAGGTTGTGAATGATGACCAGAACTAGCAGAATGTTGCCCTCTGTTTTGTGGACTATTGCTTGGAAAAGTCACAAAGGGTGCAGAGGAGTTAGATCCAGATGATCTACACTCTCTTGCAAAGTGTCCAAGCCTGTGGCATTTGTGACACCTCAACTTACTCTTGTCCTGGAAATTTCCTACCAGTTCTCTTGTAGAACTTTTGAGATCTGATATTAATCAAGGCCATTTGGCTCAGAATATCCATCTCTTCTAAGTCATCATCAGCAATACCCTTTAAATCATCCATAATGAAACACAAATTGTCACTATTACAGCCTGACTGACTGTCAACACTAACAAATGCATGATCTGAACCGTTTGAGGAGAAATCTATATGCTCATCATAATTGCTTTCTGATGCAGCATATTCTGACTCATGACCAACCAAGGCAGTGTTCCCTGGTACAAAGTCATCAGTGAGCTTTCCTGATGATGCCAGTTTTCTTTTTGCTCTATCTCTTTCAAATGTAAGCAGTTTCCCATGGAGTTGGGTGAGAGATAGACTATCCAGATTTGCACTGGAGCGTAGGACAATGGTATATGTGTCCATCTCTCAGGCAGTGATCTGAGGAATCTGTTGTTCATCTGACTATTAGTGTATTCATGTTTGACCATTTTCAGCTCAGAGATCAAAAACAAGAATCGCTCTCAAACTGTTGAGTCAGTGACTCACCCTTCTATGAGAGAATGTCTCATATTGTTGGGCAAGGATCTCTTGTGTTTGCTAAGACCTCATCTGTTCCACCAAATTGTTCCTTCAATGCATTCCAGAGGTCATGAGCAGTTTCATGATGCATAAGCCCAGAATAGATTTCATTCGGCAGTGCCATGGCCAGAATTCCATGCGCTTTAGCATCAATCTCAAATAGTTTTCGATCCTCATCTGAGTATTGTTCCTTCTTCTTCGGAACCATTTGGTTGGTTTCCAGAATGTTCACCATAGGCTTGTGTGGACCATGTACCACAGATGTCAACAACCTGAACTGTTAACAGATAGGTGATGAAGCATTCTTCGTTGCCATATGTTATACTCAGTCCTAACCAACATCGGAGGCTTGGTTGAGGAACCGGTATTGTGAGGGTCATTAGAAGGAGTAGTCATTCTCAGATTCAACCAAATTCAATTAAGTTTTAACTGATTTAGTGCAAAAAACACAACAAACTCAATATGAACCAAGAGAAAACTCAAAGCAGATAAACGAAAGCAGCAGAAATTCAATGATCTATAACCAATTCTTGCAAATGTGCTAATTCAATCAAACTTAGATATCGAATAGCAGTTTCAATGATCAATTGTTAGATCGATCAATGATTAACCTTGCTCTGATACCATTTGTTAGGATCAGTGATCTAAGTTTGATTAATTAGAGAGTATTGCAGCGGAATTCGAACAACGAATTAAACAATTCACAAGAACACAATTGATATTCAATGTAACAGTAAATGGTTATAGAAAAAGAGAATTCTGCAAAAGGATATTTCATTCATATGCTTTCGTGGTGGCTCAATGTCACACATTACAATTAGGTCAACATTCTTATATAGGATATGTGACGTCTGCTGATGTCACTTGATAGTGACATCTAACAGAATTATTCAAACTACTGAAACTATGCAAACTACTGAGAAAGTTCTCAACTACTGATTACATCTCAGAGAATGCTAAGTACAAGAAACATAAAAACTACTAAAACTAAACTACTGAAACTATAACTACTGTAAAGTAAATTACAAGTACGAAAGGAAACCATCATAACTACTGAAGTTGATAACTTCAGCTGTTGTGACAACTACTGATCACTTTGGTCTTCAGTCTTTGTTCTTCAGACTTTGTCTTCAGCTAATAGCTTCAGACTTTGTCTTCAGTACTTTACTTTCAGACTTTGTCTTCAGCTGATAGCTTCGAACTTTGTCTTCAGTTCTTTACTTTCAAACTTTGTCTTCAGTAGTAGTCTTCAGTTCTTGTCTTCAGACTTTGTCTTCAGACCTTGTAATCAGCTGATGTCTTCAGCTGTTGTGATCTTTTTCAGCAATTGTAATGTCTGTGGGACTTAGAGGTTTTTCTCATCAGGCTCATTGGTTCTTTTGGTCCAACAGTTTGTTCTTCCGTAGGAATCTTGTTCTTCCGAAGCAAACTTGTTTCTTCTTCTGGTGTTCATAGCAGAGGATCTTCGGATGTAATGTTACTTGTAAGAAACATATTACGAAAGAACAAACTGGTTCATCCGTAGATGTTTCTTACACTTGGTCAATTTCATAAATTGACCAAGAATAATGTTGGTACTGCAATCATACATAAATCAACACACATATAAATGGGTTAACCTATACATTTAATGCATACATAATAGAATTACAAATATCATTATAGATATTAATTCAAGTACTAAGCCTATACATAATGGACTAGATCTACTGATCCTAGACCTAACAATACCCCCCTTAGGCTTAGATACTTGTAATCAGTTCTTCAAAACTAAAAGTTCATTCATCATTGCCACCATCCTTGAGTTGAAGTATGATACATCATCCTTTTGATCATCGTACTTGTACTTGATCTCCATTCTACATATCCTCTTCAGAGTCTCAAAGCTTAGGCCCAAAAGCCTCTTCAGTTGTGAGTGTCCATAACACATTGATTGTTCACAATCTCCAACTCATCTTTTCTGATATTCAGTTCTGATATATTTTCAATGTTAGCTCCCTTCGCATCCCAGCATTATACCTTCTTCTCTGTATGCTTTTGCATGCACTTATCTACAACTTGAATCATGTGAATGTACAAGCATAAGTCATTCTGAGCTCATCTGTCACTTTGGGAAGAATTTATCATGTAAGTGTTGATACATGTATGTCCTTAGATCATGATATGTGATGTAATAGATCTTGTTTGGTATGATTAATGAAATGATATTGAGTCTGTTAGTTATAATGTTTATAGTTCATTAATGAGTTGTGACTGAATTGATTGGTTTATGATTATTTGAATGGTTGCACATTATGTTATATTACTTAAAACATTCAAACTTAACTTAATGAAGTTCTCATGCGAATGGCTCAAGCGAATGATCATACGCATGAATAACTTCACACGATTGACTCAGTCGCACGACTGAACCAGGAGACTGGATCAGTCGTACGATTGTAACATAAGATTGGCTCAGTCGCACGACTGAACACTCAGTCGTACGAATGAATCAACCGCATGGTTCAATCGCACGACTGAACCAAACTAATGGTTCAGTCGCACGATTGGATAGTGCCAACCTATAAATACAACTCAATTCGTGAAAAATAAAAAACTCTCGATCAATTACGATTCCAGACGTACCCTAGCCGTCCAGAAACCTTCCAATTCGTTCTCCAAGTTCATAGAACACATTAGATCGATTCCCAATCGATTTCTAATGTTAGTTTCAATCCTTGATTGATTCTTCGTGTGTTCTCACTAATTGGATCGCCAATCAAATATTCCGCACTTTTGATCTGGTTTACCACGTTAATCTCTAGGTATTTCGTTAAATACCAGGTCCTAGCAAGTGGTATCATAGCTATTGGCTCTTGATTACGTGTTGATTCAATCAAGATTGCATAAAAGTTTGTGTTTTTGCACTAAAAACGCAATCTTTGGCATCAAAAGTGATCTTGGAAGTCCCTGCTCATCGAAGTTTGGTTTCTACGGACTTAGGCGATTAGAACTTGTGAAATTTCGAATCTTTACGGCTGAAACCCGTCAAACCTAGAAATTTTCGCAAAACAGCGGCTTCAGTCGCACGAGTGACTCATTCGCACGACTGGACTCCATTCGCATTGCTCATACGCACGATTGGACATAGTCGCACCCTCATTCGGCCGACTGAACCATTCGTTCGCATAGCTCATACGCACCAGATTCATTCGCACGACTGAACCAATCGCCCAGTTCACCGCACGATTGAACCAATCGCAGAGTTTATACGCACGATTAGCTCATTCGCATCCTTCAGTCGCATCAGTGAAAGTTTGTTTGATTAGATTATAAGTTTATTAGTCATGGAAGATCAGATGTCAGCCTTTACTGCTGGGAAGGACTCAAGTACAGAACCTGCTATTGCTTGAGAGTGAGGTGGGGAATCACAATACCCACCAAAGCTTTTGACTTTAGATGAGTTTCCCCACTGGAAACAACGTTTTGAGATCTACCTTAATGGAGTAGATCCTAATCTGTGGGAAGCCATTGAGATTGGTATAGTACACCGGTGGGAGCTGATGGAGTTAAGCTAACATTAAGCGGGATGACAGACGCACAGAAGTAAAGTACAATGCAGAGAAAAGAGTTTATGCATTGATCACTCAGTCTATCCCCAAAGACATATTCCACCAGTATTCAGAGAACAAGCAGTCCAAGAAACTGTGGGATGAGCTAGAGAAGAGATATGATGGGAATGCATCATTGAAGGCAATCAAGGCAAAGGAGTTAAAGAAGGAATTCGATAACTTCTCATCAATTGGTAATGAAAGTTTACACGAAGTCATAGACAGATTCTACCACTTGATGAGCAAATTGCATACACATGGAGTGGCTACTTCCATGGAAGAGAAAGTAAGCAACTTCGCAGACGGATTGCCTGATAAGTGGGCTACATTCGTGTCTAACCTGAGACAGAATGGAATAATTGTAAAGCTGGATATAAATGACTTCATTCTTAAGTTGCGAGAAGAAGCACTAAGGATGAAGTATAGAGCTCAGAAGTCTTCGTACACACAAAATCCAGCTTTATACAATGCCACGCCTCAAGCTAAGACATCTGGAGCACCCCTCCAGACTGCTTTTGTGTCTAGCTCTTAGGTCCTTCACATGCTTCTCCTTCTGGATCAGACACGTCTGGGTCATCATGTACCCATTATATTGGATCAGAAGCAAGCGCTACCAAACTGAAGATCGAGAACCTCGGTAATGTGACCGTGGAAGTAGCTCGAGAGCATATGGATCTTTTAGCAGCAGTGGTTCATTCATATGATGGACTTGTTGCCGGAAGATTGGAACTGCCATCTGGCAGATAAGGACTACGAGCAGGTGGATGAGATGGAGCTTGAGAGAATGGATATAATGTGGGCCTTAGCAAGTGCTGTCCGGAGGCGAAGAAGTTTGTGAAAAAGACTGGACAGAACTTGGTTGCTACTAAGGATACCACCTTTGGCTTTGACAAGAGTAAAGTGACCTGCTTTACTGTGGTGAGAAGGGCACTTCAAAAGAGAATGTGTCAAGCCAAAGAAGACGGGGAATGGGAACCCGTTCTCATCCTTTACTCGCAAGACAAGCAAGCCTCTAGTTCTACTTCATCAAACAAGGATCCAAAAGCCTTAACTGCTCATGATGATGAAGGACAGGATGGAGTTTTAGGTTTGTCTCACCAGGAGAATCTAACATTGCCAGTGTTGAGGATATTGATGATGATTCTGCGAGTGAAGGTGATCTAGCAGTTGAGATAGCAATGTCACATAGTGAAGAAACAACTGCAGCCGAGGTCAGTTACAAACCAATTGAGGAAGTTTCCACGTCAGAGACAGAAAAGTCAGAATCACCAGAACCAGAAACATCTGATGCTGCACTGATGGCTAACTCTTCTGAACCAACTCAGGTAAGTACCACTGACCAAATTTTTAATAATCATGCTTGTTCTGATTGTGATACTTTTAGGAATAGCATAGATGAAAATTTGCTAGGTTATTAGATCATAATGATAACTTAGTAATAGATTTACGTCTGTGCATTGAGGCTAATAGAGTACTAAAACAAAATGAGCATAGTTATAAAGAAAAAATAGACCTATTGACTAAACACTTAGGGAAACCGAAGTAGTGGCTTTTAACCAAGCAAATGACATTAGGTACTATCTAAACTCCCTAGAAGACCCTAAGAAACAAAAGGCAGTTCTAGAAGTAGAAGTCAATTCACTAAAACAGAAACTGCATAGTTGGACTAGTTCGTCGCACATAGTCCAACACTTAGTAAAAGAAAGGAACAACGGGGAGGGACTGGGTTACAAAGTGGTTCCACCACCACCTGAGACCTTGATGAACACTAAGTCTAGACCTTAAGTAGTAATCCCATCAAGGATCATGTAGTGACCACTCCTCTTGTAAGTGATCCAGATTCCCAATGTTCATCTATTGACACTGGAAACAAACAAAAGGAGACCACTTCAAAGGCAATGGGAAAATTGCCTTGTTGTAATCTGGAAAAGAATTTGACAAGGTTAACGTAAAGTCTAGTTCTAACAAAGTCAAATCAGAACCAAAAAGGACTTCAAATTACTTTCTCACATGCTTCAAGTCAAAAACCTGTTAACCAAAAAATGGAACATGTTAAACAGGTTAAGACAGTAAATTTTGTTATACCAGAGAAAACATCAAACATACAGAGTCAAAACCTAAAGTGATTGATGTTACTAGAGTGTCGCGCACCTCTCCACAAAGAAAGTTTACTCATAAAGTTGATAGCAGAGCGTGCTACAACTGTGGAGAATATGGACACATTGCTTCCTACTGTAATTTTTATCAGACACCTAGGAAGAAGATTGAACTTCAGGACTCAAAACTAGTCTTCTAAGAGCTCTTTAACTCCACCTAGAAGAGCTAGTGAACCTAAAGTCCAACTTTCAAGCCAGACGACTGTTTATCATAAACAGGCATTGCACAAATCTGGCTTATGGAAGAAAAGTCAACCTTCGTGTCTGATACTGATAACAAGAAGGAACCTGAGCTACCCTCACCCTCTAAGGGTCAATGGGTGGAGTTTATGATGTGTGATGCCTCTGGGAAACCCAAGACAGTCAAAGCTTGGGTTCCTAACCTAAACTAATTCATTTACTTTGTATGTGCAGGTGTTCGATACAGTGCTGAGACTAACACGTGGATTATAGACAGCGGAGCATCCAGGCACATGACAGGAAATAGAGACCTTTTATCTAACGTCAAACAAATAAAAGGAGGGCATGTTTCCTTTGCAGGAAACAAGGAGGCTATATCACAGCTCAGGGAGAAGTGGAAATCAGAAAGTTAAGTTTGATAAGGTGAACTACGTCAACAACTTCAGAACAACTTACTTTCTGTTTCCCAAATCTGTGATAAAGGATTTAAAGTCATCTTCGATAACCAGAAGTGTTACGTGCTGAAGAAAGATATGATCCCAGAGGACCAGTTCTGATGACTGCTTCAAGATATAAAGACCTTTATGTCTTGGATCTGTCAACAGCTGCTACAACGGATCATGAGGTTCAGTGTTTTTTATCTAAAGCTACTGAGAAGGATTCAATCTCCTGGCATCGGAGAATGGGACCATTAGTCAAAGGAAGATGAATCATTTGATTCAGAAGGATTTAGTGAGAGGAGTGAATGTCAAGAACTTCCAACTTCCTTTTTTGTGTAGCTTGCAAGAAAGGCAAACAGACAAAGAAGTCTCATAAGGAAAAGAAAGTTCATTCATAGAACTTCCTCTTAGCTTCTTCACATGGATCTGTTTGGTCCAGTTAGTACAAGAGCATTGCAGGCGACGTGTACTGCTTTGTGGTCACTGATGACTACTCAAGTTCACTTGGGTAATGTTTCTGAAATCCAAATCAGAAACTTTGGAGACATTCAAGGAATTAGTAACCACACTGGAATCCCTCTACAAGCTAAAAGTTAGACAAATACGCTCAGACAATGGGACAGAATTCAAGAATCAAGGGATGGAGGTATACTGCAAGGAAAAGGGAATTGTGCATCAATTCACTTCTGCTTACACACCTCAGATGAATGGCGTTGCTAGAGAAAGAACAGGAGTTTGATCGAGACAGCACGGACTATGCTGGCAGACTCGAAACTGCCTATCCAATTCTGGAATGAGGCAGTGGCAAATGCATGTTATACACTGAATCGAGTCCTAATAGTCAAGCGCCATGGAAAGACATGTTATGAGCTACTACAAAGACGCAAACCAAATTTGGAGTATCTTGAACCTTTTGGCGCACCGTGTACACTTCTGAAGAAGACACAAGAAGGCAAATTCAGCGAGAAGGCAGTTGAAGGAATTTTTTTAGGATACAACATACCGAACAAGCGAGTTTACAATAATTCAACGGGTCTTGTCGAAGTGTGGTGTAATGTCGACGTTCAGAGATATACCACACCACCTACAGGCAAAGGACCTGCATACTTCTTCGATTATGATGGATTCTTCAAGTCCTTCAACATCCCTCTCTCTCCCTCGGATGATGAGTTAGCTACTAGGATGATGTATGATATTCTAAATACACCATCTACCACACAGGGAGAATCATCTACTCAGTCAGAAGGGGTAGTCGATGACAGTGACTCCTCCTCTGAAGATGAAACTGAAGCAGATGACCAGAACAGTCAGGAGGAACAGGTTCCAGTTCCTGAAAGTCCACAAGCATCCATAAGTGATGCACCCTCGACTTCGGAACCTCAAACTCCACCTTCCTCAGATGCAGAACAAAATGTTCACAATCTTGGTTCGGAGGTGACTGTGCTGACTACTCCAGGATCACGACTAAACGTCTATCATCCCCTTGACAATGTTATTGGAGATGTCCGATCAGGAGTACAAACCCGAAATCAGCTATACTCAGCTGATTACGCCTCAGTTATGGAGAAAGGTTACATTCATGATGATGCTTATCGATGTTTTCTTTCGTAGGTTGAGCCAAAATATGTTAGTGAAGCACTAAATGATGAGGCGTGGGTGAATGCCATGCAAGAAGAACTTCTGCAGTTTAAGAAGTTAGGTGTATGGACTCTGGTTGATAGACCTAAAGGTGCTAAAGTCATTGGCACCAAATGGGTACAAAATGCAAGAAGGATGACCAAGGAGTCATTATCAGGAACAAAGCTCGACTGGTGGTTCAAGGTTTTCGCCAAGTCGAGGGATTGACTATAATGAGGTGTTTGCACCCGTGGCAAGGATGGAAGCTATTCGTATCTTCCTTGCCTATGCATCGTACATGAAGATTAAAGTCTACCAATTAGATGTGAAGAGTGCATTCCTTCATGGGGAAATCAGGAAACAGTCTATGTAAGTCAACCCGAGGGATTTGAAGACCCTTATCATCGGGATAGAGTTTACAAGCTCGACAAAGCTTTATATGGGCTTCATCAAGCTCCTCGAGCTTGGTATGAGAAACTCTCGACTCATCTTGTGAAACACGGCTTTCGCAGGGGAGTCATTGACTGTACACTGTTTATTAAAGAAAAGGATGGCGACCTACTGCTTGTACAGATATATGTTGATGACATAATCTTCGGGTCAAAGAACGAAGAGTTATGCAAAGAGTTTGAAGCAGTGATGAAGAAAGAGTTTGAGATGAGTGTTATGGGGGAGATGAAGTTCTTTCTCGGGTGACAGGTGGATCAAACACCTAATGGGATCTTTCTACATCAAACCAAGTATGTAGGAGACATTCTCAGTCGCTTTGACATGGAGAATGCTTCTGCTGCTGGGACTCCACTTGCTACGAATCATGATATAGCACCTGATGAGAATGGAGATCTTGTAGATGCCACTATGTACCGAGGAATGATTGGATCCCTCATGTATCTCACTGCCTCAAGACCTAATATCATGTATGCTACATGTTTATGTTCCAGATATCAGGCTAAACCTAAGGTCAATCATCTGATCGGGGTCAAAAGGATTTTTCGCTATCTAAAGGGTACACCCACACTGGGGTGTGGTATCCTCATGATGATGATTTTGAGCTCACGGCGTATAGTGACTCGGACTACGGAGGCTGCAAAATGAACTACAAGTCTACATCAGCGGGGTGTCAATTCTTTGGGAGAAGATTAGTTACATGGCAGTGTAAGAAGCAGATATCGGTTGCATTGTCAACCTGTGAAGCCGAATATGTTGCTGCTGCAAGTTGCTGTTCACAAATCATTTGGATTCAACAGCAAATGTGGGATTACGGTTTAAAATTCTCATCTACTCCTATTTTTGTTGATAACTCTGCTGCAATTGCAGTAACTAAAAATCCGGTTCAACATCCTAAGACCAAACACATCGGTATTAAATACCACTTCATAAGAGACTGTTTTGAAAAGAACTTAATTGATGTGGTTAAAATTAATACTGATTTTCAACGTGCTGACCTCTATACTAAAGCCTTTGATAAACCACGTTTTCAATATTTGCTAGAGGTCAACGGCGTTAAAAGAAAAGTGAGGTAATTCCTGATGAGAATAATGTGTAGTCCGATGTAGTTTCGCTAAAGTTTATTTTATTTTATGTTATCTGTTTTTTTTCTTTTTGTCTGTTATATTTAAACTCATGTTATTTTGTTGTTTATTAAAATCCAAAAATAATTAAATCCGAATGATTTTAGTATTTAGGGGGAGCATATGTCAGCAACTTAACATTAAAAAATGAGGAGAAGGGGTAACTAGCTGAAATAAGTAGATTGTGTCTGTGATACCGATTCAATACCTTGGAAAATGATAGTACACAGGAACAAATCAAGAGGGACTTTAAAATTTAAGTTTGAAAAGATGCAAAAGTTCAAAGTATAAGTCTGTGTAGTCTAAGCAATATAAAAAGGAAGATGATAGAAAACTGGCAACTCCTAAGGTGACACAAAGAAAGTAACTTAGAGGCTGCTAGACCACAAATGATATGTTGTTAGATTCAACACGATAGACAATTAGACCTAATTGGTGATCTCAAGATCAAACTAAGTTGTTCAACTGACTGTGGGCTTCCATCTTATCACTTGTTAACACAATCAAATATATTCCAATAAGGGTAATAAGCATTTAAAGGCCACAAACGTGTGCGGATGACCATAATTAGAGCAAAGCAAGAAAAATGAAAGACAAATGCAATAAGGCTAATGACTTATGTTGTTGGTGCATATCGTGTAAAATAAAATATTGCTCTAACAAGGAGATAGGTTGTGTGCCTCTCTGCTGTGCGATGGCACTGACCTGAGGATAAGCATAACCTAGATATTCTAGAATTCATTGTTGTTTGCCGCCTCTCTGCTGTGCGATGGCACTGACCTGAGGACAGGCTTCTCCTTGAAAGCTCTAAGAATAGTCTCTTCTTGTAATAATACCCGTAGACCGCTCAAAAACCTCTGAGGAATGTTGATTACCATATAAGTGGGTGGGATCCCAAATGTTAGCTGAAATAATTAAACCTAAGACAGTCACCAGTCTGCGTCAAAAGTCTGTGTATGGATTTAAGTGGACAACATACTGACAATCTGAGTGGCTACATTCTCAAGAGTTCAAATCAATGTGAAAATCTAAGAGTTTCGTATGATTTCCTTAAGTTGCTAACGACTCTGGATGAACACCGAGAATTTAAGATCAAAAGTTTAAGAACAAGTCCCAAATGATTTGATGTTCCTGTATGATTCCAAAATTGAATTGGTCCAGATATGATCAATCTAAGTTGAAGCTGTCTACTCCCAAACCAAATCCCGTAGATTTCCATCTTAGGGTTTTATCTCTCACAAAAAGTCCAAAAATAAACTTTATTTGTGTAGTTAGTTTAAGTTTCTATGTTAATCTTTTAATTTGTGTGTCTGTCGGACTACATCAGGGAAATCAAAGGGAATTAACTTACCTAAAAGGGTCATGTCTGAGATGGCCACATGTTTTTCAAAGTTTAAAAAGTCACATTGGAAGTGACTGAATTGGTTAAGAGCTTATAATTATTATCAAAAGTGAAAAGGGTCTTAATAGTAAAATGTTCAAATGACTGTAAACTCACTAAGTGTGACCCATTCGCACGAGTGGATCATGGTTATCGACCAACTATGCGAATGGCTCCAATCGGCCGAATGGACATGAAAATGATCCATTCGACCGAATAGAAGGGGAGAATGAAACAGTAGACCGACTGAGGCTCAGTCGGTCAACTAAAGATGCGAATAAAGGAGACCGAATGAGGCAGTCGATCGACTGAGACTCACTTGGCCGACTGAAGGCGGTTGACTAGGCCAATCGTACGACTGAGACTCAGTCGCCCGATTGAACTGAGCGAATGAGGCCAGTCGGCCGATTGAACCTAGGTTCAGTATTTAAGGGCCTCAGTCGATCGCATGTTCCTCATCACACCAAAATCACACTCTTCCTGTTACTCTGTCAAAATTGCTACAGATCCTGATTTACATTGCTGTTAAGTTTCTTACATTCGAGTGACATTTTACAGGTACATTACTCTTTGAATCTTACCAAAATCAGCAGATTACCGAACCTACAATAGAGACACTCGATTGAATCAAGAACCAACTGTGAAATGACCTAATCACCTATGTAAATTAAGCAAAATGTTAAAATTGAGTTAATAGGTTATTAGTGACAAGTAGACGAGGCTAATGGACCATTAAACACTGTTAAATGACTTAAATTGGTCAAGATTCAACCCACAGGCGATCGAACAGTAGGGCAAGCGACTGGTCGTTCGAATGAACTCCAATCGCACGATTGAACCTTACGATTGGATCATTCGACCGAATGAACCACCTGAATGAGTCCAGTCGGCCGATTGAACTCAATCGCAAGTCTCAATCAGCCGATTGAACTCAATCGCATGTCTCAATCAGTCGATTGAACTCAATCGCATGTCTCAATCAGCCGATTGAACTCAATCGCATGTCTCAATTAACCGAATGAACTCAGTCGTACTTAAGAACAACCGAATGACTCCAGTCGCATGATTCATTCGCATGAATGAATCAGAATGGAAGTGAAACACTACACTTAGAACTGAATTCCAATGTATTATGTACTAATGATCAGGTGTTTTGTGTTTCAGGAAAAATGGCTGACCGATGGTCTCTTAATCCAAAGCACAACATATGTGCCCATTTGGACCACACGACTCAGAACGGGGCCAAGTTCTCCGATATTATAGCCTTCCTCAAACGTCACGGATACATAAGGCTATATCTACGCCGTGCACGCCTTACAAATCACTACACCAGGCATTCTGGGAGAATGCCTCAGTGGATCGTTCTCGTGAGCCATACAGCATCAGAAGCACCATTTTGGGTCAAGCTATCGACATTACCGCTACTGACATCCAAAGAATCCTTGAGTTTGGGGATGACTCTACTCACCCCACTAAGTTACATCCTTTGACAGTGAGAGGGTGTTTTCTCCGAATCAAGTATGCGGGGGACATTAACTCGGGGGTGCTAAATAAGAGCAACCTGTGCCCACAATACAAATATCTGGCACATGTGATTCTTAAGTGCATCGCTTCGAGAAGGGGTGGTTTCGATGACCTATCAGATCAGATACAGAATGCCTTCGTGGCTCTGGTGCTGAACCACCCTTTCAGCTTCTCTAATATGATCTTTGCTTATTTGGTAGAGAACATTGAAACAAAAGGGAAAGAAGGTTTTGTATGTATCCAAGATTTCTTCAGATGATATTCAATGAGAAGCTGCCTCAGCTCCCCAAGGAAATTCACGACAGTGACTTGAACTTTGGATGGATGACACTACTTGGGTAGGATGGTGGTGTAGCGGGGCAAGCAAGTTAAGCCCCAGGCAAAGAGGCTGATTGGCCACTTAGCAGATGAAAGTTATGTGGCACCGGGGAGACGCCAATGGCGTCACGAGGACAGTGACTCCGACGTGGAGCCAATTGTCCTACCTACTGATGATTCAGATGATGACGATAGTGGGGTGCCGGAGACAATAGGCCTGTTCCACAGAGCGGCACTACGTCTGATGTTCCTCCAGCATACGCCCCGGCTGCAGAAGTTACCGAATCAGCTGGGTTTCATCACGATTTTGTCCTTGAGACAGAAGAGAAGAGAAGAGTCTGATGAGGAGCCCCTCACCAGGACTGTGGGAAGTAAAGTGGTTCCCACAGTACATGGGCTTCGGGTGGTTGGTGAGCACCCAAGAGACTCTGGAGCGACAGAGACCGACCCGACCTATGTTCCGGGTCAATCGGCAGGGTCGGAGGGGGAGCATCCACCTCAAGGGAACGAGGAGAAAACGGATGGCTCAACCCCATGGGCAGAAACCTAAGAAGAAGCAGCGGTTGACATTCATCACTACTACCTCAGCCACTACCACCACTACCACCTCTTCAGACACACCATCCACCACCATAGCCACCACATCCCCCACAGCAACCGTAGACACCACCAGACCGACCACCACAAGACAGATCCCAGCCACCTACATCATTCACCCCACACTCACCACCACTATCATCCCGACCTGACCCGATATTTACCACCACCACCACCACGACTAGCCACCAACCGAGCCCTCAGCCCATCCCTCACACACCTATAGATCTCCTCTACCTCCAATCGGGGTAGAGGAACAGTTGTCAGCGTTAAACAGAATGGTGTTGCGATTGCTGGCGGCTGATGAGGAAAAGACAACTCAGATCTGCCAGCTTACTGACCTGACTGCTGCACAATCGCATAAAATTGCAGAGCAGGATCGAGTAATTGAGGAGCAGGCCCAGCAATTGGCTGCTCAGAGCACCCAGATGGACCACTCCAAGCTCAAAGTGTCGCAGCAAGTAAGCAAATAGAGGAGTTGGAAAAGGCTAAGAGGACCATTTTGCTAAAATTGAAAGGATCAAAGCAGTAACCTCTAAAGATAGGGATGGGACGGAATGATGATGAAATGAAGATGAAGACGATGATGATAATGAGAGTGATACTGATGAGAGAAAACTGAAGAATGGTGTGAAGATGAAGACACTGACAGAGGAGAAGCAGCTGAATCTGTCTCAGCTCCAGGGCAAGAGAAAAGATCAAAGAACAGACAAGATCAGTCAGCTTCTGCTTCTGCACCTTCACGTGAATAGCCGAGTTTTCAGGATAAAAGTAAATAGTAGATGTTTATGTATTTATTTACTTTTGTATTCTATATTGAAAAACCATGTACTAAATGTTTATATTAAGTTAATGCATTTTGTTTGATAATTACTAATGATTTGAGTGTGAAATGTGTAAATCAAACAGATCCAAAGTACAACAGAGATGAGTTTGATATTGCTCCCCTTCAACAGGTCAAGTCTCAACTCACAATGATTCTTGATCTGCAAGGGATTGTCAGAAGGTCAGTGAGTTATACCCTGAAGAAGGTGAAATAATTCATGACCTATCTAACGAGCAACTGGCAGAGATGTTCAGACTCAATCCTGATGAATTGTCAAGGATGCTCCAACAGTTGATTCAACCAGTGACGAAGAACTAAATGACGTTGATGAAGTTGAGGTTGAAGATATTGCTGCAGAAGAGTACCCTCAGTACGCTGACAACGAGGGTAATGTGGTCCCCAATCTGGGTGAGTCCCTAGTCAGTGATATGTTTGAGGTACTAGACAAGATGGAGCAGGAAACAGGAAAGACCGAAGGAATCGCCCAAGCCTCAAATGATGACGTAGACATTCGAAAGGCTGAGTGGGCTGAATGTTTTAAAGAAGTCAGAGCCCAACGTGCTGCACCGAAGAGGGATGCCTACACCAATTCTATAGCGTCAAGAAACATCTTACGGTGTCAGCAAGATTATAGCATGGGCATATTTTGATGATCTTAACGTTTATGTTGTTAAGAGGGAGAAGGGCATAGAGTACTTTAGATTTCCACATGATCTAAAGACTCTACCAGGTTTTGAACTCAACCAGCTGGCCAAATTGAAGCTGTTGTATGCTGACCCGAGAAAGATGTCAGGCTGGTTTGAGGTTGCCCTAAAGAAAGAGTACCACACCAGGTGGATTAACTTCAGACCTCAACAACCTACAAGGTATATTAGAAGGTCTGAGATGGATGCCATTACTGGAAAACCAAAGATTGTGTTGAAGTGGAATCCTCCGCGCACAATGTCAAGAATCCCACTTCGGGAAATGACAAAGGATTTCACACCACACTTAAGTGGTGGTACTACGATTGAAGAACAGCAGAAGCGGTCATAGTCCTGGATAAAGAGGGCCAAATGGATACCATCAGGGTATTCGACCCAATGTGGCTAACCAACTTGTCTGCTAATGATGTCTATACATTATACAAGTGGCCACTGTTCTATGACACACAAGACATTGTACAAGCCCTCCAGTTCCAAAACGTTATACGACTTTGCTTCGCATTTGATATTCACGCAGAGTCACACAAGAGGACAAGTACAAGAAATATGAGGAGGTAATGAAGAAAACCAGACATTAGAGAGATCTAGGTCCAAGGGGAGTTTGTTGATACATGTATGTCCCTAGATCATGATGTGATGTAATAGATCTTGTTGGTATGATTAATGAAATGATATTGATAGTCTGTTAGTTATAATGTTTAATAGTTCATTAATGAGTCGTGACTGAATTGATTGGGTTTATGATTATTGAATGGTTGCACATTATTTATATTACTTAAAACATTCAAACTTAACTTAATGAAGTTCTCATGCGAATGGCTCATGCGAATGAATCATACGCATGAATAACTTCACACGATTGACTCAGTCGCACGACTGAACCAGGTGACTGGATCAGTCGTACAATTGTAACATAAGATTGGCTCAGTCGCACGACTGAACACTCAGTTGTACGAACGAATCAACAGCATGGTTCAATCGCACGACTCAACCAAACTAATGGTTCAGTCGCACGATTGGATAGTGCCAACCTATAAATACAACTCAATTCGTGAAAAATAAAAAACTCTCGATCAATTACGATTCCAGACGTACCCTAGCCGTCCAGAAACCTTCCAATTCATTCTCCAAGTTCATAGAACACATTAGATCGATTCCCAATCGATTTCTAATGTTAGTTTCAATCCTTGATTGATTCTTCGTGTGTTCTCACTGATTGGATCGCCAATCAAATAGGATTCCGCACTATCGATCTGGTTTACACGTTAATCTCTAGGTATTTCGGTCAAATACCAGGTCCTAGCAGTAAGAATGATGTGTAGCTTGGATGAAGCATTTTGATCTCTACAGGGTCAAAAATTCTTATTATGTCACCTTTCCTTCCATCAGCATTCCTGAGTAACAATTATTTTGTTTTCTCAACATATCCCCAATCTGTTATGGGAATAGTTTATTGATTTCCTCCAATGACTTTGATTGCAGTTGTTTTCTTATTAGGACAACCACTCTCCTTAGAATTTCATCATCAACTAATGAGGAGGAGTTGGTGTCTGATCTTTTCTTTCTTTCTGATCTTCTTTTGTGCTCAACATCCTCTCTTTTGCTTTTCTAATCACATCATCTTTAAACTTAGTCTTTAACTTTCCCACCAACAAAGAGAAATATCTTCCCATTGAGTGAATTGGATAGTTAGACATTGTAAGATTCTATAGATCTTTGATGTCTTTCTCATGAAGTCTCAGCACAGCCTCTATGTCATGAAAATATTGAATTCTTCCTGAGGTTCTCTTGATAATTGCATAATGCCAGTCTGGATCAAATTTCCAGGCCATAATCATGTTCTCTTCTTTAGAGCTGGGAGTTGTGATATGATCATATAGCTCTATGAGAGTTGATTTCTGTTCAGTGATCTCTCTAACAGTTGTCCTTAATGGCCACACTTTCCCAGGAATGACTGCCTTTGGTTCTCTGATAGTTTGTCTTTGCCTCTGTGTTGATCTTTAGGTTCAACGATTATAGATTGGCTAAGAGTTTGCTTTGTTGCTCAATGATGGGTTTGGAGCTTCAGTTCTGGATCTGACTCCAGTATCAAGTTCAACATTCATCACATGTTCCATCATTCTTCTTAGTTCACCAACACTTCTTCCTTAAGCTCATGAGCCTTGTAATTGTGTCCCTGAAGCCAACATACCATATTGAACTTGGTGAGTTTAGCAGTGTCACAATGGCCAAAATCTTTCTTGATTTTCTGAATGGCTTGAAAGTGGTGAATGCTTCATAATCGCAGTTAGGAATCATAAATCTTGCAAGCTCAAACTCCTTCATATGTTCTTCATCTCAGACATATTCATCCTTTCAACCATGTCATATGGAAATCCATGGTTGATCAGGGTCATAAACATCGCAGATTCATGCCTTTCTTCCATGATGTCTTTTGTTGTAAAAAGACATTAGTATTTGATTCTTCTTGGGCTTTGTTAGGTTTATCTTCAATCAGCTCTTTCCATTTAGCATCACTCTTAGATTCATCAATAACAGCTTGCTTTGATGTTAAATTTTCCATAGAAGGAGTGTGCTCAGAAGATGTATGTCTTGACCATTTAGGAGAGTCTTCAACATTGATTACTTGAATCTTTGTTAGGCCCAAATACTTCCTCTTCCATGAGTATTGAATAAGTTGCTTAGAAGATTTAGTAGGTTTCTTTAGTTGGTTTGATTCAAGAGCACATATCTTCATTTTCAGTTCATCAATCTCTTCTTCTTTCCTTCTAAACAGAGCTGGTTGATCATAGAGAGTGTCATTGATTTGATTAATTTTCACTGTTAGCTTCTTATTTTCTTCTTTCTCTTTCTTTACTTCTTCTTTGAGTTCAGAGTCTTGTTGAAGAAGGGCATCAATCACTTCATTATTGCACACGGCATCTTCTCTTAATCTTTTGATTCTTGATTCTAGTTGCATCAACATTTCATCTTTTACTTTCATTATTCCCTTCAACTCTTTTATTCTTTGCTTTTTATTGTTGGACTTTAGTACAAGCTTGTTGTATTCAGCAACCAGATAACTCTTGCTGACGGGGATGTCAGAATCACTTAGATCCTCTTCATTCTATGCTATCACATCAACATAGTTCTTTTCTTCTTGAATGTCGGCAGTTTCATCTTTAGCTTCCTCAGTATGAGCATTCACACTTGCTGAGCTTGAATATTTATCTTGTGATTGTTCAAGCTTATCATGATGAGATTGTGTTTCTAAATTTATGTTGGACACTACAGGCTCTGTTTGATTAGATGCAACTGGTTCTTCATGATTGGAGAATGACAACGGGATTGTGCTTGCTTGTGAGATTAGCTCAGTCTCACTAGAGTGGATTGAGTTTATTGACTGAGAAACAGAAATTGGTTCAGTATGTATACTCTCAGAAGATTGATGAGAGAGTGGTGAGATAGGCTGAGTGTTCTGACTGGCAGAGTGAGATTGTTGAGAGTGAATAGATAGGGTAGGTGAGATGGGTTTGTTATTTTGACTTGAGTGAGAAGGGAATTGTGGAGAATGTTGTTAATGGTGAATGGGTGATAAATTGGGTGAGTGTGTGGCTTGAACAGAATTGGTTGGAGAGTCCTCATGTTGATCTTCCCACACAAGCTCTTGAGGAATATTCGCAGTAGCATCAACCACATGTGCAAACATGGGCATGTCCCTCCTTCATATTTCCCAGATATTTTGTTCAGTACGGATCTGCCAAGGTGTGCTTGAACAAACACACCACCATCCACAGTAGTTCCAGGCAGATCAGCATTAATGATCAGTTGCAGAAACCTTGGAAACATATACATTTTATTAGCCTTCTACACTTTGATGTGATCACATAAGCAGTTGAAGATGTACTTTGAGTAATTGTAGGTTCTTCCCTCAAAGACACCAATAATCCCAGAAGAAATATGCCTTGAAAATCTGGTCTCTGTTTGAGATGCACTTAAGATAAGTGTGACAGAGAAATATGTATGGCTTGCAGAGTCTTCCTTTCTTGATTTCTCCCTTCTCAAAATCACCGTCATAGCCCATCAGGAGAAAAACTTTCTCTATGTATTCATTTTCAAACACATCCGGATGACCAGCTTCAACATCTCCAAACTCAAGAACCCATCTTATTGTATGTTCATCGATTCTCAGCCTTCGATTCTTCACATCAGCAACAATAACTCAACCATCTTCCTCTATTTGGGTGGAGTTCCAAAAATCAGTGATGTGCGATTGGGGAATCACTGGCTCTACTAATAAGGCATAAAACAGCCTAGATCTTCTTAGATATCGAATAATATCTTGACACCCTTTTGAAACAGGGTCATCTGGGTTTAAGAAAGCACACACATTGTGCTCTCTCGCAAATCGATTATTCATCTGTTAATAAGAAAAAGATTTCGTTAGAATCACATTATTAATATGAGAATATGAACAGTTGTGAAATTAAAATGAAACTCAAACACATTCTTGAATATTATGACATGTTTTACCTTGAAACAGTGGATTAAGAACACAGATATATGTTTGTTTAATGTTTTGATTTGGTAAGATTTGAATGTTATGAAAGAGGGAAAAGTTTGTTGAGAGTGTGTTTTTCTAGGTCTGAAAAAGTGAACTGAAAAAGTGAGTAATGATGTTTGAAGTCAAACAACATCATTTATACCCTCGGACACCTTAATTTTATCACATTAGAGAAGTGGGACCCTAACAAATTCTTTCGCAGATCATCTACAGATCTCATAAATAATTGCCAAACTATTAAATTATTTCTTAATATTTGTTCATCTGTAGTTTACCAATCTATGGATAAACAATTAAATTTTCAACATTGTAGCTTCTGCTGATGCTTATGATGGCACTATAGAGAGAATTATTGTTTTATGGTCCAAGTCTATTGCTTAGAACCATTTATTGCTTTTGGACCTTATTGACTTTGTATACATGACAATTTAGCAAAAGAAACTTTAAAATGACTTTAAAGAACATTTCATGTATCTAGGAGCTAAGATGGTGCTTAGATTCTAATTCCTTCAAATTGATAATGAATGGACAAAGCTGCTGATTGATAAACTTAACTTCATGATGAATAGACAAAGCTGTTGATTGATAAACTTAACTTTATGTATTTCTACTCCCCTTAAATTTGTGATTAATGTTGATATTAAGCATTTATCTTAAATTTCTAAGAAGAATAACATGAGTGACATTTAACTGTGTGATAATGAGCAGACATATATTTACATATAATAGGATAATACTATAATACTATGCTCTTCCTGATGAGTTATTTTGTTAAATTGATACCTGAACAAAGTTCTGATTGCAAGTATGTTGTCCACTTAAATCAATACAAGACCTCATGTATCAACTAGGCATGCTGTTTATCGTGTTTTTAGATTGATTTGGAATTAACTGTTACGGGCTTCACATTCAATTCACAAAGATTTTGTCCTCCCTTTGCAAGACAAATCATCACTTTTTCACACTTAAGAATTATGTATTTTAAGTTATAAGTTTTATCTTGAGCTGCAATTGGCATCTCACTAATGCAATGATGTAGAAGCTCTAGATTAATTTATAATTGATCGCATAGGATTCTTTTGAGAGCGTAGATATGATCATCATCAGGTCACCATGTCTTTACTCACGTAAAACAGAGGTGCCTTTAACCCAGGTCTTTGTTTACACAAAACAAAGGGATGATGAGGATCATGATCTTTTCACCTCTGATAACTGATATACAGTATGGTGATCATACACCCAGGTCTTTGTTTACACAAAACAAAGAGAGTATGATTTGCAAAGATAGATATTATAAAGAGTTGATACATAGTGTGTTTAGATGAGTGATTTTGTCACATGAGAATAAGACTCACTTTGTATTCTCAAAATGAAGTTTCCCACAAACAATCATTTAGCATTATGTTTGGCATGCACTCAGTGTAGTTTTCACTCAAGATGAATCTACTCACATATCAAGAAACTTGATTTGATTTATTGTTAATTAATGAATTCAGGAATAGGCAAAGATATAGTGTAATATCATTTCCAATGCATATGTCATCCAGAAGCATCATTACACACAGTATTTTGTTTGTTTAAACTGATTAATCTAAGTTAATCATGCCTAAAGACTCAACCAAAAATTAAATCTGACTGAATCAAAGGCTTTAGTGAATAAATCAACAAGCTGGTTTGTTGTATCAACTTTGACTAACTTAATCAATCCTTTATCTGAGCAATATCTCAGAAAATGATATCTTATCTCAATATGTTTTGTGTTACTATGTTGCACAGGATTAGCAGTTATAAACATAACAGCAGAATTGTCTATATAAATTGAAGTTTGAAGGAAGTTGTAACCATAGTCAAGCAATTGATTTTGCAACCAAAGGACTTGAGAGCAACCAGCTGATGCAGCTATGTACTCAGCCTCAGCTATGGATACAGATACATTGGTTTGTTTCTTGCACTGCCATGATACTAGCCTTGGTCCGATGAATTGACAATCACCAGTTGTTGATTTTCTGTTACTGTTACATCCACCATAGTCACTGTCTGAGTATGAGTAGATTGTAAAGTCTCCATCCTTTGGATACCAAAGACCAAGTCCTAGTTTTCCTTTGAGGTATCTGAAGATCCTTTTTATAGCATTCAGATGAGACTCCTTTGGATCAGATTGGTACCTAGCACACATACACACACAGCAAACATAATGTCAGGTCTACTGGCAGTTAGATACATAAGTGAACCTATCATTGATCTATATAATTTTTGATCAATAGATTTTCCTGAAGGATCAGGAACAATCTTGTCAATTGTTGATGCTGGTGTTTTGCATGAGGATACTTCAGCAAGATTGTATTTCTTCAGAATTTGATGCATGTATTTTTCTTGATTGATGAATATCCCATATGGTTTTTGATGAACTTGAAGACCAAGAAAGAAGGTTAATTCACCCATTGAACTCATCTGAAATTCAGATTTCATCAGCTCTTCGAAATTCACACACAATTTCTTGTTAGTCGAGCGAAATATATGTCATCAACATATATTTGAACAACTAAGAGATCTTGATGTTCTTGTTTGAGAAAGAGTGTCTGATCAATGGTTCCTCTTTTGTAGCCATGCTTGAGTAAGAAAGATGATAGTGTTTCATACCACTTTCTTGGAGTTTGATGAAGACCATACAAGGCTTTGTCTAGTTTGTATACCCTATGTGGATAATGAGGATCTTCAAAACCAGGGGGTTGTGACACATAAACTTCCTCATCTATCTTCCCATATAGGAATGCACACTTGACATCCATCTGATACACAGTGAACTTTTTATAAGATGCATAAGCTAGAAACACTATTATGGCCTCAATTCTTGCAACTAGTGCAAAAACTTCATCATAATCTATTCCTTCTTATTATGTGTATCCTTGTGCAATCAACCTTGCTTTGTTTCTTACTATAATCCCTCTATCATCCAGTTTATTTTTGTATAGCCACCTTGTTGGACCAAAAGAACCAATGAGCCTGATCAGAAAAACCTCTAAGTCCCACAGACATCACAACAACTGCTGAAGACTTGATCAGCTGTTTGACAAAGTCTGAAGAGCAACAGTTGAAGAACAAAGTACTGAATACTTCAGCAGCTGAAGACCAAAGTCTGAAGATCAACAGCTAAAGACTAAAGTACTGAAGACTTCAAAAGCTGAAGACTAAGTACTGAAGACTTCAACAGCTGAAGACCAAAGTCTGAAGATCAACAGCTGAAGACTAAGTACTGAAGATCAACAGCTGAAGTACAAGACTGAAGACAACAGCTAAAGACATCAGCTGATGACAACAGCTGAAGTTCAAGTACAAGTACTGAAGCCTTCAGAGTTTGTTACAACAGCTGAAGAAGCATTCTTCAGTTGTTGTGATGGTTTCCTTTCAGTAGTTTTCTTTTCTATTTCAGTAACTTGTAAAATGACTGAAGAGCATGTTCTTCAGTCGTTGTAGTTTCAGTAGTTTCTTTTAAGTAGTTGTAGTGATGGTTAACACTTAGTATTTTTGTAAGAAGATATCAGCTGTTTGATATCTTCAGTAGTTGTGTTAACTATCAATAGTTTGAATAATTCTGTTAGATGTCACTATCAAGTGACATCAGCAGACGTCATATCTCCTATATAAGAGATGTTGACCTAATTGTATGTGTGACATTCTGTTACCACGAAAGCGCATATTGAATGAAATATATTTCACAGAATTCTCTCTCTATAACCGTTTACTCTTATATTGAATATCAATTGTGTTCTTGTGAATTGTCTAATTCATTGTTTGATTTCCGCTGCAATACTCTCTAATCAATCAACGTAGATCACTGATCCTAACAAATGGTATCAGAGCAGGTTAATCATTGATCGATCTAACATTTGATCATTGAAACTGCTATTCGATATCTATGTTTGATTGAATTAGCATATTTGCAAGAAATGGTTATAGATTATTGAATTTCTGCTGCTTTTGTTTATTCACTTTGAGCTCTCTCTTGGTTTAATTTGGTTTGTTGTGTTTTGTTCTAAATCTGCTAAAGCTTAATTGAATTTGGTTGAATCTGAGAATGACTACTCCTTCTAGTGACCCTCACAATACTGAAATGACCTGATCTGCCCAAGATGCATATTAAGTTGATGTGGCTAGTGTGATATGATCCAAGTCGGGTCATACCCAATAACAAGCTTAACAAACACCAATAAATTATAACACCGATTTAGAAAATGGGTTTTCTAAATCATCGCCTTTGTAGATGAACATCATTATATGGATAATTGTTCATATGGTACCTTTTGTTTTTCATTATTTAGTCTTACTAAATAATAACAAATAAAAGTACTAAGTTTATAAAGTTTAAACATGTTTTAAATTTATAAACATAAGGATTTAGTGTGTATTTAATTGTGTTACAAAACAAAGTGTGGGAATCCATTTTGAAATGGATTTTTCGGCCGCCCACATGCCTTGGGGGTCCCATCTTTGTCTTGATAACACACTAGATTAAATGGTTTTAGACACAATCCTTTAAGGCACATCTCTCCTACATGCAAAGGCCTTCCACACTCCAAAAACTCTCTCTTTCTCTCTCACGGTTTTGAAGAACAATTAGGAGCAGATTTTTCAGCTCACAAAAGGGTTTTGTTGCTGAAAATTTGTGTCAAGAATCCTAGCAATCAAAGGTGTTTGTACAAGCTTGGGGTATCACCTCTTGAGACTTCTATCTTGAAGTTTCAGCCACGATTTTATCCTCTTTCACCTCTTGAAACTTGACTTTGAACAGCTCCAATGTTGTGTTCTTTACATCCTATGTTCATCCATTGTATGTATTTCGTATATTGATCCATGGCTTTGGGGTTTGCTTATTAAATGGGTTTAATAATCAACATATTAACATGTTTTAAAACTGGATTCCGCTGCGTTTTTCATATAAAAGAAGATAATATGAACTTTGATAAACATGTTCAATCCCAACAATGGCATCAAGAGCCACATATACGAATGCATACATGTATTATTCTTGCTTGTTCACGGTTTTATGGTGTTTGACACCACATACCCGTGTGTTTGTGGGCTGAAATGTTACCCCCTTTTGATTTCTTAAAGATATTACTTTATGCATGTAAGGATCTTTAAAAAATCTAGTCATAAGTTGTTTGTTTGTTTGTATGGACTTAACCCATTTGTTCTTGGTTTATGTTGGCCAAGAACATGGGTTAAAAGGGGCTGCCCCATATCGTGACATAGGAATATTTGGATATGTTGTTTTGGTTATGCATAACAAAGCCTAGACCATGTGGATTGATTGATTGGTGTCATGTTATATTCATTTGGCTATGTAATAATTCAATTTTATGTTTCAAGTCTTGTTTTGTAATTCATTTATTCATATGGTTTGTAATAAATAGATTAGGAGTTTTTTTTTCCTCTTTACTAGAAAAAATTGTATTAGGATACATATTTTGTAAGGATGCTCAAGATCAAGATTTGAAGAGAAGATGGACAAAGAGGATGCTTGAAGATGTGGTTTCAAGTGGGAGTCCTTTTGTCAACCTTGTATCATGTTCTTAACCCATTAGGACAAGACCTTTTGACACACTTGTTTTGGCTAAACAAGTGTGCTCAACTTAGTATGCTTTGTTATGCATATGTGAATGTTATGTTTATGCTTGGTTGAATGCTTATGATGTTGTTTGTTTTGAATATTTGGATGTGATTTACAAACCGTCTATTATAACAAGCTATAACTAGAAATTGGTTCTCAAATCATTAAGCATAAATAGAATGGTTCTTTAAAAGGAGTTAATGGTTTGCAAAATAAAATGAGTTTTATTTAAAAGAATCAATTGAGTACCATATGGTTGAATGCATACAATCATATGGTACATAGACCTTTCTTTAAAAGTATTATGATATTGTAAACCCCTTTTGAAACAAGTTAAACACCATCCTTTTATACAACACTTAGGTTATTGCAAACTCTTAGTGGGATAAAGGTCACCTAACCACTTTGAGGGAACTTGTAACTTGAGATGAGAATACCATGTTTGTGGGATAAAGGTCACCTAACCACTTATGTAGTAAACTCACACGTGTGTGTAAGTAGGACGACTTGATTTATAAAATATATGAATGGATCACTAAAATGTGTTTTATAAAAGGTGTTGATGGGATAACATGCCGTTGTAGACATAAGATGTTCATACAATCCCATACCACTAGAAGTTGCAATAGGTTGCAATTGTCATTCATGACTACCTTGTTTATTAAATAATGGGATAAAGGTCACCTAACCAATATTTAAATACAACGTTGGATTCTAGAATTTTATTTATTAAGTCTATGAGACATAAAGGGTGTAATAAAATGAAATAATTTTATCACAATTACTAAATGGATCTTTGTAAAATCTTGTAGATGGCCGACAACAACAACGCTAATAACGATGTACCAAACCAAAACAACCAATCTCTTAGGGCGATCCTTCAAAGGGATCGTCTAACACCTAACAACTTCATGGATTGGTACCGCAACTTGAGAATCGTTCTCAAGCAGGAAAAGGAAAAACGGGTACATCCTTGATGATCCCATCCCCGATGAACCTAACGAAGAGGATGTGGAGGCCTATAATGATTGGGTCAAATATGTTGAAGACTCTATCCAAGTCTCTTGCTTAATGCTAGCAAGTATGACTCCTGAACTCCAAAAGATGAGCTCCATGGAGCTTATGACATGATCACTCAGTTGCGGGAAACGTTCCAGCAACAAGCTAGGGTGGAGCGCTTCGAAACGGTTCGAGCGCTTCATGCATGTCGGATGGAGGAATCCTAATCAGTTTCATCTTATGTTCTTAAGATGAAAATCCATATCGACCGCCTTCAGAGGCTTAACTGTCCTGTCTCAAAGGAGTTGGCCACGGATTTGATCCTTAACGGCCTAACTAGGAAGTTTGAGGCGTTTGTCTTGAATTACAACATGAACGGATGGGACAAGAGCATAAATGAACTTCATTCAATGCTCAAAACAGCTGAGGCAGGAATGGGTAAAAGGGTTTTACCTGTTCTTAACATTAATGAAGGTGGAAGAAGGAGAAGGTCTCTACTCCCCCCCCCCTAAGGCAACTGTTGCCAAAGGAAAGGGACACGTTAAAGGAAAGGGGAAGATGGTTGTTAGGGCGGAACCTCCGAGGCCCAGGAGAAGAAGCAGAAGGTTGCTGTTAACGACCCATGCTTTAAATGTGGTGAGATAGGGCATTGGATGAGAAATTGTCCAGTCTATCTCAAAGAGTTGAGAGAAAAGAGGGATGCGGGGCAAACCTCAGGTAATTTATATGATACATGTTGAGCTGAATGTTATTTCCTCTAACACATGGGTATTAGATACCGGATGTGGAACTCACATTTGCAATTTGTTGCAGGGTTCAAAAGAAATGAACATTATGCAAAAGGGGAAATTAGTCTCTTCATGGGAAATGGTGCAAAGGTTCACGTAGAAGCCCAAGGAGACTACATTTTGAAGCTTCCAAGTGGTTTGGAAGTTATTTTAAATAATGTATTATATGCTCCTAGTTTGACTAGGAACATAATTTCCGTTTCCCGTTTAAGACAATGTGATTATAATTTCAAGTTTGTTGACAATGATATTCATGTTTCTTTAAATCATATGTTTTATTTTAAGGCCATACCTAATAATGGTATTATGAATTGGTTCATGAGAACACAACATATGATAGCTCAATATACCAAGCAACCACCAAAAGGCTCAAATTAGATTTGAGTGATACCTACCTTTGGCATTGTCGTCTTGGTCATATAAACAAGAAACGTATACAAACACTTCAAAAGAATGGTCTTTTAAAAACAAATGAATGTGATTCATTTGATGTATGTGAATCTTGTTTACTAGGAAAAATGACTAAGGCACCCTTTAGTGGGACTAATGAAAGGGCAAAAGATTTAAGATAATAATCATTCGGATGTATGTGGTCCCTTTAAGCCGATGACTAGGAATGGTGAAAGATACTCATTACCTTTACTGACGATTATAGTCGCTATGGGTATGTGTACTTATTAAGGCATAAAGATGAAGCTTTTGAAATGTTCAAAATCTTCAAAAATGAAGTTGAAAATCAACTCAACAAGTCAATTAAAGTTCTCCGCACCGATAGAGGTGGTGAATACTTAAGTGATGTTTTTCAAGATCATCTTAGGAGTTGTGGGATCATCTCACAACTCACTCCACCTGGGACACCACAACATAATGGTGTGTCTGAGAGGAGAAATCGAACCTTATTGGATATGGTTCGATCTATGATGGCTAGAAGCACATTGCCTCTATCATTTTGGGGTTTCGCTTTACTCTCCGCGGCCCGTATTCTGAATATGGCCCCAACCAAAAAGGTGGAAAAGACACCTTTTGAGATATGGCATGGAAGAGTTCCATCCCTATCATACTTAAGGGTCTGGGGTTGTGAGGCTTATGTTAAGACTCCCACCCCAAACAAATTGGAAGTCCGATCCACCAAGTGTATCTTTATTGGATATCCTAGAGATTCTATGGGATATTATTTCTATGATCCACTGGAAAAGGTGTTTGTTGCCAGAAAGGGTGAGTTCTTAGAAACAAAGTTCCTTATGGAAGGAACTAGTAGTAGAACAGTGGATCTTGAGGAGGATCAAGTAACACAGCCGATGCATGTTTGGTTGAAACTAGCACTCAACATGAAAATGTGAGGATGATCAAGCGTTTGATCAATACACACAAAACGTTCGCAGAAGTGGTAGAACTAGTAATCCACCTGAAAGATATGGTTTTTTATCATGGATGGATGCTATGTGGTAGATTCAGATGAACCAACCACATATCATGATGCAGTGTCCAATTTGGATTGTGACAAATGGCTAGAGGCCATGAACGTTGAGATGCAATCCATGTATGACAATCAAGTTTGGGAACTTGTCGTACCACCTCTTAATTCCAAAGTAGTTGGAAGTAAGTGGGTTTTCAAGAAGAAAACCGATATGCATGGAACTTGGATACTTACAAAGCTAGACTTGTAGCAAAGGGTTTCACTCAAACTCAAGGGTTGATTATGATGAAACATTCTCACCTGTTGCAATGCTAAAGTCTATAAGGATATTGTTTGCCATAGCTGCTCATTATGATTATGAGATTTGGCAAATGGATGTCAAAACCGCTTTCCTAAATGGATATCTTGAGGAAGATGTCTATATGGTTCAGCCTGAAGGTTTTGTCGATCCAAAATATCCTAACAAAGTATGCAAGTTAAAGAAATCAATCTATGGATTGAAACAAGCATCGAGAAGCTGGAATCACCGTTTTAATGAGGAGGTAAAGAAATTTGGCTTCATCAAAACGCTGATGAGGCTTGCGTGTATAAGAAGGCTAGTGGGAGCACAATAACCTTCCTAGTATTGTATGTTGATGACATACTACTATTTGGAAATGACATTCCAACCATGGAAAGTGTTAAAACCTGGCTTGGAAGTTGTTTTTCCATCAAGGATCTTGGTGAAGCCGCTTATATTCTGGGAATAAAGATCTATAGGTATAGATCAAGGCGGCTAATTGGTTTGAATCAAAGTGCATACATTGAAAAAATCTTGAAAAGGTTCAAGATGGAAAACTCTAAGAAAGGTACTATACCTATTCAAAGAGGGACAATATTGAGTACGACTCAATGTCCTAGCTCAAAAGAGGAGCAAAATAGAATGAAGACGATCCCATATGCATCTGCTATAGGATCCATCATGTATGCAATGATATGCACTAGACCGGACGTGTCATGCGCTTTAAGCATGACAAGTAGATACCAACAAAATCCTGGTGATGGTCATTGGATGGCTGTCAAGAACATTCTGAAGTACCTAAGGAGGACTAAGGATATGTTTTTGATCTACGGGTCTGGTGAAGAGGAACTCGTTGTAAAAGGTTACACAGATGCGAGTTTCCAAACCGATCGAGATGATTCACGATCTCAATCGGGGTACATTTTTATTCTGAATGGGGGAGCTATTTTCTTGAAAAGCTCAAAGCAAGAAGTCGTAGCGTTGTCCACTACAGAGTCAGAATACATCGCTGCTTCAATGGCAGCACAGGAAGCTGCATGGCTGAAGAAATTCATATCTGAACTAGGGGTAGTCCCTTCCATTTAGGATCCCCTAGAGATCTTTTGTGACAACGAGGGTGCGATTTCTCAAATCAAGGAACCTCGTGCTCATCAAAAGACTCGGCACATTGAACGAAGATTCAACTACATAAGAGATGAAGTTGAAAAGGGAAAGATATGTATTCGCAAAGTCCACACTGATAAAAACATTGTGGATCCACTCACAAAGCTCCTTGAAAAGGCAAAGCATGAAGGTCATATTGTGCCATGGGACTTCAATATTCTAGTGATTGGGTTGACTTTGTATTTTATATTTGTATGTTGGAACTTATGTTATTCGTCTTATTATATGGTTATAATTTTCATTTGTTCTACTGTTTTAGCATGTTTAAATCCATGAATAAATAAGTCATTCAAAACATCCGCAGTCGATCATACTTGTGGAACAACTATGAATATAAGACTGTAATGAACTTGGATTGGATGATATCATAAGATGTGAATATAAAGCAAGAGGCTGCTGCCAAGGTTCATTGATATCTATGGGATATAGGTATTGGATCGACCCGCTCTCAGTTATTTCTACATAGAATCCTTGTGATTAGTCATAAGAGATATTGAGTAAAGGCGAATATCATTGTATCCTCTGACCTGAGATACATATTGGGTCTTGACATTCATCAAGTATTGTACTTTGATTTAGTTCTTTGCTGTTCTGAAAAATTGGCAGTACATAAGGCTGAGTTCAGGTATGATATGAGTTGATTATGAGAGACGTATGTAATCAAGAAGGAATTTGTTCCTCTTATTTGTTGAGAGTTAGATGTTAAGGACCTGTTGAAGTTAAATCATCGGAGAATGACATTCTGTCTCCTGGATTTAACATGACATCTGAAAAAAAGGATAGATGACTAATTCACCTAAAACATTTCAAGTAAGGCACTTGAAGAGGACGATGTTATTGAATGGCACTTAATCATATACATTAGGGGCAGCAAACCGTTGCTAGGCGTTATTTGCTACTTGCATCAACCTTCTATGAATCTTGTGCAAGTGGGAGATTGAAATGACTGATCTGCCCAAGATGCATATTAAGTTGATGTGGCTAGTGTGATATGATCCAAGTCGGGTCATACCCAATAACAAGCTTAACAAACACCATAAATTATGACACCGATTTAGAAAATGGGTTTTCTAAATCATCGCCTTTGTAGATGAACATCATTATATGGATAATTGTTCATATGGTACCTTTTGTTTTTCATTATTTAGTCTTACTAAATAATAACAAATAAAAGTACTATGTTTATAAAGTTTAAACATGTTTTTATTTAAACATAAGGATTTAGTATGTATTTAATTGTGTTACAAAACAAAGTGTGGGAATCCATTTTGAAATGGATTTTTCGGCCGCCCACATGCCTTGGGGGGTCATCTTTGTCTTGATAACACACTAGATTAAATGGTTTTAGACACAATCCTTTAAGGCACATCTCTCCTACATGCAAAGGTCTTCCACACTCCAAAACTCTCTCTTTCTCTCTCACGGTTTTGAAGAACAATTAGGAGCAGATTTTTCAGCTCACAAAAGGGTTTTGTTGCTGAAAATTTGTGTCAAGAATCCTAGCAATCAAAGGTGTTTGTACAAGCTTGGGGTATCACCTCTTGAGGACTTCTATCTTGAAGTTTCAGCCATGATTTTATCCTCTTTCACCTCTTGAAACTCGACTTTGAACAGCTCCAAAGGTTGTGTTCTTTACATCCTATGTTCATCCATTGTATGTATTTCGTATATTGATCCATGGCTTTGGGGTTTGCTTATTAAAATGGGTTTAATAATCAACATATTAACATGTTTTAAAACTGGATTCCGCTGCGTTTTTCATATAAAAGAAGATAATATGAACTTTGATAAACATGTTCAATCCCAACAAATACCGGTTCCTCAACCAAGCCTCTGATGTTGGTTAGGACTGAGTATAACATATGGCAATGAAGGATGCTTCATCACCTGTCTGTTAACAGTTCAGGTTGTTGGACATCTGTGGTACATGGTCCACACAAGCCTATGGTGAACAATCCAGAAACCAACCAAATGGTTCCGAAGAAGAAGGAACAATACTCAGATGAGGATCGGAAACTGTTTGAGATTGATGCTAAAGCGCATGGTATTCTGGCCATGGCTTTGCCTAATGAAATCTATTCAGGGCTTATGTATCATGAAACTGGTCATGACCTTTGGAATGCACTGAAGGAACAATTCGGTGGAACAGATGAGGTTTTAGCAAACAACAGAGAAATCCTTGCCCAACAATATGAGACATTCTCTCATAGAAAGGGTGAGATACTGACTCAACAGTTTGAGCGTTTTTCTTGTTTGATCTCTGAGTTGAAAATGGTCAAACAGGAATACACCAATAGCCAGATGAATAACAGATTCCTCATATCACTGCCTGAGAGATAGGACACATACACTATTATCCTACGCTCCAGTGCAAATCTGGATAGCCTATCTCTCACCCAACTTCATGGGAACTGCTTACATTCGAGAGAGAGATAGAGCAGAAAAGGAAACTGGCATCATCAGGAAAGCTCACTGATGACTTTGTACCAGGGAACACTGCCTTGGTTGGTCATGAGTCAGAATATGCTGCATCTGAAAGCAATTATGATGAGCATATAGATTCTCTTCAAACAGTTCTGATCATGCATTTGTTGTGTTGATAGTCAATCAAGCTGTAATAGTGACAATTTATGCTTCAACATGGATGATCTGAAGGGTATTGCTGATGATGATTTAGAAGAGATGGATATTCTAAGCCAAATGGCCTTAGTTAATATCAGATCTCAAAAGCTCTACAAGAGAACTGCCAGGAAATTTCCTGAACTCTCTGGCAAAACCAAAGTTGGTTTTGACAAGAGTAAGTTGAGGTGTCACAAATGCCAAAAGCTTGGATACTTTGCAAGAGAGTGTAGATCAACTGGATCTAACTCCTCTGCACCCTTTGTGACTTTTCCAAGCACTAGTCCACAAAACAGAGGGCAACATCCTACGAGTTCTGGTCATCATTCACACCCTATATCTCCTGCATACTTTGTCCTCAGGGTCCAATGTCATATCCATATCCCTGCTATTACATGCCTCAGCCAATTCGGTTCAAGCTCATATTGCATAACATCCACAAGAATTACCTCAACCTCAACCTTCCCAATCTCAACCTCAACAACATAGCTTTTTCACCCCAGGAGTTGTTGACTGGAGCAGTTTACCAGATGATATGTCTGGTCATGAACAACTGTTCGCTGGTGCTGGTCAACATGGTGGTGACAGTCCTTTTGGAAACCTTGCTCTTATGGCTCTGGAGTTTGCTGATACCTCATCCTCTAATGCCTCCACACCACAGGTATCCTCTGAGGCCAAAGCAAAGTTATGTTCTAAAACATGCATAGCTGCATTTGCATCTATTAGAGAATCAAATGTAGCTTTAATTAACAAGAACATTGAGCTAGAACAAATAATTTCCAAAAGAAAAGCTGAATTTGAGTCTGTGCTTAATGATAAGAATGATGAGATTTACAAACTTAAATGTCAAATCACTGATGATAAGGCTAAGGAAGAGGTATTTCTAGAGAAGTACAGAGACCTCAAAGAAACACTTGCAACTACCCAGGTAGAGTGTGATAGTTGGGTACATTCTTGCAAGGGTTTTGAAATGCTTCTTAGTAAGCAGTCTGCTTCCAATGTGAAGTTTGGCATTGGTTATAATCACACTGCTCCTCCTACAGATTTTACTCCCAGAGCAGAGATAAAATCTGATGGAGAAAGCAATAACCAATCCTTTTCATCATGTGATCTACTATCTGATACAGCACCATCAGAGGTTGAAGTCAGCATTAATTCCTCTTTGAACCTATCAGTTGATGTTGATGGTTCAAATGCTGACACTCACATGATCAAAAAGTTGATCACTCCAGGTGGTATTTCATAAAGTATTGAAAGTACCAAAAAGCATGTCATAACACCTGGAGAACATACCCAAACTACTGCATGTACTAAAGCGAAGAAAACTGCAAGTAGAAAGGGTGGGAAAACTACTGAAGAAGATATCAAGAAAGCATGTACTAAAGGGAAGAAAACTGCTAGTACTGATAGCAAACTGCTAAAGAATAACTCTTAGTAGTTTCATCTTCTTCAGCAGATGATCAACTTAAGATGAAGAAAAAGCCATGTGAAATATATGGCTTATTCAATCATCTTACTGATGAACGCTGGTATAAAAAGGGCTCCAAACTCAAACATAATGAGAACATTAAAAAACAAATGGATAAAATGAAAACTGACTTTGAAACCAATTTGTACCAACAACATCAAAACCTGTGACCCCTAAATCCAAAAAGAAATCTAAAAAGCAAGGGATTAATCAGGCAACAGCTGAGGTTGCTCAAAAGGAGATGGTACAACACAGGAATCCATCAATCTCAAGCTCTAATGTGTCTGATGAGCTGAAGGCTTTATCACAAAATCAGACACAACTTGTTATGACGGTTCAACATCTATTAGGGAGAGTCAACCAATTAGATGCTCCTGTGCTGAAACCACAGAGAAGAAAATCCATGCCAAAGGATTCTTCTTCTTCACCATCTCCATCCCCTCAGGCTGTTATTCATAGCAAATCTGTTAGTTTACCATCTGTTGATGTGAATAGACCCAAAACCAAAAAGGTTTGGGTCTCAAAAACTAACTAATTGTTTATGATTGCAGGGCTCTTCAGCATGCCAAAGTAGCATCTGGTATGTACACAGTGGAGGATCTATGCATATGACAGGGAACAACTCTCTTCTTCATGACTACTCTCAAGGAAAGAAGGGGTTTGTTTCTTTTGGCAATGATGCTAAGGGTACATCATTGGCAAAGGCTTTGTCTCCAATGGGGAAATAAAGTTTGATGATGTTAATCATGTGGAAAATCTCAAATACAATCTCTTGAGTGTCAGCCAAATATGTGATAAAGGCCATGTCGCTCTTTTCACCAATCAGAACTGTAGGATTCTGTCATCCAAAGTTCTGAATTTGATTGATAAGGTGTTGGATGATCACACTCTCCTGAGGGCCAACAGGACAAGAAGAGTGTATGCCTTAGATCTTTCCAAGAAAATAGCTCTCAAAGGCCATCCTTGCCTATTTTCCAAAGCCTCTCCTCAGGAATCTAAACTGTGGCACAGAAGGCTGGGTCATGTTAATATCAAAAACATGAATCAGCTGATCCACAATAGTTTAGTGAGAGGTTTACCAATAAAGGAGTTCCACTGTGATGAAACCTGCACTGCTTGTTTAAAAGGAAAACAACATAAAGTCTCATTCCCTCCTATTGAAGAACCTAAGTCCACTGCCTGCTTGCAGTTACTGCACATGGATCTATTTGGTCCTGTGAGAGTGATGAGCATGGCAAAGAAGAAATACTGTCTAGTAATTGTGGATGATTACTCCATATTTGTATGGACTTTCTTTCTGCATTCAAAGGATGAGGTTGCTCAGAAGATTATAAACTTTGTGTTGTATGTTGAGAAGCAGTATTCCCTATAAGTCAAGTGTATAAGGAGTGACAATGGAACTGAATTCAGAAACCATACACTTAATGATTTTTATCTTTCAAAGGGTATCAAAAGGCAGTTTAGCATCCCAAGAACTCCAGAACAAAATGGAGTAGTGGAGAGAAAGAACAGGACCCTAATTGAAGCTGCAAGGTCTATGTTGGCTGACTCGGGTTGCCACTGACCTTTTGGGTTGAAGCTGTTACACAGCTTGCTATGTGCAGAATAGAGCCTTAGTAAATCAGAGGTTGATGAAGACTCCATATGAAGTTTTACATCACTTGGCTCCTCTAATTTCATTTTTCAGAGCCTTTAGGTGTCCCTGTTTCATTCTCAACACAAAGGATCAACTCCACAAATTTGATCCTAAGGTGGATGCAGGGTATTTTGTTGGTTATTCATCTACTTGCAAGGCATACAAAGTCTTCAACTGCAGAACAAAGATAGTTGAAGAGACTCTGCATGTGAAGTTTAATGAATCTCCAAAGGACAAGATTCCACAAAACCCTGTGGAGTTGTTTGATTTGGACATACTGCAATATGTTCCTTATCAACCACAAACTGTTGCAGATCATGTGGATAAATCATCTTCTGCAGCATGTCTTCCACCTGGTGGTATTGATGATGATGATAATATCAATACTCACCTATTCAAGTTTAGTGATCAACTGCCTGAGTCGGCTAAACTTGATGTTCCTATAGCTTCAGCAGTTCCATCCATAACAACTGCTGATGAGATATATGATTCCTCTACATCTTTTGATTTACCATCTAATTCTTGGTTTCAAGAGTCTGCATCACCATCTGCTGCTGCTAAAGGTTCTACAAACACTTGCACAGATCTCATTGTTTATAAAGAGCTGAAGAATCACCCAATGTCTCAAATTATTGGTGATATCAATGCTGGAGTTTCAACAAGAAGTCAATTGTCTAACTTCTGTTTCTATGCTCTCTTCATCAGTCAGCTAGAGCCAAAGAACTATCATGTTGCTTTGAGAGACAATGGATGGGTTGAAGCCATGTAGCTTGAGCTACTTCAGTTCAAGAAACAGCAAGTGTGGGAACTGGTTCCTCTACCCCCAGGTAAGTATGCAATAGGCACTAAATGGGTGTTTAGGAATAAAACTGATGAAAATGGGCTTATTGTTAAGAACAAGGCTAGACTGGGTGTACAAGGGTTTTCACAAGAAGAAGGTATTGATTATGATGAAACCTTTGCCCCTGTAGCCAGACTAGAGGCAATTAGATTGTTGTTAGCCTATGCTGCATTCCACAATCTTAAAGTTTTTCAAATGGATGTCATAAGTGCATTTTTATATGGTAAAATAAAAGAAGAGGTTTATGTGTGTCAACCACAAGGTTTTGAGGATAATAAACATCCTGATTGGGTGTATAAACTTGATAAGGCTCTTTATGGGTTGAAGCAAGCTCCTAGAGCCTGGTATGAAACACTTTCAAATTTTCTTCTTAAAAATAATTTCACTAGAGGCTCCATAGATAAAACTTTGTTTATTAAGAAGGTGGATTAGCATAAGCTACTTGTTCAAATTTATGTTGATGATATTATTTTTGCATCCTCTGATTCCCAGTTGTGTGATGATTTTACATGTTTAATGAAACAAAGGTTTGAAATGATTGCAATGGGAGAATTACAGTTCTTTCTAGGCTTGCAAATCAAACAAAAGGCTGATAGAACCTTTATTCATCAGTCAAAATATACAAAAGATCTTTTGAATAAGTTTGATTTACAAAATTGTAAGACCTGTTCTACTCCCATGTGCAACACCACACAACTGGATGCGGATCAGAAAGGTAAAGCTGTTGATGAAACACTTTACAGATGTATGATTGGGTCCTTGATGTACCTAACAGCTTCTAGAACATATATCATGTTTGCAACTTGTGTTTGTGCTAGATTTCAGGCTGCTCCTAAAGAGTCTTATTTGATTGCAGTCAAGAGGATCTTTAGATATTTGCAAGGTACACAATCTCTAGGTTTATGGTATTCCACTGGACACTCATGCAAATTAGTTGCTTTCTCTGATAGTGACTATGCGGGGTGTAAGTTAACCAGAAAGTCAACCTCTGGTGGATGTCAATTCCTAGGCAACTGTTTGATTTCTTGGCAGAGTAAGAAACAAACATCTGTTGCTACATCCACTGCTGAAGCAGAGTACATTGCAGCTGCAAGTTGTACTTCTCAGGTACTCTGGCTTCAGAACCAACTTTTGGATTATTGCATTACAGAGACTAAGACTCCATTATTAATGGATAGTGCTTCAGCTCTGTGCTTTGTCAAAAATCCAGTCCAGCACTCTAGGACCAAACATATAGAGATCAGACATCATTTTATTAGGGACTGTTTTGAAAAAGGTCTGATTGATCCAAAGTTTGTGCCTAGTGCTGATGAGCTTGCAGACATTTTTACTAAGCCTTTGGATAGTTCAACTTTCCAAAACCTAGTGTTAAGACTTGGTATGCTGCAGCTAGAAGAAGTGATAACTACTGATGATCTCAGTAACTAAGTATTGATGATCATTAGTAACCATATCACATATAGTACTGATTCTGTTAAAACAACTGATCAAGTTACAACTACTGATGTAGTTATAACTACTGATATCAGTAAACACAGCTCAAGTACTGATGTCCTATGAAACAACTGACAACAGCAAAAAGACTGATGAGTAAGTGTTGAGGACAGTATGAAACAACTGAAAAGCTAAGAATTGACGAAAACTACTGATGGGAATTTTCTCTTCAGTTGTTTCTACAACTGTTGTTTCACCCTAAACAACTGATGACAAAACCATGTCTTCTTCAGTAGTTTTACAACTACTGATGACTAAAACCAAGTTATCAGCTGTTTACAACACCTGAAGACAAAACTAAGGTTTTCAGTAGTTTCACAACTACTAATGACTAAAACCAAGTCTTTAGTTGTTTTCAAACATCTGAAGCCAAAAACCATGGTTTTCAGTAGTTTTATTACTGCTGATGCCTAAAACCAAGACTTCAGTTTTTTCAACCTCTGAAGGGTAATACATGTCATCAGTCGTTTAAAACTACTGATGATTAACACCAAACCCTTCAGTTGTTTTCTAACCCTTACCCTATAAATACCCAATCTTACAGAGCTTCATTATCTCCAAACCTAACGTTCAAAACCTCCAATCTTCTCTCACATTAATGGCGACCATGAAGCTTAAACCACGACACAACTGTGTTACCTACCTTACAAAATCACCATTCTGGACAAAGTTTGATAATGCCATTGATCTAATGGTCCATTCTCCCTACAAAACGGCTTTCCTTCTAAATCCTACCATTCATGCCAATCCCTCCATCAGTTCTGTACGAACGTCACCCTCATCACTGGGGAGAATAACACCGACTCTCTCCAGTCGTTCGTCAACAACCGACAGGTGGTCATCACTCCGGCAATCCTTCGCCAAACACTACAACTAGATGATGCCACTTTCCCCGCTGGGTATCAAAAAGGCACCACTGATCTATCCTTTGCCCACCATGGATACTAGGGTAACCTCAGCGCCTCTACCATCTTGTAGAAACATTTCCATGATGCAGAACACCTTATTTTTCATATGGCGAATGTCTGCTTAGCTCCTAAGACTTCTTCTTGGGATCAAATGTCGACCAGGTGGCAGCAGGTATTCTTCTCTATCCTTGAGCAACAAAACTTAAATTTTTCTAAAATAATTTTTCTTGAACTTAAGGATACGGCTTCAAAACCTATTGCTAACCGATGGATATTATATCCTCGGTTCATCATGGCCATTATAGAGAACCAGCTGAAAGCTGAGGGACTTGTTGGCCTTGGAGTCCCTGCCATGGCTGTATTGCCTGAGGTATACTCCAGGCACAACTCAGACCAATCACTCAAACAGGCTGCCAAGCTGCGAAAACCCACGCAGCTAGAACCCACAGCCACCACCTCCAAATCCAAAGTCCCCACCAACCCAAATCCAAAAAAGCAAAAAGGCTACTCAGGGGATGAGTCCCCTGAGGATGCCCCTGTACCACAAACACGGGACACACATACTGGTTTTAACCCCCCAGTTATGTCAAAGACTCAACCTGCCAAAGCCGCACAGGTATCCTATCAACAGGATCCTATTGCAACCAATATTGGGTATCCACATTGCTGGAACCTATCTCAATTGAGAGGGTTACCATTGAAGCGCACCACTCACCCCGGGTGCAATCTGCTTCTACCCAATCTTCACATGCAACCGCCCCTCCAAGTCCTACACTTATTGTTGCACAAGTGCTGAGTCAGTTGCACTCCTCACCCCCTCCCCAGAAACCAATTCCAACTGGGAATATCTCAACCATTGAGGGGGAGGACCAAAGTGCTTCTGCTAACCCACAGCACAGGGGTTACAATGTTCCATCTCCAATGTAGAAAAGGAGATTGGAACTTCTGGTGAGGCTGCCACTTCTCCTGCTTCAGCATATGATCAGGATGAAGTTGGTAACATTCATAAGACCTCCCCAGAGGCAACTGCTGATAAAGGACATAGTCCTGAGGCAGGAAGTCCCCAGTACCAAGACCAAGGGGCACATGCTATTACTGATCTACACTCAGAGCATGTTCATCTTGATTCTATCAGGAGGTCAGGTGTTTCAGTAAACACTGATGATGACCTGAGCTTCTTTTATGATGTTTTAGCCCAAAACCCCATCCTCGAGGATGAGGTGAGCAGACTCAAAGAGCTGCTTGCCAAAATTTCTCAGGATCAAAGACCATCTACCCCTCAAATCCCACAGATGGCACCTTCCTCTGAAGGTCTCCCATACACAGAGCCACTCCAAAACACTCAGCCTCCTGCCTCTGCTTCTGGCACTATTTCTTAGGGACAGAACCCCCCTGAGCAATAGCTGCTATCTTTCAAAATTCCTTACCTCTCATCACACCAATTATCACTGATATAGTGATTAAAACCCTTGATGAGAAGCTTCCCTCAGTTATACACCCCTTGATAGAAGATGTTGTGAGCAAAAGGCTTTCTGACAATCAAACCCTTGCAACCAATGCAACCAAAAAGGGGGAGATTCAGTCAGTGAAAGCAAAAAGAAAGAGGATTGCAGATAGGAAAGAGACTGAGAAGGAGAAGGAGAAGGAAGCTGACATGGAGAAAGTGACTGAAAGTACTAAAGACTTTCATGTCACATACAAGAAAAGGAAGAATGAAAAGGAGACTGACTTGGAGACAATGGTGAAGGAGGCTGATGCCGAACACAGCCGATCAATGGATAACATCATTGATCAGTTGTTTAGGCAAGGTCATGACACTGAAAAACTTGACACAGAAATCAGAAGATTGGAGATTGAAGAATCCAAGCTAGATGGGCAAGTTATGATGTGTTGGAAAGGGAAAGGCTGGAAATCATGATCAGGTTCATAGCTAAGTATCTTGGTAGATCATTGATTGAAATCAAGGCATGGTCCAGGGACAGCATCTTGGCAATAACCACCAAGATCTGTTCGTCTGAAGTATATACCAAAGGATTGGTTATGAAGCCTTAATAAAGCTGGTGCTGGGAGCAGGACTGAACTAGTCAAGCAATCTAAAGCCGCACTCACATCCAAAATGCTAGAACAGCCTGTCAAAATTCCCATACCAAAACCACCACAACCACAACCCACCAAACCAATTCCTTACCCTCAAAACCAATAGCCGATGATGTACCCCAAAAGGAAGAGAAGGGTACTGAGGCTAGAAGAAGATGAAGAAGATAATGATGAAGATGAAGATAGGCTGCCAATCTTAGCTATTATACAATTTCCTAAGGCCACAAGTCACCCTCCAACAGTTACTCCTGAGTCTCAAAGGCAAACTGTGAAAGTGAAGTTAGAAAAAGAAGAGCTTCACAAACAACATGATGAGGAACTGTTGAGAAGAGTTGACAAAGCATATGCTGCCACATCTTCAATCATCAACATGAAGAAGCATGCTCTCAGGTTATACACTCTCAAACATACCTTTCAATATCAAAAGGAGAGAGTGAGGATTTGGCCTGATCCTAGGGTGTCTCATAGGATTCAAAAGAAAAACATTCCACAGAGATACATTGGCCAAGTAAAGAAGATTGTAGATGAAGTGATCTCACTAGTCTTTGTAGTATCACCCTGGGAAATCCTAGATGACTTCAAGAAAGCCTATAAAGCAAAACTGACCCCACAAAAGATGCTGGAGAATAAAATGGTGAAAAAGGGTTAGTGTATAGGAGGCTTGAGGAAGTTAGAAAGAATGAGCTCCAGTTGTTCTTAGAGGGTAATCACCCAGATGAATTTGCTTATAGAGTAATAACAACTGTGGAACTCAAAAATGGGAAGCAGGTCAAATAACTATCTGAGTATTATGGGCCAGAATCACTTTTTGAAGGAGGAGTAGAAGAGCTTACCATGGAGGAACAAATAACCTTCCTTGAGGCCTATACAAGGGAGTCATACAAACTCATAGTTAGGAAGTAGATCTCTGGATGGGGTAACAGCTCTGTGTCCAGTTCCCCAAGACAGAGTTCCCATTCATCCTTTGCCAAACAGATCACTGAGACTTCTTCCTAGGCCTGTGCTTACAAGGGTCACTTCTGAGCTGATCTAGAAGACAAAAAGACCAATCTTTCTGCCATAATAAGTGGGACATCTTCAATAAGTTTAGAGGTTTTGGTTGCATTGGTTCAGGGGAGTTTGTTGGACCAAAAGAACCAATGAGCCTGATCAGAAAAACCTCTACGTTCCACAGACATCACAACAACTACTGAAGACTTGATTAGTTGTTTGACAAAGTCTGAAGAGCAACAGCTGAAGAACAAAGTACTGAATACTTCAACAGCTGAAGACCAAAGTCTGAAGATCAACAGCTGAAGACTAGAGTACTGAAGACTTCAAAAGCTGAAGACTAAAGTACTGAAGACTTCAACAGCTGAAGACCAAGTCTGAAGATCAACAGCTGAAGACTAGAGTACTGAAGACTTCAAAAGCTGAAGACTAAAGTACTGAAGACTTCAACAGCTGAAGACCAAAGTCTGAAGATCAACAGCTGAAGACCAAAGTCTGAAGATCAACAGCTGAAGACCAAAGTCTGAAGATCAACAGCTGAAGACTAAAGTACTGAAGATCTACACTGAAGGACAAAGACTGAAGACAACAGCTGAAGACATCAGCTGATGACAACAGCTGAAGTTCAAGTACAAGTACTGAAGCCTTCAGAGTTTGTTACAACAACTGAAGAAGCATTCTTCAATAGTTGTGATGGTTTCCTTTCAGTAGTTTTCTTTTCTATTTCATAACTTGTAAAATGACTGAAGAGCATGTTCTTTAGTCGTTGTAGTTTCAGTAGTTTCTTTTCAGTAGTTGTAGTGATAGTTAACACTTAGTATTTTTGTAAGATGATGTCAGCTGTTTGACATCTTCAGTAGTTTTGTTAACTATCAGTAGTTTGAATAATTCTGTTAGATGTCACTATCAAGTGACATCAGCAGACGTCATATCTCCTATATAAGAGATGTTGACCTAATTGTACGTGTGACATTCTGTTACCATGAAAGCGCATATTGAATGAAATATCTTTCGCAGAATTCTCTCTCTATAACCGTTTACTCTTATATTGAATATCAATTGTGTTCTTGTGAATTGTCTAATTCATTGTTTGATTTCCGCTGCAATACTCTCTAATCAATCAAACATAGATCACTGATCCTTAACACACCTTGTGCCAATAGGATGTTGTCTTTTAGGCAAATCAACAGGGACCATACCTTTTGCTTTCTAAATTGTTAAAGCTCTTCTTGCATAGCTTCAATCAAACTATTGTATTTTAAAGCAGCAGTGATGTTTGGAGGGACTACTTGAGAAAGAAAACAACTGAAGAGACAAAGGTTGGCAGTACCACTTTGGCTCCTTGTAGTTCTCTTTATAGGATCTCCAATGATGTTGTTGACTAGATGATTCTTATGGATTCTCATTGATGGAGTTGATTCAACTGGCATGGATGATTCTAGATTAGTCATTTCCATTGCTTCAGACTGATCCAATCCAGGTTGAGAGTTCAAGAAATAGTTAAAATGTTCAACATGAGGTGAGGGATCATGAGTGTCTTCTGTATGGGCTGCAGAAGCATCTCCAGTATCATTTTGCTCTTCCGTAGAGTTATTGGAACTTCTCTTGTCTCATTTTGCTCTTCAGTAGGAGTTACAGTACCTTCTCTGGAAACATTTTGAATATTTGTTATATTCACTTGAGAGAATGGATCTGTTGAAGGGACAACATTCACATCTCCGGATGCATCATGTTTATTTCCATATGTAGTGTCTGCAGCTGCTGCTGATGTGTTTCCACCTAAGTATGGGTGAATCCTTGGAGGATTAGCAGATAATGTTACTTCACTCATATGAGGTGGAATAAAGGGATAGCAAACTTCATTAGATCCTGCAGTGTTCAAATGATCATAGTTAAATGATTTGGTTAAAGCATCTATGTCAAACAACCATGATGAACCTTTAACAGACTTAGTAAATATAGATTCATCAAAGAAGACATTAGGAGTTTCTTCCACAATGTTATGTTGAGGAATATAAACCCCATATGATTTAGATGTGGAAGAGTATCCAACAAAGAAACTATCATATGCTTTTTCTGATAATTTTCCCAATGACACTTTTATGTTTAAAACAGATACATGACATCCAAAGACTTTAAGATATCCTATGTATGGTTTCCTTTTAAACAAGATCTCATAAGGAGTTTTATTATGTTCTTTGACAATTAATGTTCTGTTTTAACATTGCATGCAGTATTCACAGCCTCGGCCCAAAAAGTGATGGGCAATTGTGAATCAACTAGCATTGTTCTGGCTGCTTCAATGAGAGTTCTATTTCTTCTTTCAGTACCTCCATTTTGTTGTGGAGTTCTTGGTGTACTGAATTGCCTTGCAATACCTTTGCTCCTACAAAAGGAATCCATTTCAAAATTGACAAATTCAGTACCATTGTCACTCCTAAAAATTTTAACTTTTGTATCAAGTTGATTCTCAATCTTGATCACAATCCATTATGTTTTTGATGTTTCACTTTTTTTTGTTTTAAGAAAAAACCCCGTGAATCTGGTGAAATCTTCAACTATCACCAAACAATATTGTCTTTTTTCCAATGCTCATCACATTGGTAGGACCAAATACATCCGTGTGAAGCAATTTGAGTGGTGTAGTATTAGTATTGATAATTTTGGATTTATGTGACACTCTATGTTGTTTTCCTTTATAACAAGAAGAACAGTGAGTTGAGCAATGAAATTCTTTGTTTGGCAATCCAATAACCATGTCATTTTTCACCAATTTATTCATGTTCTTCATGTTAGAATGGACAACCTTCTATGCCATAATTGAGATACATCTTCTGATAGCTTAGATAGAAGGCATGTTTCATGTTTTATGAGAGATGTGTTGTTCATATCCAAAACATAAGTGTTTCCTTTTCTTGCTACTTTGAGGAGGATCTATTCTTCTGGAACATTAAACCTGGCTTAAGAATGTAACAATTAGTAGTATCAAACAATGTGGTATAATTTTGATCATAAATTTGAGACACACTAAGTAGATTATACTGTAAATTTTCACAATAATTTACTTTCTCAAACTTGAGCACACCATTTGTTATTATTCCTTCACCAATAGTTTTACCTCCCTTTTTATCCCCACCAAATGCCACATAAGAATTATTTTTATGTTTGAAGTCATGGAGAAGTGAACAGTTTCTTGTCATATGCCTGGAACAACCACTGTCAACATACCACTTGTTGTCAACTCTCCAATATTGTTCCTGCATTCAGAAATAAATCAGTTAGAATTGACAACCCAAGTCTTAAGGATCTTGGGTTTGTCTTCAGTGTCTAAAATTGTTACTCCTTCATGACTTAATCTTGAAGTTTCAGTATTAATTTCATGTCTAGTTGATTCATTTTGATTTGATGGTAGTGAGGATGATTCTGTTGAAGCTGATGCAGAAGCTTTGGAGTCTTCTTTCTTAATTGATTCTTCCTTCACCTTATCTTTCTTTGGTTGATATTTTGATTTAGAAGATGAACCTATACTTTTGAAGGTTTCATCATCTTTTGCTTGAGACACATATGATCCCTTTTCAAAATGATCAAAGAAATTATCACTGATGATTAACTTATTCTCAGCCAAGTCCACCCTTTTATGATGTGTTTTGGATTGACTTGATGTTGTTTTCTTCATGGATTTGGCATCTTCAGAAGATTTCTGCTTTGGTTTTGACTTTTGCTTTTGACTTACCTATTTTTGCTTTGAATCATCTTGACTTTTAGTGGATTGAGAGTCTGATTCTGTCAAATCAGTTTTTAACTTCTTTGTGCTTTTGCTTTTGTTCTTTTTGTTAAAAAAGCATTCCTAAGTAGAATGATTATTTTTGTTGCAAATAGCATAGAATTTGTTGAAGTAACATTCTGAAGTCATGTGATTGTTCATATTGCATATGGAACAGTAACTGCAGAAGTAGCAGTCTTCTGTATTGTGATTTGTCATATCACACCACTTGCAATACATTTCTTCAGATTCTTCTTCAGGCTCATCTTTCTTCTTTTTCTTGTTCAGTTTGGGAGCCTTTGTTTCCTCTTTTGAAGAATTTGATTTGTTCTTGCTGTTTTTTGAAGTATCACCAATTTACTCTTTCTTGTCCTTTGATGACTTTTGTTGCTTCAGATTCAACATCTTTTGTTTGTTAACAACCTCTCTATTTGGTACCTCATCCGTAGATTCAGCTTTCTTCTTCCACAGAAGTTCTACGGATTTAGCAGACTTTGCTTTCGGCAAATTTTCTACTGAATCATTTTTCTTTTGTTTAGTTGATACTTGTTTCTTCTTACCTTTATCTGCATGGGATAAAAGTACTTCTTCAGTTGATCCATAGCTATCAAGCCTTTTTTTAGATTTAGTTCTTGAAGTCTTTCATTGAGTTCAGCAATTCTCTTGCAATAGTCTTCACCATGTTTCTCTGCTTTGGAGGATATTGCAGCTTTGATTCTTCAAGAACTTTTGGAATAATGGTTTTAATGTGAACAATTTTACCTATGGTCATTTGCTCAACATCAGGTTCATCAGAATCATCCAAGTCATCACAATTATCATAATCAATTCTGAATCATTTTGATTTAAAGATTCTGATTCTGAGGATTTAGTTTCACTCACCTCAGCTTTATTGTTAATATTGATTTGAGTTGATTCTGTTTTAATCTTGGTGCTAGGCACAAAATGATTTGACAGAGTGTTGGTCATTGTTTCAGGTAAGATGTGTAATTATCATTATAGGTGGCGCAACAGCATTATAACCCAACCCATACCTTTTTTATTCAATATGAGAATTTAACAACTTCTCATATTGTTAAGATGATAATTGAAACTTCTGAAGTTTCACTTCAGTTGAAGCATGATCAGCCATGGATTTTGTTAAGGAAGTGGTCAGATGCTCAACTTGGGCTTTTAGGCTATAGTTTTCAGAAACAAATTTGTCTAAATACTTTTGCAAAGAGTTAATTTTGATTTGATACAATTTATGTTCTCTAACATGGTATTCATTCAAAATCATAGTTTCTTTTACTTTGTCAGCCAACTGTTGAGCATGGACTCTATAACGTTCAACTTCCTCAACACATGTTGATGAACACAACCTTTCTTTTACCTCTCTGGCCATTGGAGGAACTTTGTGTTCCATATGAGCCATCAATGCTTGATTCTCTTCCTAGACTTCTTTTTCATACATACTCCAGTCATACGTTCCATCTTGAAGTATGATCAGCCCTGACTCTTTTGAGTTGCTAGGTCCAGCTGATTCATTGGTGGCTGGTGGGGATGTCTTGATCAGTAGAGATTGTTTGTGTAGAGATCTTTGAGAGTTTGATTGTTGATGAGTTTCAGTCTGATGCTGTTGATGCTGCTAATGTTGTCTCATCTCTGGATATGACTGTTGATTACATTCTCTAGAGAAATGTCCATAGAGATTGCACTTGAAGCATCTTACCTTTGATTTGTCAACACCAATCTTTGATGTTTTACTACAGCTGCCAAGTTCTTGTTTCTCCTGAGATATTGCTTTGCTCTATAAGCATCATTGCCATCTGCCATTGTAGGTCCATTTCTTCCACTACATCAGGATGTAGTTATTCTAAGTCTTGTTGGAAGATATGTGCTGATGTTAGAGAGCTTTCCAGATATGCTTGAAAACTAGAACTAAAAGCTGCAAAGGCTGCTTTTTGTTCTTCAGAATCCAATATCACAGTGATTGGTTCTGACTGATTGTTTGATTATGCAGACTTAGCTATGCTGCAGTGGTATCTTTTCTATAAGCATTTCTTATTCTTTTGATTTTTACTTTGAGATGATTTCTTTGAGGGTTTAGAAGCATAAAAGCTAACTTCCTCCTTATTATCACTCAAAGCACAAGAGTTATCACTTTCATTGTTTGAAATAAATGCACTTCCAGCATTGTTTGTTTCTTTGAAGTGATAAGGTGAGACATGGGTTCTCACACTCTTGTTTCTTGATTTTTCATCCATTTCAAGAGCTTCTACTTTTGCAACCAGTGTATCTAGACCAGTTGACTTGAGATCTATGGTATTCTTGAACATGGATACTGTTTGCTTCCAACTTTCTGGCAAAGTGTGGAGCATTTTCTTGTTTAATTCCTCATCTCAATTACCAACTGCATGAATCTATGAAGTTGTTGAGGAATTGATTCACCCTCAATATGATAAATGTTTCATATTGTGACCTGAGGGTGTCTCTTCCTTATGCTTCTGATCTCATCACTCCTTCGCAGAGAGTATGAAGTATCTTCCACAAGGAGTTTGCTGTTTTGTAGTTCTCACACCTGATCAATATCTCTTCAAGTACAGCCATACTAAGCAAACTGTATGCTTTGATATCAACTTTGACCTTTTTAATATCATCAGGTGATATCTTTGGTACTGATCGGTTGATTTTTATCATTATAATCCGGCCCAAGGGTGGGTGGAATATAAGGACCTTCAGTGATGGACTCCCACAAGTCAGGATCTGTGTAGTTCACATGATTCCTATACTTGATTTTCCAGGATTTGAAATCTGCTTTTGTTTCCAACTTCGATGGTTGGTAAGACGATCCACTGAAGTTGCTCATGATGTTAATTGATGAGAATGATCAACAGGATCTGCTATTCAATTGATTTGAATATAGATACGAGTTAATCTAATCGACTACTGTAGAACGGCAAACAAGTTTCACACAAAAGTCCTTTAAAAAACAGTAGATCTAATACAGTAACAACTGACAAATCTACAAAATTCAAAGCAATTAAACACAATAACACTGATAGATCAATTGATCTAAATCAACGAGCACTTGGCTCTGATACCACCTGTGAATCCAAGGATCGCAGACAGGAATTATCAGTGTTGCCGAAGACAAGTCAACGTTTGCGGAATCAACGTTGGCTTGGTTTAATTGTTTTGTAATAATTTCAATATATAATGTTGATTCAAGAACACACTAACAAAAACACAGTTAATGAATAATATTTATTTCATTAAAATATGTTAACGATTACAAAATAATGAATGAATGATGATGAGACGGCTGCTAGGGTTTGATTGAATGAATTGATGTGATGTTCGCTGTTTTTGGATCGATTGTATTGCTATTGTTGTTGTCGTTCAATCAATCGTCTAATCAAGCGTCCTTGAATCAAAACCTAGGATCTATTTATATAGACAATGATGTTTCTATTATAAGAAACATAGGATCTCTTGGGATTTGATTTGTGTCAGTTAAGGAATCATCGGATTTCTTGGGATTCGCATAACTGCTTTGTTGACTTGTTGACTTGTAACACTTGCATTATACAAATGTTTGGACTCTGCAGGAATAGTGTCTTCCGTAGGAATTTGTTCTTCCGTAGAAGTCTTGTCCTTCCGCAGTTTTTTTGTTCTTCCGTAGGAATCTTGTTCTTCCGTAGATGTTTTGTTCTTCTGTAGGAATCTTGTTCTTCCAAAGCAAACTTGTTCTTCAGTTTTGGTTGTTCATCCGCAGAGGATCTTCGGATGTAATGTTACTTGTAAGAAACATATCTATGGAAGAACAAAATGTTCATCCGTAGATGTTTCTTACACTTGGTCAATTTCATAAATTGACAAAGAATAATATTTGTACCTGCAACCATACATAAATCAACACACATATAAATAGGTTAACCTATACATTTAATGCATACACAATAATGAATTACAAACATTCATTACAGATATTGTTTCAAGTACTAAGCCTATACATAATGGACTAGATTTTCTGATCCTAGACCTAACATAATCCCCTCAGGATTCACCACGTGACCCAAGAATTGAACCTCGCGCAACCAGAATGCGCACTTGGAGAATTTAGCACATAGCTTCTCCCCTCCTCAACGTCTCCAACACCTCCTGAATATGACCGCATGCTCCTCTTCACTCTTGGAATAAATCAGGATATCATCGATAAACACAATCACTGATTTATCCAACATCGGCTTACACACTCGATTCATCAAGTCCATAAAAGCAACTGGCGCGTTGGTCAAGCCAAATGACATAACGAGAAACTTGTAGTGACCATAACGCATGCGGAAAGCTGTTTTAGGGATATCCTGTTCTTTCACCTTTAACGATGGTAGCCCGATCGAAGACCTATCCTTGAGAACCAACTGGCACCTTGAAGCTGATCAAACAAATCATTAATTATCGTAAGGGGTATCGGTTCTTTATCGTCAACTTATTCAGCTCACGGCAGTCAATACACATCCTCATACTACCGTCTTTCTTTTTCACGAATAAGACCGGAACTCCCCAAGGAGACATACTCGATCTAATAAACCCCTTATCAAAAAGCTCTTGCAATTGATCCATCAACTCTTTCATCTCAGTCGGAGCCAAATGATACGGTTCCTTGGCAACAGGTTAGGCACCTGGTATCAATCAATCTGGAACTTGATCTCTCGGTCAGGTTGCACTCCTGGTAAGTCTTCGGGAAATACATCTGGAAAGTCACACACCACCAGGACATCGGATAGCCGTGGTGTTGGTGTATCCACGTCCTTTACATAAGCTAAGTAGGCACTACATCCACCCCTCATGCACTTTCCACCACCGCCATTGAGATTACTTTCAGGATCGTCATGACCCGATCCCCATAAACCGTCACCATACTCCAATCAGACACTGTCAAACGAATCATCTTCTTGCGACACAGAATGTTCGCCTCGTTTTCCGCTAACCAATCCATCCCAAGAACCACATCGAAACCTCCTAAGGTCATCACGAATGGTTTAACCGAAAACTTATGACCTTCTAGTTCTATGTCACAACCTTCTACCATCTCAGAAATTCTGGTAGACTTACCTATGACAGTTTCTACATCAAAGGGCACGTCTATATTTTTACTACTAATAGGCAATTTAGCACAGAAAGCAGCAGAAATGAAACTTTACTACCACCAGAATCAAATAAAACATAGGCTAAAGTTTGGTTTACTAGAAACGTACCTGACACAACATCAGGGTTTGTCCTAGCCTCCTCCCGCGTCATCGTAAACGCTCTGGCGCTTGCCTTCGGTCCTTCACCTCCAGTCTTCTTCACCCCAGAACCCTCATCCCTTGGCTTCTTACAGTCCCTACTCATGTGGCCCTCCGTGCCACAGTTGAAACATCTCCCAGTTTTGCATTCCCTCGCCATATGACCAGGCTTCCCACACTTGAAGCACACATTCGATCCCCACCTACACTCGTCACTGTGCTCCTTCCCACATTTGCTGTATCTCTTTACTCCCGCATTGGATGTGACCACACGGCAGTCATCTACCCGTGCCTTCTTGTTATTCGTCGGGGCACTACCCCGACCAACCTTTTTCTATTCCAATTTTGGTCACCACCACCTTTCTTGCTGCCTTCAGTCACCACCACAGTTCTTTCATCATACAATCTCCTTGCCAAATCAACCGCCGACCTAAACATGCTCGGTCGGCCAGCGGTCATGTGCCTACGGATATCCGCCGGCAAACCCTGAATGTACCTTTTAATCTTTGTGACAAAGGCATCACTTGGTTTGGCACCAGACGTGCCATCTCATTGAATTTAGTGGTGTATTGTTAATGTGTCATTGTTCCCGCCTCCAGCTACAAGAATTCCCTTTCCACCTTATCCATTTCCCTATGAGGACAGAACTCCTCAATCGCCAAAACTTTCAACTCAGACCACCTCATTCTCCCAATTGCCCGACTACCCTCGGCTTGGACTATATTGTCCCACAACATAGAGCCAAGTCCACAAATGAGTGGGAACCAAATTTCACCTTCTGGTCTTCTCAGCACTCGCTGATATTCAGAATGGCTTCCATTTCTGTCACCCATTGGTGAGTAGCAACAGCAGTGCCATTACCATCAAAAGTAGGGGGCTTGCACCTCTAAAATGCCCCGTAGTTACAGCCTCGTGCTACCTCTAGCGTGGGCTCTTCTTCTTGCTCTTCTTCATCATCATCAGATAGAACCGTCTCAGTCTCGGGCTGTCTTCTTTCATCCGTAGGTCTACTTCTTTCCTTCCTCTCCCCCTCCCGTACAGCTTTAATCACTTTAGTCACTACAGAAGGTAAGATCGTCTACATGACTTGATGCACTTCTTCAACAACAGCCTCCTTTACTGAGGCTCTCAGATTGGCACTCTCATCACCGCCCTTAGGATGAGGGGTCTCGGGTTCTTCATGAACCACCTTTTCGGCTCTACGCCTTCCTCTCGTAGCCCGTGGTTCAGCACCACGACCTCCACCACATGAAGCTTTAGATGATCTACCACTAGCCATCCTCTAACACACACACTGAAAGATTCAAACCCCAACACGGTCATTCAAGGGAACAGCTTAGTTTATGTCAAGTATAGAAAGTCCCTAATTACAGTGGCCAATTATGATTAGTCACTAACTTTACTCTTCATATCCCAAGCATTACCTATCCTGAATACATCAGTATCTAACTCTACAAACAACACATAACCACATAACATGCGCACGTAATACCGGTTAACATTTAAGAAAATACCTAATGGCACCTAGCTACTCAGACTGATATCCCTTCTCTTTCCGTCCCATTTTCAGTTTATGTTTAGGTTATTTTGAAAATTTACCCATTTCACTTAAACTTTGGCTCTGATACCAACTTGAAAGGCCCCGTTTCTGGGACGCTCACAGCTGGTCAATCATTGCACAGAAAACATATAATTACATTTAACTTTCATAAAACATCGCAGCGGAACATAAAAACAACTTTTCATTTCATTATAAATGCTTTTGCAAGTTAATACAATCATTCATTTCAAACCGACGTTCGTTCGCATTACAATGCGAAAACATTAACAAAAGAATGTCATCCAAAATGCCAGTAGCTGCCCCGCGCCATCCTCAGCAATGCTCACCTGCCAACTAGAAAATCCATAAAAAGTCAGCGTTGCTAAGTTAGTTCTAGTTTTAAAATAAAACATACTTTACTTTCATTAAAAACTATTCTTTTCTTTCGTATGTGGTCACACATCATACGTACACATAGATAATATCATTATTATCTTCATCATTCATTTTTTCATTTCATACATTCATCATTACATCTTTACTTTCATTCGAACCAATGCCATGTGCTTCACCCCACCGTCATGCATAAAGCCTGTACTAGGCCTGAGGTCTTTCAAAGACCCTGAACATTATGCATGAAGCTGACTCCAGTACCTAGGGTAAGCGTAAGGGTCCCATACATATGGTCAATCACAAGGATTAGACCCCTGTGTGCATCCTCATAGGGTATTTAACCCACGCACAAGGTTGAGCTAACATCCTTCATTGGGTGTGAACCTCCATTCATATGCTTGCAAGCCTTTCTTACATTCATTCGTTCATTAATGCATGCAGTCTTTCATTATGTTCCTCTTTTCATTATCTTCCACTTTATGTTACATAATACTTTCATTTCATTCATTAACTTTCAATGTAAAGCCACGGGAAAATAATCATGCATAACAAGAAACACAAACATACACATACAACATCACCATACAAGGCATCATTGTAACACCTGGTTATTTAAAGTCAAAGAAAAGAATGAATAAAGTGAAAGAAAAGAAGGGAAAAGAAATAAAACCCAAGTCTAGGGGTAAAAAGAGTCCAAAAGGACAAAATGTTTGAAAAGTGGGTGTAAAAGGTGGTATGGCTGCCCATATGTCACATACACCACTGATTTTCGGGTTTTAGAGAGTGAAAGAGCAGCAAGTTCTCGGTTTTGAAGGAAGAACAAGAAAGAATTCGAATTCAAGGTAACAATTCATGCTTTTATGGTGTTCTTGACTGGTCTTATCCTCGGGTTTATGCTTATGTGTGTTTGTATGTGTTTGGGGTATGTTTTAGTTGGTTTCTAGCAGTTGAATTCAATTTTCAAACGAGTTTGGAGGAAGCCATACTTAAAAGCTGCAAAGGTGAGTCTAGGACTCCTCTTTTACTGGTTTTAACTGATTTTGGGGCTGGAAATGCATGAATGTATGTTTTTATATAGCTGGGTTTTGGACCCGTGTGCTTGAATGTGTGTGTATGATGATGTTATGATGTGATGTGTGACTATGTTCATGCTTGATGATGTCTGATTGTGTTTCTAAGGCTTAGAGGGTAAGATTAAGCTTAGAACCTATTGAATGGTGCATGGAAATTGAATCTAATGTTTTAGAACCACTTGATAAGTTGGTAAACCTACCTAAGTGTTTGGAAGTAATGCGGATGAGCATTGACTAAGTGCTGTAATGCAGATGAGCCAGTAAGTCAATGCGGATGAGCATTTGACTAAGTGTAGGAAATGCGTATGAGTATTTGACTAAGTGCTGGAAATGCGGATGAGCAAGTAAGTCAATGCGGATGAGCATTTGACTAAGTATGGAATGCGGATGAGCAAGTAAGTCAATGCGGATGAGCATTTGACTAAGTATGGAAATGCGGATAAGCAAGTAAGTCAATGCGGATGAGCATCTGACTAAGTATAGAAATGTGGATGAGTATAGTAAGTCAATGCGGATGAACATTTACTAAGTGCAGGAAATGCGGATGAGCATTTGACTAAGTAAGAAAATGCGGATGAGCAAAGTAAGTCAATGCGGAAGAAGTGAGTCAATGCGGATGAACTATAGCAAATGTGGACGAACTGTAGGAAATGCGGATGAATATAGGAAATGATGATGAACACTTAGAAAAATTCTGACTTTTGAGAAAAGAGGTAATGTAGGCTTTGACCTAGGAGATTCCTAGGAGTTATGAAAATTGACATTTGGGGTCATAGATGGTGTGTAGAGCATGTAATGATGTGTGCTTATGCATGATGATGATGATGATGATGTTGCATGGTTATGCATGATGTATGTTATGTATGTAAGATGCCCTGCTTGATGATTTATGAATGGTATATTATGTTCCTTGTGTTGATGTATGATTATCTTTCCTATGGCTTTACGTGTTATGATAATGAATGAACAAAGTATTATGTAATGTGAAGTGAAAGATAATGAAAGAGGAACATGATGATGAATGCATGCATTCATGAATGAATGAATGTAAGAAGTCTTGCAAGCACTGTATGTCGGGACACACCATTAAAAGGTGTTAGCCCAACGGTGTGCGGGTTCGCTACCCCGGGAGGATGCACATCGGGGTCTTTCTTTGTGATTGACCATATGGATGAACCATTGTCGCGTGTCTTAGGTACTGTGACCACCTGGTGCTGGGCACCACCGATGAAGGTCTTTTAAAGGCATAGGTCTAGTATCACGAGCATGAAGGGCATTGCATATGACATGGTATACCTGAACTTTACCTTAGGTACTGTGACCACTTGGTGCAGGGAACCACCAATGAAGGTTGTTGGACCAAAAGAACCAGTGAGCCAAGATCAGAAAACCTCTAAGTCCCACATGATATCACAACTGCTGAAGGCTTCATCAGCAGTTCGACAAGTGCTGAAGACTTCAACAGCTGAAGATCAAGTACTGAAGACTTCAACAGCTGAAGACTAAAGTGCTAAAGTCCAACAGCTGAAGAACACAAGTGCTGAAGCTGAAGACCAAAGTACTGAAGGTCAACAGCTGAAGAATACAAGTGCTGAAGCTGAAGACCAAAGTACTGAAGTTCACAACTGAAGAGTCCACAAGTGCTGAAGATCAACAACTGATGTACAAAGTCTGAAGACAAAGACTGAAGACATTAGCTGATGACATCTACTGAAGTCATCAGCTGATGAAACGTCTGAAGTTCAGTATGAAGACCAAGTGCTGAAGTTTCAGTAGTTTGTCACAACAGCTGAAGGGTACTTCTTCAGTAGTTGTGTTTATCAGTAGTTTTATGTTTTTACTTTCAGTAGTTTTGTAAAACCTGAAGAGCTTGTTCTTCAGTCGTTTTAGTTTCAGTAGTTTCTTATCAGTAGTTTTGTAATAAGTAAACACTTAGCTTCTTGTAAGAAGATGTCAGCTGCTTGACATCTTCAATAGTTTTAGTGTTTCAGTAGTTTGTTAAATAATGGTTAGATGTCACTATCAAGTGACATCAGCCTACGTCATCTTTCCTTATATAAGGAAGAATGACCTAAATTGTAATTTTGCGAAAGCCATGCCAAAGCGTGTGATGAATGAAATATTCCTTTTGCAGAAACTTTCTCTCTCTATAACTAATTCTATTCATTGCTATATCTTTGGTATTCTTGCTCGAATTGTGCTAGTTGGTACTCTATTCCGCTGCTGTAATCATTCGAATCGATCAAACTAGATGCTGAGATCCTATCAAATGGTTAATCATTGATCGATCTAACAATTGATCATTGAAACTGCTCATTTGCTCTAAGTTTGATCGAACTAGCAAATCGCACGAATCTGTTATAGAGATTGAAGTTCTGTCGCTTTTGGCTATTTTAATTGAGGTTCTTAGTGGTTTTGAGCTAAATTTGTTTTTCTTATCTTGAATTTTTCTGAATTTTCGAAATGACTACACCTTTTAATGATCCACACAATACTGGTTCCTCAACCAAGCCTCCGATGCTGGTTAGGAATGAGTATAACATTTGGCAACGAAGAATGCTCCATCACCTGTCTGTCAATAGTTCAGGTTGTTGGACATCCGTGGTACATGGACCACATAAGCCAATGGTGAATCATCCGGAAACAAATCAGTCTATTCCGAAGAAGAAGGAACAATACTCTGATGAGGACAAGAAGTTGTTTGAGATTGATGCTAAAGCCCACGGAATTCTAGCCATGGCACTGCCTAATGAATCTATTCCGGGCTTATGCATCATGAAACTGCTCATGACCTTTGGAATGCACTGAAAGAACAATTTGGTGGCACTGATGAGGTCTTAGCAAACAACAGGGAAATCCTCGCCCAACAGTATGAGACTTTTGCTCATAGAAAGGGTGAGACTCTGACTCAGCAGTTTGAGCGGTTTTCATGTTTAATCTCTGAGTTGAAAATGGTTAGACATGAATATACCAAAAGCCAAATGAACCACAGATTCCTCAGATCACTGCCTGAGAGATGGGACACATATACAATTGTCCTACGCTCCAGTGCAAATCTGGATAGTCTATCTCTCACCCAACTTCATGGGAAACTGCTTATATTTGAAAGAGAGATAGAGCAGAAAAGGAAACTAGCTTCATCTAGTAAGCTCACTAAAGACTTTGTACCAGGCAATACTGCCTTGGTTGGTCATGAGTCTGAATATGCTTCATCTGAATGCCAGTATGATGAGCATATTGATTTCTCTTCAAACACTTCTGATTCTTCATTTGTGAGTGTTGATAGTCAGTTTACTGGGTGTAATAATGACAATCTATGCTTCATCATGGATGATCTCAAGGGGATTGCTGATGATGACTTAGAAGAGATGGATATTTTGAGCCAAATGGCCTTGATAATATCAGATCTCAGAAGTTCTACAAAAGAACTGGAAGAAAGTTCCCAGGACTCTCTGGCAAAACCAAAGTTGGTTTTGACAAGAGTAAGTTGAGGTGTCACAAATGCCACAGGCTTGGACACTTTGCTAGAGAATGTAGATCATCTGGATCTAATTCTTCTGCACCCTTTGTGACTTTCCCTGGCAATAGTCCAACACAAAGGGCAACATCCTGTCAATTCTGGTCATCATTCTCAACCACAATCTCCTGCATATTTTGTTCCTCAGGTCCAATGCCATATCCTTACCCTTGTTATTACATGCCACAAACCAGTCAGGTTCAAGCACCCTTGCTCAACAACCACATGCTCTTCCTGAGCCTCAACATCTCAATCTCATCAACCTCCTCAACCTCAACAACACAGCTTCTTCACCCCTGGAGTTGTTGACTGGAGCAGTTTACCAGAGGACATGTCTGGTCATGAACAACTGTTCACAGGTGCTGGTCAACATGGTGGTGACAGTCCTTTTGGGAATCTGGCACTTATGACTCTGGAGTCTGCAGATGGATCATCCTCAAATGCCTCTTCATCACAGGTATCACAGGTATCCTCTGAGGCTAAGGCCAAATTATGTTCTGAAACATGCATAGCAGCATTTGCCTCTATTAGAGAAGCAAATGTAGCTTTAATTAATAAGAACATAGAGCTAGAAAAGATCATTTCCAAAAGAAAAGCTGAGTTTGAGTCTATGCTTAAAGAGAAAAATGATGAGATTTATAAACTTAAATGCCAAATCACTGATGATAAGGCTAGGGAAGAGGTACTTTTAGAAAAGTACAAAGACCTCAAAGAAACCCTTGCAGTCACCCAAGTAGAGTGTGATTGATGGGTACAATCATGCAAAGGTTTTGAAATGCTTCTTAGTAAGCAATCAGCTTCTAATGTGAAGTTTGGCATTGGTTATAATCACATGCTCCTCCTACAGATTTTGCTCAAGAGCAGAAGTGAAATCTGATGGAGAAAGCAATAACCAATCCACCTCATCATGTGATTCACTTTCTGATAGAGCACCATCAGAAGTTGAAGTTAGTATTATCCCCTCGTTGAACCATCAGCTGATCTTGATGGTTCAAATACTGACACTCACATGATCAAAGAGTTGATCAACTCAGGAGTTATTTCTAGAAGTCCTGAAAGGACTGGAGAGCAAGATTTAACACCTGAAGTTCAAACTCCAACTACTGTCAGCACTGAAGAGAAGAAAACTATCAGTAGAAAGGGTTTGAAGACTACTAAAGAAGAAGTCAAGAAAGCAAATAGTGCTTCCAAAGTGCTGAAGAACAAGTCTTCAGTAGTTTCATTCTCTTTAGTTGATGATCAACATAAGATGAAGAAGAAAACATGTGAAATATGTGGTTTGTTCAATCATCTTACAGATGATTGTTGGTACAAAAGAGGATCCAAACTCAAACATAAAGAGGAAATTAAAGAGAAAGTAGTTAAAATGAAAACTGAGTTTGAAGCCACATTTGTACTAGCAACATCAAATCCTGTAACCTTAAGTCCAAAAAGAAATCCAAAAGGAAGGGGTTAAACAGGTAACAGCTGAGATTGCTCAAAAGAAGAAGGTGCAACATAGGAACTTATCAAACTCCAATGCCAATGTGTTTGGAGAGCTGAAAGCTTTATCACAAAATCAGACACAGCTGGTTATGATGGTTCAACATCTATGGGAAGAGTTAACCATTAGATGTTCCTATGTTGAAACCACAGAAAAGGAGGTCCAAGCCAAAGGATTCCTCTTCTTCACCATCTTCTTCCTCTCAGGCTGTTGTTTCCAACAAACCTGTTAGTTTACCATCTGTTGATGAGAACAGGCCCAAAACCAAAAAGGTTTGGGTCTCAAAATCTAACTAATTGTTGTGTTTTGCAGGTTTCTTCAACATGCCACAGAGGCATCTGGTATGTAGACAGTGGAGGATCCATGCATATGACAGGAAACAGATCACTTCTTAATGACTACTCTCAAGGAAGGAAGGGGTTGTGTCATTTGGCAATGATGCAAAGGGTTACATCATCGGCAAAGGCTTTGTTTCCATGGGGAAATAAAGTTTGATGATGTTAACCATGTGGAAACTCTCAAGTACAACCTCTTGAGTGTCAATCAAATGTGTGACAAAGGCATGTTGCTCTTTTCACCAGTTAGAACTGTCAGATTCTGTCATCCAAAGTTCTAAGTTGATTGATAAGGTGTTGGATGAATACACTCTCCTGAAGGCCAACAGGACAGGAAGAGTGTATGCTTAGATCTGTCCAAGAAAATAGATCTCAAAGGCCATCCTTGCCTATTTTCCAAGGCTTCCCCTCAAGAATCTACTCTATGGCATAGAAGGCTGGGTCATGTTAATCTTAAAAACATAAATCAGCTGATAAACCATGGTTTAGTAAGGGGACGGCCTATGAAGGTGTTCGAATGTGAAGATAACTGCACTGCTTGTTTAAAAGGAAAACAGCACAAAGCTTCATTTCCCTCCATAGAAGAACCTAAGTCCACTGCCTGCCTACAGCTTCTTCACATGGATCTCTTTGGTCCTGTGAGAGTGATGAGTATGGCTAAGAAGAAATACGTCTGGTAATTGTGGATGATTACTCCAGATTTGTATGGACTTTCTTCTTGCATTCAAAGGATGAGGCAGCTCAGAAGATTATCAACTTTGTGGTGTATGTTGAGAAGCAGTATTCCCTCTCAGTCAAGTGTATTAGAAGTGATAATGGAACAGAATTCAGAAACAATACACTTGATGAGTGTTACCTCTCAAAGGGAATCAAGAGGCAGTTTAGCATTCCAAGAACTCCTGAACAAAATGGAGTAGTGGAGAGAAAGAACAAGACCCGTATTGAAGCTGCAAGTCCATGTTGGCTGATTCTGGACTGCCAATGACTTTTTGGGCTGAAGCTGTCAATACAGCTTGCTATGTACAGAATAGAGTTCTAGTAAATCAGAGGTTGATGAAGACTCCATATGAAGTTCTTCATCATTTGGCCCCTCTAATTTCATTCTTCAGAGCTTTTGGGTGTCCTTGTTTCATTCTTAACACACGGGATCAACTCCAAAAATTTGATCCTAAGGTGGATGCAGGGTACTTTGTTGGTTATTCATCAACTTGCAAAGCATACAGAGTCTTCAACTGCAGAACAAAGATGGTTGAAGAGACTCTACATGTTAAGTTTAATGAATCTCCAAAGGACAAGATTCCACAAAGCCCTGTGGAGCTATTTGATTTGGACATACTGCAATATGTTCCTTATCAAACTCCTGTTGTTGCTCCTGTCAACAGTTCACCACCTGGTGGTACTGCTGGTGCTGATGATGATGATGATAGCAGTACTCACCTCTTCAGGTTTAGTGACCAACTGCCTGTGTCCTCTAAATCTGATGCTCCTGTAGCTTCAGTAGCTTCATCCACAACAAGTGCTGATGAGATTTCTGCATCTTCAACTTCATTTGAGTTGCTACCATCTACATGGTTTCAAGAGTCTACATCAACATCTGTTGTTGTTGAAGGTTCTACAAACACTTGCACTGATCTCATTGCTTATCAAGAGCTGAAGAATCACCCAATGTCTCAAATCATTAGTGATATCAATGCTGGAGTTTCAACAAAAGTCAATTGTCCAATTTCTGCTTCTAAGGTCTCTTCATCAGTCAGCTAGAGCCAAAGAATTATCATGTTGCACTTAGAGACAATGGTTGGGTTGAAGCAATGCAGCTTGAGCTTCTTCATTTCAACAAGCAGCAAGTGTGGGAGCTTGTTCCTCTTCCCCCAGGTAAGTGTGCAATAGGCACTAAATGGGTGTTTAGGAATAAAACAGATGAAAATGGGCTTATTGTTAAGAACAAGGTCAGACTGGTTGTTCAGGGGTTTGCACAAGAAGAAGGTATTGATTATGATGAAACCTTTGCCCCTGTAGCCAGACTGGAGGAAATTAGATTGTTCTTAGCCTATGCTGCACTCCACAATCTAATTTTTTTCAAATGGATGTTAAAAGTGCATTTTTATATGGTAAAATAAAAGAAGAGGTTTATGTGTGTCAACCACTAGGTTTTGAGGACAATAAACATCCTGATTGGGTGTATAAACTTGATAAGGCTCTTTATGGGTTGAAACAAGCTCCTAGAGCCTGGTATGAAACACTTTCAAATTTTCTTCTTCAAAATAATTTCACTAGAGGCTGCATAGATAAAACTTTGTTATTAAGAAAGTGGATTAGCATAAGCTTCTTGTAAGAAGATGTCAGCTGCTTGACATCTTCAGTAGTTTTAGTGTTCAGTAGTTTGTTAAATAACGGTTAGATGTCACTATCAAGTGACATCAGCCTATGTCATCTTTCCTTATATAAGGAAGAATGACCTAAATTGTAATTTTGCGAAAGCCATGCCAAAGCGTGTGATTGAATGAAATATTCCTTTTGCAGAAACTTTCTCTCTCTATAACTAATTCTGTTCATTGTTATATCTTTGGTATTCTTGCTCGAATTGTGCTAGTTGGTGCTCTATTCCGCTGCTGAAATCATTCGAATCGATCAAACTAGATGCTGAGATCCTATCAAAGGTCTTTTATAAGCTTTGGCACAGTATCACGAGCATGAAGGGTAAGGTTCATGGCGATGATGAAAGTAATGAATGAAATGATGAATGAAAGTATGAACGAAAGAATGACAAAGATAATAATGATATTATATGTAGTACGTGTGATGTTATGATCACATACACTTGAAATGAAGGGTTTTAATGAAGAAAAGTATGTTTGCTATAAAACTAGAACTCACTCAGCAACTGACTTTTACGCATTTTCCAGTTGGCAGGTAAGGTTGCTGAGGATGGCACGAGGCAGCTACTCAGCTCTTTGGATGAAATCGTTTATTTAAAGCTTTTGTGATGTAATACAAAAATGAAATTTTGAACCGACAAACGATGCATTATTTGCAAAATCTTTTACGATGAAATGAAATGCCATTGTTTTATGTTTCCGCTGCAATGTTTTGATGATTAAATACAAGTATATGTTTTATGTGCGATGAATACCAGCTGTAAGCGTCCCGGGAACGGGTCTTACATCATCATACATGCATAAAATACATCATACATAAATCATGCTAAGCATCAATAACACATCATAACATGTTGATCATATGTACGTAGTTTACGATCTTAATGTAATATGTCTGTCATGTCCTAAATGTAAATGAATTGTATGAGTTGTGACAGGATCAGCGATCACAAGTTGATGTATTAGGATTTGAAGCAGCGGAATAGAACAAGAATTAGACAAATTGTAGCAAGCAATCGACACTTGTATTCATTAAGAGCGCATACGGTTATAGGGAGCGAATATATATATTCTGATTTCAAGGAATGTTTATAGATGTAGAATATTCAATCAAATCATTCATTCATTCCATTCATTCATTCATCACGTATTACAATAGGTTGTCACTCCTTATATAGAGTGCAACAACACTGCTGTTATCACGGAAAGTGACAACTGGCAGATCTAATACAAAAATAACTAACTCTTAACAAACTACTGAAATGTTCACAACTACTGAGAACATATCAGAGTGTTAAGTACAAAATATAAAACTACTGAAACTACAACGACTGAAGAACAAGCTCTTCAGTCGTTTTACAAAAACTAGAAACATAAAAATATAAAACTACTGATATCACAACTACTGAAGAAGTACTCTTCAGCAGTTGTGACAAACTACTGAGGCTTCAGTACTTGATCTTCAGACTTTGACCTTCAGGTGTTTCATCAGCTGATGACTTCAGTAGATATCATCAGCTGATGTCTTCAGTCTTTGTCTTCAGACTTTGTACATCAGTTATTGATCTTCAGTACTTGTAAACTCTTCAGCTGTTGTACTTCAGTACTTTGGTCTTTCAGCTTCAGCACTTGTGTTCTTCAGCTGTTGTACTTCAGTACTTTAGTTCTTCAGCTGTTGAGGTCTTCAGCACTTGATCTCCGGCTGTTGAAGTCTTCAGCACTTTGTCAAACTACTGATGAGGCTTTCAGCAGTTGTTGTGATACATGTGGGACTTAGAGGTTTTCTGATCTTGGCTCATTGGTTCTTTTGGTCCAACAAACTCCCCTGAACCAATGCAGCCAAAACCTCTAACTTATTTATTATCCACTTATTGATGGCAAAATGTTGGTCTTTTTCCTTCTTGATCAGTAGAGAAGATGACCCATGTAAGCTCCGGCCTGGGAAGAAATCTCAAATATTTGTTTGGCAGAGTATGAATGGAACTCTGTTTTGGGGAACTGGACACAGAGTTGTTATCCCATTCATGAGATTTAGTTCCCATAATGAGTCTGTATGACTCACGAACATAGGCCTCGAGGAGAACAACTTGTTCCTCCTGAGAGAGTTCTTCTACTCCTCCTTCGAAGAAGAACTCTGGACCATAGTACTCTGATAAGTACTTCATGGTCCTGCCATTTTTCAGCTCCACCATAGGTACCTCCCTATATACAAATTCATCAGGATGGTTGCCTTCAAGGAGTAACTGGAGCTCATTCTTCTGGATGTCTTCAAGCTTTTTATATAGCAACCCCTTCTTAATCATCTTGTTTTCTAGTAAAGCTTGAGGGGTCTTCTTTGCTTGGTGAGCTTTCTTGAATTCATCATGATTTCCCAAGGTGAGACTACAACGGCCAACATGATGGTAGACTCTATGGTTTTCGTACCTGGGCGTTGTATCTATGTGGAATGTTCTTTTATGGATTCTAGAACTCCCTGGGGTCTGGCCATACTCTCACTCTCTCCTTCTGATATTGAAAGGTGTGCCTGAGAGTGTACAGCCTTTGAGCATGCCCTTTCATGGCTTGAATAGATGATGACTGAGGAATTCCTTGTCAACCATCTTCAACAGTTGCTCATCGTGCTTTTGCTATTCTTCTTCTTCTATCTTGACTCTGACCATTTCCCTTGAGAGTCAGATGTGATCATGGGTTGACTTCGGGGTTTTGGTAGCTTCAAAACAGCAGAGAGTGGCAGACTATCATCTTCATCTCTCTTCTTCTTCTTCTTCCATCCTCAGCACCCGTCTCCTCCTTCTGGGTACATCACTGGATGATGGTTGGTTGGTGAAGGAATGGTGTTGGTGAAGGAATTGGTTTTGAAGAATGAGGATGTTTGGATTTTGGCTTAGAGATTGGTTGGGAGATTTGAGGGATAGGATCTGTTTGAGTGGGTGGAAGGGAAGGTTGATCCAGCATCTTTGTAGTTAGTTTCCTTTGTGAGTTTAGCCATCTCTAACCTTTACCAGCCCCAGCCTCATCAAGGGCTTCCACAATAATCCCTTTGTTGAATTGCTCAGACAAACAGATTCTGGTGGCTATAGCCAGAATGCTGTCCCTGGTCCATGCGCGAATCTCCACTAATGATCTTCCTAAATATTTTGCAATGAAGCGGATCATTATTTCCAATCTCTCTTTCTCAAGAGCATCATACCTGCCCATCGGGTTTGTATCTCTTGCACTTTCAACCTTCTGATCTCACTATCCAGTGTGGCTATGTCAAACCCTGCCTGAAAAGTTGTTCAATTATTTTATCCATGGATCGGCTGTGTGTAGTGTCAGCTTCTTTGACCAGCTCCTCCAAGGATTTGTCTTCAGCAGTGTGATCATCAGCACTTCTCTTTCGCTTGTAAGTGAGCAGAGGTTGCTTTTCTTTCTCCTCCTCTTCCTTCTTCTCCTCTGTTCTTTTCCTCTTCTTCTCTTTCACTGCAGTACTCTCCCCCTTTTTGGTTGCATTGGAGAGAGGGGTTTGTACCGCAGAAAGAGTCTTTGGATAGCAGCATCAACCAAGGGCTGTAAAGTGAGGAAAGCCTCTCATCAATGGCTTTAGTCACAATATCAGTGATTATGGGTGTGATGAGAGGGAGGGAATTTTGAAGTGCAGCACCTATTTGCTCAGGAGGGTTCTGTTCCTGAGAAGTAGGGCCTGAAGCAGAGGCAGGTGGTTGAGTTTGAAGTGGCTCAGTGTTGGGAAACCTTCAAGTGAAGGTGCCATCTGTGGGTGGGTGGAGGCAGATGGTCTTTTCCTTGTGAGAGTTGGTCAAGTAGGTTTGCAGCCTACTGACTTTCTCTTCAAGGATTGTGTTCTGGGCAAGAACATCATAGAAAAAGCCCAGGTCATCATCAGCCGAAGCGAATCATCTGACCTCCTACTTAGAGCAGGATTTACATGCACTGGGTGTAGACCAGTTGATGCATGTGCCCCTTGTGCTTGGTACTGGGGACTTCCAGCCTCAGGACAGTGTCCATCATCAGCTGTTGCCTCTAGTGAGGTCTTAGCAATATTACCAGCCCCACTCTGATCATGTGCTGAGTCAGAGGAGGTGGCAGCCTCACTAGATATTCTAAGCTCTTGTCTACACCAGGAGATAGAAGTGGTAAACCCCTGTGCTGTGGGGTCTCAAGTGCACTGTGTTCCTCCCCTCAATTGTAGAGGTATTCCCAGTAGTAATTGGTTTCTGGGGAGGGGGTGAGGAGTGCAGTTGAGTCAGCACTTGTGCAACTATTAAAGTTGGGCTGTGAGGTGTGTGGGGCGGTTGTTTGGGGTGAAGGGATAGAAGCAGTGTGCACCTGGGGAGGTTGGTGCTCTTCAATGGCAATCCCCTCAAGTGAGGAAGATCCCAGATATGTAGGTACCCTTTTGTGGTTGCTGCAGGCTCCTGTGGGAGGAAGGCTGAGCGGCTATGGCTGGAAGAGTCATTGTATCCACTAGGGGGTTTGGACTAGTGGATATATCTGCGTTGTGTTGCAGGGGCATCCTCAGGGGACTCAATTCCCTGAGTAGCCGTTTTGGGTTTCTTTTTGGTGGGTTTGGTGGGGACTTTGGATTGGAGGTGGTGGCTGTGGGTTCCAGCTGCGTGGGTTTTCGCAGCTTGGCAGCCATTTTGAGTGTCCAGTCAGAGTTGTGCCGGGAGTATACTTCCGGCAGAACAGCCGTAGCAGGGACTCCTAAGCCAACAAGTCCCTCAGCATTAAGCTGGTTTGTAATGATGGCCATTATGAACCGTGGATATAGTATCCAACGGTTGGCAGTTAGTTTTTGAGCCATATCCTTGAGCTCTAAAAATATTTCTGAAAAATTAGTGGTTGTTGCTCAAGAATAGAATACATTACCTGCTGCCATTTTGTCGACATTTGATCCCAAGACGACGTCTTAGGGGCCAAACATACATTCACCATGTGAAAAATCAGGCGCTCAGCGTCATTAAAGTGTTTTTCATGATAGTGGAGGCACTGAGATCGCCTTGATATCCATGTTGAGCAAAGGATAGATCTATGGTGCCTTCGGATATCCAGCAGGAGAACTAGCATCATTCAGTTGAAGAATTTGGCGGATTGTTTCAGGAGTGATGACTACTTCTTTGTGGTTTACGACCGACTGGAGGGTTGGTGTGTTGTTTTCCCCAGTGGTAACAGTAACATTCATCCAAAATTGTTGAAGGATTCGGCATGTAGTATGGGATTCAGAAGAAATGCTGTATGGTATTGGGACTGAACCATAAGATCGATAGCAGTATCGAACTTAGTCCAGATGGGCGATTTAGTGAGGTAGGCAACACAGTTGTGTCGCGGTTTAATTTGCATGGACGCCATGGAGAAAAGGGAAATTTGGGAGGAACGTTAGGTTTGAAGAAGATGAAGCATTGAGAGCTTAGGTTAGGGATATTTATAGGGTACGGTAAGAAAACGATGAAGGATGTGGTGTTAGTCATCAGTAGTTTTAAACAACCGTTGACATGGTATTATCCTTTCAGTCGTTGAAACAGCTGAAGTCGTGGTGTTAGGCATCAGTAGTTTAGAAAACTACTGAAGACCGTGGTTTTGACTTCAGATGAGTGAAATAACTGAGGACTTGGTGTTTGTCATCAGTAGTTATGAAACTACTGAAGACAGTGGTTTTGTCATCAGCTGTTGTAAACAACTGAAGACTTGGTATTAGTCATCAGTAGTTATAAAATACTGAAGACGTGGTTTTGCTTCAGTTGTTTAGAATGAAACAGCAGTTGTACAAACGACTGAAGAGAAAGTTCTCTTCAGCTGTTTTCGTCAATTCTTAGCTTTTCAGCTGTTTCATACTGTCCTCAACACATTCATCAGTCTTTTTAGCTGATTTCAGTTGTTTCATAGGACATCAGTACTTATCTGTTTAACGATTGTAGCAATGTAACTGCATCAGTAGTTTAGAACAGATGAAGTACTTCAGTACTTAGAGACATTTAGCCTTCAGTAGTTATAAAACTACTGAGGGTAATAGAGCTCATCAGTACTTATATGTGATATAGGTACTATGCATCAGTACTTATACTAAGATCATCAATAGTTGTCATTTATTCTAGCTGCAGCATACCAAGCCTTAACACCAGGTTTTGGAAAGTTGAACTATCCAAAGGCTTAGTAAAAATGTCTGCAAGCTCATCAACACTAGGCACAAACTTAGGATCAATCAGACCTTTTTCAAAACAATCCCTTATAAAATGATGTTTGATCTCTATATGTTTGGTCCTAGAGTGCTGGACTGGATTTTTGACAATGCAAAGAGCTGAAGCACTATCCATTAACAATGGAGTCTTAGTCTCTGAAATGCCATAATCCAGAAGTTGGTTTGAAGCCAGAGTACCTGAGATGTACAACTTGCCGCAGCAATGTACTCTGCTTCAGCAGTTGATGTAGCAACTGAGGTCTGTTTCTTGCTCTGCCAAGAAATCAAGCAGTTGCCTAGGAATTGACATCCACCAGAAGTTGATTTCCTGGTCACTTACACCCTGCATAGTCACTGTCAGAAAAAAGCAACTAATTACCAGAATGTCCAGTAGAATACCATAAACCTAGAGATGGAGTGCCTTGCAGATATCTAAAGATCCTCTTGACTGCAATCAGATGAGACTCTTTAGGTGCAGCCTGAAATCTAGCACAAACACATGTAGCAAACATAATATCTGGTCTAGAAGCTGTTAAATACATCAAGGACCCAATCATACATCTGTAAAGTGTTTCATCAACCACTTTACCTTTCTGATCGTATCCAGTTGTGTGGTGCTGCACATGGGGTAGAACAGGACTTACAGTTTTGTAAATCAAACTTTTGCAAAAGATTTTGTATATTTGGACTGATGAATGAAAATTCCATCAGCCTTTTGTTTGATTTGCAACCCCAGAAAGAACTGTAATTCTCCAATGGCCCTCATTTCAAACTTCTGTTGCATCAACTTTGTAAAGGCATCACACAACTTTGGATCAGAGGATGCAAAAATGATATCAACTACATAAATTTGAACAAGGAGATTATGCTGCCCAGCTTTCTTAATGAATAAAGTCTTATCTATGGAGCCTCTAGTGAAATTGTTTTCCAAAAGAAAGTTTGATAATGTCTCATACCAGGCTCTGGGAGCTTGTTTTAACCATAAGAGCCTTATCAAGCTTATACACCCAATTAGGATGTTTATTGTCCTCAAAGCCTGGAGGTTGACATACATAAACCTCTTCTTTAATTTTTCCATACAAAATGTACTTTTGACATCCATTTGGAAAACTTTAAGGTTTTGATAAGCAGCATAAGCTAAAAACAATCGAATTGCTTCCAGTCTGGCTACAGGGGCAAAGGTTTCATCATAATCAATACCTTCTTCTTGTGCAAAACCCTGAACAACCAGTCTGGCCTTGTTCTTAAAATAAGCCCATTTTCATCAGTTTTGTTCCTAACCCCCATTTAGTGCCTATTGCACACTTACCTGGAGGTAGAGGAACCAGTTCCCACACTTGCTGTTTCTTGAACTGAAGAAGCTCAAGCTAATGGCATCAACCCATCCATTGTCCTTTAAAGCAATGTGATAATTCTTTGGCTCTTGCTGACTGATGAAGAGAGCATAGAAGCAGAAATTTGACAATTGACTTCTGTTGATACTCCAGCAGTGATATCACCAATGATTTGAGACATAGGGTGATTCTTCAGATCTTGATACACAATGAGATCTGTGCAAGTGTTTGTAGCAGGCTCAGCAGCAACAGATGGTGATGGTGAATCATTTCCTTGAAACCAATCAGTGGATGGTAATTCAAAGGAAGTTTAATTCGAAGAGATCTCATCAGCATTTGTTGTGGATGGTGCTACTGGAGCTACAGGAACATCAGGTCTAGCTGAGTCAGGCAGCTGATCACTAAACCTGAAGAGGTGAGTACTGCAATCATCGTCATCATCAGAAGTACCACCAGGTGGTGAACTGTTGACAGGAGCAACAGCAGGAGTTTGATAAGGAACATATTGCAGTATGTCCAAATCAAATAACTCCACAGGGCTTTGTGGAATCTTGTCCTTTGGAAATTCATTGAACTTAACATGTAGAGTTTCTTCAACCATCTTTGTCTGCAGTTGAAGACTCTGTATGCTTTGCAAGTAGATGAATAACCAACAAAGTACCCTGCATCCACCTTAGGATCAAATTTATGGAGTTGATCCTTTGTGTTGAGAATAAAACAGGACACCCAAATGCTTTGAAAAATGAAATCAGAGGAGCCAAATGATGGAGGACTTCATATGGAGTCTTCATCAACCTCTGATTTACTAAAACTCTATTTTGCACATAGCAAGCTGTGTTGACAGCTTCAGCCCAAAAGGTCAGTGGCAAACCTGAGTCAGCCAGCATGGACCTTGCAGCTTCAATGAGGGTCCTGTTCTTTCTCTCCACTACTCCATTTTGTTCTGGAGTCCTTGGAATGCTGAACTGCCTTTTGATTCCCTTTGAAAGATAGAAGTCATCAAGTGTATGATTTCTGAACTCAGTTCCATTGTCACTCCTAATACACTTGACTGGAAGGGAATACTGTTTCTCAATATACAGCACAAAGTGAATAATCTTCTGTGCAGCCTCATCCTTTGAATGTAGAAAGAAAGTCCATACAAATCTGGAGTAATCATCCACAATTACCAGACAGTATTTCTTTTTTCCATGCTCATTACTCTCACAGGACCAAATAGATCCATATGCAGTAATTGCAAGCAGGTAGTGGACTTAGACATTAGGAGGGAATGAGACTTTGTGCTGTTTTCCTTTTAAACACGCAGTGCAGGTTTCATCACAGTAGAACTCCTTTATTGGTAAGCCTCTGACTAAACTATTGTGGGTAAGCTGATTCATGTTTTTGAGATTAACATGACCCAGCCTCCTGTGCCACAGTTTAGATTCTTGAGAAGAGGCTTTGGAAAATAGGCAAGGATTCCTTTGAGATCTATCTTCTTAGAAAGATCTAAGGCATACACTCTTCCTGTCCTGTTGGCTGTCAGGAGAGTGTGATCATCCAACACCTTGTCAATCAAGTGCAAAACTTTGGATGACAGAATCCTACAGTTTTGACTGGTGAAAAGGGCAACATGGCCTTTATCACACATTTGACTGACACTCAAGAGATTGTACTTGAGGTTTTCCACATGATTAACATCATCAAATTTGATTTCTCCATTGGAGACAAAGCCCTTACCGATGATGTAACCCCTAGCATCATTGCCAAAAGAGACAAATCCCTTCTTTCCTTGAGAGTAGTCATGAAGAAGAGAGCTGTCCCAGTCATGTGCATAGATCCCCCATTGTCTACATACCAGATGCTACTTTGGCATGTTGAAGAACCTGCAAAAATAAACAATTAGTTAGTTTTAGAGACCCAAACCTTTTGGTTTTGGGCCTGGTCTCATCAATAGATGGTAAACTAACAGGTTTATTTGAAACAACAGCCTGAGAGGAAGAAGATGGTGTAGAAGAGGAGTCCTTTGGCTTGGACCTCCTTTTCTGTGGTTTCAACATAGGAGCATCTAGTTGGTTAACTCTACCCAACAGATGTTGAACCATCATAACCAGCTGTGTCTGATTTTGTGATAAAGCTTTCAGCTCATCAGACACATTGCTAGAGGAGTTTGATAAGTTCCTATGTTGCACCTTCTTCTTCTGAGCACCCTCAGCTGTCACCCGTTTAACCCCTTCCTTTTTGGATTTCTTAGAGGACTTAAGGGTTACAGGATTTGATGTTGCTGATACAAATGTGGTCTCAAACTCAGTTTTCATTTTTACCATTTTCTCATTAATTTCTTCTTTTAGTATGAGTTTGGAACCTCTTTTGTACCAACAATCATCTGTAAGATGATTGAACAAACCACATACTTCACATGGTTCTTCTTCATCTTAGGTTGATCATCAACTAAAGAGGGTGAAGCAACAGAAGACTTGTTCTTCAATGCTTTGGAAGCATTGTTTGCTTTCTTGACAGCCTCTTTAGTAGTCTTCAAACTCTTTCTACTGTCAGTTTTCTTCTCTTCAGTACTGACAGCAGTTGAAGTTTGAACTTCAGGTGTTAAATCCTGCTCTCTAGTCCTTTCAGGACCTTTAGAATTAACTCCTGAGTTGATCAACTCATTAATCATGTGAAAGTCAGCATTTGAACCATCAACATCAGCTGATAGGTTCAAAGAGGGCTTGATGCTGACTGCTACTTCTGATTGTGCTGTATCAGAAGGTAGATCACATGATGTGATGGATTGGTTATCACTCTCACCATCAGATTCTACCTCTGCTCTTGGGGTAAAATCTGTAGGTGGAGCAGTGTGATTGTAACCAATTCCAAACTTCACATTTGAAGCAGATTGCTTACTAAGAAGCATTTCAAAACCTTTGCATGATTGTACCCATCTATCACACTCTACCTGGGTAACTGCAAGGGTTTCTTTGAGATCTTTGTACTTCTCTAGAAGTACTTCTTCTCTAGCCTTATCATCAATTATTTGGCAATTCAGTTTATAAATCTCATCATCTTTATCTTTAAGCACAGACTCAAACTCAGCTTTATTTTTGGAAATTTTTTGTTCTAGCTCAATGTTCTTATTAATTAGAGCTACATTTGCTTCTCTAATGGAAGCAAATGCTGCTATGCATGGTTCAAAACATAATTTGGCTTTTGCCTCAGAGGATACCTGTGATACCTGAGATGTAGAGGCATTAGAAAATGAAGTATCAGCAGATTCCAAAGCCATAAGAGCTAGATTCCCAAAAGGACTATCACCACCATGTTGACCAGCACCTGAGAACAGTTGATCATGACCAGACATGTCATCTGGTAAACTGCTCCAGTCAACAACTCCTGGGGTGAAGAAGCTGTGTTGTTGAGGTTGAGTTTGTTGATGAGATTGGGAAGGCTGAGGTTCTGGTAGTGCATGAGGTTGTGGTGCCATAGGAACTTGAACTTGATTTGACTGTGGCATTAATAACAAAGGTAAGGATATGGCATTTGACCTGAGGAACAAAGTATGCTGGAGATTGTTGTTGAGGATGATGACTAGAGGTGACAGGATGTTGCCCTCTGTGTTGTTGACTATTGCCAGGAAAAGTCACAAAGGGTGCAGTGGAGTTAGATCCAGTTGATCTACCCTCTCTTGCAAAGTGTCCAAGCCTTTGGCATTTGTGACACCTCAACTTGCTCTTGTCAAAACCAACTTTGGTTTTGCCAGAGAGTCCTGGGAATTTTCTTCCAGTTCTTTTATAGAACTTCTGAGATTTGATATTTATCAAGGCCATTTGGCTCAAAATATCCATCTCTTCTAAGTCATCATCGGCAATCCCCTTGAGATCATCCATAATGAAGCATAGATTGTCATTATTACACCCAGTAATTGACCATCAACACTCACAATGCAGAATCAGAAGTGCTTGAAGAGAAATTAATATGCTCATCATACTGGCATTCAGATGAAGCATATTCTGACTCATGACCCACCAAGGCAGTGTTGCCTGGTACAAAGTCTTCAGTGAGCTTTCCAGATGAAGACAGCTTTCTCTTCTGTTCTATCTCTCTCTCAAACGTGAGCAGTTTCCCATAGAGTTGGGTGAGAGATAGTTTGTCCAAACTTGCACTGGAGCGTAGGACAATAGTATATGTGTCCCATCTCTCAGGCAGTGATCTGAGAAATCTGTTATTCATCTGAATATTGGTGTATTCAAGTTTGACCATTTTTAGTTCAGAGATCAAACAAGAGAACCACTCATATTGTTGAGTCAGTGTCTCACCCTTTCTATGAGAGAATGTCTCATATTGTTGGGCAAGAATTTCTCTATTATTTGCCAAGACCTCATCTGTTCCTCCAAATTGTTCTTTCAAGGCATTCCATAGGTCATGGGCAGTTTCATGATGCATTAGCCCAAAATATATTTCATTTGGCAGTGCCATGGCCAGAATTCCATGGGCTTTTGCATCAATTTCAAGCAACTTCTTGTCCTCATCTGAGTATTGCTCCCTCCTCTTCGGAACCATTTGATTGGTTTCCGGGTTATTCACCATAGGCTTGTGTGCACCATGTACCACTGATGTCCAACACCCTGCGCTGTTAACAGACAGGTGATGGAGCATACGTCTTTGCCATATGTTATACTCATTCCTAACCAGCATCGGTAGCTTGGTTGTGGAACCAGTATTGTGAGGATCATTAGAGGGAGTAGTCATTTTCAGTTCAAAAACAATTTAGTTCAAGCTTTTAAAAGTTTTAAACAGACCACAACAAACTCAATGAAAACCAAGAGAAGATCTCAGGATGAATGATCAGAAATACAGAAAATTCAATCTCTATAACCGTTTCTTGCAATGACAAAAGCTAATTCAATCAAACTTAGATCTTGAATAGCAATTTCAATGATCAATTATTAGATCGATCAATGATTAACCTGCTCTGATACCATTTGACAGGATCAGCGATCACAAGTTTGATGTATTAGGATTTGAAGCAGCGGAATATGAACAAGAATTAGACAAATTGTAGCAAGCAATCGACACTTGTATTCATTAAGAGCGCATACGGTTATAGGGAGCGAATATATATTTCTGATTTCAAGGAATGTTTATAGATGTAGAATATTTCCAATCAAATCATTCATTCATTCCATTCATTCATTCATCACGTATTACAATAGGTTGTCACTCCTTATATAGAGTGCAACAATCACTGTTGTTATCACGGAAAGTGACAACTGGCAGATCTAATACAAAAATAACTAACTCTTAACAACTACTGAAATGTTCACAACTACTGAGAACATATCAGAGTGTTAAGTACAAAATATAAAACTACTGAAACTACAACGACTGAAGAACAAGCTCTTCAGTCGTTTTACAAAACTACTGAAACATAAAAATATAAAACTACTGATATCACAACTACTGAGAAGTACTCTTCAGCAGTTGTGACAAACTACTGAGGCTTCAGTACTTGATCTTCAGACTTTGACCTTCAGGTGTTTCATCAGCTGATGACTTCAGTAGATATCATCAGCTGATGTCTTCAGTCTTTGTCTTCAGACTTTGTACATCAGTTGTTGATCTTCAGTACTTGTAAACTCTTCAGCTGTTGTACTTCAGTACTTTGGTCTTTCAGCTTCAGCACTTGTGTTCTTCAGCTGTTGTACTTCAGTACTTTAGTTCTTCAGCTGTTGAGGTCTTCAGCACTTGATCTCCGGCTGTTGAAGTCTTCAGCACTTTGTCAAACTACTGATGAGGCTTTCAGCAGTTGTTGTGATACCATGTGGGACTTAGAGGTTTTCTGATCTTGGCTCATTGGTTCTTTTGGTCCAACAAGTTGAATGAAACAGAATATGTGATTGATGATCTTAATGTTGAATGTTTCAGTGTATGTTTAAATGTTTATCATTTATTAACGCATATTGAACCAACTATATAGGTTTGAGGTAGTTTGAATAGATCTTAATCAAGTAATGATTGAGAAACATATTCAAACTTAGTCGTCTGAGTTTTTCATGCGAATGAACCATGCTAATGGTTCATACGCATGAATACTTCATGCTAATGGACCAGTCGCACGACTAAACCAGAGACTGGATCAGTCGCACGACTGAGACATACGGATGACTCAGTCGCACAACTGAACCTTCAGTCGTGTGATTGACTCAATCACATGCTTTAGTCGCATGACTGAACCATGCTAATGGTCCAATCGTATGATTAACTAACCCTAACCTATAAATACCACTTAATACGTAGAAAAATGTAACACTTTCAATATTTCAACTCCTACTCGTACCCTAGCCGTCTAGAGACCCAAGAACACTTGTTCCCAGTTCATAGATCGTTGTAAATCATCCTACTATCGTTCTTGACGTTTAGTTACATTCTTGGATTGATTTTACATGTGTTTTCACTAATTGGATTGCCAATCAAATAGGATTCCGCACTATTTGAGTTGGTATATACGTAAATTAGTTTGTACTCCGTACACGGTCCCTAACATAACATCATCATACAATGGCCAACACAACATCTATGACCTCAAAAGTCATCTTACATGTACCCCCGGGAACCTCCCAAGTCAAAGCCTACATTCCAATTTTCCCCAAAAAGTCATCTAAGTGTTCATCCGCATTTCCCTTTTTGTCATCTGCATTTCCATTTTTGTTCATCTGCATTTCTTTTACTCATCCGCATTTGTTTATCCACATTGACTTTACTCATCCGCATTTGTCAATGCTCATCCACATTGACTTTACTCATCCGCATTTGTTCATCCGCATTGACTTTACTCATCCGCATTTGTCAATGCTCATCCACATTTGTTCATCCGCATTTGTTCATCCGCATTGACTTTACTCATCCGCATTTGTTCATTCACATGACTTACTCATCTGCATTTCCTTACTTATCCACATTTCTTACTCATCTGCATTTCTTACTCATTCGCATTTGGTACTCATCTGCATTGACTTTCTCATCCACATTGACTTTCTCATCCGCATTGACTTTCTCATCCGCATTGACTTACTCATCCGCATTAAATTTCTCATCTGCATTTGTCAATGCTCATCCGCATTTGTCAATGTGCATCTGCATTTGTCAACACTTAAGCAGTTTTTTCTAAACTTAGGCGTATGAGCTACTGTTTGGGCGCATGAGCAGCCAGGTCACACTTGACATCAGATTTAGTCCCCAATTCTCATCTACCATGTTCTAAGCTTAAATAATGCATTCTAAGCCTTAGAAACACAATCATAACATCATCAAGCATGAACATAGTCGAAAATCACACCATACCCGCAAGATACACATATTCATACATACGGGGTATGAAACCTAGTTTTATAAAAACATACATTCATGCATTTCCAGCCCCGAAATCAATTAAAACATGTAAAAAGAGGGGTTGTAGAAGTCACCTTTGCAGCTTTTGAGTATGGCTTCTTCCAAACTCGTTTGCAATTGAGTTCAACCGCCTAGAAACCCACCAAAAACACACACCACACACATAAGCATACAACCGAGGATGTAACCAGTTAAGAACACCATAAAACCATGAATTCTTACCTTGAATTCGAATTCTTTCTTGTTCTTCTTTCTAAAACCGAGAGTTTTGCTGCTCCTTGCTACTTTCTCTCTCTAAAGTACGATGATTTGGGTGTGTAAGAAAAGAGTGGGCGGCCATGCCCACTTTACACCCACTTTCAAACCTTTTTGTCCTTTTGACACCTTTTGCCCCTCAACTTGGGTAAAATATCTTTTCTTCCTTTTTCTTTACTTTGTTCTTTCTTTCTTTGACCTTTTTAAAAATAAAAATAACCGGGTGTTACACTTCTCAGAGGAATTCTTCACTATCACTTCTTCATCCCCTTCACTTAAAGGGTCTATGAGAGGAAGCTCATCTTCACAAGTTCCACACCTGGGTGATCTTACAGACAAGATTGTGTGTGGAGGAGCTATCTCATTAGATCCCAGTCCCTGCTTGTTTTGATAGCACACTTTGTTATGCAGGATGAGGATATCATGTTCTTGAAGGTCTCTTTTTCAAGAACACACTTTTCTACCCTGGCTTTACTGATCACAAGCTCAGCCTGCCACTCAATCAACTTAGATATATAATTTGTATGCTCATGTTATAGAACTGAAATGGTTTTCTCTAAGTTCTCTATCTTTAGTTTATAATCACTTTTAGTCTTTCTAAAATCAGCTTTTAGGATGTTAAGGACTCAGATCATATCTCATTTCTAAGTTGTAGGACCTGTATATGTTAACTTTAGAAATGCATTCAAGGGTACAGAGATGTTCCAATACCTTGGCTTCATCATGATCTACCATCAGTGCTTGGTTTGGAGAAGCATCTTCCACCTAAAAGCTCTAGTCAAAGCCTCCTTCTTCGATAGCAATTGCAGCTTGCTACTTTGGCTTCTCATTTTGGGTGGTTTTGTCAGTGTAGTATGGTCTGGATTGTGCTTCGCCACCATTTGTTCTTGGTGCCTTACACTCCCTGGCAAAGTGGCCCATCAAGTTACAGTTGTAACATTTGACTTTGCTTTTATCCAGTCCAAACTTTCCACTGGTTGCATTACTGGGGAACTTCCTTCTAGTCCGCTTGTAGAACTTCTTGGATCTATAAGTGAGAAGAGCCATCTGTTGGACTATTTCCATGTACTCCAGATCATCTGGATAGATACAGTCCAGGTCTTCAAGGGTGAAAAGAAAGCTGCCACAACTTTCATCAAAAAACACAAAGGCTTGAGAAGAACTTGTCTTTTGGAATGGGCTTCCTTGAGTGTAGTTCTCCCTCGGTGTCTCAGGGAAGGTGATGAAAGGACCCTTTTGTGAGTTGTCAGGGTAGCATAAGAGATGATGTTGGGGTTCTATGCTATTCCTTTCAACCACATGAAGGGCTAAACCCATTTGATTGTTGGAGTTTCCAGATGAACCTTGGATGTTCATCTCCATCTGGTAACCACTGAGAATCCTATATAACTGTTAGAGTGAGAGTTTTCAGGTTCTCAGTTCTCTTGATAACCACACAGTAGTGTGTCCATTGCCTAGGAAGTGAGGACACGAACTTCCTTACAATGTCTTTATTTTCCAGAGCAACTCCTCTATCCACTAGGGTATCCACAATCTCAACATACCTGAAGTATTGTTGAGTCATGGTTTCACCTGCTTTAAAGGTGAAATTTTAAAACTGCTGCTTTAGGAGATCCTTCTTATTCTTCTTTGCTTCAGAGGAACCCTCATACATCAGTTTCAATGCATCCCACAGCTGCTTAGCTGTTTTGCATTTCTTGAAACCTCTGTACACAAAGTTTGGAAAAGCAGTCTGAAGGGCTATCATGCCCTTTTGGTCAATCTCTACTCTCTTTCTATCTTCATCTAAGTAGTCAGCCACAGCCTTGGGGATCATACCACCACCAGTAGCAGAGGGGGTGCTTGGTATGTAAGGTCCATTTTCAACAGACTCCCACATTCTTGAGTCTATAGACCTGATGAAACCTTCCATTCTATGGCACCAGGTGTCAAAGTCATCAAGAGTGATCAGTGGGGACTTGATCATGGTTCCAGTTTCCATATCAGATTTGGAAATGGCTGCCATTTGATAAGTTAAGTATTTTGTGTGTGTGTGAGGGATCTTAAGATGATGAAATCTTATATCAAGAGCCTGGAATGCTCTAATACCAAATGCATGACCGGTGACGGGTATGCACTTACAACACAACAACACAATGAGGAGATTTACTTGACTAATCAAACAATGAGATTGGATTAACCACTAGTAATGATACTAAGAACACAAGTAAATATGAGGTAGAACAAGATAGTAAAATACACAAGGAGATGGTTTTCAAGATTGTAGTATATTGCC